>JAWWMP010000132.1:35581700-35608751 GCA_035047865.1 Dendrocincla tyrannina | reverse complement strand
GGGGGCACCGCGGGCCGCCAAACCTCCGATCGGAAGGCAAACCGGACACAAAGGGAGCTGCCCGTATTTCGTGCACCTTCCTGGGGCCACGCCCGCAGAGGCTGCTTAAACAGCTATAATCAGTCTCATTTTATCTGGAAGGGAAGATTGATGTATTGCTGATGGTGGTGGGGAGGGAAGCCTGTCTCCCAGGCATTTTATTTACTCTTGTCAAACATCAAAATGATTACTACGAGGAAGAACAACATGACCTACCAACAGCCAGCCCCTCTGCTCCACAGGGTGACCTCACCCACTTTCATCCACAGCCTCCCATTCATATAGAACTTTCAATCCTACAGCAGTGACTGACGGATTGAACATAGGCAACCAAAAACATTCACACAAGAATTAATTACATATCTAACTAAAGTGGTCTGGTGTCTCAATTTTTTGGTGATTATTATTCTGGTATTACAACAGTGTAACCATCCATACTCTCACTAAAATCTTGGGATGGGGGTGGAAGCCAACGTAATAAACATAAGTCCACACTTATGTTTGCATTACTCTACACATTGACAAAACGCTCTGAGTCCCTTAAAAGGCACAGACTCAAAAAAGGCAACAACCCACATGAATGCCAACCAAAGCGTTCATGTGATGCATCATCAAACAGTGGCTGTTACAGCTTTGGCAAAACCCAAGCACTTCAAACAGCCGGTATTTTAAAGACATGAAACCTTAAACTGACTATATAATTGCTTCCATTTCAAACAGGTATTACTACATATTGAATCCATATATAATTTTACATTTAATGTATGATCTTGTATTGGTCCTATCTTTCAACTGCTGATAAGAAAAAATCCACAAGAAAACAATTTCACATGAGATTTCCATAGTTGGTCCAGTTGTAATAAAATACGTATAGAAGATGTGCATATTGTTTTTCCTTTCCTTCAGCAGGTACCAAGTTGAAAATACTGCATGCCTGCAGCACCAAGGCCCTGCTTCAGTTTCATTCACATGGCAAACAAGGAATTAATTTTATTAGGTATGTCTTTTGCACATCTCTAAGTGTGACAGACAGACAACTATTTTAGTTTTCAAACATTTTAGTTTCTTAAATAATTTTCCAAATATGTTCTTAAGGAAGTTATTTTTTTACAAACTGTGCACTGTAAATTATCTTTCTGAGCAAGGAGTAGGACATAAGAAATGTTGAATTTACTTCACAGACCTGTAAATATATTAAATCTTAAAAATACAGCTCCAATACAGACATTGAGAAGATGTTGGTATTTCTATAAATGGAAAAACAAGGGAGAAAAGAGAAAAAATGAGCATATAGCAAAATATATTTCCAAACTTTAAAGACTCCCTTATATCCAAGATAAAGGGAACCCTTGAGCCGCAGATCAATTCTATATTACTGGTCTTGTCTCCCGAGTTAAACAGGCAGTTCTAATTGCTATCATCCATGCAAGCAAATGGTTTCTGAAGAGCAATCTTCTTTACAATCTTTTCAACAAAACAACAGAATCTTTAAGATCTTGCATATCAAAAAGTCATGTGACTTCCAGAGCCATCATGCATTATCACCATTTATTTCTGACTTTGAAAAAACAAAACTTAAGCACCTCTGAACTTTAAATTATCCATATCCCTTATTTATGGAGCAATACAACAGCAATTCCTGAGCATTCTGAACTCCTTAATAGCACCTGGAAATAGTCTGTAATCTTACTGTAAGTCTCTAAATAAAAAGTCATTCACAGCAGGAAGAAATACAACAATTTCTGTAACCTGAGGAAAGAATTCTTACAGATGAACTGTTAGTGCATTTATTATATGTTGATTATAGAAGACAAAACTATAAATTCAGCTTAATATTTGAGAGAATATGAAATAAAGGATATAAAGGACTAGTATTAACAAAGTCTGGAAGAGCACTTTGAAGAACAATTTATGAGTTTGATGTGGCTACCGAAACACTGGAATGTCTCAGAACTGATAATTAATATCAGTCACAGCAAAGAAATGCCTCACTTGTTGGCCTAAACTTGTTCACTGGACTAAGGCACATTCAAAATTTCTACAAAAGACTAAAATTCAGCCTGAGTTGGAAAAGATAAAGGGTGTAACTTGTTGGGGAGCATATTTGATCAACTTTGGATACAAGGGAAAGTCATCACAAGAAGTCTGTAATGTATAACAGATATGACTTCATATTTCCTATATGAAATTTCAAGAGTCCACCTAGTATTAAATTACAACACCTCTTCCAAGGTCACTGTGTATAGATTGGCTGCCAAACGCAGTCCTTTGTCTACTCTTCAAAAGCAGAGCAATCATTTTCCTTTCTCAGTTACCAGCAGCTTGTGTTATCATTGTTCACACCCCCTAGCTCTGTGTGTATTCCCTTTCCTACAATATCATGAAAAGTCGGTTTGGTTTTTGTGTTGCTTTTTTCAAGCAAGAGAGAAAGATACTATGCATACTAACCTGACCTAGTTAAGCCAGTCTTTTTTTCTTTCCTTTTTAATATCTAAAAGTCTATACAATTTAATCTTTCCAAATTACTCTTTTTCTACCTGGTTTGAAAAAGTGCCTGATTTGAACTGACAGTTTTATATTCCAAAAAGGATGCCAGTTATTTCTGTTGTGAAGTTTAGCAAATTCCAAAATTTTAGTTAGTGAAATGGTGTCTCTAGCTAACGAAGTATTTTGGGTACTATGGAGTACATAATATTATGAATATTTGGTTGTAAGGCCTGAAGTGAGCTTTACAATAGCCTTACTTTGAATGGTTGAGACCCCCTTTAAATGGCCAGTTTACTACATAGAACCTGTAAACAGCAGGTTTGTACAACAGCTTGCCTTCCAAATCTCATCACAGTAATTACAGACTAAGGCCTCAATCCCAGAAATCCCCCATGCCCAAATAACTTCACACATCTGTGTGCTCACATTGTGCTCAACATATTGGTGTTCTGATGTTAACCATTTCTTCGATCCATCTGTCTTTGCAGAAAAGGATTTTAAGTCCATTGCTCTGAAAATATCAGAATGTATACAGGTGACACACCTTTAAAGCATACTAAGAACGAGGAAAGACACTTTAATCCTTCTTCCACGCCTTAACTTTTCTGGTTTAGAGAAAGAGAAGAAACACATCCAAGATAAACTATCTGGCAATATAAGAACAAGTCAGAGGTTAGACAAATCAGATACACCCAGGGAAAGGTGTTTTGAGCCAACAAAACAAGGTCAATGAAATGGAGTATCACAGAGGTATGACAGCCTGCTTACCCAAGGCTGAAGGGAGTACCTTAATTCTGAAGCACTATCCCACCATTTCATATTAAAAAGTAAGCTAGGTTTAAAGAAGAGAGCCAAGCACCTTGTTATGTATAAAACAAATATATGCTCTCAGTTTCCCCAATTACTTGATTTATTTTAATGGCAGAGTATGTAACTTTATTGCACCAGATAATGAAAATTAAAATTGTGTCTTTTATGAAATTTCAAATGTAAGCTGAATGATTTCATTAGCGTAACAAGAGATGCCAAAAATGTGACCGATAATTACAAATATTAGTGTAACTGATACAAAAGATTTTGATGACTCTTAACTGTCATTTTCTTTCCTATTATTCTTCAAAACTAAAGCTTCTTCAGCAGAACTAGAAGACAATCTTTGCTTAAAAAATGCTACATAATAGAGCAGTCACCAAAGCAGCTACCACCTCCAACCATTCTGAAAAGAATTTAACTCATATGCACCTTCAGCAGAAGCTTAGACATGAAAGAATCCCTTTACATCAGGGTGTCCAAAGTATATATAAAATGCCTCAAAACCTGCTGTGTTCCATTCCTCTTCCTTCCACCAGCTTTACTCTCCTGCCTTTTCTCACAATTCTGTCTTCCATTTACCCTTTTCTCAAACCATGCAGCCAAATTAAGCCCAGGTCTAATCCCTCTAATTGCTTGATTTCTCTTCTTGTCTCAGCTTACTGACCTTCCAGCCTCTTCACCCTGACTTTGTTCATAAAAATCATACAGCTTTCTCTTATGGGTCACACAGAGCTAGCAGTAGGAACATGAAAGCTGATAAATGACAAGCACCTTTCCCTCAGTTCTGACAACCAGACATGGTCTCGGATGAGGCAACAAAGACAATCACAGAAAAATGGGAGGGAAGAAGGGGAAAGGACAAAAAAATACAGTTATGGATAGCTTCAAATTAATACACAGTAAAAATCAAAGATAAATTATTTTTAAAATCTCTGTAAATTACAGAATCCCAAACTTCATTCTTTCATTAGCAGTGTATAGAACTCTGTGCTTAATGAGTATATCAGGCTATATACGCAAGACTCCATTAATCTGTTTCCATTGCCACCTCATCAAAAGCCTCAATGAGACAGACAGAAAACAGGAAAAGTTTTAGACCAAATACACTCTAAAAGCAGAAGAAAACAAATTTATAGCATATGCCATTGAGTAGTTGAAGGCAGAAGAGGTTTAAAGAACAGAGACATCAAAAAAAACCCAGAGGAAAGTGTGTAGCAGTAATAAACAACAAGATTCTTTCTATTTGCATTTTATTATACAAAAATAATAGTTTCATAATCACAGTTTCTTTCTTTCATAATCACTTGTTTCCCACAAAATAGTTACTTAATTTTGCTCACAATCATTTTATCCACCAGAGAACACTTTATTCCAGGTTCTTGCCTAATAAGCTTACTTTTTCACTGGCCAACCAACAAGTTCTTGAATTACACTCCTACAGTTTTGTATAACTTCCTATCATGCTTTTATTCACTGTCCAGTCACAGAAGATGGCAACTGAAGTCAAACCCAACCAGCAAACAGAATGCAGCAGAACAGGTCATATAGCCACAAGCATGTTGTGTAATCAATTCTGAGACTGACTTCCCCTCAGGGGACCTGAACCTTCACTATGAATCAGTGAAACAGGAGTAAAGGCTCCCCACTGCCATGCAAAACCTCAGGGCAGCAGAAGAAAGAGACATAAAAAAAAGGGGAAATAATAAAATAATGATGCAATGTTAATGCCAAAGACCAATAATAAACTGGAGAAAAAAAAAGTTTGATCCCTAAAAGCTTGTTTGACATCTTAGCCCAAAAAACTGGAAGCAAGACTACTCTCTCAGTTTTCTTTTCACTTCTCTCTGGGCCTGTCCATCACACTTCTTGATCTGTAATCCAATGATGCTGGAAGAAAATCCTTGACATCAACAAGATGATACATAGAACTACAAGTTGTGAGAGGTAGATGTTAGTTTTTATTTTCATTCTGTTATTTTCCTTTTATTTTTGTCAGTTTTAGACTGACATTAAAAGTGTCTACTTCTATTAATCATGCAAGGAGGACTCAGGAAAAAAAAGCAAGCTATTTTCTGCAAAAGAGTTGCTTTCTCTTATTCTTTAAGAGCCTCTTAACTACTTTCTATTATGTTTTTTTCTGTTTTTTTTTCTTTACAGGGTAGGCTTTTGCTAACTAAAAAAGGTCCTGCTGCATTTTCACCTTGGCATACATGTTCCTTCCTCACACTCCAATCTGCTAAAACTGTAGTTATAATGCATCAAGAGGAAGATTTGGCATCCTTCCCTGATGTTCACTTCTCCCTTTTCTCAGACTAGGCAAAATTCTGCTACTGAGATCATTCTATTTTTTCTCACACATAAATGCATATAAGGAAATAGGTCTTATCTGCTCAATTACCCTCCTTCTGGTTTAGAGTTGTTTACTGTTGGCCACTATTTACAACTTGTGCCTGAGAGTATCATCCAAACGCTTCTTGAACTCTGGCAGGCTTGGTGCTGTGACCACTTCCCTGAGGAGCCTGTTCCAGTGCCCAACCACCCTCTGGGGGAAGAACCTTTTCCTAATATCCAACCTAAACCTCCCCTGACACAACTTCAGGCCATTCCCTTGGGTCCTGTCACTGGTCACCACAGAGAAGAGATCAGTGTCTGCCCCTCCTCTTCCCCTCACAAGGAAGTTGTAACTGCAGTGAGGTCTCCCCTCAGTCTCCTCTTCTCCAGGCTGAACAGACCAAGTGCCCTCAGCTGCTCCTCATACGGCTTCCCTTCACCATCTTCATTGCTCTCCTTTGGATGCTCTCTCATACTTTAATATCTTTCTTATATTGTGGCACCCCAAACTGCACACAATATTCCAGGTGAGGCTGCCCCAGTGCAGAGCAGAACGGGACAATCCCCTCCCTCAACCAGCTGGCGATGCTTTGCCTGATACCCCCTAGGACATGGCTGGCCCTCCTGGCTGTCAGGCCACACTGCTTTTGTTATTAATACTGTTGCTCTTACTGTTTGTTTTCTTATCTCATTGCTGTTTCCAGTAAACTGTTCTTATCTCAACCCATGATCTTTGCCATTTTTTGCCTCCAGTCCTCTTCCCTGTCCACCCGTGGAAGTGGCAGCTGAAGACTGGGGGGAGGTGGAGCAAGTGAGCAGCAGCATAGTTTGTAAAGTCTCAGTGGGAGAACTAAATGGCGGAGTAGCATGCTTAAACCATGGCAACTATATATATGTTAAGCTTACCTTCCATCTTCAAGAATATTACATCTTCTTCATAAGTAAGTTGTGTGAATATAGTACCAACAGTAATTCTATATGTAACATAATACTGTATTATGCCAGGTATATTTGAATTCCATTAAATTATGAGCTCAGTACTTAGTAGTGGTCAAAATAAACTTGCTACTACATTTCCATGACATGCCCATTCTTCAAATGCTATGTGAAGTTCTGACCCCTCAAGTTACAGGAAGGGTTTGAAAAGGGGCAGTCAAGAGGATCCATAGAATGGGATAGCTGCAAGATCCAACCAAGCAAACAAGACCATCTTAACTTGAAAAAGAGGTAACTGAGGAGGGGAAAAAATAAGTAGCAATGGAAATAAATTCTTTACCATCTGTTCACCAATAACAGTGACAGCACCATGCTATCCATGTGTTAATCCCTGTTAGTTTCTACATACATATGGCCACCTCATGATAGGCCTTATCAGGGAATGTGTATTTGGCACAACAATCACGTCATCCCAGTTTCAGGTCACCGTGTCCTAGTTTCATAACAAACCTTTTTCTATCAACAGCAGTTTCACTTCAATAAGCTAAAATGTTTTGTATCAGCAGAAAGATTTTCACAGCTGCAACTGTAAATGAAAATCAAAAAACAAACAAAAAAGAGCTTAAGCATTTTGCCATACAAGGGTGAGTGACAAGGAAGTCCATGTGTCAATTGATGCTAATGCATGTGCCACTGTTAACCTAAGCAAGATTCTGGCAGTTACATCTGCTCTCAGCAGTCTTTATGCCTAGATTTAGGTTCAAAATAGAGAAAATAAGGTGGTGGTTCACATAAAATCTAGCTAAGCTATCATATCTTGCCAGGGGGTGGTATGGGTATTAACAAATTGCTTTAGTGAGAAAAAGTTAATTGAAGAAAAATTCATTGATAAGGACTAAAATTAAAAACCACCACTCAGACAATAGAAGCCCTCAGCTGTACAAAAACTTGTATACAAGTATTCAGGTGCCTATCACTTACCCTGTTCTTACTCTTCCTTAACCACTGACTTTTGACCCCTCTCAGAGGCAGGATGCTGAGCTAGGTGGATTTGTGGTTTGACCCAGTACAGCTGTTCTCATGTTTCAGGGACATCATGATACCCTCTTTCAGAATAACATTTCTATTTAATCCAAGCAGATGAAAAGCTTTCATTTTAAAACGCTGGTAGGCAAGAACTTTCTGAAAGGTAGAAAACAAGAATACAGCCTGACATCAATTTGGATAAAATCCTATCTGCCTTCTTTGGCTGACGTGAGAGAACAAATCAAAGATAAAATGAATAAATAAAATATTATTAAAGCTGTAGCAAAAATTTTCTATTCAGTACCTAAAAACTTTATGGACATATTATGCTAAATTATTTTATTGTACACTTCAGACTCTTCTTTCTACATATATGCCATCACACTTCCTCTGTTTTCATTCCTTCATTTTACACTATTCATACACTTTGCCTGGGAGAAGGACATGCTTATAATAACACTACACCAGGTTGTCAAGTCAGTAATAACTTCCTCAGCAGTATCTGTTGACGAAGCCAGTATGCTTTAAGCACTTCAGCACTGCAGAAGGAAACCAACAAGATTATATAATATCAGAAAGATGGAAAGAATGGATTATTAGGATTATGATTCATCTTTTTCCAGAATATCAGGCTTGTGTGTTTTGGAAGATGATGAAATCTAATTTTGTAAACAAAACTTTGTCAGGAAAGACTGGTGAGACCACTCAAGGACTGTTGGCAGGGCTGACTTCTAAAAGCAACAAAATTCTCATACCCTATAAACAGGTTCTCAAAGAACTGACTGTGACATTTGTGAGAAATTGAAAAAATAAGTATTGGTTTTCAAACATTAAAGAGAACAAGAAACTAATTGATTATTAAAACTCTACATAAACACTGCCATAATTTTCATCCTTCAGAAAGCCTACCTAATGCCACACCAATCCATTTACAATCTGAAGGCCCAGACTAACACTGTAACACCATTACAGGCTGTTCAACTAAACAATATCAAGTGAATTTACATTTTAGACAATAACCACAATTTAAAAAAAAAACAAAACAAACAAACCAAAAAAACCCCCAAACATTAGAGTTCAGGAAATCCCTACCATGATAAAGAGATACTCACTGCAACTCACTCATTTGGTAATGACATCCAATAACTGAGACAAAACATTTTTTCTCCTTAACCTAAGAATCTTCCAGTCAATTTTCAGGCTTTTTTGACAGGAATTTTGAAATCCTTGAAGAACTTTATTAATTAGCCCAGTTATGCATGTAAACCTAATGTATGACAACTTCTGCTGCAGACAGATGGACAAAATCAACCTGTGCACTACTAATAAAAAAAGTAAAAGAAATCATGGCTTGATACTGTCAGATATCCTGTGTTCAGCTGCATTAGCAATATGGAGTACTGAGAAAATGTCTGCAGCCTAACTACAATCCATTAGAAAAAAGTAAATTATAACCAGTTATTGACAATTTATAAACTAGCTGTGCCTCATGCCTGCCCTTGTGATCAGCGCAAGTTGTGTTATCTCATGTGTCAATTTGTATGACATCATTTGAGGGTGAATACATTCTTTACGTAAGAACAATGAGCTCCTTAATGCAAATATTGCTAACTTGGAAAATAAGTTGTATGTAACTTAGGAAAGAGATATGTCAAACTGTCATAATGACTGTTCAGTCCAGTCAGTTTTATACCACATGGATGGAAAACAAAACCAATGCCAATGGTGCAAAATGGCCTTGAAGACTCTTTCATATCAGTTGTTGATAACAGGAAGAATCTGTTAATTGCAATTTCCACACATAGAGAATATGAGTAACTTAACGGGTTTTTATGCAGGAAATAAGTTATTTTATTCTTTTCTTTCCACTCTTTCTTTTCTTGATAAAGGGCAATAGCTAAACAGAAACAAGCATACATGTGAAACAACATTCATGTGTTGTCAGATAAGCTAACAAGACCTTGCTTGAAAAATTAACCTTTCATGTGGTATAAACTTCTTAATTGTATAGAACCACCTGTGCTTACTGAAAATTGCATTCTGTTCCTGAAATAATGCCATAATATTAGCTTACTCTACCACATTTTCAATGTCAGTATTTAAGGCACCGAAAATTGATTGTTTGGGTTCTCTCTCTAGGCAAAGGACTCCAACTCATGGGTAAGGTCAGTTTAGGAGAGCTGCAGTGTTTTACACTATGACCTGTTGGCATATTGTTTTTTTCAGCGGCACTGCTATCACTGCAAGGAGATAGTAACGGCTGGAGCAGCAGCTTTTGAATTACCATTTACAGGTTGTCATACTAAGGTTAAGTATTGCCAATTTTATACTAACACCATCTGCCAAATTGTAAACTGTCTCCACACTGAACTCACGATATAAGCAACGAAGCTCCTTCAACTGAAGCAGGATCCTCTATAGCTATTGAAAAGAATGCAAGCTCATTCAGGACTCACACAGACAGATCAAAGTACCTTTAAAGGTAAACAGCAGTGAGATCATTTGTTTGCAAATCATTTTTACTGCAATAAAGTAAATAAGTTTTAAAAAGTAAAATAAAGTAAATAACATTTAATCATCTGATTTCAGTAAGTGCCTTGAAAAAAATGCAGTCTAACAGTAAAGAAATCCACCTCCTGCTGAGCTTGCCCCACACTTAAATAAAAAATAGTGAAAACCGAGGCAGTCCTCTCATCAAATAAACAGCCCTCAATTCTGAGTAAAATTATGGAGACCTCTCAATTTCACCTTGCTGGTTGGCTAACTCTGAGTCATAATAGGAAGAAGTCTGAACTTCTGAAGATACGTGTTACACCCTACAAACCCAGCCAGCAGCTAAGAATTGTGATTCTCTCAAACTTTAGACAGGCAAGGCAAACCAATGGTGAAAGAAAAAGAACTGATTATAGACATTTTATCTTCTCATCACATTCCACAGTTAAAATATCTAATAACATATTTCACTTCTGGAGATTTCATTTCTGTTTAGAAAGAATTCTTTTTTCCCCTCTGGTAAGTTGATAGAAAACAATGAACTATCCTAGTGTAACATTTTTTAAAAAGGCTAAATAGAACAGCTCTGCTGCTGTAAAACTTAAACTAGTAAACATTAGCTTATATGACTTAACTGATAGCTTCACAGAGGTAAGTATATGTTTAAACCGACCTAGCAAGAAGCAGGGCAAACAGTCTAAAGCCACAACCCAGATAAGTCATGATCATATTGACCTCCATAAATTATATACGTACAAGCACTGGTAAGATGTCCTCCCTAGAAAGAGGCAGATACTTCCGTTTCAGTACAATGTCACCGTACTTCTCATCAGACAGCAGTCTAACAAGGAAAGACGCTAACTTCAGGACTACAAAGGGATTACTTTTGATA
Source organism: Dendrocincla tyrannina (assembly GCA_035047865.1). Taxonomy (NCBI): domain Eukaryota; kingdom Metazoa; phylum Chordata; class Aves; order Passeriformes; family Dendrocolaptidae; genus Dendrocincla; species Dendrocincla tyrannina. The sequence goes on along the minus strand of JAWWMP010000132.1, from coordinate 35,597,734 downwards.
AGCAACAAAAGCAAGTTTTGTTCAAAGCTGACAGGCAGCATCCCTTCTAGGCAGGGCTTTGGTACAAGCCATCCAAGCCTCCGCATGCATAGCAATTTAATTATTTAGCATATTAACACATACTGTGCTCAAAGAATTCACAATTTCACAATACCTACTTGTTCTCCATAATAATGCCACTAAAAATCTGACATTTATGCAAAGAAAACAGCTACCAAAGAACATAACAGGCGTACAGCATACTACATATATAATTACTGTACATATATATGTATTTAGCATATTATACTACTTCATCTCAATTTCTCTGTTTTTCTCAGTTAAGGCAATAAAGGACAGGTCATGTCTTTCAGATGGTGTTAAGAGAAACAGAATTGTTGTACAGTATTGGTCTTAAGATAATGGTGACTCCCCAACATGGAACTACTCAGAACCTTTCAAATAAGACATGGAACTAAAATGATAAATCACTATCAACTAAATATTAAAGAAACCTAAAAGTCAAGGTGATAAGACTTTCTAAAGACTGATTTCAGTTAATGCTCATTTGTTCAGTCCCATATCGTATCAAGAAATTTCTCACATAAGACAAGGGGTATATGAGGTTAACATTCTTTCCCAACATCATCCAGTTTCCACATGCTTTCAACAGAAGGCATATTCACCACTGTATAACAGCCTCAGTGGCTTCGTAAGCCTCAGTTAAGTACTTAAGTATGAGTGGAAATGTGAATAGCAGTACTGTGCAGGCTTTATAGAATTGCTGTCCTGAGAGCCAAAGGACTTTGCAAGCCTACTGAAATAAGCAGACATCTTCTCTTAGCTTACTGCCCTCTGAATGAGGGGGAAAGACTACAATTACTTTAGACTTTTATCTACATAATATACGTGCAGTTTGTTCTTCCATTTTAATTAGCTAAAAAAAGAAAAAAAAAACTATTTCTTAATCCTTCCTTTTCTCCTCATTGCATGGTCTTAATTTTTTAAAATATCTGTGATTTTATATTTTATTCCATAAACTGTAAAATTATGATGTGTGCTCTATTGTCCATGATAACTTACCCAGGTTGGATAAATTCATGTCTATGCTCATTTGTACCAAAAGCTTACATTCTGCAGCTTTGCAGCTTTCAATTTAACTACATTATTTCCATGATCATTTAAAGCACAGATACATCACTGCCATTGTGTTCATGTTGCTACGATACCAGGCTTATAAATTGTTCCAGTCCCACAGATTTAAAACACAAACTATACTCTCAAACAGGGCTCCTGATTTTGGCAGGGTTCACCTGCCAAAGCACAGAGCTAAACCTAAGGCCTTCACATCATGGGCATTCACATCATGCCTTGGAGGGTCTGCAAGGTTGAGAAGCACATGATCTTGCAGTTACCAGGATGGTCTTGCCCTTCCTCAGGAGGGGGACACATTCTGTATTATGAATTCATCTGTACTTAAGACTTAACAAGACAAAAAGAGGGTTAAAGGATAACAGTATTAAACAAAAAACCCACAATCAAACAGTTGGTGCTAAGTGAGTAACAGAAGATTACAGAAAGGGTACATGCAAGAAGGACTAGTTTGGTCTTGTCAATGAGATCTGTTGAATTAAAAACACAAAAGAAAAATCACCTGACACATTTGGACACCTAAGGAAAAAGAAACATGGATGTTCACCTCCTGCATTCAAGTTTATTTGAAACGTTTGCAGAAGTATGTTCTCACCACCACCATAACAACAAAGTTAACACCAGATTCTGGTCTACTACTATGATTTACTGTACAATAAAACATTCTCCATGTATAGAGACACATAAATCACCATTCACTTAAATAAAATAATAGGGTTTATTACTGTTGCTGGCTCTTACCAAGAGTCCAGAATTGGGGCAAGCTGATAAGTCATAAACAAAAAAATAAATTCCATGACAGAAAATACATTCATATTTATGTATGAATGCACATTCTAATACTTCAGTGTTACAACGAGATAGGAGCTGCTGGCATGTGCGGCAATTAGCATTGATTTTGACAATGCAAACTAAACAACTACCTCATCTGTTTAGACTCAATTTATGGATCTGATTTCACAGCAAGTAAAAAGCAGAACACTGGCTCTGAAACTATTTATTTCACGGCAAACTTATTTCTCCTTTATGCTTGAAGTGATGGAAATGATTTTTATAAACAATAACCAGAGTAGCTTCAGACTTTCAGTACAGGTTGTAAATATTATGTTAGACAAGCAAGGCACTTTATTGAAAGTGCCAGATACTCAGAACAAAAATTATATTAGGAAGCCAGCTGTTCACCTAATAATTTCCTAACTTTTAAGAGCTGGACTTCAGCATGCTGCTGTTCTCCAAGTAATGTGCCAGAAGGAATTTTTATGTAGATTGAAAGTGTCCTGGCTCATGATATCTGTATTGGTATACAAAGTAAATAACTACACATTCAAGACATATCTAATTAGATAGAAGGAATGCAGATGAGAAGGATGCTTATGATGATATGGCACAACTGTCCAGTACAATGCCAACATTCAACTGCTAAGGGTGACAAAGGGAAAACATATGAGGAAAGAGACACTGCAGGGAAGGAAGACAACTGAATGTTAATGGTGGAGAAAAAGGTGCTTAAGATAAAGAAAACTCAAGAGGCAGAATTTGATTTTACACAAGAGGAAGTGACCAGAGTATACAAAGTTCATTACCTTACACAGAAATTACTTTCTTTTCCTCCTTCAGTTCACCTCTTTGACTATTGCTAGAATAATTTTAATGCTCTCACTCCATGAACTGCTTTCTTAAATTAAAAAGAGAAAGAGCTTCCCAGTTCTTTCTTCCTTGTGTTATTTCAGTGCTTTTATAGTGCTCATGTGGTGTTTTCTGTTTCTTCTAACAACACCTCTATTTAAATGGTTTTTGCCTCTCCTTTACAGAACTGAAGTAGAATCAAGCACAGATTTATCTCTAGAAGTAACAATTACTTCTAGATCAATCAAAGACTGTTGATTTCTGCAAAGAAATATTGAAGACAACAAGACTTCCAAAACCCTGCTGCAGTGAAGAAAGACCAGGTAGCTGCACAATAGCCATCCTTCTACTTGACAGTAATTCTGTCATCTGTTGGAAGCATGGTAATATCTGCTTCATATCAGAAGGCATCCCATACAATGTAATTGTGAGGCAAGCCCACAAAAAAATGTTCAGCCGCTTTCAGGTTTAAAGCGTCTCTCTGAAGGATAGATCAGCTAAACAGAAAAGAATCATGTTTGGTTATGTAAAAACAAAACAAAACCAAACAAGCAAAACCCAAAAAACCAAACCACACAAACAAAAAAACCCAACCAATAAAAATACAACCTAGAAAAATTTTGAAGTGGAAATTAACTTACCAATTGATGCATCACCATCCAAGAGATTGTCATCTTCAGAGGTCTGAAAATCCATAATTACTCCTGCTCCATCTAAAAGCTCCTCATCGCTGCTTGCACTAGTTATACTGTTGTAACTGTTTCGATAGTAGCCTCTATGAAACAGCTGCTCAGACTCCATTTAGCTGCTTTACAACCTATATATATTAAAAAAAAAAGTTATTTTCTATTTGAATATTCAAAAAAGGCAAAGAATTTTTTAATAAATAAGAGTATTTCAAGCTTTGGGGGAAAATTGCTAAGGTCACAATACTACAAGTTACAAAAAGGTAGTAGTAACACAGAACATTTTGTATATGGAACATTTTACATAAATTTTTAGTGATTTTTAACTGGATGATGCTTCCTTGGGCCAATGTACTAGTGAAGTTACAAGACAGTGTATAGCATGCACTAGCAGTCCCAAACCAGTCTGATTCAAGAATTACCAGTTAAGAGAGAGAACTTCATTAAAGCCTTATATAAGTCCACAGCTTGCCCACACTTTAAATGCTTTACATAGTGCCAGAAGTTCAAAAGGATTATATAGAAGAGTTGAAACAGGTTACAGAAGAGTACAGTGATGATGAAGAACAAAATAGCTTTCCTTCTAAAGGGCAACAGAGTGGATCAGGACTTCTCAGTCTGGAAAAAGATGCGTAGAAGATGACAACAGATGTCAGCAGAATCACAAGTGGCACAAATAAAGTTTTTCAATAGTCCCCACATGTCATAATGAAAAAAACTGAGGTGACAAGCAGAGAAAGAAGGGCTAATCCTTCACACAGCATGTCAGCAAGTGGTGGAATTCTTCACCACTTTGCAGAAGAATGCAATGGTTCATAAAGCAGCCAGACAACATCAACAAAACCACAACAAAAACCCAACATCAAAAGCTGTTAAAAACAACACCTCTGATGGAAATGCTGGAGGCTTGGAGAACATTCTGGAGATGTGCATATGCTTATTCTCTTCTTACACTCTTCCCTAGAGATCTGCTTTGGGCAAAACAGATCTGATGGAAATGCTCATTCTTATTTCTTTTAAAAATCTTTACAGTTTAAAACATACTCTCTCTTCAAACAAATTTCTTCCATTCATCTCCATTTTTTAACCCAAATAAATCAGATCCCACCTTATATTTTAACCAGAAGCTAACACTTGAAACTGTTCAAAAGATACTAACTTTTCACACAGAGTAATTTTTGGCATTCCCCCCAAAAATGGCACCAAAAAGAACATGCCTCCCAAAAAGTCAGAACACAAACAGGCTACTTAATTATTGTGCTCAGAGAAACTTTGCCAATACCATTGGACTGTTATCATAAATGGAAGACACAGCACAGCTGAAATGAGAAATTGGAACTTCTAAGAAGTGTTTCCACTCACTGCATCCTTTGTTGCCTTTCTACACCTGCTTCATGCGCCAAAAATCATATTACAGATTCCCATCTGCCAACCGGCCTCCTGCTAAAATGAAATCTTTATCCTACATTCATATGACTTTTCCTACGTTCTGATGAAGTTTGCAAGGAGACAGAATGCTCTCCTGCCTTGTCCATAGAATTAGCACTAGAAGACAAAAAGCATGAGACAGAAATCCCCCTGTAATATAATGTAAGGTTTTGTCTATTGTGTTCTTTTGTTTTTGTAGACCTGACTTCTTTTTCATTCGTACTTCTTTTCCCCTGACTCATTTAGTAATCTTTACTACAAAGCAGAAATCAATGAACATGGAGGATAAAGACCACCATTCAGTGAGAATCACAGAAAGTTGTTCGTAAATCTATCAAAACAATAAAGAGGTAGCAAATGTAGACCCCAAAATTACTACTACTTTTGTGTCAAGCCCCAAACTCAAAATGCAAAGTGCACCAAGAACTCCTGAAGATCCTTACTGTGAGCGTACCAAAGTGAGAGTATCTCTCTTGTAAGCCACAGGCAGAAACGTGATTACCAAAAGCAATTAGTTGAGCTCAGGGGGAAATGAGTCTATAGTGTTAGGGGACACAAATTAAGGGAGCATGAGTAGCAGCTTCTCTTATTAACTATTGGTGTTGTGTTTGATCCATACTGCGGGCATGGCTAAAGTCTGCTTAGTCTTTTAATTACTGCACCAAGTTTGGAAGCCGCATACAGTTTTTTCATCTAATAAAGACATTCCCCTGTAATATTCTCAGCAGAAATATTTATTACAGTATAAAGACTGGACATTGTAAATGTATTTTTCAAAATGAAAGATGATTTTATTTACATTAAACTCCACAGCTTCGGTTAATTTTACTATTTTACTATTTTTACCATTTTCGGTTAATTTTTGCTATTCAGAATAAGAGAAATAATTCTCCCTTTGGGTAAACACCACCCTAGATAAATGTTAGAGCAGTGGACTGCAGATATTAAATCTTCCAATAAGTGAGAAAATTATTTCAGACTGTGCTACAATGGAAGGGAAAGTTTCATCAATGGGTCATTTACAAACAAACCAACAGACTCTCCAGAGCCAACCAAGAACACCACAAAGAACCCCTCTATCACCTCTCCACATACGTGATTCCATGGGCCAACTCCTCTGGTACATACATGCCTCCAGCTGTATGACAGGCATGACACTACAGGCCTTCCCTTCTTATCTGAAATGCTGCATTTATCCTGCTGTAGAAGTCTTGCTGCTGACAGAACATGTGAATGACAATAAGCTTCACAGAGGACTAAAATTTTACTCCTTAACAGATGTCAGTCACTAATTTGTCCACCACTACCTTCAGGGAGGACAGCTCAAGTATTGACAACAGATTTCCTTGTGCGCCTATAAGGAAAGGGTTTGTTTAACAAACAAGGATAAAAGGTTAATGATGCACTATCTTGAGTTGTGGTAAATACTCAGGATAACTTACGAGCGTATGTTCACGTGCCCTAAAACACTGCTAGCACTACTCACAGAGAGTAGGCTCCTCCTTGGAAGCAGGTTGCTGGGAGCATCAATAATAAAGAAAATGAAGTGCTAGTAAAATTATTTCTACAGCTACAGCAGCCAGAAGAGAACCAATATCGTGCCTGACCTACTCTCGTGCAGATTACCCTTTGTGGATACTAGAAGAGTGCATTTAAACAAGAGAGCCTGAACAAATGCTTATGGAGTTGTGAAGGGAGAAATAACCAGGCAACTTGCCATCTTATAATATCAGATTCATTCCAGATTCCTGGCCTTACCCAAACAGGCACTGAATGGAAAAAATGGAAGTTACTCGAAAGAAATTACAAATGGGGAAAAAAGGTACTGGCTCAATCTCCTGGAAAAGAAACAAAGAATTCTACACCAGGTTCCCAACAAGTTTTAGTTACAGGAAATATTTAGGCAATAAATCTTTTCAACATAGACTACTGTAGAAATCCAATAGGAATTACAAAGAATTGGTGACAACATTAAAGATACTACCTTTAACTTATTTCTACAAAGCACCATAGTTTTGATCCAGAGTCTAGTCCAGGTATCTCAAAAAGAAGAATCAAAATGCTTCAGACTATCTTTAAAAAAACCCCAACAATGTACTGTAAGAATAATTAAAAAAAAAAAAAAGCAATATTCAGGAAGCTCTTGGAACAGGAAAAGAATTTGACTGAACTCACATATCTGAGTCTTCTATGAAAAGACTGTAAAGCTAAAAAGGTGCAACTAAACTGTCACATTTCTATTACTAAGGTATTTCCAGGATGTCCTAACCCATCAAAATGCTTGTACAAAAGCAGGTTAAGAGAGAAGCCTCTGGCACTAAAAAAAAATAAACAACAACACAAAACCCCAACCAAACAAAAAACCACTACCAAAAAACCCAAACCAAAAAAAACACCACCAAAAAGCCCAAACCAAACTGAAGAACAAAGAGCTAATGGAGGATATCTTACCTGTTATGTCTAGAGATTAGCAAAGAAAGCAACGAGTATCCAGGTATAGGAAATTGTGAAAAATCTAATTAACTGCAGTGCAGGCGGGAACTAAACTGGTAAAGGAGAACCACGGAGAAACAGCTACATTAACAGCATGTAAGGCTACTGCAGTTTTCTGCACAGTCTAGTGCCACAGGCACTTTTCTGCTCTCCAACGTCAGACATCCTGGTTATCTTTCAAGCTCTACAATTAAAAGGTCAAGCAAAGAAGCAAGTCAGCTGAGGGAACCACTTCCATGTCTCTGGAAAAGCCAGAGTAGGCCAGTAAGAAGTCTCATTTACAGGACATTTGTTGTCAGGTGATCCAAGCAATTGGTAAATCTCCAGGATGTGCTCTGCTGTTCCATAAAAATACTCTTCTATATCTCAAAGGGGTGGCAGGAAAAAGACATCTTAAGCTTGTTATTTCCCCAGAAAGGGGATGGAGTTAAAACTTTAAAATACTCTTCCAGATTATAAATTTGCTTTAAATAGTTAAGAGTTAAAAACAACTAAATAAACCCCAAGAACAACAAAGAATTCAACATCCACCACCAACATAAATACCCCACAAGCTAATAAAAACCCAAAATGATTGATTTTGTTAACAGATCTCTTAACCAAACCAAAAAGCAGTGTAATACGCAATTTTTCAGTTCAGTACTAGCAACTAAGATCTAAAAGGCAGTAATCTGTCCCTTAACTCACAGCTGCCTTCCTGCAAGCCCTACTCAAGGACAGCACCTAGTGAGGAATGCCATGCACCCATAAAGCAAAAGGAGAGGAAATTAAAAATTTTAATATAATCTTTGCACATAAGAATGTGTTGTACAGTGGAGAAAATGGAGTGATAGGAAAGGAGGAGTAATTTGCTGGAAAATTTTGAAAATAATACAGAATTTAAAATGTTTTAACCGTTAACCTTCAAAAGTGATTATTTGTTATAAAATAGTCAGAAATTCTATATATATAATTTTTTTTGTAAGTATCCAACTATTGTATACTTTAGGAACAGATAAATAATATGACAGAAGCATTTCCCACACCCATATTGAAATTCAAATTTTAACATGTAACACATGTATGGGGATATATGTCAGAACACTTGCCCAAAAGATAGAACCTATCAAGAACAGCTTTGATCTCTTAATTCCAAACCTTCCATATTACATGAATTCAAAATACTGCACTACCATATTTTTTTATTTTTTAAATAAACCTGCCCTTCAGAAAGAAATTTTGAACTCTGAAATTCAAAGAATTTTACAATCCCTCTAAATGAAAGGCCATGTTGTAGCCACTCTTCCTCTTAGTCTCACCAGCATGAAAATTACATTTTCATTTTCACTGCAGACTCAGTATATCTTGCCTCCATTTATTTATTTTGTCTGTGATATGGATATTCAAGAAGGATGAGAAAGTCACTCATCTTTCAAACTCCAAGTTTGGAAAAGAGTGAATGAATTGTGAGGAATTTTCCACAGTAATTTTTAGACCACTAGCAGATTATTTCTTCGCAAAAAGGCTCAAAAAAAAAAAAATCTTAATTCTTCACATCAAATACAGATAAGCAAAATACCAGATTTCCTGAACTTTCTTAAGTCAGCTTAGACCACAAAAATTCTTAAGGATACTGAAGAATCCAAACTTAAAATGTATAGAATGTATATGCTAACCTTTACAGAAATACATACACAGATCATTCTCTGTAGCACTTAAAACAACCCAATGGAAACCAATCTTTTTCTCTTCCTTACTGTGAGGATGGTGAGGCACTCTAACAGGATGCCCAGAGAAGCTGTGGATACATCCCTGGAACTATTCAAGGCCAGGCTGGACGGGGCTCTGAGCAACCTGGTCTAGTGCAAGGTGTTCCTGCCCATGGCACGTGGGCTGAAACTCCATGATCTTTAAGGTCCCTTCCAACCCAAACCTTTCTGTGATTCTACAACTGATCTCAGGAGATACCTTCAGTGAGAAAGGATCTTGGCCAATTTTTAGGGCATCTTTAGAAAAATAAAGTCATGAAGGAGCACTGCTGGTTAACTGAAGCTATTTGAGTTTAAAACCCAAAAAATCTCTTTGAGTTTATGTAGTACGTTCCTAGGTTCTCTTGGAATACAAGCTAAGTCAGTTTCCAAATACATACATAGGTAAAGCTTAGTCTAATTTTCTTCACAGCTACTTCAAAAATAAAACTCAAATACTGATATTCAAACATGAACAGAAACACATAGATGAAAGTACATGAAAAGCTAATACTTGTAGAGCACAAAGACAGTCTTTATAACTGCAACAAAAAATCAGTATTCACATCTATGTTGTATTGAATCTTGCCACTCTTAATTAAAAACACTTAATATAACATAACAGCCTGAAAAGCTTCTTCACTTTTATGATACATATCAATAGAGATACCACCACATACCTGAACAAAAGCAAAAACTTATTTTTAATAATAAATACTCATTTTTATACCACTTTTCATCTCCTCAGCTTTAGGAAAAAAAATAAAAAAGAAACCAACAAAAAACCAACCAAAACCTGACAGCCTAATTACAGGATGAATACCAAACTCATGCTTCTAGTCATATGATGCCAAACATCGAGGGCATTGACTTTAGTTTGTGTAAATTATTCAAAACCACTGCATCTCTGCTCTCTAAAACGTCTTAACCAGTAAGGTTATTGCTACTCATAGCTGTGACAGCTGAAGAATTATATCCACTGGCACAAAAATACCAGCCTCCCTGCCGGAAGGGATTGCTGCTTTCACATCCACCAAATTACAAATGTGAATACTTTTTAATGGCATTCAACCCAAACTGCCTGGATTAGCTGAAAACTCCAATTTGAATTTACTAAACTAATCTCATTTATTGATACATTACTAAAAACTTGTCAGAGTTGAAGAGTAGTCTCCCACCTAGGTAAAGTAACAAGCAGCTCCATAAGTGGCAAAGTCTTTGAGAGTTTTTTAGTGAACAGCTTAAAAAGAAGCGGTGGGGGGGAAGAAAAATTAAGAACATAATCCCTTAGCATGAATCTACACTAAATACAAAAGCAAATAATATAAAAGAAAATAGAACTCAAAAGCTTTAGCTTCACAGGTAAGTACTGATCCTCAGTCAAGTTATGGTAAACAACTGTGTCCATGGCTGCCACTTTGGGGCAAGCCTAAAATACAGGTACAATATAGTATTAGCTTCTAATGGGTCAGTGCCTACAGCTCCAAATATTTGGTCCAGGAAAGAAAAGATGGAGAGTTCCTGTGGCAAAAAAAATAATCTCTGGTGTCCCTTCTATGATCATATTCAGATAACACTGCAATTCATTAAGACAACCAAAAGGTATAACCCATCCTTGTCTTCTGAAGGGCAAGGCACTATGACTGCAATTTCTATTGTAGACAATGTAACTTTCGTCGGTTGACTCTTAGGTCACGATGCTCATTTTCTCTTTGATGAAAAGACAGTGCAACAGTGTCTCTTTACAGGTTATAAAGGCTTCTTTTTAATGTTGCTTTCATCTGAGGGTTAAACGAACAATGGAGCAGAGCTTTTACACACCACCAGAATGACTAGAAATCTTGTTACTCATACTAATTTTCTTTAACTTCTCAGAGAAGTGCACTGAACAGTCCCTAGCTATGGGTACAGATTTAAAATTTCAGGGTCACACCTGAGTTGAGTATCTTTCAGATAATTTCATTCAAATTCAATATAATTCAGGATTGTCAAATTGGAATCTGGAAAGGCACCACTATCCCCAGTTTAACTCTAAGCATCTTCTCAACAACAGCTGCTACCACAGATTTTTAAGGTTCTTGTACTGAACTCAAATGTCTTTACAAGCTCACTAAAGCCCCAGAGAGCAAGGAAAAAAAATCCTATAGAGCTCTCCAACACACAGTACAAGCACAGGCCCACTTGTGACATCTTGTGGGGACCCCTGGTGGTTCCTGGTCGTTACTCTCCCTACTAAAGATTATCTAGCTTCAAAGCAGTGAAGACAACATTAGCTAAGGAGCAACACATCCACTGTACTCTGGTTAGAAGTGACAAGCTTTTGGTCACCACAAACCAAAAAAGGCTGGGCACTCTTCTTGGTATGTGTAACTGTAGAATCCCAGAAGATAAGGGGCCAGCGTGAATATCACAAACACTGATAGCTGGATGGCCGTGGAGCCAACAAGGACTGCTAGTAATAACAGACAAGGATTGTTGGTGCTAACATGCTGTGAGAAAGAACAAGATATGGCTGGAGAAGGGGACCATGCAGAGGTAGGGCAGCACTTCTCCAGGACAAACATCCCTGTTCTATTTCCTGCACATAAGCATTACGCAGCACCATGCAAGCGCAGAATGAGGGCAAGGTGTGGGCCAGGAAGGATCAAGACTAATGAAAACGCCCAAAGCCCTCCGACCCGTTCCCCGAAAAGTCTGAAAGAACAGGCTGCACATGATAGCTGATTTGCATAGAAAGCAAGAAACCTATCTTAAGGGCAGGGTAACCTGTCTATAAAAAGGTACCCCTACCAAGCCCAGGCAGTGCCCCCAGGACCCTGAACACCCCATCAGCTGGACTGACACTGGAAACAAGACCAGTGATCTTTTCCTCTCCTTTCTTTCCTTAATTCATTTCTTCCTTCCTCTCTTCCCTTCCACCCTACCCCTTCATTCACAACCCACTGCCATGTGCTTAGATAGTAGGTCAGGGACTAATGTACCAACTTTCATGCCAAGTTAGAGAGGAATAAACATTGAGATTTTTGTAACTGTGGTAATTACATAAATCCTTACTGCACAGATTGTTAGGTCTCCTCAAGTGTCTGAGAAGTTTTAATGAATAAGTTAAAAGAATATTCATGTCTCAGTACAAAACAGAAGAAAACAGGGAAATCTGTAAGACAAAGTGTTTACATATTCCTGGAGTTTTTTATATGAAAGTTTTCTACAAGACAAGCAGGAAAAACCCAAATAACAATAAAAGCAAACTTCAGTTTTCTTTCCTACAGAAACTTGCTTCAGAAATTTGTAGATTCACCTTTCAAAATCAGAAAATTAGCATATTGGAAGCATACAGAGAACTGTATTTTTTCCCCCAACATACACGAGACAAATTAACAGCAGAAAACTCAGGGGAAAAGCTGCAGTAGATCAAGAACTGCAGATAACACATCAAAATTCAACAAATCTGGCAGAGAACACTAATTTGAAGATAAGAGTGGAAGGAACTCAAACATAAACTTATCTTTCAGGAAAAAGTACTTGAAATTTAACTGGCAGAATGCCAAAATATTAAGTCACCTCAGTAGCTCTATCTGGAATATAAACAAAGTACTGAAGTGAAATGCCATTTTTGCTATTTCAATTAAGATATGTTTCTTCATTATACTTCATTGCAGTATGAACATGCAAAATGCACATTTGAGTACTTTCTCGTTTCTGAACTTTTTAGCGAAATTTATCAAAATATATCAAATATAAGGAAAAAAAAGTAACAGCAAAGATTATTTTTATCAACGGGTCTGTGCTTCAGGACTGAACTTAATTCACTTTTTCCTTTACTAGTCCTCCTTACCCTCCCAAAGTAAGCACAGTCTACTCCTGTAACCAGAAAGCCTAAAGAAAATACTTACCAAACAAAACAGCTGAATGCCTAGAAAGTTTAAGGGGAAATAACTGACCAGACTCTCTGCAAGTCATTAAAGATAACTGCTGGTATCCACTATGAAGTTATAAATTCTTTACATTCATTTCCACGAGTATATATTCAAGATTAGTTACTACATAATACAAAATAATAAGGATGCTACAGATGTAAACAGATTTGCAATCTTTTAAACAGCTTTGTCTAGAATTCTTTCTATTATGCATGATGCCTAGGAATTACTTTGTCAACTCTCTTCTCCAATAATAACAGATATTATCAGGTCATTAAGTATAACCACTATCTCAACAACTTACATTTTTCAGTTTCTATCTTTATAAAGCAAAGCACATATTCCAGCAAACTTTATTTTTATCTGTTTACAACCTTCTTTCCTATCAGAATCAATTTAAACGAGTATTGTTTTGTCTAGATGTTATTCTCTCAGATGATTTCATAAAGGCTTCCAAAATTCAAAAACAAGTTTCAAGTTAAACAACTATAATTTTTTTTTATTGCCAACTTTCTAATATTCCAAGCATCTTCAGTTTCCACAGTACAGCATATAAACAAGCACAAAGTACTGTGTCACAGAGCCTCCTTGTATACAAGCAGAGGTACAAAACTGGCCCAACGCCTGAACAGCTTTCGAAACTCTGCCAACACAGAACCCACAGTTTTAGGTTATGACATAAGGGAACGACTGACACAAGGAGGACAGAATTAGGAACTTGCTCTCAAAGCTCACAGGCATTAAAGTTGAAATCTTAGTTTTGGAAAAATAAGCAGGGAGAGTATGTAAGCAGTTTCATGCACATGATCACTGCCACTGCTGACAACCTTTGGAAGGTAGTGGGTTACTGCTGCTGTCAAGGTGCCAAAGCAAGAAGTTTAGGAACACGCAAACTAGTCTGAGAATTAGGAAATGAACTCAAACTGGCACTACCACTTCTGAAATAAATCTTTTCAGCAATAGGGCTTCTATTCTACTTTTTTATTATGATCAAGTTAAAAATATCCCTGCTGCCAAATTATTATAAGACTTTACCCTGAAAACTTCATTTGCACAGTTACACCTATCTACATGCTTATGAAGTCACATAAATAAGGGCAGAAAAAAATCTGAATGTTCCTAGAATACCTTTTGGCAATGGTTGTGAACTTGGAACAGTTGTCCCAGCTTTAGTACTAACACTCAAGGAATGCAATTCTGCTGTTCAAATACCAAGGTAAGACACATGCACAGAGACTCAAAGCAAAGTGGAGCTGGAGAAAAAAGCCAATCTGTATATTCAGTGAACAGGACAGCATATATTATACAGCTAGACCCATGTATTCATAGAATAACAAGTGCACAGTGGGTTCTTACTTGCAGGTTACTTAAACATTAGTTTGCTACAAACATATGGTGTGGAAAAGAGCAAAAGAGGAAGTACAAACATAGTCATAAGAAAAATGCAGGCAAATTCATAAAATAAAGTCACTCAGAGCAATGCAGTCACAAAGAGCAAAGACCAACAGCTTCAAGTGTCTTTCCTCATTAAGAATTTGGATAGGCTTATTACATGCCAATATTAAGAGAAAGAGAGAAGATATTTTTCCTAGGATTACTTTAACTTGCAAGTACCACAATAGGGAGAGCAGTGGTAAACTACTCAGAGAGGTTGCTGTAAAAATCTGGGCAAAGACAGCCTTGGGAATCATGCAAGAAGTAAAATAAGTTCCTAGAAATATTACATTACACATTGTGCATGATATCTACTATTGTCAGGCAAAGAATTTTTAGGGGTGACATACCAATACTAAACAGAAGCAAACAAGAAACAAGCTCTGTTTTTCTGGATATTGTGTAATTTTTATTTTCACAGGTGTTGCAGACAGATGCAGAGTCATTGTGTTTCAAGCTACCTGCAGTTTTTCCAGAGCAGAACGCCTTCCCATTTGACAACTTTGCAGCAAGTTTACATCTGCTTGCCAACCAAAGAGACAAGACATCAAATTTAAAGCAGTTAGTGAAACACTTAGAAAAAATTACAGTGACAGGTGGTGAGCTCTCTAGGGGTTTATTTAATATACTTCACAAAGGTATGTTTCCTATAATGCAATTTATTCTTTTATTTTACATTACAGCCCACTGACATTTACTTAAATAGAGAAACAGTATTGATGATGATCTGTTTTCAAATCTGTCATACCAACACATCCTTCATTCAAATAGCTGTATCTGCAAAGAAGTATCACTGTTGCCAAGGGATACAGAACATAAACCCTTCACAGGTCCACCAAGAAGAAAAGCATCTGAAAGCAAAAATCACCAAGACACCTGATAATTTCTTTCATAAACTCTGCACCATAAACTTTAGATGTCTCACAACCTCAAAAAGGAGGTGCAAGTTCTAACACTCAAATGATTACCATTACTGATATGTTGCCAAAAATATTTAAGCCTCTGTTTTAACACAGTTTAGCATCAGAAACACTTTAAATTTGGTTGTAAGGCCCTATTTAGTTTAGTACTTTAAAGTGTGACACAGCAAATTTACCACGCTACACTGAACATAGTTCACTATCAGCACACGATTTTCCACGGTCACACTCACAGCCATTCGTTTCAGGTTAGAATTGATACACACGTGTTTCACAGCCACTCCCACGTTTTTGGGTAGGGAAGGGAAGAATTTCGGACAAGAGGGGAAGACAATATGAAAGAATGCAGTCAATATTCAGTTTTAACCTCGGTGACCTGCACTCCCTTTAATTAAGAGGCTCCAAGGAGAGCCCATTATATCTCTCCCTTGTGCAAGTGCGGCCCTACTAGCCAAACCCGTAAAGCAACATAAAGCGAGCAATTCAAGCAGAATAATCCCTCCAGCGCTGGGTACATGGGGAGGAGACCCTGGATCTCCCCTGCCGCGGCGCCGCAGGAGAGCGGCCCGGGAGGCCGGGATGGATGGGGGGACACGCCGTGTTTGGGCCGGGCGAACACGCGGGGCACTGTCCCGCGGCCTGCGGGGCGGGCTGGGGGCCCGGGAGCCGGCG
>JAWWMP010000132.1:35531096-35581092 GCA_035047865.1 Dendrocincla tyrannina | reverse complement strand
GCCCGGGGGCAGCTCGCCCGGCGCGGGGCGGGGCGGGGCAGCGCCGCGCTGTACAGCGGGCGGAGGCGGCTCGCAGGTACGGGAGGGAGGGAAGGAGGCAGGCAGGCAGGGAGGGAGGGAGGGAGGGAGGGAGGGAGGGAGGCGCTGGGAGCACCGCGGCGCCGTCCGGCTGCCGGCTGAACCGCGCCGCCTCTGAACTCCGGGGGCCCCGGGAGCGCAGAGGTGGTACCTGCGGGCTGAGCGCGGGGCTGCCGGCCGCGCTGCTGGGGCCGGGGCGGGTTCACCTAGCACAGCGACAGAATGCCGGTTCCAGAAACACGTGGCAGGGAAAGGAGCCGATTACTTTTCCCGGGAAAACGCCCGCTGGCCCGTTTGTGCAAGGCTGACAAGGTGTGCGCGCCGGGAGATGGGTCGAGGCCCTGGGACTGGGAGGGCGCGTTGGGAACCTGGAGGCTCCGCCGGCGGTGCCATCACCGCGGGTCCCGGGGGGCGCTCGGGGCTCCCCCCAGAGCGGTGACAGCGGCGGCGCGCGCCCCGCCCCTCACGCGCCCCGCGGCCGCGCGTTACCACGGTGACGCGCCGCTAACGCGGGGAGGGCGGGTGCGCACCGCCGGGGCTCCGCCCCCGCGCCGGCTCGTCCAATGGGAGCCGAGATGAGGGGCGGGCCCGCCAATAGGACCGGAGGGGGCGGGGCCTCGCCGGGCGCGGGGCCAGGCTGGGGCACTGTGGTGGCGGCGGGCAGGTCAGGCGGGATGGGCATGGACACCGGGACCGGGCAGGGGCACCGGCACGGGCACCGGCATGGGCACGGGCACCGGCATGGGCATGGGCACCGGCATGGGCACGGGCACCGGCATGGGCATGGGCACGGGCACCGGCATGGGCATGGGCACCGGCATGGGCATGGGCATGGGCATGGGGATCGGGATCGGGATCGGGATCGGGATCGGGATCGGGATGGGGCGGCCACAGGGCGACGGTATGGCGGGGCGGGGACCGGGCGCGGGGCCGCCCTCCTGCGCAGCGTCTCCATCCCGCTCCGCGCGGGGGGGTTCCCGGCCGCGCCGCGGGCCCCGGTGCCGTGCCGGCCCCTCTGCGGGGGCGGTGGCCCGGCGAGGCCTGGCCCCGCCCGGCCGTGCGCTCCAGCCGGGCGGGCTGCCTCGGCATGTGCTGCTATCTGCGTGTCCATAGGGGATAAAATGCCTTACTGCCCAGGGCTGGAAAAGCCAACGCCCTATCGGCCCTGGTGTCTTTTCGCGAGACGCCTCGTTTTCCCTTGCCACGTGTGAAAATAAGCCATCTAACTCACAGAAGGTGAACTGTAACTCCTCGCCCACAGGCTGATTATTGACCATTTATCCTGGCACGGAGCAGCATGCGGTGGCAGCCCTGAGCTTCGCCTAATGCAGCTGGTCTAGCTGTAGGACAACATGGGTTGTTTCAGAAAGTCGGGGTAGGAAGACACCTTCAGTAAAGTCTCACTTGCTGTGCTTTACTGTTGCACAAAAGAGAATATCGAAGTCAATGTCAAGTCCTTATGTAGAGAAGTGCAACTTCACATCAAACTGTCTGTCTGTACTTTAAGGAAAAAAGAAAGCCTAAGACATTGCAGGTCTATACCTTTCACTTTTTCCTTTCCTGCTAGTTATGCTTAGTCCTTGTAGGTTTCCCATCTCCTCCTTTGCAGAACATTACTTCAGATCTCTTTTGTTTTGTCTTGTTATACTAATCAAGCTTGCTCATTTTAGTCTGCTTGCATGGTGTGGGTCCTGTTAAGCCGCATTTATGTCTAGTGCATGGTAACTAGGTGGAAAATAAACGATCCCAAATGAGGGAGAGACCCTTTCTGTGAGATCTGTGATGGTGTGAAGAATGGATCTAAGCTACTGGGACCTCCTGTTGGAAGGAAGCTGGATACAGCAAAGCATAAGTGCTGTTAGTCCTTGAAAATAAGGCTTGGATGCAGAAAAGCGTAGGAACCTTTTGTCTTTTTCAGCTTTCTCAGGGGTGTGGAAGCTCCTTCTCCTGTAAAAAAAGATGACCTTTTAGTCCACTGTGAATTTGTTTTGCCATTTGTTGCTTTGGTCTTTGTTTTGCCAATACTCTTTGCTGTTCTGACATTTCTGTATATTGCCACAGCTTCCACACGCAGCTCCCTAGTCTCTTGTTTTTACTAAAGTGTTTTAGTATAGAAACTTAAATGTTATCAGCATTCAGCTGAGAACTGTATTTTATGTCAAAAGGTAGTCTAAATAGTCAGATAGTATATTAAATATAGTGAGTTGCTCTGTTTGTAATGAATTTATTTGCAACATGAAAAAAGTCTTTCAGTCAGACTTTAAGGCACACCTTACTGTACTGAATAATGATTTTAAACTTGATGGGAATCTCTTGAATTTGGTTCATTTTTGGCTTTGTTATAGGGACTAATTTCCAAAATACTGAATTTAGTGCTTCTTAAGAAACAAGCTGACACTGTTGTATTTCTTCCAAGAAAATTTGAGTGAAGGGTTGTTGACCGTGTGCTGTATCTCTGTACGGTGTT
The DNA here is from genome assembly GCA_035047865.1 of Dendrocincla tyrannina. Classification (NCBI taxonomy): domain Eukaryota; kingdom Metazoa; phylum Chordata; class Aves; order Passeriformes; family Dendrocolaptidae; genus Dendrocincla; species Dendrocincla tyrannina. The sequence goes on along the minus strand of JAWWMP010000132.1, from coordinate 35,578,547 downwards.
TGTGTGCCAGCTGAACCAGAAGTTATGACACTGACTGCTTGCTTTACTTAAAGATAGAACACATCCTTTTTGGTTAAAATAAAAAATGGTAACAGGTTTTAGCAAGGCAGTCCTTGTTGGCCCAAAGTGAACTAACTGTACTAATAAGACGTGGTTAAGAGTAGATGATTTCCAGAAAACCAACTGAAGAGACAAAAGGATTAACATTTTGAGTTAAGAAAAACTGTAACATGACTTGTCAGGCTAGATGACTAGTTACACCCAATGAAGTCTGGTTTGTGAGGGGTTTTTTTGTTGGTTTTTTTTTTTTTAACCCAGTACTCAAGTAAGCATGCCTTAAGAAGATAACTATGGATAAATATATTAAAGTACGGAAGATTGGAGAAGGATCCTTTGGGAAAGCAATACTTGTGAAATCTAAAGAAAATGGCCAACAGTATGTTATTAAAGAAATAAACATCTCTAAGGTGAGTGATTATTATTAATTCCTGATCCATTCTTTTTGTATTTCTGTTCTCAAAATCATTATTTTCCTTCTGAAGATGTCAAATAAAGAGAGAGAAGAATCAAGGAGAGAAGTTGCTGTATTGGCTAACGTGAAACATCCGAATATTGTCCTGTATAGGGAGTCATTTGAAGGTAAGATTAACTAATACAGTAGAACCTGAAGTAATACTAGTAAGCCACCTCTGTGCACTACTTACTGCATTTTGTTTAAAGGTCTGTGTTTTCTCTCTTTAATCATTATTTTTCATACCTTTATTATTTATTTCAGTTCTTTTTCATTGTATTTTTTTCAATTCCAATGTACATTTAGGGGTTTTTTTATAAAAAAAGGGCAACAAACAGAAATATTCGTGACTACTCCTTACATGCATTGATTTTGGTTGGTACTTAAATGAAAGGTATTCTCTTGTTTCTCCAGAGCATAAATGTCCTTGAATACTCTAGCAATTGGAATGCTTGTGTGGGTTAAATATGAGTACAGTCTAAATTTGGGTATTAATAATGTAGCAAGACCAGTTTCATGCCAGAGTTTGTTGTTCTTAAAATGCCGTCTTCAGTAACTGCAATCATATCATTGCTTTCAGAGCTAGAAGAATAGATGGGACTGTTTACTTCATCAACATATGAAGGAAGGAGAAATATAATTCCACATTGTCTTCACAGCAAATGGCTTAGAAAATGAGGAGAATAGATAAAAATATTCCAAACACCTATAATATATGTTAAAATATTATTTTAAACCCGTAAAATTATTTGAAATACTGTTTAGGGATAGAGCTCTCTTCTCCTTTACTTCATTTCTGCTGACTTTCATATGTGTTTTGCCAGGAGGCTTTTATTTTCTTCATTCTTTAAATTAGATTTTTATGACATAATCACGTTCCATGACCATAGTCTTCCGGTTTATAAATCCATGCTTATGTCTTCTTTGTCTTAGAGACCTGTTCTTTAAGACTGCTTATTTCTTACAAGGTAGACCCTGCAATCCCTAATTCACAAGACTTCATATTGCATCTTTATTGCTAAAACACATTGATTTTGAATATACTGATTTGGTTTCTAAACAAGAGAATTATTTCAGCAGTAAGTCTGCAAGAAATCCAGACTCCTGGGATCGTCTTTTAAAATAACACTGATAAAGCTTAACAGCAATGAGGGTTTGATGTTTTGAAAGGCAGATTTCAGAAGCATTCTGTGGGAGTGAAATTTAAGTGACCTAGATGATTCAATTGATTTTAATTTGGAGTTTATGTGCTGTGACTAACTTTTTCATAAAATAAAAGTTTTTCTTTTGAGCAGCATGTGATTGATTATTTTCGCAGTTATTTAGCTCTTCTCAAAGTCATGCCTAGTATGTGAGGAGCACAGTTCTTACGTTTTTGGCAACTTGCAATTTGCTTCTGCCTGACCTATGTTTTCATCAGCAACTGGGAAAGATTGCATTGGTGAACAAAACTGTAACTTTGAATGAAATATTTTAGACATGATCATATCTTCTATTGGAAACTTGCATAGGATTTTTTTAAGTTTTTGAAACCTTGCATTTCATATAAAACTGAGAAAATAATTGTTTCCATCTCTCATTGTCTGCTGGAAGTTTTGTTACTGGTCTTCAGTCTCTGACATAAACTGCATGTCTAATATGAGAGCTGATGATTGTCATGTTCTTGCACTTAGTGCAATGCCTAGTCCAGGTAATACTCCAAGAAAGAGCAAGGCAAATAGAGGCAACTACCTAAATTAGAACTTAAGATCTTTATTTTTAGGGTAGGGGATCTATAGGATTTTTGAAAGCAGATTGAAGAATGGTTTTATATGCATTCATATAGTGATGCTTTTAATTTCACAGTGGTTTTGAACCCGATTTGGAGACAATGGCTCAGCAGATGTAATTTTTTTCTCTCCATAATAATCTGATGTTACCAGAAATGGGAAACTTACGTTGTGAAACTCAAAATAATGAACATTTATGGACTAATAAATTGTATCTGAAGCTGCATGCGAAAACGTTCTTTTTCTTTTTTGTCGTTGCTTTTCCTGTAACTGTAGTGAAGATATTCAGGAAGTTACATAAAGATGGCTCTTTTCTTTTTGTCTTTTTGAAATACTTTGTTTTATTTCACAGAAAATGGCTGTCTCTACATAGTGATGGATTACTGTGAAGGAGGAGACCTATTTAAGAAGATAAATGCCCAGAAAGGAGTCTTATTCTCTGAAGATCAGGTAACAGCAAACTGCTGCTACAGTGTTTTGTTGCAGGATACTTTTTCATGAATTTTAAATTATTTTGGTTCAGTTTGTAGGTGTGGTTGTTCAATCTAAAAGGAGGTCTTCAAATTGTCATTCTTGTTGCCATTGGTCACAGTCGTATCTTTAAAAAAACCAAAACCAAACCACCCCCAAACAAACAACACTCCTCTTCCCCTCCCCACCAAAAAGGAAAATCAGAAAGAAAACATAGTCCTGGGTATGTTACTTGTGCTTTTGTATGTGTTAGATGCTTTTAAAAAAGTTGAATCTTCTGTGAAGTAAACCAAATCTGAGAAATGAATAATACTGCAGACAACATGAATATTTTTAAACCTCTGAAGTAAAGTTTTTAAAGATAAAATGGCATATGATTTTTGTGTTATAATACTGATTTTCATGTATTAGAAGTATAAAATAACATACTTTGTAAGTATAACAATATGGAATACAGAAATATGAGTTGGCAAAAGTTTATTTTGCCAGCAGATTTTCTTTTTCCGCAAAACTGGTCATAAAGTCATTTGTAGTGGAAGAGGGGTGGAAGAGTTTGGAATAAATGAGAGGATTTTATGTACAGATTTGATTAAGTGAAAATATATTATGTAGGATTTGGGGTGGTTTTTTGTTCGAACTGACATGGGTTTTTTTATAGGTTGTTTCTATACCTTTGTGTCTGCATCTAGTAGAATCTCAATTTACCTGTGTTTGGAAAGGCTTAGTAGTATATTAGGCCTACTAATAGTTTTTAGAATGGAATATTGGTGAAACATTTCAGATACACTGTGAGAAATTTTTCGTTTTTCTCATTTGACCTTACTTTTACAAAAGGGGCGTCAAGTGGAAAAGTGAAAATTACGCCTCGAATTATACTGTAATTTTGTCATGTTGCATACATCTAAGTTGGGAATGTGAAAGCGTTATTTACATGGAAATGTTCTTGTCATTAGTCACTCTTTAAATTGTGATCTTTTCCAATTTCCAAAAAAAAAAAAAAAGTTTTGTGGGGTTGTTTATAATCTTCTAGTTAGATGTTTGTTGCTTTCCTCATTGAAATCTACTTTGTACTGTTTTTCTTTCTAAGGTAAGATACACAAAAATACTATATGATAAAATAATGTTTCTGTGAATATCAGGATGGCTCTCTAGGATCCCTGGCTGCAAGGCTTGCTGTATTGGTTACAGCAGAAGTAAAATCTTTTAATTTGCAAGTGCCACACCTTAGGCATTTTAGCCGATGGAATTCATATTGCATAGTTTGGTTACGTTTATAATATGTAGTGGAAATAGCAGCCTCAAGCTTAATATTGAATTTGGGTAATAAGCATCTTTCATTAAGAGGTTTGCATTATAGTGACAGTTCTAATAAGTTTTTAATTATCCTATAGTATAAATGGAGACATTTGGGGGAGGAGAGTAAAATCTGAAGTTATAATTATAAAACTGATTTGATAGTATTGTGTAAGTGGGGAAGCTTTCAGATAAATGACAATGCTGATGTTGCATTTTCTTTTATGAATAGATTCTGGATTGGTTTGTACAAATTTGTTTAGCACTAAAACACATACATGATAGAAAAATCTTGCATCGGGACATAAAGTCACAGGTATGTAGGTCCCTATTTTCCCACCGAATTTACTTCCAAAATGTTTACATTCATATCTTGCTAGTGTAAGTTCGTAAATTATGGAAAACAGTCTTTTTATGTCAACATTTCTAATACTGAAAACATTTCTTCAGAATCAGCTGCAAGAGATTTATATTTTTACAAACAGATGAGGCTATTTGATGAAACTACCTGAGTGTTGCTCGTATGTTTGTGTGGGGACAGAAGAGGTTATGTTTGAGAATGTGTACTAGTGTTTTCTTGTTTTAATGAAGGACTAGAATAAGCCTGGTGTTCTATAGTAGTCAATAGCACTACTGCAGTGACTTCAGAGGGATTGAATGGTAGAAAACTTTATTCTTCCCAGAACGTATAGAGAAGAAAAAGTGTGCAATTGTATGAGTATTTTAATTAACAGACTTCTTGACATTTCTATATCAAGAATATATTTTTAACCAAAGATGGAACAATACAGCTGGGAGATTTTGGGATCGCCAGAGTTCTTAACAGGTAACTCCTTTTTTGTGCTGTTTTTCCTCTGTCTTAATCTAAATCGCTTTGAACAAGGAAAACACAATCTATACACTTCATGTGAGTTAACCAGTTAACATCAGTTCTTATTTTTTCTCTTAGCACTGCAGAGTTGGCTCGCACTTGCATAGGAACACCATACTATTTGTCACCTGAAATATGTCAGAACAAGCCTTACAACAATAAAAGGTACTAATAAGGATTTTGTTAAACATTTTTGCTAAGGAGAAGAAAATTATTTTTCTTTAGGAATCTAAAGCTGTTCAAATCTTATGATGGTGAACAGCTGTTAGTTTGTGTCTTACCCAAGAAGATAGTGAGCCTCACTGTACGAGTGGAACCTTAGTAGGTGTGCAGTAGAAAGCAATGTGATGCAGAGATGACTCGGCTTAATGTGTTAAGTTCTAGATCTAGCTGTGTCCTTAAATACAGCTTTGCCTTTGCCTATCTGTTGTACTGCCTTACTTTATGCACTACATATGTGCAACTGTGTTAACGATGAAAGGCAGTAATTGGATTCTCCAAGTAGGCTCAGCTTGCTCTAGGTAACCAGGTCCTGCAGATACACATTTGCTGCCCTGGCAGCAGGCTGTATCTGGTGACAGCATACCCAGGTAATTAAAGTTATAAAGTTACCATTACATGGCACTAAGCTGATTCAGTCACTGCTGTGAGTGCCTTATACTAATTTTAACTGGTTTCTTTAAAGATAAAAGTTATTATAATTCCTTGCCCTTAATTTCTTCTACATGGGACTTTTTATCCAGTGGTATTCTAACCAATTCTGTAATCCTATAATGAGTGAGGGTAAGATGAGTCAGTGTTAACAAGAGTAAGTTCACTTATTTTCTAAATTAGGTGGTGAGTTTGGTTTGGTTTTTTGTTTGTTTAATTCAAAAACTTCAGGCAACTGTATATATTTAAAAATCCCTTTTCCGTATATCTTCTAATTTATGCGGTTAGGGTAGTTCAGATGAAAATTTCTAAATCTGAAGCCAAAATAGCCTCATCTGTTTTTCAGGTTGACCTTATTTTTGGTTGTTGAAATTTTTTTTTGTTTGTTTTGTTTTGTTATTGTTGTTTGGGATTTTGTGGGGTCAAAGAAGTTCATACAGGGACACTTGTACACAGTCAAAATACAGCCTTTTAATTTTCAAAGATGACTTCACAGATATAGGTTACTTGGCAATGTTACACCTGGAACTAATTGTTAAAGTATGTTCTCTTTGATTTAGTGATATCTGGGCCCTCGGTTGTGTTCTCTATGAAATGTGCACACTTAAACATGCGGTGAGTACAAACTTGGTGTGTCAATAAAAGAAGAGTAATTTCAAACAGAATTTTTTTTTTCTGATGCTACACAAATGCATTTTAGTTGATGAAAGGCTTTTGTAATAAGTCTTTGGAAACGGCCTTCAGCATTTTCATCTCCGCTTCCGGTGCCAACCAGCGTTTTCCCATGATGTTTTGGTTCATTCCGTTCTCTCAGAAATCTTGGCACTTTGTTTTTAATGAGCTGTGCTAGCTGAAAAAATTGTTAGGTGTTGTGTCAAAGGATATCGGGAATAGTGTTTCTTTTTTTCAAAAAAACTTAATTCAAAGTTTCATTGAAAGTCTGAATTTGGACTCAGCTTTTGTGCAGGTGAATTAATGTATTTCTGTTTAGAAAAAGAATAATGCTTAGAAAAAGTTTCTAGGATGGAAGAATTTGGGGGTTTCCCCCCCCTCTGTGTGTGCGTCATTTTATTTTCTAGTTAGGAAGGGAAGAAAAAACTTTATTTTTTTCTGTCTTGATTTGGAATTTTTCGTGGATTTTGCTTTGTTTGTTTTTTTTTTTTAGTAGCTATTTTTATTTTAAAAAAAAGATTATAGCAACATATGGAAAAAAAAATCCAAGGGATAAGGAATTCATTTTATTTCAAACTTAGTCTTTTATGTGGCAACAATGCTGATGATGTTGCCTTTCTGAGGGTTGATGGCAATAAGTTATTTTCTGTAAGCTGGGTGATATGTATTGTTTTCTTTTTATTGTGCAAATGAATTGAAATGGTGCTCTGTTTCCTGAGCTTAAACTGAGATCTGAACATTCCTTTGGATTTCACACTGAACGAGTGTGAATACTTTACATTCTTTCATTTGAAATGTGGATTTGCTAAAAAGGGCAGAAGGCATGTGGTGGTTCAAAATGTTTGAAAGAGGAGATCAAGCAGATAATTACAGAATTATTTTTTCCTTAATTATATATCATTGTCAGTCTAGATCTGGAGGGCAATAACTACTTGTTAGCAAAATTTATGTCTCCATTTTATGAAATACTTTTATTATGATGTATTTTTAATCAAAATACTTGGCAACAGATTATTTTAAATTGCTGGTGTAAATTGTTGATGACTTTGAAAGTATGTTTTGGTATGTTGAGGCAAGGGAAGGTGCATTGCTAGTTTGTTTTCCTCATCATCTGTAGTTGCAGCTATGGGTGTCGACAGACAGTAAGTAATACATAATAACTGTTTTCTTCCTTGTGTGGTACAGTTTGAAGCTGGTAACATGAAGAACTTGGTATTGAAGATAATCTCTGGACCTTTTCCTCCTGTTTCTGTGCATTACTCCTATGATCTACGTAATCTGCTGTCACAGTTATTTAAAAGGAATCCTAGGAATAGACCATCAGTAAACTCCATATTGGAGAAAAACTTTATAGCCAAACGGGTTGAAAAATTTCTCACGCCAGAGGTATGGATTTAGTTCCAGTTCTTGTTCACCTAAAACATCATAGGACTTTCCTTTTGCTGTATTCTAATGTTAATATACAACATGAGAAACTGGAGTGAAGGTATTCCCTAGAGCTGTCATAGACAGTGTCAGTTGAGGAAAAATTAGTTTTACTATGAACTGTAAAGAAAAGTCTCAAATTATTAAGGGCTTGGTAGTTTCCATAAGTAAATCTGAATTGGTATTTTCTGAAGTGCATTGTCTGTTTTTCGACTGAGAGAGAAATTATGAAGAAGATGTTGATTTGTTTAGATATACATCTCTTCATAAAATGGTGCTCTCGATTTCAGCATCACTGCTGTATTGGATTACTTCAATCTAATTTTTGTTTGGAATTTGGAATGGCCTGAGAGCCTGGTCTGGGAAATATTATTAAATAAACTAATCTTCAAATTTCTTGATGTTTAAATGTATTGTGTATATAACCTCAAAGAAGTTGCTTGCTATTCTGTTTAGAATCTATTGATATAATTTGATATCTATTAATGTGCTTTTAATATAAATCTAATCAAAAGAGATCAAGATTAACAAGTGCATAATAGTACTGATACGAGGTAAACGTAGACTGAGAAAGGATGTAGAGGAAATGAAATATAGAGAATTATAATGGATTCTAAGTAACAACTAAAGACATGTTATGAGAGGCCATACATAATTGGAATTTCTATTGTATGTGAAATAGACTTTCAACTAATAATAGTTCTGACTGAAGTCCCAATGAAAGGTAAGATCCAGAAATCTTTACAGATAAGTTTCTTCTAACAGAACAAGAATAGTTTGATCTGATTTTATTTCCAGTAGCTAGAATGGATATGAAATTTTTATTAGGAGTTAGTCAATCAAAGTATAATTACTAATCACCTGTACCTCTCACCAGATGATGATACTAATTTGTCCTAGATAGTGCACAGTTTTTTCAACTGTATCTTTGACATGTTTAATTTAAAGGTGCTGTCTAATCTTAAAAGCAACAAACAAAAAAAAACCCCACAAAAACCACACAGAAAACACTTTTTACATATTCAACTGGAGGTGGTAATTACATTCTGTGACAATGTCATTACATTCTGTGACACAGCTGTAATACTTATTTTCTTTCAGTATCATCCATGGCTAATGCTGTTGTCCTCTGTTTTCCTTAGTCTAAGCTTTAGAGTTATTTCATAGCTGACATCTTCAACATGTTTCAACTTGATGAAATCCTACTCTTAAGTGTCAGGATCAGTCTTCCAGTTTTATGTAAATTCTTTCTTAATCTTCATAGTCACTAAGTTGCAGTAAAGAGTGGATCTAAATTAGCATAATTTTTTTAAATAAAAAAAGGGGCTCTTTGAAAGGTACTAAATTTAAGTTTCTTTTCTATCAGTAACTGTTATCATGGAAACATCATACTTCAAATGTTCCAGCTTACCACTCAAATAAAAGCTTTAAGATCAATGAAGTACCATTAAGTAGGAAACTGTTGTCATGTGTGACTTCTTGCTTCCAGAATCTTTGATGCCAGACTGTACAGGTTAAAAAACTTTCTCTGCCATGATGTACAGGGTCATAAATTCTGCACATTGGTTCTTGGTTTGGGTTTTTTTCAGGTTTAACTCCTCAACATCCATTCTAACTGACCAATACTCTCTAAACAAGTCAAAGTAATCTGGATAGTTCAAGATCCTGTTAAAACTATTCCTGAACTGACACTTTGCGCTTGTCCTTGGTGCTCTTCCTTGAATCTTTTTCAGGTTATACTATGTGGTTCTTGAGGTGTTGAGTTCAGAACTACCTCCAATATTTAGGATTATGGCTTACTAATGTTTGAATGTTCTTTGTCTAGGCTCAAATTTTTTACTCCAATAAGGCTGTTTTCCATATTTTATTATGCTAATTTGTTATGCCTGACAGCATGCCATATATATTGTTTGTAGATATCCACATATGTATTCATCTTCCCATCTTGAAAAGGATAGCAAAACTTGAAAACTGCAAGCATTTTTTTGACACAAGCTGTATGAGAAATTGAAGTGAACTTTGGTAACTACTCAGAAATCTAAAATGAATTATGCATAAGACTATGTTGATGCTCAAATTAACTTTCTTCTAGATTCTTAGCTAGTTCATAAATGAGATAACATGTGCCACCCAGAAGTCAGACTGAAATGCATTTTTAAATTATTTGAGTAATTATGCCAAAAGTGCTTGAAAATACTGAATCCAGCCTCATATTCATGGTAGTGATACTAAATTGAATACATAAAGTTGAGTGTTCATTTAAGTTCCAGTAAATACTAGTTAAATACTGAGAATGGCACACTTCTCTGAAAATAAGTTCTTTCTAGTTTCGGTCATAAGTGCTGCTCGCTAACTCTTCAACTTTTTGTTTAGCTTATTGCAGAAGAATTCAATCTCAAAATTTTCCAGAAGTTTGGACCACATCCTGCACCAGGTAAGTGAATGTGTAAAGTGCTCTTGTTGCTCTTGCTCTCAGCTCTGGCAAGATAGTGTATGCAGCTATTTCTTTTTCTTCTGGTTTTTTTTTTTTTTTTTGTTTGGTTTTGAGGGGTTTTTTTGTTTGTTTCTTTCTGTTGTTGTTTTGTGTGTGTGTGCGTGTGTGTGTATTCTTCTACCTGACTGTAGAATTTTCAGGAAAAAAGAGAGAGGAAGCAATTTACCTCCCTCCCCTAGTGAGCTGGATGTACATACGGTATAAATGAAGCAAATATGGTCCAATAAAATTTTAAGTGTACTCTTTCCTCTTGCAGTATGGTATGCTTCCAGAACTTAAGAAGACAATGTAGACTGGAAATAATTTATATGTTGTGATCATGCAACTTATTTTTTCTCCTTAGTAATGACAAATGGTTAATGAGAAATACCATTTCTTGAAAAAAATGTGGAAGTTTTCATGAGAGAGCCCAAGATTAAGCCCTGACTTCAGTCCAATTTAGTAGAATTTCTGCTACTGGCAGCAAAGTAGATTGTGGTTAGTTTTTTCAAGATGGTCTTAGCTTACTTCATTTTCCTGCATTAGTTTACCCTTTTTTTTTCCCCCCAAGATTTCCTTCCCAATTATTTTATTTCCTTGTAAGTACTTGAAGCTGTGGCAATTGCTCTGGTGTCTTTTGATAGTTTTGCTGTCATGCTATACTGTAGTAAGACAGCCCTGCTAACACAGAATCGAATTCACGATATTGGCATATTTTCAGGAACTCTGCAGGGAAAACCATATTCCTGAAGGTCATTAAAGCTCTTTCAGAACTCATTTTCTGCTGACAGTAGTGTTGGCATGTTTCTGTCCAGTGCTGTTAGTGGAAACAGGCCTATCTCTCCATTCCATTAGGAAAACTTTTCCCTGTGTGACCGATAATAAAGCTGTAATAATAAAGCGTGGCAGCTGAAATAAGCTTCAATTATCTAGTTTGAAGTCTTAAGATTGAAAAGTTCAGAAATTGTTTTCTTCCATTTCCTATCAAATACCAAATTTAGACAAGCTGTTTTGGACAGCTGGATATTATGCATCAGCTCATGTGAATGAAATGTTAGCAGTTCACCTATTTTTCTTCAGTTTTGCTATTCTGATACCTTGGGAAAGGGAAAGATGGTATGCTGGCCAGCCTGGGTAGCTATAAAACAGGTTTCTTTGTTGTTGTGTTTTTTTTTTCTTCTCAGCTAAAAGACCAGAACAAGTACTGACTTCAATTGGACCAGCTCAGAAAATTACCAAACCTGCTGCAAAATATGGAGTGCCTTTAACTATCAGGAGGTCTTGTGGTGCACCTAAAAAGCCTAATGAGAAGAAGCCATTGACTAAATCTAGACAGGTAAGAAACTGTTAGTTAAATTGAACTGTTTTGTTCAGACCTTTTTAAAATGCTTCAAAAATACTATGCCTTCCTCTTCAAAATGTCTTGGTATGTGGATACGTGCACCTGCAAAGAAAGTAGCACTAATAGTTTTAATGCTTGGCTTGCTTCAGTATTGATCTTTTTGTTGTTGTGGTTTAGTTGGTTTTAATATGATGGTTTTTGTAGACTGCTACCTTAGGTTTGGTTTTTAATTCCACTGCTGAATTACATTTGCAGGTGTTCATTTGCTTTGTTGGTGTTAACCACTCTTACAAATATTGGAAGTCTGTCAGATATACCAAAATTATTGACACTAGATAAGAATTTTTGCATCTTTCTTCCTTGAAGAAGAAAGAATTTGAGAAAGAATCTCAAATTTTCAAAACATAAAAACTTCTTTTAGCCATTTTAGACAGTGTTGTCAGCCAGAGAAACCATGTGATAGGAGGAGGAGTTTCCCAGATTTAATTCCATTAGCTAATGAGAAATAGTCTTCTGTGTACCGTCATACAGACCTCTTGATCTTTCCTCCAGTTGTCTTCTCTGTATTCCTTATTATATAAAACTTCTATTCTCTCTCTCTTTATTCCTTTAATTACTGAATGGCCAGGAGATGTTTATGCTATAGCTAGTGTTGAGCTATATTCATGTGCCAAACAACTATATTCACATGCCAAACAACTAGCAACCAAGAAGTTGTCATTTTAACAAGGGAGAACTAATTCAAATTTCTTTCTGAGTAAGTAATATTGTGGTTGTTGGGGGGTTTGGATTTTTTCTTTTTCCTTCTCCCCATGGCACTTCAGGGAACATAATACTAAGATCTCTATCTATCTGCCAAATTTGATAGGTGGATAGAAAATTATCCTTGAGATACAAATCATCTGTGAGGCTCAAAAGTTATCAGAGGCTTAGGGAAAAGCTCACTGATCGCACAAGCCTTGTTGGCTTGTGATGCACAGTTTGAGAGCAAGAAGAAGGGAACGCACAGACTTGTGTGTGCTTATGAGATCACAAGGTGTGTATGTTTTAAGACTTGGTGGCACAACCATCTGCTGCTCTTTTTAACCAGTTTGACCAGCCAACGCCGTTTCACCTTGCGTGGAGACTTAAAGTGGCAGGGAAGAGGCTGAGGAGATATCTACTCTTCCTGCATATATAGAGTCATTAACACTGCAATTTTAAGACATAAGTCTTTGTGTGAATTGTACCTAGTGGTAAGGGATAAGGTGTAGGGTAGAAATAATGGCTACAATGCAATACAAATTTTCCTCTCTTTGTAGTTCCAGAGTAGTCTGCACTTACAGCTCTCAATTGACTTTTCAAAGGAGCATGTAGCAATCATCTCCTTTGTGTAGTAATATTACATTACCATTACAATATTATAAGTCTCTGAAGGTTTCTGAATTCCACAATACTTGATTTTAAAGTACCCATTTAACAGGATTGTAGGTTCTCAAAAGAAAATACTATAAAGCTCTCTGTGTTCTAGTATGGTCAGAAAAAAAAGTCTTTAAAAGTAACCATTGCTTTTTTGAGAAGATTAGATAAGCTGCATGGTTTATTAAGTGTAGCTCCTGCTTTGCCAGGTATTCAATGGTGTCTGTGTTCTCATGTTCCACAGGTAACAAGAACCCTGGTTAGAGTGAGAACCAAGTGAAGAACCAAGCAAAAGAGCCCTAGGATAGCCTAACAGTTCTTTCCTCTAAAAGGAGGATCTTAATATCTAGGCGCGCTCAAAGACTTATAAGAAAATAGTGTAATGCAGAGTGATATGATCAGAGAAGAAAAATCAAGACAAAACAGATTTAAAAATTATTGCCTTCAGCTTTTGAGACAGAACTTTTTGTACAGGATGAACAATTACAATAGCATTTACCCCTAGATCCTTGCAGTGCTTTTCATTTAAAACCTCCTGAATAATCAAATTTTTTAAACCCCATTTTGTGCACACTCAGTTGTGGGTTTAAGATCTTTTTCTTTTCTGATCAGAATTTTTCTCTCTGGCATTGTGCTGTCTAATTTGAAGTTTCACCTTTTATGCAGACTTTTCCAACTCCAATGAAGAAAATTATTCCAGTAGAAAAAAGGAGGAAAATGTTTGAGGTATCATATCATCTGTTAATTTTCAAACTGAGCAAAAGCTAAGTCCAAAGCAAGATTGACAAAATACAACTTTCAAACCTTTCCTTCTTTTTTGCAACATTATATAGCAGTGATTTTTTTTTTTATTTTTTTAATTTTTTATTGTCATGGACATAAACTAGCAATTTGACAGAGACTTGACAGAGTAATGGCTCAATAATAAATATCAAATTATATGCTTATTTTTCAGGAACCTTCAAAAAAGAAAAGGTTAGAATTGCCTGAAAAAGAAAAACGCCAGAGAGAGCAGGTAGACAAGATTCTTGAGACTTTTCTTTATTCCCCCATAGTAATTTTAATGAAATATTGTGTGGTATGGTGTGTAAGAATATGCAGTAGTTCAATTTCCCAATTACTAAACATATGTAATACTTACATATTGCAGATCAGTTTACTGAAGGCAGATGAAATGAGAAGATCGGAAAAAGAAAGGGTAAAATATGCTTAAAATGTGTTAATAGTGAAGTTCAATTTTTACTTAGTGGTTCCTTGAATTTTGTTTTCCTGTATTGTTTTCTCCTTCAGATGGAACGAATAAACAGAGCCAGGGAACAAGGATGGAGGAATGTGCTTGGTTCAGGTGGAAGTGGTGTTAAGGTTGGCAGCAGATGCAGAAGTGTGGTGTAGTCTGTTTCTCCCACCTTTAACTATCTGGCATGGTCTTCTCATTTCAGAAAGATCTGCTCTTGGAGGATAACTCTTGGGGTTGCCCGTTATTAATCTATGAATAATTTAAGAGAAACTGTAACAGCTCCTCCCCTGGCCTTTTGGAGATTATGTGCAACTATGTGCTTACTAAATTTCCGAATCTCTTCTCTTCCTGCCAGTAATGGTTTTCATGCACCAGTTTCTTATTGCCACACCTGCTTTTGCTCCTTTTTCTATGCTGAATCTATGCATGAACAGCTTCTTTCACATTCAAGTTTGTTCTTGAATTTTTTTGTTTCCAGGTTCTTATTATATAATAATGGACCTCTTTCACAGTATTAGACACCTGCTTCTATGCATTCCTTGTTATTTAGCAACATAAATGTTTATATATATTGGTAAGATGTTCAGGATTGAGGTAGAAAATCCTGAGTAGATCTAATTTTTTTCTGAATACAGTATACTGTTTAGCCACTCACTTCCTGCATAATTTAATTTGATTCCTATGACACCTTCTTTTTGCCTACTTCATAGTCTCATGGAAATGTAACTGTCTTGGGAAGTAGCCTCATGAAGTTAATTCAGTACAAGGGTCTGGGTGCTTTCATCAGATAGAGCCAGTGCAGGAATTTAAGTAGTGCTGTAGTTTAAGTCTATCTGACAATAAAATGTGGACTAAAACACAACTATTTGTTGTGGTGGTAGTGAGTCTTGCAAAAATACTCATCATAAACATGTTTAGTAGGGTTTTTGTAAGCAAGCTCTGATTGAGCAGTATAGTCAAAATGAAGAGGAGTTTTATTACTATTCCTTGTACCTTGACCAGGTTTTAGTAGCTGCTTATTAAGCTGATAGACATCATCTTTGGATGTGCGCCACACATCATATAAGTAAAGCTTAAATCTAAAAGCAAGTTTAAGCATACCAGATTTTAAAAACTAGGGAATGCTTATTTAATGAAAAAAATCAAAACATATCATTTGGTCCCTCTGCTGTTCTCCTCTCTCTCTCTCGATCACGCTGACAGCCACTAGTACAAGCGTCCATACAACACAATATGCTTTCATTGCCACATTTGGATGAGAGATGCATGTGTTCCTGAACACAATGTTTCTGCTTAACTTTGAGAGTTTTACTGCAAACATACAAAGTGTTCTATTATAGCTACAGCCACATGATTGTCAGTATTCTCAGTTACCAAAGGAAACTGAGGTCCAGTGGCTGTGCCTGTTTTCACTAAGTGCCACTGGTGTAAAACATGGCAGACAGGCAGAAAAAATCATTGAAATCTTGGCTCCAAATTGGATGGCTTAGTACAAATCTTACCACAGGCTGCTAGTTTAGCATCATTCCAGGTTGCCATATTCTGTTATTCTTTACTTAATTATCCTTTTCCTTTCTCCACCATGGAAACAGTGTATCAAGCAACTCCCTCATAGTACTGTCGAATAGCACGGTTCAAGCTTTCCAATAATACAAGCCATATAGCCTCTTATGAAGGCATAGCAGGGTTATGCACTACATGATTCTGTCCTCTTGTTGTGTCAGTTGGTTGCTGGCACCTGTTTCTGGGGACAAGTAGGAAAGAGGTAACAAGGATTTGGCTTTGGGTTTGTGGTTCTGGCAGGGGCTGTAACTGTTCGGCAGACTGTTACTGAGCACCTACTTCGTAGCATTTGCCTAGAGCTTGATGATACTATTTCTTTAGATTTTGGGAACTGAACTCCAATAATGGCAGGTGAAACCTTGAATAGTGTCTAAAGCAAGACTTTTCCTTCTATTTGCAGAAACTATAGTGTTGTATAGTTATTTTTATTCAGATGAACACTATACCTGCATATTTATTTGAATGCCTGGATAAATCGTTGATTTACTATTCTGTCTTCTGGAAGCTGTTGATGGTCATTGAGCAACTGAAACTCAGAATGTGAAATAAATTCCATTGTCAGATATAGTCTCTTCAAGAACTTCTAAGTAGGCAGTCTTAACTCTGTCATATCTGCGCTCGCCTGTTTGAATTCATTTAAAATACTTCAGAGCACTCTGGATGGAAGATTGATGCTATTGTTAAAACAAATTCCGTAGATTCACTACATGAGTTATTTCATTGCTTCTGCCAAGTGTAAAGGGAACATTCTTATGCATGTGCTGACAACCTTAACCTTTTTTTGCCAGTTTCACATTTTCTGCATCCATCCTTGGCTACTATTGTACACAGCTGCTTGAAACCTTACTTTTCTCATTATTTTCACACAAAGGTTCTGCAGGAATCCTAATTCTTTGAGAATGACAGGGATAATTCACATAAAGCAGTAGCTTGTGATAGATTTTCTCATGATCTGAACTTTAGTAGGAAAGCGTCTCAATTTTGGTGACAAAATCCAGTTATGGACTGGCAGCAAGGGGATTCTGAAATGAATCTGCTTCAGTTGGTACTGTATCACTTTTTGTGCTAAAACTTTTATTTTTGACATGTAAAATTATCTGTGTTTACATTTCAATGGATTTGTTATCAATGACTTCCAAAATATGTCGCAGATGTCTTGTGTATAACTATACTATTACTAGTGGAAGGTTAAATGGTGTTTTATTCTGGACTGCTAACAGGAAAACAAGTTTTCAATTCTCTGTTAAAATAGGGGCATGCCAGGGATAAAACTAGGACCAATTCAGAATTGCTGCAGAATATGTTAATGCTATTATTCTGCTAAGAGGTGAAAATTGGAAGGGCTTATTCAAACCCATATTTGAGATTTCCATCCTCCCCGTTTTGGTTTCCAGGCGCCATATTATGTCAGTGGAGGTGGTGTCGGTCCTTTGCCTGTGTCTTCCAGAGGACACTATGAACATTATCATGCTATTTTTGACCAGATGCAACAGCAAAAGGAAAACGTTAGAGTAGCTGAACAGAGGGAAGCCAAATTGAGGGCGAAACTACAAGACCGAGAAGTTGTTGAAAGGTATGGCTACTTTCCATTAGAAGTTACATGTGGTCTGCTTTAGATGAAAGTAATGAAAGTCACTGTACATATTTATCTACAGAGGAATTCCACCTGGAACACGTCCAGGAGTTCCTAGGGGACCTGCAGGTCATCACCATTTACCTGATCTTGGTGCAGTTAGGAAAAAAGTGAAAAGATTGAAGGAGGTGTCTAAACAAGCCAGTGCAAACAGGTTGGACTATGCTAATCCATAAATCTGTCCTTACATGTTAGATTCTAGTTCTGTCTGTTTTGTTTAGTAGTTGGACATGTCTCAAAATCACTTTTATCTATTGGTACTGTGCTGTCTGTTTGTGTGTTAGTCCCTCACAGACCACAACTCTTTTAGAACCAATGGAGACCTTGGCTTCTCCAGTAGTGAAAAAAATGGTTTACTAAGAAAACGTAGCTAAACTAGTTTTCAGACAAAATTCTTGGCTTAATGTGGTTCCAGATAATAGCATAAGCCTCCTTCTCTGCTTTTTCCATAGTTCCACTTTTTGTGTTACCTGACAAGTTGCTTTCTTCTCCCATCATCTCATTCTTCCTGCCTTCTGCGCATCTAAGTGTTTGATACTGTAGCATAGGAAAGTGTCTAGAGTGATCCCAGAATTGTTAGCTCCTATTTATTATCAGTGGAAAACTTCTAGGAGCTTTCTTTATTGAGATGCAAATGCCAGATGTTATAATGGCATGCAACGTCTAATTCAATATTCTAATATCAAATAGAAAATCTAATTTTTATTGCTGTAAACTGAGTATTTGTATCTGTGAAAGAATTGTAAACAAGTACTGATTTTTATTTTAATGACTTCACACTTTCAGGTAGCTTCTTCAAAACTTCTCTGTTCTTTTTCACATCTAGTAATACTGCCCAAAGAACTCTGTTTGCAGTTGTGAGCAGTGAATGGGAAAATACTGGTTTTGTGGAAGTTTAGTATGTGAGCGTTACTAACTAAACTTCCTAGAGGGGTGAATTTTCTCCTGCAATATTAAAACTTCTGCAGAGCCAATGATGTACTCCGTGGAGAAGGAAAGAAATAAATGGAGTTAATGTGAGGAAAAGGAAGTGGCAAAAGAACACACTTGTTCCTCTAAACTAACTTAATTCAGTTTTATGTTCTAATGTAATATATATATGCCTTCACAGATTTTTACTCTTTTTTTTAAATTTGCAGCAATAGCATAATATGTTTAACACTAACAGTACAATTTTGAAAGCTACAAGGTATATTTTATTTTCTTTATAGTAATTTGAACTAATTAAAATTCTTCCTGGCACAGCCTAATACTTGGAGGATGCATTTTGCCAACTGTATTTTAATGTCATGTAATTTAATTTAATGTAAATTAAATATGTGATTTTCCATCCTTCTCTATTTATTCTCAATGCTTTGCTCAAAGTGCGCAATCCCCAAATCTTGCCTAGATTAGGAAACAATTTGCCTCATACTTTTGACAATATTAAATGATGCTTGTCTACACCTGGGTAAACTGTTTCAAATGTATTAGAATTGACAGAAACTGTAGTGGAGGGCTGCAAATTATGAATAACATGGAGATCAGGAATTAAAACCAATTCAGTATTTCTCAAATACGTGAATTTGGAAGGACTCAATGAAAATACTGTGCAGAAGTTTCAAAATAGGTAGAGATTGGGGGTTTTTTTCTGTTTATAAAGTGGCTTACCTTTGACCTTAAATTGAGGTGCTGTTTCTTAGCATTTATGTGTTAAGAATTTGTATTTTGCTATCTAGAAGCAATCTTACTATCATAGCTAGTCTAGCAATATTTCTGTCCTACCCTTTATTCTTTCAGCTGGAGGCAAAATAAGTGTTTGTGGTGTTTACATCAATTAAAGAATTTAAATAACAAGAACTTTGTTAAAGATAGGTAATTTAGGGTATACATTAAAGAAGTTGAGAAATCTTCAAGTTGCAGTCTTTCTGATTACAGTGGCGCTAATTTAAAGCTGAGTATATTCAGCATCAACAATCTTTAAAAGTTGTTTCTTGGACAGAAGTGCAACACCTAGGTGAAATGTTCAGTGAAGTGAGTCACACAGCTTTAGTGTAGGAAAAACCATCACAAAACTTAGTTGAAATAACTTTTTGCTGTGAATTTGGTTTGAGACCAATAGGTGTGGCTTTGTGTGGTTTTGCTTGGGAAGCACTTCTTCTCCAACACTGTAAGCTTCATGCTGTATAACAAACTCCAGCTGCATTGGCAGGGTTTTGGACAGATTTCATTACCCACCAATTGAGTTCATATGTAATTAAAAGCTAGAGTAAAAATCTTGTAATGAGTCAGGTATGTGTATACAAAGATTATCAAGTGTTTGTTTCTTTACCAGTGACACCTGTGTGGATTATCTTGCATTTTCAGGGAAGCTACAGTGTTTGTTTTATTGTATCAAAGTCATTTTACCTCTGTCTTGCTTTTAGTGAATTGTAGCATATGGACAAATTTTCATTTCCTGTTGCTTGGTGCGTGGGGAAGTAGAAAAATAAAATGCAAGGATTTTAATTGGCGTGCTAATTAATTTATGAATGGGTCGCAGTAGCTTCCGATATTGCAAAATGATTCTTTCTTTAACTGCCTCAGCCTGATGGATTATTGCTATCAGTTTATTCCAATTTCTTCCTGCCTGAAATACTGAATGCTCCTGAACGCCTCCTTGGACTCCTCAGTTTAAGGAGTACAGGGAGGACTTGGAAAGGCCTCATCATTCTACCGTTTGTAAGAATATCTTACACCATTTCTCAGTGGTGGTTTGGGGTTTTTTTTAATACAAAACTTTCACTTCTAACCAATTTGTCAGAAACTGGTTCCTCTACAAACAGTCTTATGAATGCATTCATAGACTTGCTGGATGCTCAGTTATGGTCATTTAAATATAGCCACCTTGTCTACGCAAGCAGGTCCCTGACCTGGGGTGGAACTTGTCAAAAACCAACCATCTTGTTATGGCTGATTTTAAGGTAGGAAAATTCCTTCACAGTCCCTTTGATAACAAACAAAAAAAGTCTCTGAAGATTCCTCAAAAGGAGTTGCCAGAACACTCTGAGAATAGCAGGACCATACTAATTATCCAAGTGATAGAAGCTCTTATTCCAAATGTAGGACAATCTTGAAAGGCTATTGCAGTATTGGCCTTACTGATTGGTTCATGTGTGAGTTCTTGCTCTTCTCCAAAGGAGGAGCCTTCTTACAAACAATAACAGTAATGAAAGGAGCTGAGACACTTTCAGAAATAATCATGCAAAGATTGTGGTTTTGACATTCATTTTTGTTTTGATGACAAGTATTTGGAAGGAAAATAGAGTGGTTTAGATTCATGTATTTTCAATTGTTCTTCTAACTTACCTAGCCTATTTTTCCCCATTGTGTGGTAGTCTGACTTGTATTTTGGCTAATGAAAGACATTTTTGAAGATGCCTTTCTTGTAGAAAGTTGCTTTTTTCTGTATATGTTCTAGTTAGAATAAATGAGGGGGGGTAGAGAGGGTGTTTGGAGTGTCATATTTCAGATACCTTCATCTTGCTGTGTTGAAATTACTCAGGCAAAAAGGATGGATAGCTACAGATAGAGCAAAGCAAGTTGAAGAATTCTGGCAACGAAAGAGGGAAGCCATGGAGAACAAAGCTCGAGCTCAGGGTCACATGGTATGAAATCTGGTCTTTCTAAGTATATTACTGTTTCAACATGCTTTATGAGTCTTTGAAGTAGCATCATAACCATGAAATGCTGACTAACTTCATTAGGTATTAAAAAAATAAGAGAGAGAATGGGAGGTAAATTTTCTGCATATTGTTGCTAATTTTAATAAAATGTAATTGTGCAATACATTTCTCATTACAACTCATTATTATTTATAAACAAAGGCAAATACTTTTATTTGCATGTGTTTAACTTGGTATCGTGAATTTTAGAACATTCATTTACATTTTTCTGTTCATAGCTTTAGTCTTGGTTAAAATTAAACTTCATGTATTCAACTGTAGCTTGAACCTAAAATCAGTTTGATTAAACTAATACAGTTACTGCTCACACATAGTAGTGTGTTTTAGGAAGGCGCATTCTGCTTATTGAGAAGTTGTTACAAAAGCATCCATATTTGTCAACACTCAGAAAAGCTTTATTCTTTAGGGATTAATTAGTAGATAGTGTCAGAAAGTGTTCTTTATGCTTATGGTTCTCAATTCAGTATTCCCTTAGGAATTTTAAAACATATAGTGGAAATGATTCATCTACACTTGGACTTTGTGTTGTTGAACTATGTACTTTCATAACATGGAGAGTTTTCCTTCTTGAATGCTTGTCCACACTATTCATATACAATCAGGTGACAATATCTCTGTCAGCTGCTGAAATTAAACTGACTGTGCTGCAATTGCAGTGAGATGAGACTAACTGCAGATTTATAGAAGCATCTCCTGAATTATTCCTGATAAAATGATTTATGGTCAGGTCTTAATGTCAGGGATTATATCACTTACAGTAAGCAATTCTTAGCTACTTTGATTCACTGCTTTGATGGGGAAGTATCCTTAGATTATATATCTTAAAATATGAGTCTTCCTTGCTAAAACTGTGGTTCTGTTTTGTAAAACCTTCGAGACCAATACATAATTTTGAAAAAATGAACAATTCTTGTTAAGACTGCTTTTTCTTGGACAAGTGCTTAGTAGTATCTGCTTCCATTTTGTTCTTGACTTTGTTGGCATTGATATAAATGTATGAGATCAGTTAATGCAAGATACCAAAGTATTCAGGTTGATGTTTCTCAGTCTTCTCTAATGTGTTCAACTGAGCCCAAATGTTTTATTCTTGGACGGCTTCTCTAATAAAACAGAGAGGTTACTGAACAGTTAAAAAAGTAACTTCCAGATGTTTAAGACTTACAGCTTGAAGCCACAGTAACAAATCCGTGTACTGGATTTGCCACTGAAAGCAGTTCTCAGCAGCTTCCTTATATTTGTGCAGGAAAATAATTTGACTTGCTGGCAGTTTTTCTCTTATAGGAGTGGGGCTCTTGTCTGGACAGTGTTGATCTGACAGGAGAAATCATCAGCTAATGGGCAGCCTTTTGTCATATAAAGACTTGTAAGTCAAGTGACTGGTACTAATTTACTCAGCTTCTGTTAAATACAGTTGCTGTCAATTTTAATTTTCAACTGAGAGTCTAAAGCTTGACTCAGCAGTTGGGTTGATGATGCTTTCAGACATCTCTTTTTTAAGACAGCTGCTGACCTAATTTGCTACTTCAGTTTAGCTGCGTGGCATTGCAAACATGAGTCCTGGTCTTTGAAAATTTTAATGGCAGACGAATAAAAGTTAACAATCTACAGAAAGGTAATTGGTTCTCAAAAATCTTGCTTTCAGTTTCTTTCTTGTCTAAGGGCAGTGATATAAATCTCCATTAGTGATGAAAATACCTGAACCAACTTGAGTGCTAGAACAAAGAAATTCCTTGAATAGTGCCAGTAAGCTTTTGTAAAGCTCAGGAACATGCTTTAAAAAGTTAAAAATAAAAAGAAATATTTTCTGAAAAGGTAAATATGAAAAATATTCATTTCCACTTTGTATGACTAAATGCTTATGCTGAAACCAGCATTTGTGGAGTCCTCATAAACACAGAGAAACTTCTGATCCACAAGATGGTTCATTTGAATTATTCTCTGATCCCCTGGTCACTAAACCACATAAGTGCAGTAATGTACTCTTTCCTTGAGCTATTGATTTTACTCAATCTGAGATTATTTAGCCAGAGTACGTGGATTCAGTTCTCCCTATCAAGAACTTAACTGGAGTGTTACCTAATGATGGTTCTCTACACTCAGCTGTGAGAGAGCTAAAGCCTTGGCATTTTATAAGGCAGAACATCTGTCACATGTATTCTTACTGTCTTTATTGTAAAAAAAAAGCTAAAAACTCAAGGATTTTTTTAACCCCTTCAGCAAAGGTTTATGGCATATCATGAACAGAATAATGTAAGTATTTCTGATTTTAATCCAATCAGGAAACTTGGAGTTAAATGATTCTTGTACTGTTCTATATAGAACTTCCTTAAAGGTTGAAATCCTTTGGGTGGCATTTAGGTCACAGAGTACATCACACGAACCAAGACTATACACTACATGTGTATTAGGCATTTAACACAGCTTGTTAGATATAATGTATATATTTAAATTTTTTATTAGATTTTTGAGTTTGCTACTTGTAGGATGTTTTAAAAAGAGTCATCATTGTGAAAAAAGCTTAATCTAAGAATATATAAAAATTCCACTCTTTATTTTATGCTTGTCCCAAGAATGGCAGAAATCCCAACCCTGTGTCACCATTTGTATGTATATTATCCAGACATAGAAAAACTCATGCCCATCACAAATTAAATTTCCTAACATAGCATGGAAAAGATCAGAATTGCAGGAGGAAGGCAACTGTATCCTTAAAGCTGTAGTCTCCCTGGCTATTCAGGATTTTTAGTCACTGCTATCATAAGTTTCATGATGTGAAAAGGGGTTATTGGTTAACTTCAGAACATCCACAGATCATTGGTGGATTTGTTTTCTTATATAAGTAAACAGTTATTGGATAAAGCACATAATTTCACTGCCCCAGCCACCTTAAATCTGATACCTTTAAATGGCAAACAGGGTACACTGCAAAACGTGGCAGATACCTATGGAGGCAGGCCTATTTCTGCAAGAGGAAGGAAATCCAGAAACAAGGAGGAAGAGGTATGTTTGCCTCATGTTTGCCACTTTGCTCATCACACAGATAGCACTATTTTGACTATGACTGTGCCCAGTTTCCCTGCATGCTTCCATCTATGAAACAAAATTAAAGGATTTTCTAAATTCCTAGGAAAAAATTCATTGTATAAAGTTCTAAACTTTGTGTTTGTTTATTTTGGTTTTTTAAATAATCAGAACAATAATTGCCTACATTGTCTGCCTCAGAAAGGTTCTTGAATGTACATACATATAGGTATGACTCTTTACCTTAATCTTATTGTGATAAATAGAACCTTTCCTAGCCTTCAGTGATATAAAATGTAGTGATAGCTTAATACTGGGAAACATACATCTGATTTTCTTTATTTTCATTACATGAGAGTTTTTTTCTGGAGATTAGTAAATGCTAATACAGTGATAGCAATAGTGTGGGGGATTCACCTGTCTTATTTTTTTGTGGAATCTGGTTTTAAGGTATTTTAAGTTAACCATACTGGAGATAGTTTCTGTATAGCTGAAACTTACTTCATTTCTTTGCTTTAGGAATATTTGGCAAGATTAAGACAGATCCGGCTACAAAACTTTAATGAACGTCAACAGATTAGAGCAAAACTTCGTGGAGAGAAGGTTGGTTGAAAAATAATCTGAAGTGTTTTTAGAAGTTGGCTGTGGGGTGTATTCTTTTACCCCTGTGAGAAGACCTTTATTCTAGGCACTTTCATATATATAGACATTTTAGACATTTAATTCTGTTCCACAGTTAGTGTCTTTTCATCTCTTCCATAATATGTAAAATCTGTTTGTTATTTCAGTTCTGAGAGTGCAGCTTCAGTGTCTGCTACCAATGTTTTAAAAACAAGACAGCATAAGGTTTAATGTGAATTTCTGAATTTTACATATAAATTTCTCATCAAGTGCTAGCATGTTTTTATATATTTGCCTTTAGTTACAGGAGCTTCTCTAGAATTCACACACAGAATGAATATGAAGCAGTGCTTTTCATATGTTCTGTAGGTGTTTATTAAAGTTAGAAATTCCTAGTATGAGCTCAATTTAATCACTATAATTTTTTTCAAACATCACTTTTCAAAACTATATTTGTAATACAAGAAAACAAATAAAATATGTTCATAAAGTGGATTCAGAACAAAAATTTTAGATATCAAATGAATAATTCAAGGCACACTTGGAAGCAATCCATTTACTTGTTTTAGAAAACATTTCATTTGAGAGGAAATGTGTGTGGTAAATACAGCCTGGAGTTTGTTTCCATCTTTTCATTAACCTGCTGTGTTTGGGCTTCCTCAAGTGATTACCTGCTTATATATTCACATTGTACAGTATGATTTAAAACTAGATAACATTCCTGCCCTGCCCATCTCCTTTAAGCACCCATATTAAGTGTTTCATGTGTCTTATGTGTAGTGAGTGGACATACAAGGCAAGAGCATGCTCACTACGATTCAGTTTCTTTGGATCAGTATTCTAGTTAAAGAGAGTTCTACGTTACTGTAGGTTTTGGTTTGGCATTTTGATTTTTGCAAACTTCAGTGTGGAGGCTCACTTGTAGAGGAACATCATCTCGGATCAAATCTTGTCACAGATATGCTCATTTCCTATTTTGATTGACAGTTCTGTATTGATCACTGCTACTATGTAGTATCCTGTTTTATATACAATATATCAACATATGTATTCATTCCTTTGCCTATGAAGAGTGCTAAATTGTTTTTCAGAAGTTTTCTATCTCCAGTGTTCTTTCCAGTCATCTTTCTTTCCTGTTACCTGGCTGAAGGCAATGCAGGCATGACTTTAATTTCTCTATTTTCACTTAAAAAATTACCTAAAATTCTTGTGTTTTGCCAAATTAGGCCTTCTAAATAGTTTATTTTAAATAAAAGGTCTGCACAAGTTGGACGTGAACAATAAAAAGCTCCCATCAGAACCTTGTTGTGTGGTCCTGTCAGACTAACAGTCTGTAAATAGGAATATGCAGGGGCCATGGGAGGAAGTAAGAGAGATGGAAAACAGATTTTCAGAGGTAGATCTTATATATTCTCACCTGTTACCATTTCCCCCCATCACCTATTCCATGGGTTTTTTAAGCACATACAGTGAACAAAACTGAAATGCTAGAGCATCAAACCTTTCTTGTGTAGCTCACCTGCAGAACATGCAACAGTGATGAGGGGTGGCAAATGAGAGCCCATCACTGTTAGGTCGCTTTCTTTGCAACAAGGGGCACATTACCACTCCTTCCCCAAAACCAACAAAATAAATAAATAAAACCTCTACCAATCTCAAAGATGAAGTTCTACCTGAATAGACTTTGCATTTAAGTCAGGAGTTACCTAGTGAAGTTATGACTCATGTTAGTCAGTTTAAATGATCTGAGTAGTCACTTATGTCACTCAGCTCTTAAATACTTGAACTAATGATAATTCTCTGAGGACTCTTTATGTTACAGAATGAAAGTGCCAGTTCTGATGGACAAGAATCAAGTGAGGAAGTAGAACTGAAACGCAAAAAGATAGAAACACAGAAGGTAATTGTGGAATGGGAGGAGATGGAAGTTACTGGTTTCACATTTGTTTCAGATCTCATGAACTTTCTTACATTTCATTTTGCTGTCAATAGTTTGTTATATATCCACTACAAGACAGGGTTTTTTTAAACTGTGTTGAGGAAACAACTCTGTTCAACTGTTTTGTCTTATTTTTATTTTAAAATATGCTGAGACATAGCATAGTCTATCCTTGCAAGTCAAGGATTTTCCCTATCCCTGCCTTTGAGATTTATCTCTAGGATATCTTTAGTCCTAAAGGCAGTTTGGTATAACTAAAAGAGCATTTTGAGACTGAAAGGGAAAGGAAGATATACTTTAAAAAAAATTTTATTTTACTTAAAGAATAAAGGAAGGCAAGACTCCTTACATGGGCTGCATGTGGATTAGAAGGTGAGCTATATAACACTGTAATGAAGTACATTTAAGATCATTTCACAGAAATCCAGTCTTTGGAACTTTATTCCATGTGGTGTTCTTATATCAGTAACTATTTCTACCATACTGTACGTAGCAAGTATTACTCTTACCTATTCTATGACTTACTCCCCCATCATCTGCAAAGAGCAGTGTTAAAACAAGCTAACCTTACACCTCACCTGAAAACTAGAGGTGAAACAGCAACTGAAGCTTTTTGTGCTTGACTAAGTTGGTACAATTTAAACTGCATATTTAATATTTTGTGATTAATGGATTTGGCTTCAAAGCTAATTTTAAGTAGAGATTCTAATTTTGCCCTACTCTGTTTAAGATAACTATGTATGCTAAAACTATAACCATGCAAATCAAGAACTCTAATTAAAATTTGAGGAGTTGCCATTATTTCAGCCTTGAAGATCAGTTGTTAAACTTGTGAGGTGATTTGGTCAGTGGAGTCCTCCTTTCACAGTCTATACAGCAGTAAATTAGAGAAAGGAAGATAAGTAATCCAATAATCTTTCTTCTTACAATGTTCCATGAAATAGGTTGCTAATGATTTCAAGTTGGTCTTTTTTGCTTGTTTACTGAAGGCCCAAGCAAATGCTCGAGCTGCAGTTCTGAAGGAACAGTTAGAGCGAAAGAGAAAGGAGGCATATGAAAGAGAGAAAAGAGCCTGGGAAGAACATGTAAGAAAATAAATCTGTTATATGCAGTCATAGTGTGTAGGGCCATATCTTTGTATAAACAAAATCCTATACTGTGATTTTTCAAGATGAGATAATTAGTCTTTGGAAACTGAAAAGAGTATCTTGTGTCAGTCAGAATTCAGAAGCCTAATCTTAAGTATGCTTGCGTGAAGAATTTAAGAACATCAAACCTAGGAATTATTAGGATCACCTCAAATATTTTATTAATGATCATTGCTTACCAAAGTCTATTTGAATTTGTTTTACTTCTGTGTGCTGCAGAGTGACAAGTCTGGCTAGTAATATTATGACTGGAAAAAGCAGCGTGTGAAGCTGATAAACTGATAATCGTTCACATTTGTAGTTGGCAGTTGTCTTTTGTATGAAAATGTGTGGTGGTGTTATCCTTTTGTAAGGATTACAGGAGCCTAGTTGGTAATACTATTTTATGTGCAAAGTCTTGAAGTTAATCTGTTGATTTAAATTCTTTTAATTGAATCTATACAGTTGATTGCAAAAGGGGTCAAGAATCCTAATGTGCCTTTTCATGTGGAAGCTGCAGAAGGTAGTTCTATGAACGGACTACAAGAGCCTGAAGCAGTTCTTCCTAAGCCACAACTTCCAGTAAAGCCCGATGCACCTGTCATCTCCATGACTTATGCTTTGAAGGAAGTGGGTGTGGTAGGTACTTTTGCTAAGAGGGTAAAATTAATGGAAAGAAAATAAATACTCATTGAAAAAAGAATTTTTGGAATAAATGTATAGGTTAGGTAGAAAAAAATTGTTAAGGACATTTGTTGCTTCTAGTTAGGGAAAAGGGGAAAAAATAGAAAAAATATTAAAATAAGCCAAAGCTTGGAAGCTGTTGAAATACTGAAACTGAAATTCATATTTTGAATGAATAGCTTATGATGAACCCTAGGCTGCAATTTCCATTTTGACCAAGGCAGTCACGGTGAGTGGAAGAACACATCAACTTCCAGCATTTTCAACAGCCTCTTGAAGAGAAGAGTTAAGGAGTTTGTGATTTGGTGGAAGTGAGCAAATAAATTTTGAATGATACGACTATGTCATATTAATGATTGTTTTCAGTGAATTTGATTGTGTTGAATATAACAGGAAGATAGAGCTTAAGATACTTGAATCTTTTAGTGTTGTCTCTTCTTGTTGTCTGAAAGAGTATCCTGATTTCTGTTTTCTGTCCTCTTGGTCCTGATACTCTAAACACTTACATGTTTACCTCAAGTACTGTAAGTTACAACTGTGAAACTTGAGTGTAACCTTGTACAATTTAAATTTTTAACACAACCTGTGTTAGTTGGAATGCTAGCTCTTGTGTTCTTAACTAAGCTATTTCTAGATTTCCCTGTAGTGTGGTACTATACTGTATACAACCCTGAAGACTAACTATGGAAATGCAGTGAAACTTAGTGCTAAAGAATGTATATAAAATGTGATACACTGAAAGATGTCAGTTGATAGCTGGAGAAATAAATTATGCTTTGACAAATACTTAAATCATTAGCACATATTTCCATTGCAACAGTTTGTCCTATGGTAATGCAAGACAGTGACTCTAACAGACTAAAAATTAGCACGCAGAACAATCAGAAACGGAAAATACAAGCCTTGTACACAAAGATTATAAATTCTACATTTTTGCCTTTGATTCATAATTGGTTTATTTTGCATATCACTTAAGTTGTTTCTTTTGCCTTCTGCTTTTCTTCAAAGGCACTCCTTGACTCTGTGCTTGCCACTTTTTTGGTTCTCTTATGGAATTACTTGTTTCTAGTGTAGGAATTTGATGGTGATTTTCTGTAGAGGACATATCTAGCTTTATCTCTGTGTTTTGTGCTCTGAACTCTCACTCTGAACTCTCAGTCTGTTTAAACTGAGCGATTCAAAGATGGAAGTTGTCCTTGAAATTCTGTCTTTGGGAAGCCCCCTAAGAACAGAATAATCATACCTTCTGTTTCAGTCTATCTGCAGTTGTCAGTGGAAAGGTTTTAGAGGTGATTTTGCCCTGTTATGTCTATTAATATTCTCAAGATAATTTTTTTCTGACATATTCTTTTACTTTGTGTTTCATGCTTCCTGAAAGGATGAACATGTAACTGCTGTCCCAGAATCTGAAGAGGAAATAAAAAAGCCAGATTTTGCAATGCAAGTATGTCAAATTGCATTCAGTTTCATTTAGTTTTCCTTTTAAGAAAGGCATTATTATAAGTGACCTATATTGGCCTTTATTTCAGAATAAGCGAGAAATACTGAGAAGATTAAATCAAAATCTTAAAGCTCAAGAAGATGAGAAAGGAAAAAAGGAGTGTAAAAATAGCTCTCAAGCAACTGGGTCTGAAGATGGTAAGGAACAACAAGAAGGCGACCAGCCACTTCTAGGTGATCGCAAAAAATGGGAATCTGGGGCATCTGAGTTGGTAGTTCCTCTAGCTCAGTTATCGATGGAAGATTCTCTCTCTGGAACAGAGTGTAAGTACTTTTTTTTGTCACTGTGGTATTAAATCAGTTTGCCATGTGTAGTGTTTGTTTTTATAAAGCAAGTAGTCTTTATTATTATAGCCTTGTTATCAGTTACATGTCTTCTGCTTCTAAAAAGCAGGTGGTTGTGTATTCCCTTGGATAAGGAATAAGGCACAGGCTGAATACTTCAATGGCCTGTAGGAGTTTCAATAAATAATTTCATAATTTAATAGTTACCTAATTAAATGCATGGTTACTTTCTTTGTAAGTATCTTTTAAATAAGCACTAATTTAAGAGAAAGAATATAAAGCATTTAAGATATATGAAAGCTTCTTACTTAGCTTGAAAATCCTTTTATATTATCAGTAACATACAAAAAAATTTTCTCGATTTATAAGTGTTACTTCTGTTGCACTCTTCTTAGCTTTTTCCCTTTTTAAATCAAGACTTTTCAAATTTTCTGCTTCTCTGGTCTTTAGGCGGAAGACCTTTTTCCTGGTTTCAGTATGTCTTACGAAGGGTCTGTTTCACATTGTAGAAATAAATAATCATTAAGAATGTGGCAGACTTACTTCATTGTGTAGTAGTTTTACAGAGCTAGAATGATAGAAGATTAAGAAACTTCTTTTGCTTTTTATTTTTGTTGCTTTATATCCTGTTTTCCTGGAAGGGAGAAATAACAGAAATAAGTGTCAAAGGATAGCAGGACAAGAGATTTTCTAGTTTTCTATTTCAGATAAAGTTCATACTATTCCATACAGGTTTTAAACATTTCTCTTACTGCTTTCTTTTGGAGTGCCTGTATTGCTGAAAAGGTTTATGACTGCTAATAAACTGCATATGTTAACTGGCATTGAATAATTCCTGTTATATATTGGAACTGGCAGAACAAAAACTAAATGAGCACACTCTTCAGGCTGTCTGACTTGGAGCGAGGTGACATGAGTTATGGCTTTGCACTTTATAGTTTTGAGGAGGTTGGTTTTTTGTTTGTTTATTATATAGAAAGTGAATACAAACTTCTAATTTATAAAAGTTTTTATATGGGTATTTCTGTCCCAACAGGTCAAACTCTGGGGGAAGTAATTAAGTTAGATATTGGTGAACCCCACAGGAAAGTCTGGGGCAAAAGCCCTACTGATTCAGTCCTGAGGATCCTAGGAGAAGCAGAGTTGCAGCTGCAAACCGACATACTTGAGGAACAAGATGTAATAAATAGTAAGCACAGCTGGTATTATCTGCACTGCAAGTGTAGGAAGTGCCAGATTGCCAGTTTATCTATTGAGAACAATTTTGAAGTTACAGAAGCATGTTCTTATTTTCACACTTGCTTTCTACTTCTGGTTGTTGTCTCAGTTCTAAATGTCAGCATATGCTGATATTGGATGACACCAAAATATTTCAAATTCAGTGAAGTGGTAAGAAATTACAAATGATGTGCTGAAAGGGAAGGATCTTCATTTTGCTGAAAAGTCTTGAACTTTGATTTTGGGTAGCAACAAGTGTGTTTTTTAAAAGGATGTCGTCAGCTGAATATTGTATTAGATAGGTCCTATAACATTCTTGTCAGCAGGTGGTTTACTATACCAGTGGATTCTTTTTCTGGTTAATTCCTTTTTGTGCTAAGGTCAAAAGGACTTGCATTTATTCCAAGTATAAACTTTTACTAAAGATAACGTAAGAAGTAAGATTCAAATTTTCATATTTATTGCTTTTTTCGTTATAATAGTTATAATAAAAGGATGCAAACTTTTCTGTCTCCCTTTAAAGGAACAAAAATTCTCACCTTATTAGCTACATAGTAGTTTATTATCCAACAGTGTCAAAGCACTGTTGAAATAATAGAATCATTTTCTGTTAGGTACTGCAGACCCTGTTGAAGAAGATCATCAGTCTGCATCAGAGGAGAAGGAAGAGAAGGCTTTTTCTACTGTCGGAGCTCAGTTTTCAGTACCCGTTGGTGTCACAGAGTCTGTTGTGACTGTACCAGAAGAACCTGAAAGAGCTGCACCTACCCAGGTGCAGAGCAAACCTATTACACTAGATGGTAAGTAATTTTGTGAGTAATTCTAATTACAATCTGTTTACTTCATTCAAGTGGTGACCCTGTATACTTTTACATCTTGCAATAAGCAACGTGCAGGTTTTTTATTAACACTTTTTAGGTAGGATGAGATACTTTCCATACCTATGTTGTAATTTGATTCACTAATGTATTCTGTGGATTTCCAGAAACATTTTTTGTATACTTATATAAACTCTCTAGAGTACAAATGGAATTTCAAAGTGCTTCAAATGTTTTGTTGTTGTTTTGACATTTCTTTGGTTTGTTTCTCCTCATAAGTTTTGCTGGAATCTTTCCCCATATGATACCAGCACCCTTTTGATGTCTTGAGGAATGTTACTGATACTTTTAGAAGACATAATTCATTGGAGCTTTAAGATACTCTTCTAGTATCAGAAACAAACTTACAGAACTTCAGCTGTTTCTGCCAAATGCAGAAAATTATTAAAGCTGAAGGATTTAAGTGTAATCTTAAGATGTATGCTCTCATCTTTTTGCTTGGTTGGGATTAATTTTTAATGAGGTAAATGACTTTATTAATTTTAGAACCTGATGATTTGGAAGCAGAGATGTTGGAAGAAATGGAAGATAAAAAGCACCAAAGTAAGGAGAGTAAGGAATTTCCCATCACCATTAATGAAGTGTGGGTAAAAGAGACGGAGGATACGTAAGTACACTCTTCTGACCCCCCTCTCTCCAGTTCAAACAACTAAGCTTTAACTGAGTTTTATTTAGATACATCAGTTACTGTTCAGTTTAGCTAAAGCTTCATGCTTGCTTCTGTGTTACTTTTACTGCACTTGGTGACTTATTCAGTAGATTAATAACTATTTTTTGCATGTTGTTTCACCTTGATGTGGTGTCTTATAATAGGGCACAGCATGACAAAATAAATGAGGCAGCTTCAGAGAAACGAGCGCTTGGGAAGGTGCAACCACAAAAGGAAGCTCCAGAAGGTCAGTTGAAGCCTCTTGTTCCATTTATTGTGGCTGGCAGTATGGAGTACTTGACCCATCTCTTCTCACTTCTTCAAACCCAAAAGAGCAGGTTTTTGTTTTCATTGTGTTCTTTGGGTCTTACTTCTAAAAAAGTAAGTTTCTGTCGGATTAGGAAGACAAATTTGTGGGTATTATGTTGGCCACTTTGGAAGAAAACATGTAACAATAAAGCTATGCTATGTGTACATGAACAGGACAGTGGCCCATACTGATACTTAAGTGAATGTCAAATTTCTGAATGTTACAGCCTTTTAAAATGACTATTTAAATTATTTTGAAATCTGATTATTTATTTCATAAAACTGTTGCTTTGTTTGTAGACATCTCAAATTAATATTGAGCTGCAGCCCAATGTTTTAAGCAGCTACTAACGTCAATCTTTTATCCTTAATGCATAGAAGAATTGCTTGATCTTGAAGGTCTTTGAAATAATTTCAGAAATCTGGATATTTGCATTTAATTATGGGTAGCTTAAGCAAACTGTTAGGGGATTTTTATCACTGTTTGGGTGAATTATATTGAGGTAGATTTGAAGAAATGTAGTATAAGAAAAAAAGCAACAGATGAAAATGGATGACACCCTAATTTCAGGGATGGACTGGATAACAAGAAACCAGGAGGCATGAGAACAGAACAGGCTACAGCTGAGGGTTGTATATTCTCAAAAAGTTAAAATGGGAAAATTTCACATTATAATGTATATACTAAAATGATCAACAATATTTTAATACTTTTAAAGTGCTGCTTTTCCCTCTAACTGTACCTCATAATTCAGTTAGTTTTATTCATTTTAGTTACCTTTTTCTTAACAGCCTTGGGTTTTTAATCTCTTTAGGTATATAACAAACTTTCTTTTACCACATCAGAAACTTGTTCCAGTGGCTCTCAGCAAGCTGAACCCTTGTTCCAGAGGGTAATACAGCCCACAGCTGTACCAACAGCGTCACCAGTTCTGTCAGCCCAGTCTTCACAGGAGGAGCCTTTTGTACCTCGTTCGCGTTCCATATCACCAGCAAGAAATAAAGGCAAAAGTTCATTGTTGATTGGACTTTCTACAGGACTTTTTGATGCAAACGACCCAAAGGCGAGTTTAAAAAACTAAAAAGAAATACTGTTTTTTCTATAGTGTTTTTCTTACTGAAGCTGGATGAGGCCAGAACAGATGGCATAACTGTTTCAGCAGGTGTTTGTATTTGCCTAGCCATGTCTGCCCTGTAGTTCCACTGCGCTGTGCTCATGGTATCAGCAGGTCGTATGCAGCAGTGAAGGTCTCTGGCTTCACCATCCAGCATACTGTGTTCGGGGGGGTTGTGGAGGAATGCCACCACTTCTGCAAGCTGCAACTCAGGGAGTTCATGGAGAAATTCCTAACTTGCCCTATCTGCATTCTTCCTTTTGTGCAGTTGTTTTTATCACTACCTTGCCATCAGAAACATAATCACTGAATAGGTCAGCAAAGGTGTCTGGCAACCAAGCCCCTAGGTTTTTTCCTGTAGGATTTAACCTTCAGCACAGGTTCTGGCTGTAAAGGACCAGCTACATAGGGTTGAGTGGCAGCTAACAGTCTGTGAAATGAGCATAGGATGGTTTTGATATGGATTTAAAATATATCAAGAATAGTTAGGAAACTAGTAGATGAAACATTTTAAATTATATGCAATACTTGCCAGAGTTCTAAAGTGGAAAGTGCATAAAAGAGCAGCTGCTTTTTGAAGAAACAACAGTGGCAAGGCCTCTGGAAACTATCCACCTGCATTGCATTCAATCAGTATATAGTAAAGGATATCCTACAAAGTGGAATACCACATAAAGAAGAAAGTTTCTTCTTTTGACTCCCAGTCTTTTTTGTGAGTGCATGAGACAAGTTGCACTATTGATGATTAATTGAATTTTGAGTAGTAGCTATTGGTTTATGCATTGCTAGGAAGCATAATACCAAGGACCATTTTGCGTCTGTGGAAAAATAAGGCTTCTTGACACCCTTTCTTATTATCATGGACCCATATATTCACAGAAATGGATTTATGACTCTTGTTTTCATTTCTCAAGAGTCAGTCAATTATCATTAACTTCCCTAGTTTATGAAGCTGTGTAACTGGCAGCAGGACAATGATTACAGAAAACCTAATTTAAGAGTATGGGGAAGATGAACACCCTTACTAGATTGAGAAAGTAGTGGATATGCATTATAATGGAGTTCTCCAGTGCATCAGTATGAAGTCCTTCAGTATGTCACTTGTTACTACATATTTTGCATGTGTTTTGGCCAGAAGTCTTTGTCACAGAATTGGTACTGCAGTACTGGATGGGCTCCACACAATAGCAGAGAGCTTGGAGAAGAACAACAGATGTTACTGCTGCAGCACGCTTAATGACAGAGGGAATCACATTCCCTTTCCTCATTTGATTGCAGCAAGAGGATACTTGGTGCTTTTCTGGGCAGTACCTGCAAATGTAACTTCCTGGAATTTCCCAAATATACTTCTGCTGCAGCTCTCACCCAGAAGCTGTAGAAACCTTTAGCAGGGAGCAGGGTAGACAGAGTTCATGCAGGCAGGTCTCTAGGCTAACAGAAGTAAGCTAATAGGAAGAGAAGCATTTTTCAAAATACCCAGAAACTAGAGGTCAAAACAGGCAGTTATTCCTTTGATGGCAATAGTATTCTGGCCATGTGCTGACAGATTTGATATTTGAGCATGTATATGAATATACTGTGCTGGTATAAATTGCAGCTCAGAAACTATTTTGCTCATTAAAATTGAGGGGGTTTCGTTAGGAGCAAACAATGAACATGTGCATATTCAGAGCTATGGTTATGGAAAGTCCACCTTATTGGTAAAACTTCTTAGTGCAGATTAGGTCTTGTTTCTTGGGTTTTTTTAATACTATGGTGAATATGAAGTATTTTTGGGGGTTCTTTGACTTCTTAAAAGAGGTATTTCATAGATCACTGAGAAAACAGTTGCTTTGTTTCCATGTTGCTTTATTTTCATTACAACAAATTACTATTGTAATGTGAACAACTCCCTAATGCTATGAAACTGTGTTGCAATATGCCATAAATAAAAGTTACTGTTTTCAATGACCAATCTAGAGAAATTATTTCTTGGCATCTACTTAAGATGATTTTAACTGGAAGTGATTGACATAGATACTTTGTAAAAAAATTACACATATATTATTTACCTACTGTAAGGTTCCTTTAGTACGCTGTCAAGGTTGTGAACAAATCAACACAAAACCAGGAGCTGTGTGTCACTTGATGTTCCTAAAGCTTTTAGTCACTGTACCATGAAGGCAGAAGGTATGCTTTCCTTTTAGCTGAGAGGTAAAATTCAGTATGTCATATTTTCAACAATTAGAGTATCTGTGCAGTACACATCATTATTTTGAAAGTGACCTTCAAATGATAAAGAGCAAAAAAGAAATTTCATTTTAAAGTATCGTGTAACCTCAAACTGTCCTTAGTATTGTTACCAAGCAGGCTTTCTGTTACTTTTGTAGATGCTGAGAACATGTTCACTCCCAGATCTTTACAAACTGTACAGAACTTTAGTTGATGTTCCCAGTGTAGCAGATGTGCAGCATCAGCATAATCTTGATATAGATGATACGGAAGATGAGCAAGCCAAAGAAGGACCCTCTGATTCTGAGGATATGTAAGTGTATCAAATTTATCAAGTATTCTAATCAGCATCTTAGAACAAGAATGTTTTTGATTAGACACTATAAACAGTATAGCACCATGGGGGGTTTTACCCAGATTCTAAAAACTTTGGTTTGAATCACCATTTTCTTTGAGTCTTGCTTCAAAGAATTGAGAAGCCAGTGGGATGGACTGCATACAATAGCTGTCTGAATTTCCTTCCCAAATTCTATCCAAGATGTCTGGCTTCTGCAAGTTGCATTTCGCTGAAGCAGCTCAAAGTTAATGGCTACTGCTCTTCTCAAAATAAAGATTTCTTGAATATTTCCTTTCTTTGTATGTTCTGGTAATCTTGTTCATTTATCTTTTCTACTGCTGTATTAGAATGTCCTACAAGTCCCCCAAATTCTCTCAGGGGCTTCAGAATCTGGGCCTGGTCTTGAGTGTTCCCTGTAGCTTGGATAGTCTGCAGGGGTAAAATAATCTGGTATATCTATTCTGATGAGATCTAGGTATCTTTTTTGCTCCAGATATATTTTTATATGGAATGGAATTGTATACTTAATGCACGAATACAAAGATTTTGAAACTTTTAGTAATAAGGTTGAATTGAGGAGTTAGCATTTTTTTCCTGAGACTGACAGGTATCTGTTTAGCTAATATTTATTCCCTGTGTCTTACATCATACAAGGGTATCGGTGCTGTAGTCATGTTGGACTGAGGTCACAAATAGCTGTCTTTTTTTTTTCCCTCCAGCTAGATTGGCTTTTCAATTTGCTCCTTAAGAAAAGAAATTAGCTCTTTCTACAGGATTTGTCTTCTAAAGTATTAATTATATAAACTTTATATCACTTTCCTTTAGTATGTTTGGAGAGACAGATACAGATTTGCAGGAGCTCCGGGATTCAATGGAACAGTTGCTTAGGGAGCAGCCTAGTGAGGAATTCAGTGAAGAGGAAGAGTCTACTTTGAAGGCTAATGCCATTGGACACATAACAAATGGTACTGATCTGGATGAAGGCGATGAAAATAACCCCAGCAGTGAAAGCGCACTTAATGAAGAGTGGCAGTCAGGTATGATTTCTGTTATACCTGTTTTTTAAGTTATTTATTCATGTTAACTATTCAAACACAGAATAACATTTTTGCTTTGTAAACTTAGAAATGAAGCAAAGCTCTAATTAATAGCTTTTATACAGAAGTTTAAAAAAATCCACATAATATCCAGACTTTCTGAATGTTCAGAAATTACATGTCAACATGTAAGCAACATTCAGTGTTGCGAATTAAATGTTGGCTGTTTGTTGGGCAGTCTTGGTAAGTGCCTTTTTCTCTAGTTTCCTAAAACTTGTCTTCAAGGAAGATCAAAGACAGGGTGTATCATATGTTTTGAATAATTCATGACTGTAAGTGTGAAAAAGAAGTAGCAATTGACATGACTCAAGTATCTGAGATCCGGCTTAAATTACAATTAAGTAATTTAACAGGCAGTCAAAAGGAACATGAAATTATTCACCTTGTCCTTTGCCAAAATAAGGTATTAATGCAGTCAAACTAAAAGTGAGACAGATAAATTTATTATTGCTTTTAGCATGTTGCATTAAATATGCACAACAGAGTCCTGAAGTCTCAGGTCTATTTTTTTAAATTCTAGTAGAAATAAAAGTATTTGACTTCTGCTGTAAAATTAAGTGCATTTAGAAATACAAGTATAAAAATATGTAGAGAATCAGTAACCTAAAACACAGCTTTTGTGTAATTTTATTTTATTGAAGACAATTTTAAACAAATTGTCTGTAAATATACCTGTAAAATATTATCTATATAATAGATTCCAAGAATTATTTTAAGGTAAAATAAACTTAGGTAACATCCTTAATTTTTTGACTGTGCTGATGTTATACACTGATAACATACAATACTATCTGTTTCTGTGATTCTGCTGTTGTTGCAAGTGCTAGTGTTTAATGTCAGTGTCCTAACTTCTAGCTTCCTGATATTCCACAAGAATTTCAAGTTTCATTGTTGGGGGAGGCAGGGAGTCAGGCTGGCCTTCAAAAGATTAATAGACAGAACTTGAGACCAAATCTCCTCAAGATCCAGAAATTAAATAGAGGATTAGAAGTAAATTAATGGGTTTTTAACCCATATACAACTTTTATTTTAATGATAACTTCTTACAGATTTGACTGTTCATTCTTGAATCAAGAATGTAATTTGGTCAGGACACCAGTCATATGTAGGAACTGAAAGTAATAGAGTTCTCATACTAACTCATGAAGTTTGTGGCCAACCAGGCAATACTGTTTAAAGTTTTGATAGTATGTACTCTGAAATCTAAGAAGTTTTGTGTTTTTCCCTTGTAGACAAGTTCTTTCCTGATTTGAATGGTTATTTAAGAAAATAAGTTTTCTTGGGCAAAGCCAGTTTGCATTTTATAATGGGATTTTACATAGGGATTCCATCTTGCACTTCTTTAAAGATCCCTTTTTTTTGTTAAACTTACCTGATGTTTGACTGTTATGAACCTATTTGTAAGGCTTCTGTAGCCTATAATCAAAACTATTGTGATTTCTCTCTTGTATCTAATTGCAGTAGTTGGCATACTGAATTTGCTACACAAAGAAGTTGCACTTGGAAAAGAATGAGGCACTCTACTGTAAATTAGTTCAGGGTTTTTTTAGGCCTGCTCCATGGAACAAGATGCATCTCAGAGCAGAAAGTAATGGATTAATAATATACGTGTCTTTATTTTTTGCTAGATGACAGCTGCTTCATTAGGGAGCATCTTTCCCTAGTGTGGGACAGCCACAGAAGGCTGCATGACTTTTACCACAGAAACGTATAGGAACTGGACCTGCTTTGCTAAATAAAATTCTGCTGTAAGACCATACTTTGTTTTCCTTCAGTCTAAATACCCTCATGGCTGACTATCAGAGTGGGGGTTTAGGGGTAGCTGGACGCTTCCCATTTTGGATTAAGAATTTCTTTCCTGCCAAGAAAGGGACTGTTCCTATTTTCTTGCACATTGTCAGAACATCTGCCAATATCATCCAGTGCTCCTGAGCTTACCTGTTTGATTGCATTGAAAGGATATCAAGTTTAAGGACTTAGAAACAACATTAAAAATGTAGGGAAACGGAGGGGGTTTTACTGTTGTTTTCTTTCTTTATAGATAATAGTGATGGAGAGATTGCCAGTGAATGTGAAGAATGTGATAGTATCTTCAGCCATTTGGAAGAGTTGAGATATAACCTGGAGCAGGAAATAGGCTTTGATAAATTAATTGAAGTTTATGAGAAAATAAAGGTTTGTGGAATAAATCAAATGGGAAGTATTTTTGGAAACAAGTACCTGGGGCTTTTTTCTGTGACAGTCATCTAATTGCATTGTGTGACTAGGGTCTAAATTTTTTTTCTATAGTTTGTAATCTGTTTTGACACACTGAAGTATTAACAGAGAAAATGCCTGCCAGTGGATTAATGAGGAAAACTTTGGGTTTAACCATGAATTGCATTTAATATATTTGAACTATTTGATTCTAAACCTATTTTAATTTTGGTTAACATGGTTTGTCCTTTCCCCTAGGCCATACTTGAAGATGAAGACGAAAATATCGATATTTGCTCAACCATAGTTCAGTCTGTTCTTGGAAATGAACACAAACACCTGTATGCCAAAATACTTCACCTGGTAATGGCAGATGGAGCTTACCAAGAAGGTAATCTCACTGTATCCTGGCAGTTATGGCTTGTCTTATGTTCTTTCTTGGCCATATACTGCATACTTTTAAAACATCGTAGAATCACAAATTATAGTATATATCTGTACTTTGCTGTATTGATTGGCTAAATTAATTAAAATGTTACACAAAGTGTATTTTTATTCTTGCAACAAAACATGGCAAACTTTGCTAACGCATTTGATTTAACTTAATGTACATGTACAGTCAACTGTAACAATAATTGCCTCATGAAAGGTGCAATCCAATTATTTAATTTCTGTAAGTTACACAGATGGGGAAAGTGGAAATCTAGAATAAAATTTTCAGAATTAAACCCAATTTTATCTTAAGAATTAATGAACTTTTAGCTAAAATAGTGTTGTTTTTTCCCAAACAGTACTTTCAGCAGGTTGTGGTATCACTGCTCTTTTGAAAACCTTGATGTACGTACCATCCATCTTAATTGGTGGCTCAGTAATACATGAAGAGAATTTGTCTTGCTTTGGAGCTCTACCTAGCTTAGCATAGGTTATGAGGCAGATGGAAATATCACACAGACAACTATCAGTGAGAGAGTTTGGGGTTTTTTTCTTTCTCTCATGTCAAAAATTTAACTGCAGTTATGTATTTTTAGATTTCTAATGACAATAGCCTTCACTGGAGAGGGGGGAAAAAAAGCAATCTAAAATCTTAATTGGGTTTGTAGAAATTAGAAACATCATATATTTGCTTTAGAAATGCGTGCAATGATCACTATTTAATGTATTTCAATTTTGAAAAAAATATTCTAATGCATGTTAACCAACATGTACTTTCTGCATATTTTAAATCCTTTTACAAATGAGTTGCAGTAGCAGTAAGTAAATGCTTAAGTAAGTGGACAGCTTTCTGTGACTTTTATATGTAAGTACTTGAGGGGGGAAAGTCTTAAAATGAGGTTTAAAAACAATAATTTTTTAAAAATTCTAATACAAGTTACATTTTCCCAATTTTTCTTTTCTACTGGTATAGGACCACTCGGTAAGAACAATCTGTTCCATGTTGTTTTCTTGCTGTGTTATAGCAGTATGACAGAGAAATGTCTGGAAAATATTTTTGTCGGCCACAATTTATTGATTTAATGACAGAATTGGAAAAATTGAAGAATTGGACTGACAATATAGAACAAGAAGGAAATGGTTACTATAGTATCACCATTTTCTTTTGCTTGCCACTCTGCCTTATGGATATTTTAAGACTAGTACTAAAAGGCTTAAATGAAAATTTGCTGAAATGTTGGCATATAAATTATAAGCTCTTGTCTGAGTGAATCCTTTTAAAATAAGCTAACTTTCATCTGGCAAAATACTGATTAACAAGTGGCTATTTTTAATGGATTCAGTTCTAATTCTGTATTTTACAAATCTATGGTAGCATACAAAACTGTAAAGAAAAAATAGTTCTTTACATTTCAGACATTTAAATTAAAAAATCCTATGCTAATAGAGGTGAATAGAGGACAAGTGACAGAAGCATCTTCATGAGCTTCTGTCTCAAAAGCTTTATACTCTTCAAATAAGAAAAGCTAGAAAAAAATATCTATTGCTCTTTCCTAAGAGGATTTTTCTAAATGAAGCAGGCCACTTGAGGTGAAAGTATCTTAAATTCACTAATCCAGGATGACACAATGTTCAGTATTTGTACACGTGGTGCTTCAAGGCAGTTTTGGTAACAGTCACCTCATTAGTGACAGACTTACTGGATTCTTGTATTATTGCTTACCAAACTGTGGTTTCTAGTTCGTTTTGTAACCCCAGCTTGACTTTGTGTCTGTATCTCTTTTTCATGGTGTCTCTCCCCTTCTACATTTTACAGGTAACGATGAATCAACCTGACTCAGGAAATTCCTTAATGCGGTACTACATATCAGTGTCTGAAGTCTGCACAACTGAGTAACAAATTTTAGTGGAGAATGTAACATGGGGCAGGAGAGGCAAGACTTCAAAAAAGAATATTGACTGTATGAAAAAGGAAAAACATGCCTTTTAAAACTGAGATACTTATGGAGTTCTCTTGTGTATATTTGCATACATGTTCCTTAAATACTAGGTGCCCAAAATTTGAAAAACAAACAACAAAAAAATCAACCAAACCCAAAAACCTCAACAAAACAAACAAAAAACCCCAAACCTGTAACCTCTCAAATTCCAAAAGAAATACCTGTATGTATTCTGAGACCTGTAATTAAAATGGAATTTCTGCCATATCAACAGTTGGCTGGTACAGTTAAGCAATTGGAAGCATTAATGTGTTGTGGAAGTACCTACATATAGCTATTCACTTACACACTTCAAATA
Source organism: Dendrocincla tyrannina (assembly GCA_035047865.1). NCBI lineage: Eukaryota > Metazoa > Chordata > Aves > Passeriformes > Dendrocolaptidae > Dendrocincla > Dendrocincla tyrannina. Next base: position 35,535,617 of record JAWWMP010000132.1, on the reverse strand, counting down.
GGTTTTCTTTACACCGACATAAAGAAATTACTTCATTTTATTGACCCTAGTGATTGTATTTTAATAGCATCTTAATCTAGTGGTCAACTATTTCAATTTTATTGTATTTTGAAGCTGAAAGCTTCTGTCACATCTGAAATATCTTAATGGTTTTTCTGAATCAAGGTAAACTGGTACATAAGTCATCATAGAAATGCCTGGGGTTTTTTTGAAATTGTAAAATCCATTTGGAGCTAGAATACTCTTTTTTCCAATATTTTTCCTCCTCTTCCCCTTCCTACCCTCTTGCCAAAAATCCCAGTTATTTAGCTCTCTTGAATTTTGGAATCTCATTGATGATAATGCAGGTACACTGTTGAGTTGAAAGGAGTGGGATTTTCCCAGTTTATTTCTAAGGTCTTACACTCATGGCTCCAGCAGCCATAGGGGAAAATGAAATATTGCAGTCCCAAATGCTTTGTAATACTTCACATCTTTTGGCTCCTGTATCGTAGCTTGGTTTCCACCCCCGCAAAAGCAAAACCAGGTTTTTTCTGACCCACATTTCCTTGTTTCTCATGTCAAAGCGTGACGTAAGGCAGATGTAAGGTATTCTGTTGTTTTCTAGTCATTGTCTCTGGAACAACTTTACTGGTTTACGCATTACAGTAAGTCTCTTGTTACAAATCTGATGAACTGTCAAACTTCCAAGTGACCTACTGGAGAAAATTAGTTTTTGGTTGGTTTTTCTTCAACTACAGCCGGTTACAATCTAAAACTGTCAAAAGTTGCTTTTCCAAAAAGTAAAATCAAGTATATATATATATATATATTTATTTTAAGCTGTCAAAATATGTACATGATTTTTGTATAGTTGTTTTATGATGTCATTATTAAAGTTTTGCCCACTGAAAAGCGTTAATTTTTTTAAACAGATACAATTCCTAAAGGTAGACCAAACTTACTCTATTTCAGCAGTATCCTGGGAATCTGCGGTCAGAATAAAATACATAATAACAATTGATTGCCTTTAATACATTTTTTAATGTCCTTATTTATTTGATAAACCCCTCTTGCTTCATCCTGTGAGCAAGTATGATCATTGTTGGAAATGGTGCTGGTTCTGTCCTATGCTGCTTCTCTTCTCATTCCCTTTCCTTCTTTGTTTCTTTTTTAACTTCGCCCAGTAAATTTTTCACCAGGCTTCTCTTCCATTACACTTTTCACTGCTGTATAATCTATTCAGATTATGATGATCCTCATGAGCTACATCATCCATGACATTTAGCAAATACGCCATAAAGACTTTAATAAAGAACGAGTCTGCATTATTGCCTTTTTCAGGTTTGATTTTCAAATGATACCTTGCCCACCTTTTGGAGGAAGGGAGGATCCAAAACCTTTAGATGTAAAAGAATATAGAATAATAGTATAGAAAGAAGAAAATATACTAACTGGTATCTTCTGTGGTTTTGAATTCTGTCATGATGATACAATCTTACTGAAGGGGTTGAGGAGTTTTTACTTACTTTTAAATTGAAATATATTATTTACATTCTTCATTCCGTATGCAGTTGCTGGCTTGCTTCTGGTAAGAAAAACGGACATAATCTGTAGACTTCAAGCTTTACAGATACAGACTTTTTTACCAATTAATGATTTGAAAAATGCATGTAGATTGTGCACAGCTTTTAAGAATAATCTTTAAACCTGACAACCAATACTGAATATCCTTGAAATCCCTGAAAAGCTAATTTAAAATTGACACAGTAAATAAGTTCATCTGCTAAAGAAATACTTTCATCTTAAATTTTAAATCCATATTTAACGTATGCTATAATGATATCAAGAACAGTGTGGCTTCAAGATGACTTATTGGTCTGTATGTAATTTAGTGAAATTAGTTGAGCATTTCAGTTGTATGCATATTTCATTCACTATGAAGAATTTTATGTTGTCATTCTAGTAGCAAATTGAGATACAGAATGGTATTTTTGACACAAAATATATTCTGTGAACTATTTCACATTTATGTCTCTGTCTTCAGACTTTCTTCTTGACCCTTGAAGCCAACTGGAAGTTCAACTGAGGAACCTTTAAAACAAACAAAAAAAACCCTTCAGAAAAGAGTAAGACCCCCAGCAATGAGCTGGTTTGAGCTGAACAGGTACAGAACTCTAACCCAAGCACTTTTTTGAAGAACAGAGCTTTGATAGGCTTTTGCTCTTCAGTTTGTTGAACTCTGAGTGCATATTTGAAGTTACTACGAGAAAAATGTATTGCCTGGTTGAGCAATGTGAACCAAAGCAGAGCACAAATGTTTCTGTGGTCTGGTAAGCGAGTGGCTGATGGAAAACACGTTCCTGCGTACAATATTCCTGACAACGCTATCTGTGCTCTTGGGAAATCTACACTATTTATCAATAATTGTTATTGCAGCTTTTAGTGCTTCTGTGCATAAATGCTTGTGTTTATTCAAACACTAAAGCTTCAAAACTTTAGCCAAATTTCTTGGAAACCACGGCTGCAGGTTGTCCTGGCCCTTGTGCAGCCTCCAGCTGGCAGCGGGTGGGCAGTGCCAGGTGCAACCCCCGGTGCAGGGTCATGGTGGCAGGAAAGGAGTGGGGCCACCCCAGGCCATAGGGGGTCCTGAAGGAAGCAAATGGCAAGACCGAATCAGAACAGAAATTCTTAAACCCCTGTGATTTATGGGTATTGCCTTGGACACGGCCATTTTCTGAAAATACTCATAAGTACAAGTCTTTGTTTACAAAATTCCCTCGGGTCCTGTCACTGGTCACCACAGAGAAGAGATCAGTGCTTGTCCTTCCTCTTCCTCTCACAGGGAAGCTGTAACTACAATGAGATCCCCACTCAGTCCCCTCCAGGCTGAACAAGTGCCCTCAGTCTCTTCTCACACGGCTTGCCCTCAAGGCCCTTCACCATCTTCATTGCCCTCCTCTGGACAGTCTCTAAGAGCTTTATGGCATGGTGTGTCCAGTTTCCCTAAATGACTAGATGCAAATTTAATTAAAAGAAATACAACACTTTAATCACAGTCAAGCTGTTTTGTATGGCTGGCTCTGTATAATCTTCCCCTCAGCCAGAGGCTGGGGTAGAAACATGCCCCTGACTAAATTACTGATTTGACTTTTGTCTCTCCACTAAAAGCACCTCATCAAGGCTCAAATAAAGCTAGGCTCTACTTAATTTTATTAGTTGTGATAAATCAAAGGCAAATACAGAAATTTGATTTTTCAGTTATTTTAAATGTTTTCCTTCTCAAATAACTGCACATTCTCAAATCTTATTTTATCATTTGTTCATTCATGAGCCATATAGACTAAAATTTAGCATTAAATAAAATCAATGGTTACCATTCCTAGAACACTTTTTTTTTTGCCATTTTTATCACAGCAGTTTAACTGGAACAATTTGTAGACTTTAAGTACTAGTTTTAAAATCCATGAAGAGCTTCTTCCTTGAAATTAAATTCGTGTGTTAATGCCATTCATGCTTCAGATGCGTGTCCAAGTTGATATGTTTTCCAGCTGAGGTGATGAGTTCATCAATTCAGATTGTAGCACTTAGAAGGGCTGGCTTGTGCAAGAGTCTTAAAAACCCTTCTTCAGCATCTACAGGCTTAATTGAGCTCCTTCCACAAAGCCATATTCATTTGCAGTTATTTGTGAGACACACATATACAGGAGTTCAGCTGCTCTTCCTAAATTGCTTGCCTTGAGCACCTCTGATCTGGTGCACTCTTCCAGATCTTATTTCCAAGACATTTTTAAACCAAGATGAGATTTAGCCAGTTCCAGTAACTTTCTTTTCAACAATAGAGTTTAGAAACTCGCAGAGCCAAAGACTTGGGAGAGTTTTTTCACATTAGCTGCACAACACAAGCCAAAGCCACAGGCAGACTGCACAGTGGGAAAACTCAAGTGAGGTAGTGTTTGCTTAGTTTCAGGACGGCTCTGACAGTTCTTTCACAAGTTGTCCCTGAGGTTGACTGTATCAAATGTGAGGTTGGGGCGTTGCATGAGTCACTTCGGCTTGGCTGATGCGTGTTCCCTTAGGGACTGTAGTCAGCCAGGAAAAAATACAGTTCAGTTTTAAATAGCACTGTGGCTCAACCTGATGGAGACATGCTCTGAGGATAAGGAATCCACAATCAGGTCCTTGACATACCCTGATTTTTGCTGTATCCTGCACACAGTTCTGACAGTAATCTCTTCTCTAGGGGAAGGGGTGAAGTATGCATTTTGACTGTATCCTCAATATAGAATAAAATTTCTTCAAATTTTAGGCTAAAATCTGTGTTTCTATCAGTAAAATTTGGAATCTCAAGCAATACTTCAGGGATGCTGTATTTTCCTTCTATTGTCATCCCCACCAGCAGTGAAATGTTCTCATTGCTGTTTGTTTTATTGCTACTAGGACCATTTTGAACGCTGTCAGAGAACTTTTGCGAAAATGAGGTATGTAGCCTTTTTCTGAAGTGATTGATTTGATGGGGATATAGAAAACCTGAGGTGCCAT
>JAWWMP010000132.1:35519712-35531083 GCA_035047865.1 Dendrocincla tyrannina | reverse complement strand
ATTCTCTCTACTGGGGAGCTCTACCAGCATGAGCCCTGATTAAAACTGCTTTTTATAAACTGCTGTAGCTGCTGTACCTCTCTAAGGTCTGTTTCTTTCTTTGTATGGAGGTGTTAAGGAAAGACTGGATGTGACGCTTAGTGCTATGGTCTAGTTGACGTATTCAGTCAAAGGTTGGACTCTGTGATCTCAGGGAGCTCTTCCAGTCTCATTGATTCTGTGATTCTGTAACAATTCTTGATAAAGATATCTGAAAGAAATAAAATGCATCTATTTTGCCATTATTATGGCATGCTTTCTTGATCCTTTCCCACTGACATTAGTTTTGATAATGTAAATGGCAGTTTGGAGTTTGGCAGTTTAATTCCGTTCTTCAAACATTGTAAGAGGAGCTCAAAAAGATGAAGTTTATGGCAGTTGAGCTTCTTAATAGTATAAGTTTGGACATGACACTGGACATACTTCTATGCCTTTTAGTTCTAAGAAATATCAGTATATTTTATTCATGCTCAATAATTTTAAAGCCTTATTAAACATTATGTGTTTATTGTTAGTGAACACATGGGAATTCTTTTGACAGCAGTAAAACATCCCTGATGTGATTTTTAGCTCTTAGTAATACAGCATTATTTTACCAGCTGTGGAAAAGCCTGATTGCACTGAGCTGTATATCCTGTTGCGCCATGAACTTTTGTACATCAGTTAATCATCACAGTGCCCTCAGAAGCTTAACTCATTTTATTTACTGCTTTGTCACTATTGCTTTCTCTGCATTGGGTAATCCTGTTTGTCCAGGAAGACACTCCAGGAAGTTCTGACTCCAACAGACCATGAGGTCAAGCATTGCCACCTGGGAAAAGGAGCACAGTTCAATCCTGGCCCACAGCCTTTGTTAACCATGTAGTGATACTATATTTTGCTCTGATCTATAATGGGCAGATTTTCCACCACAGATACCAGTATCTAGACATACATAGAATAGTGGAGCACCAATGGGCACAGTTATAGTAAGGCCTCCTCCCTCCCAGTAAAACTAAAGGAAATTTGAGTCAGATCTCATTGTGATCTGTTGAGCTGCTCCTGTTCTTCACTGTCCTTTTCCTCTGCTGATGATTATCAGGATCAGCAGAAGGAAATGTGCGCCCACCATCATGCTTGGGCACGAAGCAGAGAGTCATTGATTAAACTGCTGAGAAGATGGGTGTGAGCCAAGGCACCAGACTCTGAGCTGCTGTCAGTGAGGATATGAACACATCTTCCATTCTGCTTATTCTACCACAGTGAACACAATTTCCATCAGAAGGATGGGATATAACAGATGGAGCTATAACTTAAACCACTTTGTAACAGTTCCTGAAGCTCATCTGTCAAGGATGGTGCCAGACTGCTTATGCAGTGTTAGTAAGAGAAATTTATGTATGAACATACAATGTAAAATAGGCCTGCCGAGGAGCAAAAGCTGTGTAGCCTGTAATGTTTATCTTGCATTAATCAAGTTGTAATGTATTTACTTAGCACTATTTTTGTTTTCACTTACTGGCAAAACTCTCCACAGATGTTTTATTCTGCCTTACAGCAGTTAAAAATGTGAGAAATGCGTAATTGGTTTCAAAAATTTAGTAATTGTGCAATTGCCTGGTTTATCACACAATAAACCATGGGGGTTTATTACAGGGATCACATTAATCCATAGTATGACACAGGTCAGATCGCTTCCTATAGTCACTAGCTTTAACAAAGTGATCTTTGATACCTCAACTCTGGTATTTTCACCTTAAATTCAGAAGCCTGGCATCAAGACCTGTAAGATGTGTGGTGTCTCTCCTATCCCTCCATTCTGCATTTCTCTCTTAGTGGTGCCTGAAGAATAAGCTGCTCACAGCTACACTGATGTCCATGGAAATTGCAGGAAAATTTCTGGAAATCCAATGCTGATGCTTTTGCAGCCTTAGGGAACTGTATTTTTTTGCCATAGGATAACAGAGAGGTCAGAAGGCTTTGTGATCCTTGGATAGAAGACTGCGTAGAATAATAGAATGAACTGGGGGAAAAGTGTGCTGAAAGCATCTGGGAGTTTTTGTGCATACTAGACAATATATTCTACACTCATTTTCTTTGCCGAGTTTACTGTTACGAAGACCTCGAATTAGCCAAATAAAACAGCAGGGAGGCCTTCTCTGTATTTCTTGCCTCCACTTCTCACTAACATTTTTACATTCACTCACTCCCTCTTCTAATGGAAGCTGGGGGAAAGTGCCGAGTACAGCACTAATGACATGAAGAAAAACACTGAAGGAAGCAGCAGGGAGGCCATGGTTGCAACCACTCTCCTTCCCTTGCCCAGGAAAATTTCAGTGACCTCTTGACACCTCCCATGGGAAACTTTAAATTGACAAGAGTATTTGCCAAGTAAACACAAAAAAAAAAAAGGCATTGAAATAGTATTGTTTCTAACTTAGTACTTCTAAAGTCAGTGCAATTGAGTTAAGGTTCCCGCAGCAGCTATAACGCACTAACCTCATTCTTGATGGCCACGTATGTGAATGTGTATCAGGACCAATTGAAAAACACTTCCACGCACTCACTAGTAGTCACTTGGGAAACTGAAAATAAAAATGCCAAAAGTTAAGTTACAGCTTGTTCCTGGATTGTGCTGGTATATTGATTAAAACTACTATGTTTCATGTTACGCAACACTACCTAGAGTCAAAACATTGTTAATTTGTCTTAGGAAAGCAAAGGGGAAGGCATTTCGTGTTCATTATACCCTCATTGGTTATTCTGCCGTGTTTTTGCTGGGGTATGTTACTCAAGAAGGATTGTGGTGACTCTTGGAAAATATTCTGCCTTTATTATAAGCCAGTTGCCAGTTTTTCTTCTGAAATCTGATCATCAAGAATGGAGAGATATTAGCGTACATTGCATTTCAAATGTCTCCAAATCATTTCTCCCCACCTAGAGAATGCATTTACTACCCAACAACACTTGCTGGTCATTACAAACTCTGATCTGGCTTATTATTGGTATTCCAGGAGACAGGTTGCTAAATTGCCTATCTGTGGTTTAATGCTGGGAGTTGTTCCTTTTCTTCCTCCTCAACATACTATTTAATTTATCCTGCAGAAATAACTCCATCTATGCCAGTCATTGTCTCATTTGTCTCACCTTCTCTTATCTTTCCAGTCTCTTTTGCTACAAGTTGCAAAGTCTTCAAGGTATAAGGTAATGCTGCCTTCATGTTTCCCATCATGTAGAACGGGATCAGCACAATAAATCCCATAAAATAAGAACGCTTCCAGAAGACAATAAAAATATAAAGCAGATAAAAGATAAAAATAAAAGCAGATAAAAATGCTCACCAAGGTGAACTAGCCCCCAGGAAAATACCTAGTGTAGGCCATTTGCTGACAATTCTTTAGAGCACATCTGCCTTAGCTATATTTAAGGACCTGGATTAAAAATACATCATTTTTTTAGCATAGGTGTGACCTTAGAGAACTGTGGTAGAATTACATTAGCACTTTGCAGGTTTTTGGCACACTTGCACACTGTCAGTACCCCAGTCCATCCACATACACAGAGATGCTGTTTGTGTTTTCTGGGACACATGGGAAAACATTACTTGACAATGAGTTTGACTATAGCTCATATAAAGTGTCTGTTTAAGAGGTATTTAAGGGCTGATTCTTAGCTAAAGGGATGGAATCCAGCTGCCTGTTTTCTTTGGCCTTGAGAGTCAGTTTGATGTGATTTACATTTTCAAAGCTGACTTCACAATGAAAGAGCTAGAGGCTTGGTTGTGAGGCATGGAGTGTTTGGGGGGGGTGTTTGGGGGGGGGTGTTGGTGAGTAAATATTTTACAGACCACATTCCTAGTTCCACAAAATCAGTGACTCCAGGCTGTGGGACAATATAAGTAAGCACAAAGGCTGGAATTTATTGCTAGTAGTGATCTATGAGATAAGATTTTTCAACTAAGCCAGTGCAGAGTTCTCTTGCCAGATGTGTGGGAGTGAAAGTGACACAAATCTTCCAAGCAAAAAAAAAATCTTTGGCAATCCCAGAGTGATTATATACCCCTGTAGCACTAGCAGCCTCAGAGAATTCATTTTGTGTCTCAATGTCCTTATCGACTTAGAAGCCAAGTCCTAAGGTTTATAAAAGAAATCTAAAGTAGTGCCATGAATACTCCATAAATTTATCTCACTTCCTTAATCTTATTTTGAACAAAGAAAGTTTTAGGGTCTTTTTTTTTCTACATTCCTCTGTTTGTGAAGAACTGTGGTAGCAGAATGATAGTGACTCTGCAAAAAATCACTGGGGAACTTGTCCCTTTATTCCCTTAGTTTCATCCCAATGTAATTAAAAACCTTCCTTCAGAGTCAAGCTACATCATAAATCCTTGCTTTTTGCTTCTAAGATATCACATAAAAAAGCTCAGTAGATGGACGGTACACTAATCACAACCAAACCTCTGCCAACATCCTTTCATAAGTGTACTAGAAACTGCAGAGAACCAAAGCTCTAAAGGAGCTTCTGTACCTTTCAGACAACCAAGAGGCCTAATTTGTGCTAATGGGGATGCAACTTTCCTTGGAGCTGAGGATACATTCGGAAAAGGGATGCTACAGTCAAAGAAAATGCTTTAACTTGGTGTAAGGACATTGCTTTGACTAGTTTGGAATTAAAATGTTAGTGCACTTTAAATGCTGTGACACATTTTAATTTTTTTATATCCTAGTACACAAACTCTTACAAAACCTGTGTCATCACTCTTGCATGACACCTCAGCAGAGCTGTTCAAGTGTGGCAGAGATGTTTGAAAAGTAAACATGCTGATAATTCTACTTGCCTGTCAGATAACTCTGTTCAGCCCACACTTTTAGAAGGGAAATGCTATTTTAAGGAAATAAATCTCTCTGAAAAAAAACCCCAGAAAACTAGCTGAGCATGCTTTTAAGAACTAACATGACAACTTGTTGTTTGTTTTTTTTTTTTTTTTTTGCAAACAAGCTGTTGCAGCACTCAGCATTCTAAAATAGCTTAGGTTTGGATTTAAACAAGCTAGCAAATTCTTCTTGTAGATTTTGCTCTAAAAACATACGAATTTCATATGGAAAGATGTCACATATTTATCCTGGAGCATCTTGCCAGTCCGTGCTCCTAAGCCTGAGAATGTAGCACAGCTACATTCAGACTCTCTTCTGGGAGAAAATCCAAACCAACTCTCACTGCAGAGGAGATGTAGGGGAAAGGAATATGGTACTTTTTGACAGATTTCCTGATCTGGACAGTAGGAGGAACTGCAGGACTCATCATAAAGCACACACAAACCACACTATAGAAATATTATTGCTGTTACCATACATTTTTAACACTTTTGCTTTAATGACCACAAAAGCACAAGTGGTTTTTGACAGTTGCTCCTCTGTAAATGTACTTCCAGTAAGCACTCTTAGAATAAGACACTTTGAATAAGGTGTTTTTTAAAACCTGCAGAAATGTCTGAGGTTTCGTTATGGTGTCATATAGTTACCCAAAGGAAAAATAATACCCTTTAAATCACCTGTTGCAGAGCCTATGTTCTGAGTGGATGTGACATTTTCTTGTCTAGAATGACTGAAGGGGATGCTTAATATGTTCTAAAGATTTACTTGCTATGAAAATGTGAATAGGTCTGAGGTTGAACCCTGTTACTTTCTGGAGGACCTCAAGGCATTGGCGAAGGATGGTTGCTCTCGGAAGGTTAATTTGACTGAAGGATCCCCCTAGATAAAAAAGCATGGCACTGTGAATTCTTCCCTGTTCCTGAAATTTACTGACTAGCTTTGCCTTTTCACAGGATTTTAGAGAGTGAAGCTGTAGTGCTTTTTTAGAAATACAGAATATAATAAAAGACAGAATCTAGGAATTATAGATCTGACATGATGGATACACACTTCTCCCAACACCCACAACATCCCTCCCTCTGCACAGTCCACATGCAAAAGTGCCTCTGACTCTCCTCAGCAATTCCACCTCCTCCTATCTAAAATTGTAATTCTTTTTGTTCAAGTAGTGTATGTGCCAAGTATCCAGTCTCCAGACATTCAGCTTCTTTCTGATACTTTGGTAATGAGGTGTGGTAATGAAGACTAAGTAAACTTTGATGAATGTTGAATATTCTTTATGATGTTTTTCCTTATTTAAAAAGAAAAATAATTGTTTGGGCCTTGCAATTTATCTCATCTGATTGGGTGTTCAAAGCTCCAAACCCTTGTCACAATGTTCCTCAAAGATAAAATTGGACTTTAGTCATTCCAGCTCACTATCACTGGAAGTGGTTAATTACAGTTGTGCCTGATCTTAGTCTAGAGTCAGTAACATGACACTTTTACTTAAATATTGATATGGTTGTTGATTTATTGTTCATATGCTTTACTCTGTGACTTGAATGTAACCTTGGCAAGTGGGGAAAATATTAACAGCTTTTTAATATCTTACAATTTGCTAATAATATAGCAAACTATTAAAACAGCATGTAAGCATTCAAAAAAATCTTGGGCAGTCAATAATTCTAAAACTACATCCCAAATCACTTACGAATCTTTGTGAGATCTAAGTGGGATTGGGAGACACCTAGAAAAGGATGGAACAGATAATCTCGCATGCTCTGTCTCACAGGAATCTCCCCTGTGGAGACAGCACTAATTCTAGAGAGACAAAGGAGCATTGGGACCTACTCTGCAGCCTCTTATCAGCGCAGGCAAGGAAGGAAAAAGATCATTTGATTTCAGAATAAACTTATTAAGAATGGATTCTTAACATTTCTGTTCCTCTTTTAAAATCTTCACAGCTGTACCATCTAGTTCGATTTCTTTAAACAAGCATCCTTTGCTTGTTCTTTAACCTTGTGTAGTAAGGGCAATTTCAAGCTTGCTGGTTAATGAGATGCAGGCATAAGTTCTTGACCACATACGTACCCCAACACCTTACTGCATTTCTACAAGGTATGGTGCTGAATGCTGCAGCTGGGGTATGGGGGTCGTAAAGATGCATAAGCCCAGTGTTTTCCTGTGACTAGTTTGGTGGGAATGTCTTGCAACAAAGAGCTCACCCAAACACTGAGAAGTAACATGTTTATTCTTTAATGTCACTTTTTCTGTTGCATATTCCCTCCCTGTGACACAAATTAAATTATTGCAAAAGCATCAACATGTACAAAGTTAAAATCTCAGCTTTGCACTATCAGAGTCAGTTCACAACATTAACACACAAATGATACTCTCCTCAAGAAAGCTGGATGCCTAGAATACAGAAGAAAAATCTAAAACTAGAAGCCAAAATGTACAGAAAGCACAACCCATTTCTCCTGCCTCCTCACAAATACCAGAACAGCAGAGACCCTTCTGGCAGGGTGCAGAAGCCTTAAAAGGATATTTATCATTGATGTGATTAAAACTAGCTCACAACTCAGGAAATGCAGTAAGGACAGCACAAAACTCAGTTTGCCAGCAAACCGACTGGATCAGTATCAGCTATGCCCACCTCCATGCTGCTAGAGTATCACCAACATTAACTGAGCTAGGTAATTTAAAATTGGCACTAATGGAAGAAAAAAACAACCAAAACAAGACACCAAAGCAAAACCAAATTACAATCCACTCAACCTGCTCAAGAAACCCCAAACCAAAACAACAACAGTAAAAAAATCAATTCTTTAATGAAAAAGGAACAAAGTTATTGAAGAACATCTGCTCATTTCCATCAGAGACTGGAGAAAGTTGATCCTGCTTCATGATGTGCTGTACTGGCCAACGTAAAGCCAGCAAGATCAGCATGGCTGTCAGCAGTAAACTCTTACTAAACTATGTCAGTGGGAATTTTGCATGCCCTTTGAAAGGGGATTCACCACCACATCTCCAGGAGTCATTCTACAAGGAAATAAGATTAACCTTTTTTTAGTCTGTGCTTGAGATCTATATTGCATGGGAAAGACAAGCTAATGTGGACATTACAAATGGGCAAACATGATTCTTTCTGCCAAAAATAGTTTAGTACAAAGAATGTAGCTCTAAACAAGAGCATGTTTATGAACATACAAATAAACATAATTCAGACTATGACTGCTACAAGACACTATCTTCTGTTGTATTTTCTTTCTGGTAGGACATAACACCTCATTCCATGAGTCTTACTACCTTTGAGTCTTTTGTAGTCATCTCAAGACATTCAGGATGGAATTCACAAATAAATTAGATAGGTCTTCATGTTTATTCTCACAGGCCAGCATTTCTCTACTTGACATTCACTCAGTTTTGTTTCTTACTTTAAATACACATACTGCTAACGTGACTTTTTCAGGCACCTGTACTATAACAGCCATCAGAGTGACAATCTTCAGGGACATTTTGTAGGATTAGAATGGAGATCAGACCTGGCATTGGTTTTTAGTGCATTAGTCTCTTTTAGTGCATTCGTTTACAAATGTCTTTATAAAGATTTGCATGCTGACAAGTGGAAACACTATTTTGAAATGTTTCATACTACTTCTCAGCTAAATTTCCTGAGGCACTAGATGTAGATGATTATACAATGTATCTCACAGCCCTTCTTTCTAATAATTCATTGGCAAAACCTGACAGAAAATTTGTAAAGATATTAAGATTCTAGAGGTTTTATGGAAAACAGTGGTCATATCCAGAAAAGATCTAATATTGAATGTCCCCCCTACAGAAAAGGGTGCAGCAAATGTCAAGTTACCTCTTCTCATGAGCATGTCAACTTATCAATTAGGTGGTGTTGCTCAAAGCCAGGCACAGTATACACTGCCTCACATTTTAAAGACAGGAAAATCTAAGAGTACATGGCAACATGCTAGAAACAGGAATTATTGCAGTAGGGTTTAGGTAGGAATATAAAGTGTGACTGTTTTAACACAGGAAGGTGAAGACATGGGGGAAGGCCTGTAGGTTGTTCGCTCACAGAAGAGAAAGAGGGGAAGGCAAAAGAGAAGGAGTGCAGAGGACACAGTGGGTTTATTGCACCAAGGATGCTGACACAGAAAAAAGAAAGGAAGCAGGTGTTACCAGTTCTTTCTGCTACTGATATTTTGTCTTTTGCTGTTCTCCCTATTGTCCTTTGCTTCTTCCCTTACTCATCAGCTTCCAGATTAAGAGAAACAACATACAATGGAGGAAAAAAATAAAGTTTATGTCTGAAAACCAGAAGAACAATCCATTACACCAAAAATATGTAAAATACAAATATTAATAGACACTATAATCATAGAAATCCAGGTGTTTGAGTAACTGGAGGGTCTCATCTTTGAGGTTTGTGTTTTTAATGGATTTCTGCCCTGTACAATCTCTCCTTTGCATTATGTACTTAGCAAAAGTTGTAGAAGGAATTAATAAACTGTATATAAGAATGGAATGGTTTCAAGAAGAGAGGTCTCCTCACCTAAAAATGTGCGATGTGTACAGTTCCCTGCTTGTGGCTGGAAGTGACAACGAATAAACACTTCAATGTAACAGCAATTCTGTTCCTTTCAGTCCTGGCACCAGACTATTCCAGCCTCTCCGAGTCAAACACTTCATCCATAAGAGGGCAGTGTCATACATCTGCACACACACACCCACGTTTGTTTACATGCATTATATTGGTTTGAAAATTAACTACTGCTTCTGCTCAGGAAGTAACATATTTATCTGATACTCCTCAGAGTGATTACTGCTTTGGCTTATATTCCACAATATATTTAGTATTCTACAGACTTTACATAAAACATTATCAAAGACCAGCCCTGATAAAGAGGTTATCTTTTTATCCTGCTTCCCTGAACTTTCATCTTGCTTCCTTGGTGCACCATCTGTACTGTAAATTCCTCTACTGTTTTAATAGATACTTTACATTCCTTAGGCAGTAAACTCAGTTTAGACAACAATAATTGTGTTGCTTACAAAACTATGCTGGAAAGGATGGCAAATTATTACCAAGCAACCTTGATGAGATCTTTTAAAAAAACTACATCCAAAAGGGAAATCCAATTGTGAGATGAAGTTTTGTTTAGATTCAACAAGTCTTTACTTTAAATGTTCTGATTATCCTTATTTCTGTAGTGACAGCACTGACATGGCAAGATAGAGGCATACTGTGAAACATGGGCATATTCTTAGGTATCGGATGTTTATACCCTTCTATTTATGTTACAATACTCCCTGGAAAGCACGGACACAGACCAGAAACCCATCTGCATCAGTTTTCCTAAACTCCAGAACTCATGGGGGAGGAAACCTTATTTCTAAATGAAATATACATGTTTAGAAGTTTCAATATTTCCCCTACTACAATTATTAAAAAATATTAGAAATGCATTCAGTGTGAGCACTTAATTGGAAATCTTAATAATCAGAGAATATCATTCAGGCTATCAAGTCACACAAATTTACAAAATCGATGGGGGAGGAAAAAAAAAGGAGCTTTTTACATGTACACAGAATTCAGTAAGGATGACAAGAAGTTTAAAATCATAGAATATCTTGAACTGGAAGTGACCCACTAGGATCATCAAGTCCAGCTCCTGGCCTGCATGAGACAGTCCCAAGAATCACATCATGTGCCTGAGAGCATTGTCCAAACACTCCTTGAGCTCTGGCAGGCTTCCCTAGGCAGCCTGCTTCAGAGCTCAAACACCTTCTGGGTGAAGAACCTTTTCCTAATATCCAGCCTAAACTTCCCCTGACACAGTTTCATGCCTTTTCCTTGGGTCAACTTGAAAAGCTAAAACATAAGAAGGAAGCTTTTGGATTGCTTGCTTTTTGAGTTGCAGTTGACAATATGATTAACTGGAAATTAAACATTTTCTCTAGACTTTTTCACCATCCACAGACAAGTTGCCTCATCTGATTTTAAAAGAGTGGTTTTTTCAATTTCTTTTTGACGTTTTTTTTTATGATAACTTGCAAGTACCTTAGGGTTTAGTTCCTCCTTCATGCCCACAGTCTTGTGGAGAAGTATATCACATAAAACGCCTCCAAAGCAAGCACATCATCTCCTGAACACTCACCAATTTGTGGCAGTTTCTGGCAGCGCTTATTTAAAGCACAGAATCGCTGAGGCTAGAACAGACCTCTAGGATCATCGAGTCCAAGTGTTAACCTGCCAAGCCCACAGCACACCCCGTCCCCAGACGTGCCGCACTCCGCCTCGCCAGCACCAGCGGGCTGCCGGGGCCGGAGGGAGCGCAGCCAGCCTCGGGCGTGGCGAGGCGCCCACCTGCCTCCCTCTGCTGCCCGTGCTGCCTGCGCCCACCGCGCCCCGGGACAGGGGAACACCGGGCGGGCTCCTCGCCCCGGGACAGGGGAACACCGGGCGGGCTCCTCGCCCCGGG
>JAWWMP010000132.1:35502549-35518702 GCA_035047865.1 Dendrocincla tyrannina | reverse complement strand
GTGAGCCCCGCACGGCCACGGCCACGGCCACGGCCCGGGGGGACCGCGCGGGGCCGCCCCCAGAGGGTCGCCGTGCCCGCGGGCAGCGCCTCGGGGAGCCGGGAGGAGCCGGGGGGTTCGGGGGAGCCGGGAGGAGCCGAGGAGCGGGGGGAGCCGGGGGAGCCGCTGCCGAGGGCGGCGGGGGCTGCGGGAGGCGCTCAACTTCTCCCGGTGCTGGGCACCGCCGAGCACAGCGAGCCTGCTCCTGCCTGTGGAGCAGCCTGCTGTGACTTCCCGCAGAATGATGTTTTATTTTCCCTGTGGCGGGGAGGGGGCTCTCTAGCGGTGGGGGTTTTCCCCCTCGGTGCGTGCATGGGCTGGCTGGGGGGGCTGGTCCCTGCCCCTGTGGCTGCATACGCAGCGCTCGCTCGTGTTGTCCTCACGATAGGGCAGTGGCACTTCCTGCTGTAAATCACTTCGCGATAGTTTTTGAAGCGCTTCTTTAAGGCGGCACTGTAACGAACCCTCTTGCCAGTGCCTGTGGTGAGCTTAGGACCTTGTGAGCTGGAGGCTGTTTTCAAAGCTCATCTGTGTAATGTGCTGCAGTACTTTTCACGGAAATGGTAGAAATCTAGTTCACTGTGGGCTTAGTCTTGGCATAAATGTAATTCCCTTTTCTATGGCCTGTTGCTGTAAGTTCTCTGATTTTGGACCCCATTGTAGTTACCTTTGCCATCCTGTGGAAAAAAAAAATCTAATTTCAAATAAATGTTCAGAGAAACTTATGTATTAATCAGGAATTATGGAAAGTAAGCTTTATTATAATACTGTACTAGGGATAGCTCTTTGTTCTGGAATAATTTGAGAAAATAAAATCACTCAAGACTGAAATTGATGGGGACTTGGGTTTAAAAACCTTGGCTGTTAGTATTTGTTAAAATATTTTAAATAGATATATTACTGTAGATTGCTATTATTGCTATTTTAACGTTTATTTCCTTTATTGAAAATGTCTACTGAATTAGTCTAGAGATCTCTTATTTTGCTCTTTGTATGAACATCTTCATATAAAATGGTATTGCTGACTCTTTTTCCAGCTTATTAATGCCTTTTTCCCCTCAAATTTTAGAACATGATCAGAAGAGGAATGGATGTAACATGATATCCTTGCAGTGCCCCAAACATACAAATTCTTCAAAGATTTGCTTTTTCACTAAGTAATACAAAGACAATGGATGAATCAGCTTTGCTGGATCTGTTGGAGTGTCCTGTTTGCTTAGAACGCCTTGATGCGTCTGCAAAAGTCTTGCCTTGCCAACACACATTTTGTAAACGGTGTCTGGTGGGCATTGTGAGCTCTCGAAATGAGCTTCGATGTCCAGAGTGCAGGACTTTAGTGGACTGCGGTGTTGATGAACTGCCCAGTAATATTTTGCTAGTAAGACTACTGGATGGTATCAAACAGAGGCCTCGAAAACCCAGTGCTGGCAGTGGGACTGCCAGCACAAATGCTCTAAGGGTCCCCATCAACACTGTAGTTAATTGTGGATCAAAGGACCTGCAGAGCTCTCAAGCTGGACAGCAGCAAAGGGTGCAAGCACGGAGCCCTCCTGTAAGGGTAAGTATGATGTGATGACAGCGTTTTCTTGCATTTCTGTCTTTTCCTGCATCATTTCCAAATGGTTGGTGGCCTACGCTTCAGGATAGGGGCAGTCAGTAGTTAGTATACCAAAATAACGCGTTTTTGAGAGTTGTGGTAGATTTCAAGCAAAACACATCAGTGTTCCTATCAGTATTGGTTTACTGTTATGCAAGTAACAGTAATAATGCTTCCTTATTAAAACTCAATTTTTGAGGTAAGGAGAAGAAAAGACCCTTGTCTATCCTATTAAAAGACAGTCAAATAGAACAAGATAACTTATGTGGAAAGCATAAATAATTAAGGGTAAACATCTTCTGAAGAACAATTGAAATTGTTCGTAGTTTGTCAACTGCAGGATTAGAGATTTCATTTTGGCTCATGCACTTTCTTACTGTCAGTAAATTTCTTTTGAGTTAGACATAACAAATGTTAAACACAAGCAGGAAAGTTATGTTGTTGAAGTTGATGAAGATTTTGCCATTGGCTTCTCAGTGGCTACATTTTTACTTCTTTTCCTTCAAAAAGAAATTTTTGAATTCTGGCAATCTGGTAAGTTATTTGCACTCTCAGTCCTCACCCCTTCTTTAATTAGTTTTTCCTCAAGGTATTTTTTCTAAGGGATTTGTAAAATTCTATGTACCATGATGGGAAGACGTTGCCTTCTCTCTATAATCCAGTTTCTTCCTAAAAGCTGTGCAACCTGTGGACTCTGTCATACCTTATAATCAAGACACAGTAGCCTCATTTATGATTATTCATTCTAAAGCCTGTGTCAGGAAATGCAATATTGTGACATGACAGGCCTTGCTCTGTTTTATCTAGTGACAAGGCAGGACAGCTGCTCTGAAAGGTTTTGCTGCCCAGTGTGTGATGCATACATATTCAGAGTTCCTGTGTTTGAAGTGGAGTTTTTGAATGGTTTGGGTAGTTTCCATCTCGTGGAGTTTGTGATTTTAATGAAATGTCTTGAGGAGTTCCAAGGAAAGGGTTTGAATGTCTATTTGGCAGGACTTGTCTTTATTTTAAAGTGTAGCCTGAATTATTTAGTTTACTTACCCCATGAAGGAAGCCTTACATTGATTTTCCTCAGTTGTACTTAGATGATTTGAATTTCTCTAAAAGATTTTAGATACACCTCTTAAGTTTGCATGAGGATTTAAAATATTGCTTTTTCCATTAGATGATATTGTTTTCTCTGCTTGCTAGACATCTCATTATGTTCTTTACTTTAAAATACAGAAATTATGATCATCAGCACATTTCCGGTTAATGAGTTTTGTTCTGTAAATACTAATTGGTGAGGAGAGAAGGTGATCTATGGGGTTTTTTCTGTTGATGGTTTGGTTTTGTTCTTTTGGGGTGATTTTTTTTCCAGCAGGTAGAAACCTTAAAAAGTTCTGCAAAGAAGTATCAGCAGTATCAAAACCAGCCCGGTCTTCTCTAGAACTTCAAGGTGTTTATCATCATACCTTGCATTTGTAGAAGTTCTTCAACTTCAGAGAAATACCCATAATACCAATAAGACTTGTCTATATATTTTCAAGTCAACCTTTGTAAATAACTGTATTTTCAGAGTCTGCTTCTCCTCTAAAAAGGCTTCCAGTTCAGCAGTGTATGTGAAGAACTGCACTTCAGAGTTTCTCAAATCCTTATTAGAAAAAATAACTTGAATGTGGAATATTCTCTCTTTTTTTAATGTTCTATAATATCCTGTTGTACAACATTTGCATTTCCAGATGTTGCACAGACTAGAAAGTGATAACATATGGAAGGTTGCTTCAGTTTATTAGTTATGCTGTACCATGTGTCATTAAAATTGTGACAATGTGCATTCCTTGTGTGATTAACTGATAATGTATATTAATTTTCAGCGTTTTACAGTAAATCTTATTGCATATTTGTATTGGGGGTTTCACAGGCATTCTTGTGCCGCCTTTCCTTTGGGAGACAGGGAAAGATGATGATCTCATCTTTTGTCCACTTTGTCCAGAGCCTTTTTTACTAGGAAGGCAGTACTTTGGAGAACACAGACTTTGACGGATAAGAAGGTGGAGATATAAACTCCTTTTCCTTTTTCTGTGCAAAAAGTGTCTTTTAAAAAAAGGTCCAGTAAGCAAAATGACAATTTAATGGACAGTGTTGGAGTGAATGCCCTTTTTTGCTTTTCTAACTCTAACATAAAGATGTTTGCAAATACAGTTCCTCTCTGGGAATCGAAGAGGAAAATCTGTTTCTAGATGAATGGCAGAGTCAGATTTCCTAAACTAATTTTGCTGAAGGGAAACTAGTAAATGAAAGTTGCTGTTATGTTAAATGAAGTGAACATGGATGAAGGCTGTCAAGTCATAAACATTCTGCTTATACCCTGAAGTTATACTGAGCTCATAAATGCCCTTTCAGGGAATGCTGTAATTTTCAGCAAAGGTTAATACAACATGTACTGCAGCATGATTTCCTGAACTGTATCAATGACTGTGGAGTGACCAGCCCTGTTGCTCCACAGTATATTGCATTCTCTGTATGTATGTGGTGACACATGGCTATAAACAAACAAATGGTTCCTTGAGTCTTAAAACTAATGAAACTGGGTGGGTGGTGGGGACTAACAAGTCTTGTGCTTTGTATCTCCCCCACTATAGTAACCCTATTTCTCTCTGTAATCCTTGTAAGTTTTCACTGCTGTAACAACTGCAATTTCTCCCTGCAAATTCTTAACCTATTTGGTTTCCCTGCTGTTTTGATATGTAAAGCCTTCTGTGCCTTTCCCTGGTACTGGCTGGACAAAGACAACATGCTGCTGTACCTGACTGGAAAGCTTGTACTTGCTGACTGCCCAGCACTTCTGTTCTGAGCAGTCAACTTGCCTGGGAGAACAAATAAAATAGTTATGCTCATACTGCAGCCTCCTTTCTGGTATGGATGCTAATTTAATGCTTTTCTCCTTTTTTTGATGTGAAAACCTTCAGCTAAGTTGACAGCTTGGGAGAGCTGTAAGAACCATGGCCTGCTGTCAAATCTGCTTGGGACTGGTCATAATGAGCAAGTTATTGAGGGCTCTTGAGGGACTGCATGATCCCATGAGCCTTATTTCCTTCAGAAGAGCATATGAAAATGTTAGGGTCCTTACTTTGAAGTTTATGCTCATGTTATTAATTTTGTCATTTTCACAAAGTATGTCAAACAAGAATTATCTTAAGTTCCTTATGGCAGTTTTACAAGGGTATGCTTAAATGTAGCTGTGCATATAAGTTGCTAGATGTTGGAGAGCTGTTCTAATTTCTTTACTAGATTTAAGATAATGCGTGTTTAACTTTTCCCTTGAATTTGCATTTGCCCGAGATATATAATTCTCCTTCTAGTTTGTTTATAGTCCAAATTTTTGAAGCTACGACTGTCTTTTCAGCAGAACCTAGAGCAGAATTTGTTTAGATAGTCTGGAATCTCATCACTGTTGGAAATATTTTATAATAAGGTTTTCAGCTGTTTTCTGGACAAAATGTAGGCAGGAAGAGCTAAGAGAAAGATTCAAATAATCTCTGCTAACAAAAGAAAAGCTTGAGTAGCTCAAAAATTTGCCTTATCGAGAAATATTACAGTGCAATGTGAATTTCCTAAAGCTTTTTCCTTTTTTGTTGCTTTTATTTGGAAAAGGCAATAGAAACCTCTGGTGATACCACTTTTGATAAAGTCTTCTTGAAATGAGAGACTAAGGGAACACTACAAGCTATTAGAAAATGCTCATTTAGGTGTTAAAGGGGGCTAGAACCACTAGCATCTGATCATCTGAGATGTCTGTGATAATTTCTTTTAAACTGAGGATAAAAGAAAAACCCACAAACAGGAGGTTGTTCCCTGAGTTTCTCCTAATACTTAGCAGTGGTACAATGTCATGTAAACCCATACGTCTATTCCCATGATTGTGTACAGGAAAGCAACAGTAAAATTTTAAATTCCCACATCCGTATGGCTGCTGCAGTGGTCATTTGTGATCCAGTAGGCCTGTCTGGGAACTGCTGAAGCAGTTTTAATGCCAGAAAGGAAAACAAATGGAGCCGGTTTTTCCTTCCCCAACTATGATGTTTGACCTTGGCACACATCTTGGGGTCGTAGGGCCACCTTCTGGTCTGTGAGGACTTAGGCACGTCTGGCTTCTCTGCTGGACTCACTGAATGATACTAGCAGTCAGTTTTCTTTTATCTTAACCACTCTGGAGAAGAGGGCTCAGGGTGACAACCTTGATAGTTTGACTATTTTGTGGGTTGCAAAAAACTGATAGGAACCAAAACAACTGCTGCTGCTGTAGGTCTACTGAGACCTGGCAGGACTTGAATATCAAAGGAAACTTAGACTAGGAAAAAACAATGAGGCTGAAAATGTGTCTTCATAGATCAATAACTTTATTAAGTAATTGTAAATAAATATAGGGATTGCCAAGCATAGCAGCAGGTGTAGATTGGAACAGATGTTTAAATCATCTCTGGACAAGAGTTAGTGGAGTGAAACAGTATGAAGAAATACAATAGCAAATATCTGCTGGTCAGGTGCTCTTAGGTGAGGCTCCCATTGTCATAGTAGATCAGACTGTAAAGTATACCATTTTAAGTGAAAAAGTAGTTGCAGAAATATGCAAGAAATAATGGCTAATGCAGTTAGTTTCATGATTGTTATTTGCGATGGTAGACTGGAGAGTCATTACTTGATGATACCTGATTTTGCGCTGACCTCAGCTAACCAAAGGGGTGTTCCATACCATATGGCATCATGCTCAGCATATAAAGCTGGGGGAAGAAGAAGGAAGTGGGAGAAGTTCCTAAGTAACATTTGAAAATCTGGAGATAGGCACCTATTCATGTTCTGGAGTGAGCATTAGAAAATACTTTGTGAAGTTTTTGTAAATCACGTGTTCATACTTTTGTTTCATATCCTTCTTGCTGAAATATCTGCTACTTTCATGTTTACAATTGCTACAATTTTAATTACCTCTGTGTAACACTTGTATCCTATGTTAAACAAGGAAAAGTTAATGGAGATTATAAATATAAAAGGATAGTAGACTAACTCTCGTGGTGTTAATGTTTCCTTTCAGAGATAAGTAATTAGGGAGAGAGGGAGGATAAGTAAAAGGAAGAATTGTCCCTGTATCCAAAGGCATTGGGCTAGGATTGAGAGCTTCCGGGCTCAGTTCCTGGCTTTGGCACAGACCTCCTTTATGACCTTGCACAGAGTCACTCAAAGCTCTTTGTGCCTCTGTTTCCCATCTGCAGATATGACTGATAGTGCTTTCTTTGTTTGGCTTACTATTTGAACTGTATACTCTCCAGGGCAGAGATTGACTTTTTTAATTTTGGACGTATCTGTAGGGTGTTTTACAATGGTTCCACAGTCTCAGCTGAGGTCAGTAGATCCTGCTGTTAACTCTAAATGGTTGACTTCCACATTACCCGAGAACTGTTTGTAATCAATTTCCTGTCCCAAAGATGGTGCAATGCCTAGTGTCACACTGTTAAAAGGATTTAATTTTGTTTGAGGGTGTTTAATAGGAAATCACATGAATACCTCAGTGTGGAAAAGCCAGACACTTAAAACATCTGTGAAAGCTGCTATTACACTCTTCATCTAGGGAAATCTGCATCTGACTGGCGCACTGGTGTGTAGATTTCAGCATGTTTTGAAAAGAATAAGAAGAGGATATCTAATGTGAATTGTGTTGGTAGTACAGAAATACTTATTTCCGTACTTTGAACCTGCCAACTAACATTAATCTGCTTGATAAAATAGCTGCCAAGCAGGTGCAGTCCCTTTATTTAGAAAACCATTTATTTAGGAAGCAATTAGGTTTTGAAGTAAACTGATTTATAAACTAAAAAACAAGCCCATATTATTTAATTGTGATGCTGAAATCCCTTTTAATTTTGTTTACAATACTCTCTGTGTGTGTGTGTGTGTGTGTATTAGTGGGATATACTGTTGTACACTTGCTTTGTGTTCAGGTGGAAGAGGAGGATGTCTTTATTTCCCTTGATTTTCCACTTTAATATTCCTACATTTCTGTAGATTCATTTAAAACCAGCTACGTGAAATAAAATGGTGTCTTTTTTCCTCCACTTTCATGTGCCCTGTGAATTACAGGTTATTGCTCTACCCAAAAAGCTTTGATCATTCATAAAATTTAAACTTCTGCCTAAAAAGGAAGTCTCAAACCCTTACTTTTAATGAGCTTGTGAAGGGGAGCAGGTTTTTTTAGAGAGAATACAAATCCTTGAAGTTCTTCTCTCATTACCGCAGAAATCATACGCCAATAAAATTGCTTTGCATAGGTGATCCAGGGTCTGATCAGAAAAGTGCCTTGGTAGTGCTGTGTTTCTATAGGCACGGTGTCTGACTTTCTGCTATGGGTACCTCTTGTTCAGTGATTTAATAGGCATCATGTATGATAGGAAGAGCAGAAGGGGCTGATTGGAGTGGTGTCAGCTAGAAATCCTTCATCTCCTCTCTCCTCTGCCTGAGTGAAATGGTTTTTACATGGTACTTCAGTGCATGCATAGGGACTGCAGAAAACAGCCTGCAACTGCAGCTGTGATAATAAAACTGGAAACTTGTTCTGTTCAGTTGTTTGTCTTTCTTTTGGTGAACTTCCCTTGCAGTGCATTTGGCCTTCTCCTTATGATATGCTTAACACCTTCCTTGGTCTTTTCTTTGGCTCCATCATTGCCCTTTATTCAACGGTTCTCCTGCCTCTAATCTTAGTGTACTACTTCCAAGAAAAAGAAAACATATATTTTTCTTCCCTCTTGTGTCCAGTTTGTCCTCAACTGTGTCAAACATAAGGAACATAAAATAAACAATAAGGAAAAAAAATTCAGTTGAAGTATCTGGACTACAGACAATCTTGTGGTCTTTATGACTAAAATCTGCCAAATGAATGAAGAACATAGAGTAGAGGTTAATATTACTGTATTACTTAGCCTCCTGGGTTTGAAACTTTCTTCTTTCCTTTCTTCTCCTTTAAATCAATGCCTATATGTGCATCCTAGTGTGGGCAAGATGTATTTCAGTAGTTAAAGCTGAAATATCATCTGGTCAACCCTGTTCATGCATACACCTCATTACTGCTTTCACAAAGGAAAAGCGCGCGTCTTTTAAACCTCATTTCTTGTCAGATGCCTCTATATTAGCAGACAGAAACTCATCTTGGAAAATCAGCAGTGAATTCTTGGGTCAGTTGAACTGGATCAAATTCTTTGCTTTTCTTTTCATAACACCAAATCAGAGTCTTTTTAGAGAACAGGGTTTTTTGGACTGAGAATAGCTGCTTTGAGGTGGGCTGTATTAATTTTAGGAATCCAGTGGCTCTGAGGTGGAAGAGTTGCACATCCAAGTGCTGTTTTCTGCACTTCATATCTTTCTTGGGTATAGGGGGAGATGGCAGAACTGTCCTCTAACTATCAGACTAAATGGTGGGGCTCATCCTTGTTAGAGCCTTGCTGCGCTGAGCGGGTCTGAATAACTGCTTTTACTTATTCTTTTCCCATAGGTATTGCTGGGGCCGCCATGCAGTTTGGGTACAAAACCCCTAGCTCGTTAGCACAGAGGTAGTTGGTTAAGTCTGTTTTCTCATCTGCATTCTCCAAAACATCAAGAAATCATTGAGACTCAGAAAGATGCTATGGAGATAAGGACAGTCACTCCAAAGAGTGACTATCTTCCTTGATTTTTCAGAGTAAAATAGAGATGGTTGGGTTTTATATTCTGTAAATGTGCAAAGTCTAATTTTATAGTTTCTAGTTGGGAAGTATGCTATTAATCATAAATCCATTTTGATGAAAGGTAAGCATTTCACTGTTGTTTAAATATTAATACAGATATCATTCTCTTCCTCTCTGAAGTGGAGGACTGCTGCTGATGCTGCACATATGATAAGCCTGGCATCAAGAGTGTGTCCTGTTGGACTTCGTAACACCTGAAGCACTCCTCAGTCTTTAGTGTTCCTTTATTAATAAAGCTGACTTTATTTCATGGCAGAAAGATGAGGTAACTCTGCTCTTCTGTTTTTTATAAAGGAAGGATGTGCATATTACCTGTCTTGACTTCCTCTTCTCAGCACCTAAGCTTTCAAAATACACATGTGCATTGAAAGCTTTTTAAAGAACTGAACCACTGTTATGTCTTGTGTGAACCACAATTCTACACGACAAGCCTTTGAAAAGCTCTGGTTAAAGACAAAAATACTTGTTCCTACCAGAATTTCATGCTGTTGAACTCAAGGAAAGGAATGTAGTCTTGCAGAGGCGGTAGGAGATCAATACTGAATAATTTGAAGCAGTCTCTTCAGTTGTTCTTTATTAATATATCTATTAGGTTATAGTCTGCATTTTATTTATATAAAAAGAATTGGGGAAGAATGAAGCACTTCTGACATTAAAAAGTGTTAAGATGAAAAATAGTCAAAATAATCAGATGGCGGTCTGAGTTGGCATATATAGGGCATAGCTGTTCTAGAAGCTTATTTTAAATAAATCTAGTAAAGATGAATTCACTGTACTGTGGTAATGTGCCCCTGAGTAGCAGTGAAGCTTTTATTCTGAAGCTTAGAGCTTGCTAAAAGAAAATCAATGTCTCATGGACCTTCACTTGTGCATGTGTGCCAGTGCCCTATCTGACATGGTCTTTTTCATGCTCTAGATAAAGATCTGAGAGGAGACTCTTAAATCTTATCCACACTAGCAGACTTAAGCCATTTTCAAAACCTGTTTAATTTAACACAGTTTTAAATCCGTAGCCTTATTAAGTTAACAAGCCTTCAGCCTTGCCACCAGGTTCTGTAATCCTCTTAGGTCTTGGGTCTAAGCAGGGCAGGGATAGTCAATAAGCAGATGAATAGATAATCTTTCAGAAGGCAGATCTTAAAGTTGAGAAATACTGATCTGAATTTTCATTGAGTATAAGATACATTATCACAGTACTTACAATGTGGGGAAAAAGTTGCAATGACTATTACTTTGTTTCAGGGGAAGAAGAGTGAATAAAGAGTTTTTTAAAAAATGCATTAATTCCTGGTTTGCAGCCCAATAAAATTAGGTTAAATTTTAAATATAGAATGAGGTAGATAAAAATAACAGTTTGTTTCCTTGCCATTATGCATATGCAGATAAAAATCTTCTTGTGGTGTTTCACAAGCTATTTTTGAAAATCTTTCAGGCAGTCAGTAGTCTGTGGATCAGAATTTAAAGAACGTTAATGCAGATAATGTGGCACTGGCCATCACTACAGTCTGCATATTGCTTCTGATCAGTTTTGGCTCTTCTAATACTATTGAGCTTAAGCTGTGTCTGTCTCCTGAGCAGAGCTCCTGAGGTAGTGGAATTGAAGGAAGGAAACCCAGTCTGTAGTGGAAAAATTCAGCCTAATATGAGGATTCCTGTGAGACATGTTCATACATCATCAGAGTAGGAGCAGAGGAATTGGATCATAGAATCACTAATGTTGGAAAAGATCTCCAAGATCAGCTCCAACCTTTGACCAAATACCGCCAAATCCACTTACCCACATCACGAGTGCCACATTCACTTGTGTTTTGGACACTGCTAGGAATGGTGATTACACCACTTCCCTGGGGTGCTTGTTCTGATGTAGAGTGCAAACCAGGTCCAGGAGATGGCAAGGGTGTCTTTCTTTGGAGAGGGTCGCAGAAGAGCTGAGCACACTGCTAGTTTGAGGCATGGAGGCAATCACTTATCTCTTTGGAAGGGTGGGAGAAGGCCTCTGGGAGGACATGACTGAAAAACAGAGAAATTTCAGTTCTGATGAGTGATAAAGAACCAAAATGTCAAAGTAATAAGGGAGAAAGAGGAATAGTGGTGTTGAAAGCAAGCAAACTATGGCAGTAGATTTGGAACAGCAATAGACTGATCAGATAAAATATTACAGAGGAAATGGGATGAAGCAAATGACTTGGAACTGAATTAGAGACTTGGTGAGCAAGAAGTGCTGCAGGGACAAGTGGAAGAGCTTGATGTTTGAAGAGCATCAAAATAGAAAAGTTGATACAAAGGAGTTGATTAGAGGAGGTGAGGATAAAATTTGTGTGTTCACTTATGTGCTGTCTACTTTCCTTCAGTATGTGTGTATTTGAATTTTAAAGTACTGTATATTGCATTTTTCATTGTTTATTTTGGTATAGTGTGTCATGTATTATGTGGCATTTAGAATAGTTCAGTTCCAAAATGGTTGAAGAACTTCCATTCAGCACTGTGAGGATTATTTCTGGCATATCTCCCAAGCACTTTGAGATTCTTCACAGAATTTTAGAAATGTCAATTTTATTACTAATAATGGATTCTCGTTATTCTTGTAGAACCAATAGAGCTACAAATTTTAGTCTTTCACTCAATGAACTTAGAAAATGGGTAAAGGTGGGCTAGTATCCTAGGAATTGTTTGGAAATCGAACAAGATTCTCAAAGAAGAAACTAAAAATAAACAGTCTGTGACTATTCTAATTTGATGGCATTTTTCTTTCATCTTGCTTCCATGTTTCCTCAGTCTTTTGTGTATTCCTTCAGTTAGTAATAGCTGAAAATAAGGATTTAAACATCCTTCCAGCATTAGAGGGCATGGTTGCAATCTATTCTTTTGAATTCAGTTATGACAGACAAGAAGAATGAATTTCATGGTATGTGTTCTCCAAGCAAAATAACAGAATATTTTCAGTATTTCAGTCCCTTGGAGCAGCTCACCTTTCTGTAATACCTTTAAAAGGAGAACTATCTTTCCAGAACTATGTTTTCAAAATACATTATTGTTGTTCACTAAGGAGGACTTGTGTTTATTTTTATTTTCACTAATAAGTGAATTGGTTTTTTAGTGGAGAAATAGAATAGCTACTGGGCTGTTTCTGGAAACAGTATCCAAAGTAGTTTGCAATTTCAGTAAATGTTTATCTTCTTGTACTGAAACCTCTGAATACAGAAAGAAACGTAAAGGTCAACGAAAGCTTATATGTAACTTCAGCTCCTATTGGGGGTTTATGCTCTTCACTCAAGAAATCATATTTTTTTCAAATACTCAGTTCACAATTTTGTTGCTTTCAACAGGGAACTGATGTCATTTATGCTTCCCTGTTTGGTTGGGTTTTTTTATTATCATTAAACAGAACAGCACAAAAGAGGTCAAAATTTATTTTAAATGGCATAGAAGAGAAACTGGTTATTCTATGCACCTTGTGCAAGGGTTCT
Source organism: Dendrocincla tyrannina (assembly GCA_035047865.1). Classification (NCBI taxonomy): domain Eukaryota; kingdom Metazoa; phylum Chordata; class Aves; order Passeriformes; family Dendrocolaptidae; genus Dendrocincla; species Dendrocincla tyrannina. The sequence continues at coordinate 35,505,848 of JAWWMP010000132.1, read as the reverse complement.
GTGGTTTCATGTACTGAAATATAATAAAATATCAAATACCATGTCTTTTACAATTAAATAGGGAATATTCATAATTGCATACATAGTGATTGATAGGGAGATTTTTTTTTTAGTGTAATACTCTTTTTTACAATTTTCTGAGTTTGCACTAAAGGAATCCAAGGAAAAAGGGGGTAGGAGTTAAACCAGTGCAACTGTCAGGAAGTGTTTGTGTCTTTTTTTTTCCTGCAGCAATCACAGAATTTTAAATAAAAACTCAAGTGCCACTTTAAAAATATTCTCTGAGTAAAATTTTATGTAACATGGCATCCTTATTCCTTTTAGAGCTTTTGAAATGTCTGCAGTTAGGCTCTTCCACACAATTCCTTATTTTCTCATGTTGATGGGAGTTACTTGAGTTAATGAGACAGATTGGCTGATGAAGTTTGTGCCAGTATTTCTCGGGTCTTGTAGGCTGTGGTTGTCTAGGTGGTTGTATATTTTTGTCTGGAGTGTACTGCTCAGTTCTCAAGTAAAGAGTTTATATTAGAAATGGTTAAAAAAAAAGGTCTTTTAGAACGAATTTTGTACTTGCAGTCATGGAAGAATATGGATTTGTAATATTCAGAGGTACAGCCCTCAGAAGAAATCTGTGTGTGTGAAATTTTTCATCTTATTACAAGGGAATTTCAGTGCTTCTTCACTTACATAGTCAGATTGAAGCCCACTTGCACATAGCCAGATTGAAGTTCAAGGTTGTTTATCTGAATCAAACAGAAACACTGACTTGGTTGTTGAATTAGATGTGTCTTATAGCTTGAAAAATCTTTTAGCCCGGTATGCAGTAACCACAGTGTAGTCTCACTGATAATAAATTGCAGATTATGTGTTCCAAGAAACCTTAAAAATAGCTGCTTTCAGGAATTAGTAATTTTTGTTTGCATAAGAAACCTTATAATGCTGAAGAAATACTTTTTGTGCTTAAACAGATAACTTCACCCTCAGATCTGGATATTGGCTGCAATCTTGTTTAGGAAATCATGGTGCTCTTTCTTCTAACTTCTATTGGCAATGTAAGGTTAGGACCTCACATCTTCCTAGAAACAGCATCTAATTCTTGGAAAGTCAAATACCTCTGGTTCCCAAAGCTATAGCATTAGTAAGAATTTGTAAGTTTTCATGTAAACGAAGATCAAGTTATGCACTAATTTTCTAGGTTTGAGTGCATGAGTACGGTTAAAACTGAGATTTGTATTCTTTCGTTGTATTTTCTTTTTGGAAAAGAGATAGAGCCAATGAAACTCTTGGAAGACTGTGGCTGTTTTTACTTACAAAAAACCCATTGCTTCTACAAAGGAAGACCAAACTTGGCACCAAACAGGATTCAAATGTTGGGGCTTTGTCAGCACCACAGAACTCTGGTTTTGGGTGTGGATTCCAATTACTGAAGTTTAGGCTGAACATATTGTTAGATGCCAAACTGTGCTTTGTTTTTGGAGAAGGTAGTTGATTTTTATTAGAATAAATGAATTTGAATGTCTTAGTAGTGGTAGTCAGTGGATCAAATAGCATTTGGTTTGTGCAATGTTTTGAAACAAGAATACTTTTTGCAGATTTCTTTCTTCTATTCAGCATATTAAATTTAATGGAAGAAATCTGTCCAAAGTGGTCTTACATAAACACTCACTGTGTTTATATTTTTCAGGGTCTTGTAACTATAGAAATAAAATTGCAGTTTTGAACTTTGCTATTAAAATATACATTGGAAAATATTCTGTTGGAATACAGAGGAGTGTTAATGGCTTCCATGAAAACAGATCTAGTAAAAATCTGTAAGTGCAGTAGATACCCTTCATTAGAGGGGCACTGGTCTTAGTGTTCCTTTGGTAGCTGAAGCAATAAAGCTGCTGCTAAAGGCACTGATCAGCAGAATAAGTCTGGACCAGGGGAGACTACCCTATGAAGACTGATAAAACTGACCATAAATACCAGAGCTGGGTCATTGGTTAGTGACTGAAGAAAAATATAATTTCTGAGACAGCGTTAACGAGAAGGAAGAAAAGCACCAGAGATTTGCATAAACTATCAAGGCATCAGATAACACTAGAGAGCTGATAGCACTAAGAGTTGAAAAATATGTGAGTGCTGTTTCTTGGTCATGTTGGTTTTGGGAAATCATGATTTTATGAATATTCCTGGTAAATACTATTTTGACTTTCATTTTGTCATTCTAATGAAGGTGAGCCAGCAAGGATCTATGAATGTTGGCTAGCTGTTTAGATTGAGGGCGAAGAAATATTTTGTACTTCATAGTTTTTGTTTTTGCATGAAATGTTTTTGAAAGGCATTGGGAAAAGTAGCATTGAATACAGAAGTCCCATGTATTTTTCTGTTTTTTCATTTTTGTCAGCATGCATTATATCTGCCTTAAGTGAATCACCTTAATTATGGTAAGTCAGCCTTTGGTTCAGTATTTAACATACTGTGAAGATTGGTACCGATGATTGTAGTGGCTTAATCATGTCGACTTTAGGCCTCCTGTCTAAAACTGAAGTTGTCCCACTCTGTGAAAATAAAATATTCACTGGAAAAAGGATTAAAACCCAACTGCTCACATCCCAGGTGAGTGCTTGGGTAATTTAGCCAGAGGATTGTTTTGCCATCCCTTTCAGTACTGTAAGAGTGGTTGGGGGAATCTGTGCTGAGACATCTGTGGTTTGGTGCTTAGATCTCGTGCCATGTTGGATCACGTATTGCAGGTATGAATGGCACTTTTTATGGAAATAGCACTTCTTTTCTAAATCTCCTTGTTTGTATCCCCAGTGAGTAATTTGATGACATAAAGTAATTCTGATTGCATATTTTGTCTAGAAAACATAATTAAGTATGCCTTGAAGTGTAGTTTTCCTCTACTTTTTGACTATCAGATGGGGAACATAACATTTGCTGTTTGTGTTGGCTTAGCTGTGATATTTCTCTTCTCATTATCCTCATGCAAAGATGAGATTAGTTTAGGAGAAAGTTGTTTGTTTCTGACTTCTGTTTTTAATGAGAAAATAGCATCTCTTGGGATAAGCTTTCAGATGTTGGAGCATTATTGTTGTGAAAGAAACTAATATTTGTCAAATCATAATATTTTTTTCACAAGTTAAATTGCTTTTAAAATGACAGCTTTAAAAGCATATATAACTTTGAATATTACATCTCAAGTATGCTTCTCTATGATCTTGTAGGGATTATATTTCTGCTATTGAATTTGAAGGAAAAATATCAAAAGCATAATTTCATTGTACTGTTAATCCTTTAAAAATATTAATAAC
>JAWWMP010000132.1:35418600-35499405 GCA_035047865.1 Dendrocincla tyrannina | reverse complement strand
GGTTGGCCCTCCTGGCTACCAGGGCACTGCTGACTCATGTTCAACTTGGCATTGACCAGGACCCCCAGGTCCCTTTCCTGGCACTGCTTTCCAGCATCTCATTCCCCAGTCTGTATGTATACCCAGGGTTGCCCCATTCCGGGTGCAGAATCCAGCACTTTCCCATTGTTGAACTTCATGTGGCTGGTGATTGCCCAGTTCTCCAATTTGTCCAGGTCTCTCTGCAGGGCTTCTCTGCCTTTGAGGGAGTCAACAGCTCCTCCCAGTTTTGGGTTGTCTGCACTCAAAGAGAAGGTGGAAGGGAAAGACATGTCAGGTGTTCATGCTGAGTGGGTGAACAAGTCAGTGCCATGTGATGTTTTGAGTCCCCTTACCATCTTATTTTTTTTTAAGAGAACATACATTCACTTTTAAATATTGTGTTTGAATTCAACAGTAAATGTTTCAATAGTCAAAATTGACTTAAAGCCTATTTTACTATTAACCTCTTAAAAATCAATACTGGATAATAGAAAATAATGTGAGGTTAAATATTCATTGAACAAATGTAGGGGAGAGATTTTTCTTTTATGAAAACCTGATGTGTCAGACAGAGTTTTGGATTCCAAACTACAGTAGAAATTGCTTCATTTAACAATATTTCTGACTCACAAATTATTTTGGAAATTACTGGGAGAGGAGCAATGTAGTTCCTGTTCCTAAATTATTTTGGGGTGTGGCAATGATTTACTCTACAAATTGGTGCATTCATCTTGAACGGACTGGTCTTATTTATAAATTGATATGTAGATGAAGGAGGCTGGAAGGCAAGTTAAATTTTAGTCTGAAGTGTACAAATAAGGAAAGAGACACTGAATCCATCAAGATTTCAGGTCTCTGTTAGATCTTAATACATAACCTAAACATGGCTCTCAAAAATGTAGTCGTGGGAAAGTATTAAGTATTAATTTCTGTAATGGCAAAATTAATATTTCTTGTTTTCTGTGAGTGTGTAAGTAAGGTGAAGATACTGAAAATTAGTTTCAGTGTACACATTCTGTAACTGTGGAAAAGGCAAATAAGTTATTGTCAAATAAGAATTTTTTGTTTTCTTAATAGCGGTTCCCCTGGTAATAAACTTATGGCAAACTACATTTTTATATAAGATAATTGATGCAAGTATTTGTAAGTTTTTGTGGAGAAGAGTGACAACAAATTTATTAGTTCCACCATTTTTTTCTTGGTGTTTTTTTTTTTCTTGCCATTGGAGTCTGAGCCCTTAGTGGAAAGGTTATATTATGATAAAGAATTACTTTCTAAAATATATTCAGTGAATTGGATTACCATTTAGATCCTGTTTCCAGCAGATGGGGAGATTAGGGCTGTAATTCTCAACAAGTACATCTGAGTGAAACAAAGAGCTAGATGGAATCTGGTTCACAAGACTGTCTCCGATAGTCAAGATGCATTTTACATACCACTCATTTGGGTTTTCCTTCTCTGCTACACTTTCCTACCAGAGTAGCCTTTGCAATATGTATAGCAAGCTGTGAAAATAACATGGGATGAAGCCCATTATTTCCTTTCAAACAAATAATAGGTTGTACTAGGAAGTTGTTTCCACTTCAGTGTGTATGTGAAGGTGGAGGCACAGCAACACTATCGGTATACTCCTGTATTTAGTAGTCATTATATTCATGCATTCATAAATACGTGTATATTTTGTGTTCAGCTAATGTTACATATACAAGGTACCTCTTAATATGTTATCTGTCCTATACGCTTTTGTTTCCTACTATATTGGCAGTTTTCTCCCATGCTTTGGTTTTGTGTGAGTGCAGGGACCTTTCTAGCATTACATGTGGTGTTTGGGGTCTTTACATGTTGCTATTTTCTTGTGTTCTTCTACTGCTCGAGAAACCTGTAGAGATGGGTAATCATCTCCAGTATCCTTTTGCAGTGATAAGATCAAGTACATGTATTGAAAATTGCATACTTGCAAATCATGAAATATTATGTCATGAATTAGGTTATTTCTTTACTGACCACCCCCCTTTTTTTTTGTTTTGTTTCATGAGCAGATGAAAGAGAAAGATGAAAGAGAAATAATGAGGAAAGTTAATCTTTGTCCAGTGCTATATCCAGCAAACTCTTTCATGGTAGTTGTATAATTTAGTTCTGTTTATCACAGCTAAGGCCCTTTTTTTAGTTTCACTTATCAGGTTGGGGTTTTTATTTTGCTGTTGGACTCATATTTTTCAAAAGAAAGGCGAAATAAGCATAGTACTATGGGTAAAAATAATCAACTCGAACTGAATTTGCTGAAAGATGTGATCTTGTATCAGTGCTCTAGACCAAAGCTAGCAGTATTCTTTCAATTCAGGTTTCTGTGGTCAGGGTTGCTCCCCAACCCAGACCTCCGAATATATGACAGTACATTAATTTGAAAAATCTGTATCTTGCAAAAGAGAGGATATTCTAGGTAAGCTGTGGAGGTTTTGTAACTCTTTGTAGTCGTGGGTGAAATTCATTGAGGGACATTATGAAAAAGAAGGAAGGACTGGAAGCACTCAGAAAAATCTGAAAATTACAGGATGAACTCTGAAACTTCATTTTCTGCCCTCAATAGTAAAATACCTTAACGAAAGCTGTCTTGTAATGTGAGATACTGATAAGTTACAGCTCTGAAGTTGAATATATGACATTAGGCAAATCACTTAGTCTCTCTGTGAGCTGAATCATGATCTTTGACAGGTTTATTGGTAGCAATTTAAACTGTTATCACTCCTGTCTTCTGCTGAAGGTTACTGACAAAGTCAGTTTCAGCTAATTGGCAGGTTATGAACTGTGCCTGCTGATGAGCTAGCACATGGGGTTTTTTCCTGTTGTTCTTGCCAAGCGAACTATAATCTTCAATCAGGAAAGTGGAGTAGAAAATAAAAGCAATAGTATTTTGGATGCTGTAGAAATGCCTTCCAGAGAGGATGAATTAGTCTTTAGTTCTTGATCTGCAAAATTATTAAAAAACTTTGTCCACAGCTTATTTACTTTGTACCTAAGACTGCGCAGAGTCAGAAATCATCTTGTGCTGCTTTTAGATATTGGAATGAGGAAACATCCAACTACCCTAAAAGAGAAATAATGCATTTGTCTAGCTTATGCATTTAAATATCTCAATTGTTGTAGTTTAAAGAAAGCTTGCCAAAGTAAATTACTTTTCATATATTAAATACATTAAATGTGCTTTCTTTTATGTTAAATTTTTAACCCCAAATTGCCACACCTGAACTAAGTCTTAAAAGTAGTACTGTTTTACACAAGCAGGCATTTATTATTTTATGATCAAGAGGGCTGGAACACCTCTTCTATGAAAACAGTCTGAAACAGTTGGGTTTGTTCGGTGTGGAGAGGAGATGGCTGCAGGGAGACCTTAAAATCGCCTTCCAGTACCTGAAGGGAGCCTAGAAGAAAGCTGGAGGGGGGCTTTTTGCAGGGGCATGGAGTGATAGGATGATGAGGAACAGCTTCAAAGTGAGAATCAGTTAAAATTAGATATTAGGAATAAATTATTTACTGTGAGGGTGGTGAGACACTGGAATAGGTTTCCCAGAAAAATTGTAGATGCCCCTGGAAGTATTTGGGGTCAGGCTGGATGGGGCTTTAAGCAATCCGGTCTAGGGAAAGGTGTCCCTGCCCATGGCAGGGGGTTGTAGCTAAATGATCTTTAATGTCCCTTTCAACCCAAACCATTCTGTAATTCTATGATTTCTTACTGAAATTATAGATTACTGATTTCAGTAGTAGACTTGCATTGCTATGAGTTAACCGGTAGAGGCAAACAGAGCTGGTTTTGGGACATGATTTCTAATGGCATTTTGAGACCTCATTTGGTTTAAGAAAAATAACGCTTTTCAAGTAGTGAGTGGAGTAGATCTGTTTTCTATTGGATTTTTGTCATTCAAAAAACCCTGCATGTCTCCTTTTTAATTAATATATATTTATTGAAGGATATTTGCACATGTAACTTGTTCACTTAGCAAATATTTAGTTTCTTACACATTTAGATCTTCTTTGTGGGTGTGATAAGAGATCTCAAACATGGAAGTACTGCATAGCGATGGTGTTTATGCTAGAATATTGTGTGGTAATTTTTAAATGATATATGTTGCTCTTGAACTCTGTAATACAAAAAATTAAGGTTGCTTACTCATAAATGAGTTCTTAAAGATTATATCTACACACTTGTTGAAATGGAAATCACGGTACTGATGCAATGGAGTGAATACAAATTTCCCAATGGCAAACAAAATATTAAAAGAACATAGGCAAGTCTTGGCAAAATTGGTTACAAAACCCTTGTAGATTATAGCAGTATAAATCAGATTTTATTTTAGCATAAATTAGATTACCTGTATAGGGTGTGGATTTGTGATTTTTTTTTTTAAATTAATGTTTAGGTATTTCTATTACACACCCAGTAAACAGAAATTTATTTTCTCTTATTCTAGTTGTCTGTGTACAGCTTTAGTAATATATGGTTGAGTATTCACTTCAGAAAGTTATAATCAAACTAGCGTGGAGTCTTGTCTTTAGCCTTTTTCTTGTGCAGTCCTTAATTATGTGCATTATGTGACCTTATAATGCAGTTTTTAAAACCTTGGATACAGGTGTGTTTTTATTTACTCTGCTGAGATCGATAAAAGCTTAGAGGAGTACATATTAAATCACTGCAGCACCTGCTGTGAGTTTAGTACCTACAGTAGTAGTAAAACATTGAAAACAGAGATGACCCAGGTTTCAACATTAAGTTCGAGTTAATTTGTTCATATTTTTTAAAATTGACTTGTATGAGTTTAACTTTGTAATGAGTGCTTCCTAAGATAAATGGTAGATACACAGGTTTCTTCTAACTGGTTTGCTACCATGTAGACAAAATTTTTTCTCCTTAGCAAGGTGCTTCTTTGGAATTATTCTGGGATTAGTTGTTAATAAGCATGCTACCCCCACAGAAGTGTGCTTTACTTTGGGCTAATTATTGAGATCTGCAGGTTAAGTGTTGAAAATCTTATCCTGTGGAATAGAAAGAGCTGAATTAACGAAATGTGGACATTACCACATTAGTTGTAGAATTCTATGGTATAATATTTCCTGAAATTCAGTGTCTATGCATCATTGCAGAGCATGATGTTAAGCATCCTGTCAAACTTGCTCAAGTGGTCAGATAAAGCACAAGTACCATTGTGTTCTGGTGCTACTAATAATCACAACTGTTAAAATTCAGAGATTTTCCTCTCCTTATTTGAAGTCTAACTGTTGGCATGCTGTGCTATTATGAGTTACTACAGATATCTAAAATAGGAACAGGGGCACATGTTTTGGGTTGCTCTAGGCAAATTCTGATACAGAAAACGTAAACCATGAGCTGTGGCATCCAATATTTTTGTTTAAACTGAAAGTGGGTTTTTTAGGCCCATTTGCTACTTGAATTAAAGCCTCATAATCACCAAAATACATTACTTTTTAAACGATTACCATATTTCATACATTTTTTTTTGTAAACATCACTTTTAAATTAAGAAGTTTTAAATTTAAGGGGTTTTTGCCTTAAAATTTATTCTTAATTCTATTGAAACATGGGAAAAGTGTATAAGCTGTATGCATGATGCTATCATCTTGCCCTTTAGAAGCAGCCTTGTTTTGTAAGTACTGGGGACTTGTAGCAAGCAAGTCTAAAATAGGTTGACTTTTTTCATTATTTTTTCAAGTTTCAATTTGTTAATTTGTAAAATATTCTGACACAATAAACTTAATTTTTACTTCTCTCCAGTGTTTTACTTTTAAAAAGTACCTATTTTAGTGAAGAAGTAAAGCAAACAGAAATTGAGTTCCATCATTTTTCATTTCTTCTTAATTAGACATTCTTGTGGTTTTAGTTTATATTGGTCATCTGGTGTTAGCCAAAAGCCTTTCATTAAGGTAGTTAGAATAGTTGGGATACCTTAAGGAGAAAAGTGTATTAATTGTCTATAGCTCTTGCAATCTAAAAATTGAGAGCAATTGGATTTGCTGTTTGTCTGATAGATTGTGCATAATTTACTTTACATGTGGAGTTGTGCAGAGGAGAATTTATAATAATTTTTTTTTACAAGAGATCATTTTTGGTTGAAGGTGATCACAATGTGTAAGCCATGTCAACCTGTAAAAGCAGTATTATTTAAAAGGAATTTAGTCCTCACTCATGCTGAAAAAAGGACTAAAACTTTGCTAGCTAGGCAGAGTTGCCTCTAGTTGCAGGAGTGGGTATAATCACCCTCTGAACCTTCCTCCTCCACATCCTTTACGCTTTTCTTAGGCATTTAGGCCTGTGCATATCTAATCCAAAATGTTCACATATGGAAATAAGACTGTAACTGTAAAATGTAAATTGTTTTTTGTTCCTATTAGTCTGAAATGAAACCATGCCCTCAAAGAGAGTGACTCTCGTTAGTGTGTTAGAGCACTGAAATGCCGAACAGTGTTGCAGTAGGCAAACTCGTGGCAGAGCAGGTTTCTGTGCTTCCAGCAGCTGGGCTCTGCAGAAGTCACACACTGTTAAGCTGTTGACTGCTTCTCCTCTGAAGTGGCTGGAGTTTTTCATTGTTGCATCTAAAAGATTAAAGCTAGTCTTACGCTGAGTTTTGGGGAGTATGTAGGAGGCTATTTGAATTTTTTCCCTGAAGACGGTAGTTCAAATACCCCTGCTGGAATGGGAATTGGTCCCCTTTTAACTCATGCTGTTATTTGCTGCCCTCTGATTGAAGTGTAAGACGGTAAATATTGCTCATCCCAGCAGGCAGCTGGAAGGCAGACAAGAAGAGCAGCTCTGCTAAACTGCCAAGGATTTCAGCCTGAGGAATGAGGAGCCAGATGGCAAAACTGTAAATGACTTGGGCTGATCTTTGCACCTATTTGTTTGCAAAAGTTGAGGTGTTCGGAATTGAGAGATGGATTGCAGGAGGGCCCATTTTAAATCCTGATGTTAGCTTTGGTGGCAGGAACCAGCTAAGTGCTCTGTGAAACCCTCTCCCTGGTCACTGGTACGGTGACTGGCAGCTGGGTTATTAAGTGGGATTGAGAAATCCAGAAAAGAAAAGGATAAAGAATGAAATACCATATGCAACATATCAACTATCCTTTTATGAGAGAGACCTCTGGTTTTCCAAAGCAAGTAGTTTGACATGATATGGAAGTAACTTGTCGTGTGATTTGACATGATGTTGTAATGTTTCCAGTTGCATGAGTCTGCAAGCTCTTGGAGGCACAGATCTTAAATAAAGGGGAAAGCAGAAACAAAGACTTCCTTTCTCTTGGTAGTGTGTGGCACAGACATGGGGAGAAATATCTGTGAACTAAAAGAAAAGGGGAAGAAATGTTTTTCCCTCCAGGGTTGCTGGTTCACAGTAGATAGTTGTAATCTTGAATCATTTTAGTGTCACGTCATCCACATCCTCTAGAAACCTTTTTTGGTTTTGGCGAGCGTTTAAATCATGCCTGGTTCACTGGGTTGACTAAATTGCCATTGTGTTAATAATGTTTTGTATCGGTTTTGTAATAGTAATTTTTTTTTAACTGTTTCAATGTAACTTTTTTAAACTATTATTCAAACTGCTAATTTTAAGCTTTGTATTCCTGATTTGATTTGATTACCAAAGTATATTTTAATATGTAGGAGCTCTAGGGTAATTCAAAATTTTACGCTTTTTCAGCTTCCACTTTCCTGTAATATTTGGATTTTTTGTGTGTTTCATTACAAGTATCTTTACTACTCTTAGGCAGAGAACTGCGATCAAGGAAAATGTTATTTGTCTGTATTGCTGGCTGTGAAAATGCCATTCTTGTATAGTAGTTGAGGAAATTGAAGGTCATTTGTGTTTTAAACTCTTTAAGTTGAAATTATCCTTTTCAGATAATTTTTCAAAGAAACAAACTGTACCTCTCTGTACATGAGGAGTAGTTACTAAACAAGGTTCAGTCTCTGCTAATACTGGCTCAGCTGCACAGGTGCGTTATGGAAGTGGGAGGTCTGCGTTTGTTCCTCAGTGCCAGTGTATCAGAAGTAGCAATAGCAACACTGAGAAGATGTTGTGAAAACTATTAGTGTAGATAAGGATTATGTCTTTCCTAAATAAATTCAGGGTTTCTAAGGAAAAGTTGAGGATACAAAGATCACATATAGATTATTTGGAGATGGGTGGGGGAGCAACCCCTTTTGTCTTATGAAGTCATGATGAAATGTTGATGAAGATTTGGGAGAGATGAGAGAGAACAGATAACGAGGGACAATAGGTATATCCTTAAATTTTGTATTTTATTGTGGTATTCCATTGTGTCTACAGTTAGTTCACGAACTCACTAGCTGCTTTTGGTAAGTTTATGGGTAAAAACTCAGACTACATTGAAGTACAACATGAATATTTGCCTCTGGACATTCTCCCAGGTCCTAACGATTTCCTTTTCATTTTTTTTTTTCCTTAGACTGAAACAGTGTACATATTCTCTTAAAGAGCAGAACAAAAGTGACAGGAAAAAATAAGGCAATAATGAGTTGCAATGTGTTACAAAAGGATGAATGACATTCCTAAGGGAAACAAAGTAGGAGGGCAGGGCAAAGGTCATTTAAACGCTGGACAGTAGCAGCTATTGTCTGCTGGGAAAAATGAAGGCCAACAAAAAAGCATATTTCTTCTAAAGAGCCTGTATTCTCTGTAACAAATATTCAGAGAAAACAAAACAAACTGTAACCTTCAGCATTCTCCAAAGTGCTTCCTTCTAAGACTCAGAGCTGCTAATGCATCTGCAAACCAGAAGGCTATTCCCAAGGAAATTAGTTACATTTTTACTGTATTCATCTGTTTATCATAAGGGAAAAAACGTGCATTTTCTAGCTAATATGTTTAAATATTCCTTTTTTTTTCTGTGTCCAAAACATGCTTCATATTCAAATAACATAGTAGGTCTTTATTGTAGAAAGCTGCTGTTCTACTTTTACTGTCAAGCTGCTAATGAACTAGCTTGTTCCAAAATATGAATGAGTACTAGCACTCATTGACTCAGAAATGAATATTCTGTCTGGCTTCTGGTAACACTGGCTAACTAAACTGTAACCTTACATCGCTTATTTGTTTTGAGAAATAGAAGAGGAAGAGAATAATTCTTTTGGGGAGGGTGTGGTACAGTGCACAAAATCTACCATAGTAGGGATGAGGATTACCAGTGTAACAGAAGCTCCTAAGATGAGTCTGTGTGCATTGCTGCATTTTTAAATCATCGCTTTTGATTTTAAAAAGCACTTTGCAAGCTATAGTAACATAGCCATTAACTAGTGCATTAAATAATTTTAAAATACTGATTAGTTTTTCTTGGATTTCCTGTCATAATTTGTCAGGTGTTTTGGAGTAACTGGAGTCTCACTGCACATCTGAAGATGGCTGATTTCTAATTCACAGATCCTTTGAAATGCTAATATAAAAACAGTATATAGAAAACAGCTGGGCTGATGGGCATTAGCTTTTCCATTTCCAGTTGCATGCCTCACATACAGTAATCTTAGCTATGAGTCAGGCTTCAAAATACTCTGTCAGAATAGGAAAGTATTTAACACAGTGAATTTAAATGGTGCATTTAATAGTTGGTTGGGGTTTTTTTCCCCTAATGTTAACTGCAGTAGTTTTCTGTAGTTTGTTGATTATTCAACACTGAAAAATGCATTTGCAGAACATAGTTTTTCAATTATATTTGCTTTCAAGTAGGATGTGGAGGATGAGGGGAGAAACGTGTACATTCTCTTTTTTTAGCTATTATTGGTTTTGACAACTGGGAAGTGTACCAGAGTTAAAAACTTTAACTTTTTGTGCTTAGACTTTAAAGTTTAGGTTGCATCTGAGTTTGTACTGATGAAAGTACAGACAATGATGGCATGTAAGCCTGGTTGTAGTATTTGAATCAAGTCTCAGTTGCCCACATGAGGAAGTGGAGCTCAGTCCATCTTGAGGAAGGAAAAAGTGAGATTGTCTGGGAAGGCACAGCTAGACAATAAGCCCCCCGAAAATTTTCAGTCAGTAAAAATTACATAATGGAGCTGGTTTCTCCTGGGTCAGATGTATTTATATGATATTATCTATAGCTAATTAAAAAAAAAAGCCTAAGGAGAGAATAGATGTAGGTCTTAAAGCAAGGGACATTTGATATGTGCCCATGTCATATAAATGATGCTTTGTTCTAAAAACTTGTGTTTGAGTTGCATTATTAACACAATTGCTCGTAAGCCTTCTTTTCTCCTTCTCCAGGGTATTTAAGTGGCATTTTAGCTGATCCACTCAGGCAGGGCCAGAAAAGTGCTGCAAACCAGAATGGAAGGAAGGGACCGTGTTCTTTTTTCCTGCAAAGGCCAATGCTTTTGTCTCTCTCCATTGTCAAAGAAGAGTGAGTTTAATAGCTCATATTTGACAACCACAATGCAAAGCTTGATACGGCAATACTACTTTTTATGGCCCCCATCAATATACTGTCTCAAGTATTCTAGATAAAAATTGCTCTCCTTATCTTTTTTCACTTGGAAGCATTTGGAAAGGAGAAGTGTTCTTCCTGTTCGTATACAGATAGAGGATCATTTGGTCTCTTGCTTGTCAGATGAGTACTTCATGTGTTCTATTTAAACTAGTGATTGCATGATGTCTTTCTTTTCCCCAGATTTCTTAGTCATTTCAGTGTTAACTCATACCATGTTATCCGTTCATAGGTCTGCAGTTGTTTCCTGTATAGAAGAGTGCATGTTTGTTTGTGTGCTTCAGCATGTTGATGTTTGCCATCACTGGTACCTAATGTATGAATTTCTGAAGTAAAAAACTGAGTGTTCTGTATTTTGGAAAGGAGAGGTAGAGACAAAGGAGCAAAACAAGTTTGCTAGAGGGAATGAGGACTTTAGGTTGTTAACTTTTTGTCTCTATCTGAAGTGACACCGCTCCCTCATCTCATTGAAGCAATTTTGAATATTTATGAATAACTTCATTTTGTTTAACTGAATGAAAACTTTAGTAAGGGAAATTGAAAATTGAGTACTCTGGGTTGATCATATGAGTAAGACATGGAAACTTATGATCACTGATTAATGATAAGAAAACAATATAATGCAGTCTCCTCTCTAAAAAGTTAAAACAGTGATCATATAATTAGAGACTGTATTATGGTGTATTATAGGGGGATAATATGAAGTTCTACAGGCATTCTCAGCATTTATTAACTTGAAAAACTTGAGTGTATAATATTACTGGCTTTTAATCTAAGTTGTGTTTCAAAGTGAGAGACAGTAGAACTACCAGGTGTCTAAATGTAATCTGGTTCCAGTAATGAAGTAGAGACTAGCTTTTCTGTATTGTTGAAGGGGTTGCTTTGTTGTTTAACTAAAATGCTTTTCTTCTTCAGGTCCCATATGACACCAGTAGGTAAAGTACAATCTCTGCACTCTCTGGGGTTTTTTTCTCTCTCCAGATAGAGATACTTTTCTTGAATATTAGTTTTCCCCTGTTACCTGAATGGATGAAGTTAAGCATGATATCCTACAGATTTCTGTTGTATTCTTTTATCCCTTTGGTAAAAAGGGCATGGAGGATGAAAGGTACCCAGATCATCTGTGGGATGACACTTGTTGAGTCAGTTATTTGGCTGTCAGAAATTTGGGATCTTACCAGTCCAATTTATGAGAATTATTAAACCTTTGCATGATTTGTATTTCAATCTGGAATGAAGGCAAAATAGTAGCTCCTCCTGAAGCTAATAGAAAAGAAAAGAAAAAATTGTCTTTAGATTCAAGTCCTAGTTTGTGTTGAAATGTGTCTTATCCCTAGCCTTTCTCTTAAATATAAAAATCGTGTATTAATTCTCTTGAGGGATCTTCTTGCTTGTGCAGGCAGGCCTTTCTTGTCTTCACCCTCTCATTTTTCCTACTATCCTTCCCATCTTTCATTTCTTTAAGCTCTGGATTAAGTTCGTTATTGGGTAAATATTTTAATAAAATAAAGTGCTGTTTGGCATGAAGCTTTCTCTGTTTATAGTGCAGGTTTCTGTGTCTCTGCGGCATCACTTCTCCTTTAGCTTTGGACAAAACAGAGCAAAATTGAGCTTGAACTCTCCGAGGAGCTGGATTGTTGCTCAGTTGATTTGGGAGGTTGGTCTGGGTATGGAGTGCTTCTCCTGTGGAAGACTCTTCAGACACCTCTTCCCCTAGTCTGGGATAACCTACTTGTGCAAAGCCTTTCTCCACTCCACTTAGCTTGATCTACCCATGTACCTGGAAACTAATGAGGTTTCAAAGGATATAAATAAATAATACTTGGATGTACTAAAAAATGCAAGGCAATAGAAATCAGCTAATATTTGGAGTGTTAATGATGCAGAAATGTTCTCTTTACTGGAATAAACTAATTGCTGAATATATAAAAAAAAAAAAAAAAACCAACCTAAAACATCCCTTTGTTTGTTTGGCAAATGCTAAAAAACAATTAAAATTTGGGAACTTAATCCTTAAAAGGTAGAGGGTTAAACTAATAGTTTATGAAGTTTAATAGGGCTTTGTTTTGTTGGGTGGGGGTTGTTTGTTTGTTTGTTTGTTTGGTGGGGGCTGGGTTGGGTTGTTTTTTTTGTTATGCTGCATATTTTGAACCCTTTATCAGAATGGGATTATAAAGAAGAGTTATTCTTCTTCAAAGACTTTGGAAAAGAGCAGTTAATTTTAGGGAGAGCAGAAGGTAAAATTGAAGATTGGAAAAGCAGAAAATTCTTAACCTGTAAGGTATTTCACTACACAAGTGCCACTTCACACTTGTAGCAAAGACATGAGGGGAGGAGTCTGGCAAGTCCTTGCAGTCACAGTGATAGTACAGATACTTAAATGGAGTTACCGAGAAGCATAATTTTTCATCTGCTAAACACCAAACAGCCATACAAGAAGAATCTTGTTGTTTGAGATAATTTGTGGAGTTTTAAAACTCTTGGAAAAAGTGTGGATTTCTTCAAGTTCTAATGTTAAAATACAAAATTTAATTTCTCTACTGCTACACTCATATTTATAAGCCAGTTTTTTGTATTATAACCTCTATGTATGCTTAAATATAAAAAATCCAACAAACTCCCCAACAATAAGCTGGCTGGAGACAGGTAGAACTACGTGCTGTTTTGTTTTATTTTATACAGCCTGAATATATTCAACATTGTTCTGACTCATTTTTCTTTTGACTTTATAATTTATGGATATAATCTCAGAGGATTAAAGTTGATAAACTATATTAGCAATCTATATATTAGCATAACTTGACTGGTGTATACTGTAAAACAAGGCTCAGTAATTCAACTTTGAGTTGTTTCTTACTAGGCTAACTTGGGTGACAAAATCTCATCTAGGGTGAAAAAAGCTAACTTCCAGGAGGCCTTTAAGTTGAAACTTTGTTAATGCCATATGAAGCATAAAGAAGTATCGTTACAATGATGTTTTGGGGATAATGTAATGGGAGAATAATCTGTCTATGGTTATGTAAAGCAAGTAGATTCTGTGTTCCAAATCATCAGCTTCATTTCTGGAAAATCTAAAATTTGTCTTGTGGATGAACCAATAGATTATCACCTTTTTGAAGAGAAACTAGACTGGGGTCCTTTGCATTCCTCTTCTTTGTGTGACATCTTTCTCTAAAGGGGCATTTTGACTGTAAGAAACAGTCCATTCTTGTAGAAAACTTTTAAGTTTGTCATGTAGGTATTTTAAGTATAGTTTTTCTCTTCTTGTTCTTGAATTTCATTGGCGTGATAAGACACAATGTTTTAGAAGCCATTACAGCCTGTCTGGTATTTTTAGGATGCAAGCCTGCTTTGCTGACTGTGAAGCCATATTGATGTAATTGAAAGTAACGCTTCAGAAGAGACATCAAATTATTTCAGGTGAATGACAAATATAAAGTCTTTAGCTACAGCTTGAGAACACAAACCCAGCTGAAGTCAATGTAATGTAGTTTGTACCAGAAGCTAAGGTGAGCTTTTACACAGCACTGTGTGGATAGTCCTGGTCCTAAATAATGAGTTGCTCCTAGTTTTTCTGACCTGCAAGAGTGTTGAGGCTCCCTGGCACTCTGAGCAGCCTGTCAGAAGTCTGTATGCTGAGTGGTCACTCTGAAAACGTTTCACACATTGAAACTTGCTTTATTGAGCATAGGAGAGGAGACAGGTGTTCTATCTCCTTTGTAGGGAAGTGAAGCCGTTGCTTGGGTAGCTGCAGGGTTGCTGCAGTCTGGATTTTGCTGGTTGTCTTATGCAGTTGGGTCTGCCTGTTACTGTCCTCTCAGTCAGGAGCTTTTTTATTAGGGAACCTGGATTTGTAACTCCATATCAAGGCAAATAATTTTATTTAACAAAGCAAATGTAAGATAATCGATATTCATCAGGAAATAAAGTGGTTGGTGTGTGCTGGGATGATCTAGAAGCACAGGTCTCTCCTTCCCCTAGAAAGACCAAGTGAATCCCATTGCCTCAGTTTGTGCATTGCTGAAATTGTTAGTTTGGTACCCTGCCTGAATGTTTGCTTTCTAACAATTCTCCCTTGACTGGCTGATTGGTCTTTGTTCAGTATGTTGAATATTAGCTAATGATAAGCTGCAACAGTCAAACCACTCAACCCAAGCAAGGGAAAGAACTGGTTCTGTTCCTTTGGCTGGGCAAGAGTAGAAGACCTTATTTCTCCAATTTTGCATATGCAACTTTCTTGAACGGCATTTCAGCTTCAAGTCTTCTCTGTTTGAGAAGATTGCTTGTTGTCATTAGGTTAAGATTTAGGCCTGTACCAATACTGCAGTGAACTGTGATGGCTCTTCGTGTCCTCTGTGTTAACTGCTCCCACAGGATTTGGGTTTCGCTGGTGGCCCTTATCACTCTTGTGTCCCCTACCAGCCATCTGGAAAAAGGAAACTTGTGGCTGGTGTCAGATTATACATGTCCTCAGAGAGCAGCCAGCAGCCACAGCGAGCCAAGCAGAGGATGGCACTAACGTGGCTCTCTGCCTTTTTATGTGCCTGCTTGCTTTAATGCAGCTTGATAGAGAGAGAAGCGGAGCTGGCCAAGACTGCAGGGATTCCTTTTCAGATGTAACCAAGCTAAAAATTGCCTTTGGCTGCATGGTAGACATGGAACATTGCATACAAATCGGATTTTTTTTTTTTTTTCTAAAGTCATATTGGATCTTGGAATTTTCATGTACATTGTTACGGTTTATATTCTAGCTCATGTTTAGACCAGATGTTAACAATAACAATTGCTGTTGAGGACAAGTTTCCAAAGTATGTGCGGCTTTTTTTATTGTTGTCTTTAATATTTTAAAAGAAAATCAATTACATGCTTTTAAAATACATGCTCATTTGTAGTGATGACAATGCTGATTTGTAAAATGCAGTTCTTCTGATAAGTCTTTATGTTAAGCTCCTCTGCACAATGTTCAAAGACTCATGTTGAATTTAACAGAAAACATTTGTGTATAGTTAATTTTAGGGACAATACTGAGATATAGATTGAATTGCTAAAGAATATTAATTGTTTCCTGTATTTAAATAGCATTTCATATGGATGCTTTCATCTGCTGCAAGGAGAATTTAGGACACCAAGCTGTACTACATTTTATACATCTGGAGAAGCTTTTACTTGTAACTAGTAAGCAGTGTATTTGCAAAGGCAATTTAAGACAGTGCTTTGTCTACCTGCACCAAACAATTTAAGTAGATTCCTAGAAATGTCTCTTTTTTATTTATTTAAGCAAGGGAGATGAGGGGCGATATCTGACCTGCCTTAACATTTAAATGATTTAATTGGAAAATCCAGCTGTCAAACTTTGTTACCAAACTCTTAAGCAGTATAGCTTTGCAAAAACAAATATCAAGATGTGTTAAACACTCCCAGCTGAAAGTTTGTGAAGTAAAAAAATAGCATGATTCAAGGAGCACTGGAGACACTTTCTTGCCATTTTTATGTAAAGCTAATTATTTACTGTTTATCTAGAAGTTTAAATATAACCTGCTAATGTAGACTTAAAAACTGAAAGGAAATGAAATTTGAACACTTGAATAATGAGATAATGGGTTTGATTTCCTTTAGGCAATATAATAAATTTGCAATGCATCTTGTCTGATGTATATATGATAAATAAGGTTTGCAGAAGTGTGTGCACACACAGTACAATGCTTAAAAGCAACATGATGTCATACCCATTTTTTTTCTGAAGGGTAGAATTTTGTTTGTACTGCAGGGTGATCACACTGATGTCTAACCAAAATGGAGACATATTACGAAGAAAGTGCCCTGGTATATGTCACAAGAGACTGTTCTTGGTGATCCCCAAAAATGTAAATACAAAATGAAGACATGCTTTTTTCTATATAGATCTTATGTATTCTTAATTTTTTAACATTGCCAGAAATTTATGATAGATAATCAAAATACTATTAAAGAAATGTCTTCTGTTTCTTTATATTTTAATTGATATTTTGGAAAAAGAACTTTAGTAGCATTGCTTTTGCATCTTAAACTGTGTTTAAAGGTAGAATTTGTGGCTTCTTTTTTTGTGTTTAGATTTGTTCCTCAGTCTGCAAAGTTTGCACGTTGCATCCATGGAACTGAAACAAGTGGAAAGTCTTAGAATTTTAGTAAATAAGGATTGCTGTTACAATCATTATGACAGGAAGTTATTTCTTTGGCCTTTTCTTACTAAATTATATAAAAACTGTTTTGGGATCCAGAGGAAACTTCAGACAAGTTTGTTAACAGGCAAGATTTGAGTTGCCTGTAGAGGGGACAAAATTTTGAAAGGCACATGTCAGTATGTGATTTGCCACATTAATGTAACCATTCTGATTTGGAAATTCCAGATTTCCAAATACCTTCTCAGAGTTTGCTTCCAGTATAGAGAATACTGGAAATATATGTTTCTAACTGAAGGTACCTGCAGATAGCTGTAAACAACATCTTGTTGTATTGGAAAGATTTTTGATGTATTTAGGAATAGCCCTTTACAGGCTCTATATATGTATTCTTGCAGTCTGAATACTGTTGTCCAGGATTCAAAACTAATAGAGATGATGAAATAGGAGCAGTGTGACTTTGCACTTGGGAAAAGTTAATGTGAGAAGAACTTAAATAGTATTGGAAGAAGAAGAGAACAAAGAGAAGGATTATATGTAATTAGCTGTCAAATCTTTAAATAAATTTTTTACAAAGCTTAAGAAAGAAAAAAATTACTCCCTAGTCTTATCAAGGAAGTGTCTCAAATTGAAATTCTTCAGTACATTACTCTTATTCTTATGCAGCTTGTATTACTATAATGTTAGTTTCTAAAATACAGATACTTTAATTTCTAAAATGTATGGAAACTCATAAATTATCATTGAAGTATAATTTCAAGTCCAGGAATTCAGTTATTTTGAGCTGTCATAATGAAGTTCAAGACAAAGTATTGCTTGCTTAGAAAAATAATAAATTATTTTCAATATAAGCAACCCCTGATGTATATGTTTGGTGATTCAAAGGGGCTACTTTCCCAAAGCTTAAAAAAAAAAATAGCAAAAATAGTTTCAGGTAAGAAGTTGCAGAATGAAGGAATAGCAAAACGAATAGAAAAGACAACTTTTCATGATCAGAAGAGCAAGGGTAAATAATGAACTACACTTATCGTGAGTGCACAAGTGCATTAAGAGACACCTAAATCTTTGTAGCATGAAAAGCCAGTGAAAACCTCCTAGGGGAAGAGAGAAATTGTTAGTCTGTCAGTATTTTCAGTTTAAGACTTGGTGCCTTTCTGGTAAAAGTGTTCTGCATCACAGGTTTGATGGACTCTTTAGAAACAACCTTAAATGCAGGCTTTCAGGCAGTGCAGGGACAGACAAGTCCACTCTGTTGAAGGCAGCAAATTTTGGACAGAATGTCATGATATACATCAGTATTTCTATACAATACTTTCCAGAACTGTGTCTGAGATCACATCAAATCCTAAACCTCAGCCATGCTGAAAAGAACAGAGCTGAGTGAAATTTGGAGAAAGAGAAAAATTGGAATGTCAAGAACACTTGACAGGAAGGTCACTTAGGAGAAACATGGTGGGGGAGTGTTGCTTGCAAGATAATTTGTTCCTCTTTGAGCTCAAGTCAGTGGGTTGAACAGTATTTACCCTTCAGGACTGTTCAATGTGTGTGAGGATGGCAGGTACATTGGCCTAATATCAGCATTTTTTAACCACATGCAAGTTTTGTACCTACATGAATATCTATTCAGGGCCCTTTATTTAGGTCCATATTCCTGTGTCCTCACTGATTCACACAGTTGTGCAGAGTGGAACAGTTACAAAGCTCTAAGGGCTGTGCTAATGCAGTTGCAATTTGTAGGGCTTTTACTGTTCTTTTGTGTTTCTTTAAAGAGTAGTTGATCAGTTTGATTCTGTATAAATAAGCTAGAGCCTCACATAAGAGCTGAGATGAAACAACTCCATTAGCAGTGGGCTGTAGGCTGCAGGCTGTCCTACCAAGGTGACAGAGAGGGATGGAGTTTCAGTTTATTTGAGAGTCCTGCTCAGGGAGTTGTCTTTCATCAGGCCTTAGTGGAGTCTGAGTCAGAGAATTCTGAAGCAGGATTACTGAATTCTGCTTTCCAAATATTTCTCAACCAGTTTAGTAGCATGAATAGTTAAGAGAGAGAATTAAAGAGCCGTCAGCCTTTCATTATCCTATCTGATTCTTAACTCTTGGCTCCAGAGCAGTGCTTTCCCATAATAATGCATTATGATTGAGCCACATAATTAAAATACTTTTTATCTAAATGAGAAAGTTGTACTTCTTGTAAGTTGTTCTTGAGAATTTATTTATGGAACATAATTATTCTGTGCATTCCCCATTAATGTAACTAGATGGTTATTAATTTGCTTGCTGTGGAGTCTCAAGGGCAGGACGCCCCTGTGCAGTGGGAGAATAATATGGAATTAACTTTCATGGAATAAACTTTCAATGAGATTAACCTGGCTGGGGTGAGAACTACTTTAATTATTTCAAAGAAAACACTGAGATCATGGCATGTATCGCATTTTACAACCGGAGGACTGAAAACTTATTTAGATTGGGAAAACTTTGTCTAGATCTATCTTAGCAAGTAGTGGGGAATGGATCATAGAAGAAAAAGTGGATGCTGAGGACTCAGTGACCACAGCCAGCATTTTTCCAGAGGTCATACTTTGATCATATTCTATTCTGATTCCAGGGAATGTTTGGAACAGTAAACCAGTGTTAGAGCACACCTTTTTTTTAAAGTTTTATCAAAAAGTAGTGCAGTTCAGTGCTTTCAGACTGCTCCAAAATGAAAAAAAAAAAATTGTACAAGAATATACTACTTACTAAACTTTTTCATATATATAGCTATTTTATTAAAATCATTATATAGAAGTATACATTTTCATTATGGCATGAACGTAAATGAAACCATGAGCAGATCTGAGACAGTTGATAGTATAAAATATAAATAATCCCTCTTTGTTGAGGAAGAAAAAGGGTGATTTTTCTTGAATTGGATAAAAGAATGGGTTGTTTCTTTTATGTTTGTGTCATAGAAAAATGGAAAAAATTACCTTCCTTAACTTTTCCAAATACTTGAGAGTAAAAAAAACCAGCTCTTGTATAAACTTGCTGAGACGGGTGAATTGTGTTGCAAGTCCAAGAAATACTTCAGATGTTGTTTTACAAAATGACTGCAAAGTTCTCATAACATTTGGGGAGGTGAAGGGCTTTTAGTAAAATGCATATGACAACATAGAATTGCTATTAAATTGTTGCTTGAAATAGAGAGGTTGTGTCTCTGGAAATAGAAGACTGCTTTTAAAAAGCAGCTTTATGCATTTAAGGCTCAAAGCTTACAGACCTTTACAGGCAGCATCTACCAAATATAAAAAAAAGATGGGGAAAGATTTCCTGATGAAATCATCTATAAACAGAGTGATTTAATCCATGTTACAGCAGCATAGTAATGATCAACTTGTTAGTTTCAAGTGTCCTTTCCACAGTGAACACAAACACAGTTGCTGAAAGGCTATTCATTTAAGTAGTTTAAATGCTTCTAGTTTCTGTGTCACAGCGAAATCTGTTCGGACTGTTGTAACCAACTAATCATAAATTGCAAGTGGACTAGAGGAGCAGAACTGGTGTAAGGAAACACTGGCTGACGAGACCTCCTTGGACCCAAGTTCTGGTACTTTTTCTGCAGTAGAATGAGGGGTGAACAGGTTATTATCCTTTCAATGTATCCTTCTTATTGCCTAGCATTTCTAACCCTTGTTGGTCTGTCATGCTTGAAAACACAACAAACCTTTTGGAGAAACAGCTGCATTTAAAAGCAAAATGGAAAATCCTTTCCTGTCTATCCTGACAGGAAAGATCAACTAGTTTGTGTACTTCTTATGCAATTCTCCCTTCCTCCAACAGCAGAGTTACAGTAATGAGAGATTTTGCTTTATTTGAGCTGGTAGTTTTTGTAAAAATTAAGCACTGCTGTAGAGTGAAGGATAATCTAGAGTTGGGCAGCTTGGGAGAAGCTGAAGTAACTGAGTTTGTCATCCTGCTTCATTACTAGCTGCCATGTAAAAAAAGTGGTAACTCTTTACGGAATAAGGAGCTTATTAAAATAAAAACATGGAATATGGTTTTCTACACTACTTCACAAAGAAGTAGTCACATATTGCTGGAAATTGGTAGTGTTGGGCCCCTGCAGAGCCAATTCATTGTTGTGGGGTAGGCTTGCAGAAAGCCTAGGCTGGCCAAGTGGGGAGCTCCTCACTGAGCTCGCTTGCAGAAAGGAAGCACAGGAAAGGTGGAAGTGGGGATGGGGGGCACTGGAGGAACTGAGAAACCCTGTGTGTATAGGTATAGGATTAAGAAAGCCAAGGTCAAAGGGCTTGTGAAGGTACAGTGACAGCAGATTGGAGCGTGGTGATGTGATGTGCCAGTTCAGACCTGATAACTCAAGATATGTTTTTGTCACATACTAATATTTTTATGCTAAACAAGATTCATTTCAGCATTATGAAATGTGAAACATAATGCTTTCTGTAGGCTTTATGTGTTCAAGCCTGTTCTAGTAGTACTAAACTGAGCAGAAGGCTCATTTGCTCCAGGCTATTTGTCTACTTTTACAGACTGGATGAAATAAGCAGGAGGTGCAAACTCCAGCCTGTCACCATACAAGAGATAAATGTTAATGTAGCATTCATCTGGCTCATTCAGCTCTTTTGTTACAGTAAAGAGGATACAGGAACATTCATCTTGCAAAAAAATGCATAATTTCAGCTAGGATTAGTTGCCTTTTAAAAAGGCTGACCAGCTGCTTTAACTAGAGAGCCATAAAAATGTTTTGGGGAAAAAAAAAATTCCAGGAAGCTTTGAAGCATGAAAATTTTAAAGGATAAGTAAAAATAAATATCAAATAGAGTTTGTCATTTGCATGCAGTGGACATATATTTGCATATGCTACAGTGACAGCTAAAATTAGCACCTTTTCTGCAATCGGCAAGGAGCTGATGAAGTCAGGATATTAAAGCAATCAAATTGATTCCAAAAGAATTTCAAGGGAGTGAGTGGATTTCAAGAGAATGAGGACATGATACCAGTCCCAAATCAAGCTTAGCAAAAGTCCCTCTAGATTCTGGCAACAAGGGTTTGCAGGGAATACCTGAGAAGGATATGTGACGGTGATGTGGTATTCATTCAGAAGGTTGAATAAGCACCTGAGCATTTACAAAATAGTGGAAGTGACAGTAAATAAATCTAAAAACACTCTCTCAGCAGATAGGGGAATGTCAGATGCTATCTCAGGTGTTTAAAATCAAATTCAGACAGGAAAGATGTCTGTGGTTACTCTTTTTTAACTATCATTAACAGAGCTGTTTTAATTTTAGAGCTTGCACAGTTTTGGTGGGGAACAAATTAACATTTGATCATAGTGGAAAGCAAGGCATGCTCAGATAAAAAAGTCATGCCTGTCAACCTTGATAGATTTTCATCAAAAAGTGCAGCAACCTCTTAATTTGCAACTCTGTGTTTTCCCATTGTCCAATTTTTGGTAGCAAAGTATTCTAGAGCTTAAAGGAACATTTCTTCATGCTGATCTCACCAGGAGTAATCTCACCAAGTCACTCCCTCATTCAGAGTAATTTGCTCGCTTTGCTCCTTCTGTATCATGTTCAAACTCCTCATCTTCAAAGCTCAGTAAGATTTTGCTTTTGGCAATCTCATTTCTCATTTATTATTTTAATTTTTTTTCAATCTGTCTTCTCACATGGAATTCCCTCACCTTTTCTTGGTTCAACAAGTAAACATACTCATTTCCACATCGCATCGAGAGCAGGTTGTTTATATTCATTTTGAAAATGTAAAATCCTTGACAACAGTATAGAGCATCTTAAATTTTTACACTGTTGATAAAGCCTCTGGAACTTTCAATACTTGTGTTAAAATATCAGCTCCCTGAAGGAGGGACATGGGCCTTATGTGTTTCAGTGGTTCATTGAGAAACCAAATATTCCAATCTTTTGCACTAAGTAGACTAACCTTTTTTTTTTCTTTTTTTTTTTTTTTTTAAGTGATTTGTAAAGTGGTGTTAGAAAGTTCAGATTTGTGAGAGAATTTTGTATGTGGTCAGTAAAATTGATCTGCTTTTCCGATATTGATGGTTTATGTTTAATACAAAAAAAATGAAAGATAATGTATTCTGATTAGCCATGAAAAGACTGGCAGACAACATACATAGTTCAATTTGTTACCGCTACTCCAGCATAACACAGCCTAGTAGAATGGCATTAATTCCATAATCATGGAATCTTTTTTAGGTGTTAGCAGTGCCCTGTGGGTTTATGTAGATTCCCTTTTCTTTCTAATGTGGTGAGGTTTTGTGTTAATGTATTCAAAAAAAAAAAAGAAAAAAGACCATATTAAACCAAAGAAAGTAGATGTTTCTAAGCATTGCAAGATGGTTCCTTTCTCGGAGATTGCTGCTGACTGTATCCCTATATCTTTAACTACTTATGGTGCCAAAATCTCACCAGCTGTTACATATGTCTGCCCCACTGACTGTGTAGATTACAGCTAGATGTTGTTTTGTGAATGTTTTGGTGAATTATTTTTTTCCTTTCTGAGGACTGATAGAAATTGTTATAAGGTTAGATGGCAATTCAGTTCATAGGGCAGATTTGGAATGATAATAGTTGTAGTTATTGATGCCTTATTTGTGAAAGGATGTATGAAGGTCTGTGGCTTCTCTTGGTGCCTCCCATTAAGCCAATGGGAAAGAAGAGTATTCTGAGTTTATATGAAAATTTCTGTTTGTTCTGGACTTGGTGCTCTGAATGGCACAAATCCTGCTTGGGAATTAATTATTTGGCTGTTTTGGCTTTTGACAGGGAAAGTTAATTCTAGATCACTGTATCAGAAGGGTAAGTATGAATTTAGGCAGCAAAAGTGTGCCAAAGGTGTGTAATTTCCAGTTTAGGTGGACACTATGATGAAGAGTGAAAGGGAGAGCTATGTAATAGCCACATAAGAATGAATTTAGGCATAGAATTTAACATTCAGATGTGGTCTGTATTCTGTTAGTAGTCAGAGGACTTTTTTTTTCCTCTTCTGTAGTTATTGTTTTGTGATTTTATGTTCCTATAATAAACAAGGAAAAAAAGCAAATGGTATTTGAGAAACTCTTGGCACCAGAAAGTTATTACACTTCCCATAACAGATTCTGGATAGGGAGTAAATAGTTATGAAAGGCATTCACTGGAAAACTTGACAAAATGAGGCTTCTTGATAGACACAGAAGTACTATCTAGCAATTAGGTTTTTTGAAAAATGAATAGTTCTGTACTCTTAGCTTCAGAGATATATGTATCTTAGAAAAGTACTTGAGACACAGTGTTTCAAAGTCTTTTGCCAGGTTTTTTCAGGCTCTTGACCTTCATAATCTTTACCGCTTCTGATATTTTTTGTTTGCTTTATTTCTTGCTACATTTTTCCAATTCACTTTTCTTCTCTCCCTGCTTCCTGTCCCCACCTCCCCCCCCCCCCCCAAAAAAAAAGGGCTTTGTCTTAACATTTTAAAGATGTCACTTTTTTTTTAAGCTGGCTAGAAAAATAAAAGTGCATTAGTGGATCAGTAATCTAGTGCATCTACTTTCCATTTTCCAAATTGTTATTTAAAAAGATGAAGTTAATAGCTATGAGGTAATTGTCTGCATTTTTATAGGGATAGAGGAATTTGAAACAACAAACTTTCCAAAACATGCATTATTACCTACCTTTTTAACTTTGGATGTTCATGGGGTTTTTAATGATGAGAAACTGGATATGATTGGGGAACATTAGATATATTCTAACATCCCACCCCACGCTGAGACTTCTTCAGAGATGTTCAGAAGTTAGTGGCAATTTGGAGTAGGACTAGTAAGTCCCACCACCCAGTCTCACAGTTTCAGATGTATGCTTGCCAAGAGGGGTGGGTGTCTTTCCTTCTTCTTGGAATATGCAGTATTCTTGTCTTAGATGCCATAGGTGATATTACGTGAAAGGAGAACACTTTGGAAAATACACTGCTAGAAGAGTTTAACTGGAATGAACTTTTGCTGCATGTTAACCTGATGTGCTGAAAGAGATTAGGGGATCCACTCTGCTCTACAGTGGCCTTGGGACAAGAAATATTTACAGTTTGATGTAGACATCAAATGCCTATGAGTTGTAACATACCCAGAGAAAACCAAGGGGAATCGTGGCACTTTCAGTTTGACCAGTGATGTTGGTAGAACAGCCTACAAGAGCAGATCCTCAAAGCAAATCATTGCTTTTGGAAATAGCTGTTTTATATAAACATCCTAGCTCAGTGTAGTGCATGCTTTAAGGTCTTCTTTAGATTCTTACAAGGATCTGGGGTTTTTTCAAAGCAAAATGGCTTTGTAGTAAACAATTAATCAAAAGGTTTTTAAAGAATTGAAATTTTGTTTGATATGCAAATCAGCAGGAATGCAGACCTGATTCTCTTCTGCATCTTGAAAGTTAACTTCTCAGTTTTTCCTGCGCAGAGCAGTTCCCTCACGCTTCATTTTTAATTTGCTTGTGGAAAGAAGCAATCTTGAACCTGTCAAGTGCATACAGTTAAAATATTTGGAGACATGCTGTGTGCAGGATATAATTATTTTCTCCTCCACTTTTTCCTATTTTTACTTACTTGTTTTGTCAGTTTGGGAGCTCAGTTCAGTGGAATTTTCCTTAGTTAACAAACCTTGGGAAAGCAAGTAGCTGAGAACTTTGCATTTTGGATAGGCAAAGAAAATAAGGCAGCATTCTGAAGACACTCATTTTTTCATTTGAAAAAAAGTTTTTACAAAGACAGGTATTACACAGAAAGGGACTGGGCAAAGTGCCTTTGGAAAGCTTTGTAAATGTCCCTTTCTAACCTTCCATATTATTAGTCTGACTGCTTAGGCCTTAAGGCAACATTTTTAAATTCCTTTCATTCTCCTGTATTCCAGCTTTTAATTTCAAAACAACTTTGTGGGAGAGAGTTGCACATACTTATATTAAACAACCTTATGTTTGTTTCTTAACATCAGACATCAAAAAATGCCAAAATGTTTTCTTCTAAAAGCTGTTAAGACAGAGGAAGCAAAAACGACTTTAATAAAATGACTACTTTAAGTAGGTCATTGATAGTTTGCCTCCAAAGAACACATAAAAATTGCTACCCTTCTATAAAATACAGGTTTCTCTGAGTCTGTGCTCTGAAATGTTTCTGCAAGGTGTAAAGAGCAAAGTTAACTGATAAAGTCCCCCAAAGAGTCAGGCAAAGAGCTCTAGGAACGCTTGGCATATCAACCTGCGTTAAATGGCTGAAACCTTGACAATTAATAAAGGCTATTTTGATATTTCGCACACTGTTACATCTAGAGCAAGTACTGGTGTTACTTATTGTGTACAAGTCCTGGAGAAAATTTACCATATTCTGTAATAGCTAATAGCAGAGAAGTTTTGCAGATCTACTAAAGAATTTTTAACTTTGGTTGAGTTAAATAATAGTAAAAATATAATCTCATTTCTTCATCTGTCAAGATCCTAAAATTTTTAGTCATTGCACTTATTCAACTTTTCCAAAAGTGTAACAAAATGTATAATGTGTTCCAAAAGTATAATGTGTTGGCTTGTGTTTTTCATCCTGCACCTTGCTAGCTTTCCTAGAGTAGTCTTTCTTCAAAATGACGATTATTATGTAGGTTGCAGTTAAGTTACGCACAGATGGCTTTCCAACCTGATCTCTTTAATCAGGCTAACCTGGCTAGCTAGTTTCCTCTTGATGCTCAGCTTCTCCTATTTTTATTAAAATCAAAAGCTGTACCAAAACAAAGTTTTTACCCTTTTAAGTCGAATGTTTGGTTGTTTGCTTTGTCTCTGTGTGTAGAAAAATGACATTTAGTGCAACTGTATCATTGGAAACCAGTAGAAATGAATATACTTACCAACATTGCGCACTTCCTTAATCTAGTACACTATTATATA
This sequence comes from Dendrocincla tyrannina, assembly GCA_035047865.1. NCBI lineage: Eukaryota > Metazoa > Chordata > Aves > Passeriformes > Dendrocolaptidae > Dendrocincla > Dendrocincla tyrannina. Next base: position 35,472,805 of record JAWWMP010000132.1, on the reverse strand, counting down.
AAAAAAGACTGTTTTACCATATTCAGTAGAGCAGTAGTAATTCATACCAGATGATACCAAAGGTTTGTTTTTACAGTTATTACAGTATACTCGCAATGTGATACAGGCTCTTGACATAAAAAAAAATTCTTCCTTTTTTATCATCCAGATAGCAGGAACCTCAGAGATGCTTTAACTAGAAATAATTTCATTTGCACTGATGACCTCAGCGTCTTCTAAGAGAGTTCTGATGGCAGTAGTATGTAAAATTGATTCCACCAACAATTTAGTGTCAGATCCACGTTAATAATACTCAAGTTAGCCTTTCTTTGCACAAATCTGACCTTGTTTATATTGTTCCCTAGATGAGATGCAGGGAGACAGCTTTTAGCATTGTTCTTGGATTATGGAGACACTTTGTTGTTCAGGAACTCAGTAAGAACTGGGGAGACTTAATTTCAAAAGTTATCTCCTCTCAGTTGGTCTGTTCTGCAAAACTGAGCATTAATTTGTTCAGGTCCAATATACCTGTACCTTAACGCAGGGAGCATGTTTTCTTCTTTAAGAAGGAAAACCTACTTAAGGAAACACATCTTCTAATATAAGCCATTTCAGAAGGTCTTCAGTGAAGTATTCTCATAAGCTCCATGTCTTAAGTATGTGAAAATTTAAATGCAAGTTCAGAAAGAACAAAAGAGGCTGAAGCAAAGAAGATGGAACTGCAGATGGCTTTAAATTAAGATTTGAAAATAGTTATTGGAGCCAGCAAGATGAAAGAGACATGAAAAAAATATAAATGCAAAAGGGGATATTCCTGCCTTTGGGACTGGGCAGCTAATAAAGGTCAAAAAAGGCAAGAAAGCAAAATAATGGAAAGGATACATTTAAAAGATTTGAGTCAAGAAAGCAGTAATATGGAAGAGAATAGATAGAATATTAAAAGAATCAATATTGTCCTTGAAGAGGTTTGAATGACTAGCAGTCTGAAGAGGAAGTCTTGGGTATACCTCTACCTACTGGAGAATGTACACGTGAAGTGCTCGCTTGACCCAAATCTACCTTGCAAACAAGTTTTGACTGCAGCATATTAACCATCTCCTCTTCTTATACAGAGTCAGCTTTCACTGGCAATCAAATGTGTCTTACAATACTGGTTCTTTGCTGGGGGTGGGGGGAAGAGTTGACTGAAAAAGTACCTCTGTAGCACTAGACTTTCTGTACTTTCAGTTGCTATGAAATTTGAGATTTTTTGTGACTGTTTCTAATCTTGTCCTGGTTATTGGTGTGATTGGTTTGATTTAGAAACTGCATGGAAAGAAAATAAAAATGTAGCTGAAGAAAAATCAATTTTCTGTCTTTCCTTGTAAGAAAACTGAAAAAAACTAATGGTTGTTGAAAATCCTCTTACAACATGGATCAAAAGGATAGTAACTTCCAGTTTTTAGGGTTTTTGTTAAGAAAGGTAGGACTAGAAACTGCTGCTGAGGTGTCTGAGAAGGCTGGCTTTTTTTGGAGGCTGATAGGGCTTTGATTGTCCATGTAGACAGTTTCAGAAAATTGTTTTTGTCTGTCTTACTACTAACAAACAGCGCTTCTGTAAAAAGAGGATTTCCTGGCCTCTTGAAGACACTCAGTGTCTAAGAACCTCAGACAGATGAAAGCAGCGTAGATATTCTGGATAAATTCAACTGGCTCACAGGGAAGCCTAGGCCACTTCCCAGTCTTGCAGCCCCACAACACGGAATGCCTTGCTTGCTTGCAGAAGTGACAACCGGCAGCACCTTGTCTGGGGAGGCTTGGAAGGAAACAGAGATACAGATGTCCCTATATCTGTTCCATTAATTTCCTTTAGAGGGGTTTTACTATTTTTGCAACTTTAGCTTATGCTGGTTCTCCAAGTGCAATAAGTTACAGAATGAACACTGTTTTATGCCAGTGTAAGCATATTTACAGTTGGGTTTCTGCCACTGAAACTCCTTTTTAAAGGAAATCAGGTCTTGTGTTTCTGTGCAGGCATGAGTTTCTCTTGGCTTAAGCTTATGAAAAATACATACAGTTGCATATTGTCCATTAAAAAAATTAAGTTCGAAACAAGGTGACTGAAAACAAAGTATAAATCAAAAGAGCAAAATTGTGAGTTCTATAGGTTTCTAAGACAAAATATCTGGGTTAGGAGAAGAAATCTGAGGAACTTGAGCCTTGTATATATGAATGCATACACATTCTTTCTTATTCTTGTTAAGCCATTTGTTTTGATGTCATCATATATTATTTTCTTTAAAGGAATCTGACATGTGAAATGTATGTCTACCTTAGCTAAATGTATGTATACCTTAGCTAAAAATGAATTTAAATGGTTTGTAAATGCAGTAGCATTTTAAGTTCAGATATTTTTGCATAAGGATTTTGCATAAGGGCTAAGGAAATAATTCTAAGAAACCTATTTTGTGTGGAGTCTTTCTGAGTTTTGTATTTTAATTTCCTAAAATGTTTTTTTGTCTGGGTTTTGTTGTTGTTATTGTTGTTGCTGCGGCTGGCAGGGTAAGTGGCAGCTGTAAACCTAAGGGTAGGCTGCAAAGTTTTTCTCCCAAAGCCTTCCTTTCATGTTTAGCCAAGTGAGAGACATGGAGTGAAATGTAAACTCTGGCTCGGCGTATCCTTGTGGCCATGTCTCCTGGTGAACAGCTGCAGGGGCAGAAGGGGGCCGGAGCTGCCCAAGGCTGCTAACCACAAGGCCCGGAGGGGCCGGCCATGAGCCGCAGCTCCCAGGCTGTGCAGAGGAGGAGGGGTGTGAGCACGGTGCCAGGGGTTCTTGGTACTGCACCCCTGAGAACCGCACTCCCCACTGCACCCGCTTCTCCTCACGTCCCTCTCCCCCTGGGACAGAAGGAAAAGGCATTCACTTTGCCTCTGAGGCATTTAACTATTTCCCTTTAATCCCTGGCAGTCCAGCTGGGAACTGTGTGTTCTGCTGAACTTTGTTCTGTTAGAAATTATGGACTGGAACCTTTTCTATTTAATGTGGGAAACAAGCTTTGCAGAAACTCAACCTATACACTGGGAAAGGAACTTTCTATAAAACATAAGCAGATGTTTGTACATTTGAATGCAGCAGAAATGTTCATGGAAGGTTTTGTGGTAAACTGCATAAATGCAATATAGAGTTCTAACAATTATATAATGACTAATTGATGAATTTGATCACTTTGACATGATTTTTTTTCCAGCTGTACTTTATACACAGTGCTAATCTAAAGGTTATTCCTCAGTATGGGCACATAGAAAGCTTTCTCCCAAGACAATGGGGAGTTCCTGGGAGAAGTCAAGCTATCACCTCCAGTGCAAGAGAGATGCATGTGCTCTGTAGTAGCCATAATCGCTTGGGGCCCTCTTTCTACCAAGTAATTCTTGGCTTGTAATCACTGAAGGGCTTTAATTTTTCTTTGTTATTGTGGTGGAAAGGGTTAAACAAATGGTGTGTCTTCTCTTGTCTAGAGGTGTTTCTTTTTGCTTCCTCTTCCCCACAGTTCTCTCTCTGTACTTGTTCTCATTCCATCTACACTGATTGCTTCCCTCATTCTGTTTGCTCCACAGAGACCACATAAGACTAAAAAATACATATGTGTATTATTTTTCAGTTCTTTTATTGTGACTGTTAATTTTCCCCTCAGAGAGTTGAGGCCCACAAATTCTCTAGTTGGTGTTTTTTTCTCTATCCAGGTTTGTACAGAGCATGCCAGTAGTGTGCACATTGTGTGCTGATGCAATTAAGTGTGATCATGAAGAAAAATATTATTTGCCTGAGTCTGAAGATCACCAACTGTGAACAATTGCATGGATCCTGCTAATAAAATATTTTTCATGCTGATCCTGGATGCAATAGAATGACCTGTTATTTGCCTTTATTCATATGTAAATCATATCCCTCTGTACCTTTATATACTTAGGGTTTTCCTTTGACTGTTATATTAAAAAAAATTAAATAAGCTAAGCTTTGAGATATTATTTATCAATTTGTGACATTATTAATATGCATGCGTGAAAATTAAAGACGTCTAAACAAATTGGGCTATATTGAAAGGTAAAATGTTAAGTGTTAAATGTGAAATGAATTATGAACACTCTCTTCTGCCCAGTGGGACAGACAAAAAGTGATAATTCCTTCTGAGAATTTCCTTGCATTGTGTATGTACTTCTTGACATATTGCAAGTGCAACTCCAGTTTACAATCCGAGCTGTTAGAAGACTTGAGAGGAGAGACGTACCATGGGGTAGGTGTGGTGAATAATATCACCAGCATTCACTAAAGTTTGCCTTTTCCATAAGGGTTGGCATCAAAGATATGAAATATCTGTGCTCTATGTGACTTTAAGTGCTGCCTTTGCTTTGGAAAGACTGTATTAGTAATGCAGGTTACTGCTGTTCACATCATTAAGGGGGTGAGCACCCCTCTAGATATTTAAAGTGGGAGAGAAAAGAGGATTCTGAGGGCAGCATCTGTAACTCTAGAGTTGTAGAGTTTTATGGCTCACTCCTGCAAAATTTGGAGGCACAGACTGAGCAATTGAAAAATACTTGCTATGTATATAGGGGAGGGTGACAGTATTAATTGTAATCCTTCTAACATACATTCACGACCAGTACCAATGAGCTATAGTTGTCAGATATTATGGAGGAATCAAGTGAAGGAAAGCCAAGGATACACACCTTCAACAGATTTTTTTCCAGTAATTCTCTTTAGCCATGCTAAATAATGAAATTACAAGAGTTGCTCCAGGATGAAATTTCTCACCTTTATTAAAGTGAGATTTATTTTTCAAGTTGGAAAGCTCCTCTGTTATGTCCTCATCCTTAGCATTCTCTGCCCATGAAGTAAATACGGTAAGGGTGATAATAAGAAAGTCAGACAGGAAAAAAGGTCTTACAGCAAATTTGTTCTTCTAGTGCTGTATTTTTTTGCAGCATTTTTCTTTCAAATCTCTGAAGTGATCAGGTTGCCTTCCAGTTTTTTTGGTTTGGTTGGGTTTTTTTTTTAATGTTTAAGCTTAGTGAGTTACTACATGAGGGTTAAAGTATTAGGGATTTTTGCTTTTTCTTATGCCTAGCAATATTGTAGCAGTATTAAAAATCATAATGAAATCTGGGGGATGTTAAGACTGCATAAAACCGAAGCTCTTCCTACGTGTTTGGGTAAAATCAGTAGAATTGTTGCAATGAAATATTTTTATTGTGTGTAATTTTACTTTGCAGTTTTATACAGTTTCATTCAGTCTCAAAAAAAAAAAAAAAAGAAAAATTCTGTTTAGTAATGCTTATCAAATTCTAGTGATGTATTATTTTTTGCTTCTTCTTTAGGGTGTACCTCAGTTACCATGTGCCAAAGCATTGTATAACTACGAGGGAAAAGAACCTGGAGATCTTAAATTCAGTAAAGGAGACATCATCATCTTACGTCGACAGGTGGATGAAAATTGGTATCATGGAGAAGTCAACGGCATCCATGGCTTTTTTCCTACCAATTTCGTTCAGATTATTAAACCTTTACCTCAACCTCCGCCTCAGTGCAAAGCACTTTATGACTTTGAAGTAAAAGACAAGGAAGCAGACAAAGACTGTTTACCATTTGCAAAGGTAAAAAGAGAATACAATTGCTATTTTATTTTAATAACTTCATTCACTTGGATAAGAAATAATACAACAGTTTTGTAGTCTTGTCTGCATTTTTTAATGGAGCTGCACAAATATGAAAAGGGCAAGTAATTCTGCAAGTATTTCTGTTATGTTGATTAGTTTTGCCTTCTCTTTCTAAGTTATATATAATTTCTCTGAGGTTTTATTTCTGAGAATGCAGTTTTTCGTAATTGAAGTACTGATGTTCTTAATTTATGAGAAATAACCTATGTTACAAATTAAAAGCATTCCATCTTCTAAAGAAACATTCAAACTGTAGATGTGAAAGAAGTCATATCACTTACCAATGTTCTTAAGTACTTAAGCAGAAAAGCAACATCTAGGGAAGATTAAGTAATGAGTCAGTTGAGAAGGAAAAGGATTGTGGTTCTGTTGAATGCTAAGGACTTAAAGGGGGGCTGATGAGTAATGTGGACTGAACACAACAGGAAGTCTGGCACTTTGGACAAGTCAGATCACTAAGATGTGGGCAGTTAGTTGAACTCTGACAAAATAGGAAAAGGAACAGCTTAAACTGACTTCAACCCAAAAAGTGGCATGCTTCTATTACCAAGTGCCTTCCTTGTGGTTCTTGTCCATGTACTGCCTTCTCTGATTACCCCTCTGTTATGGAAGAAAATTAAATTAGAAGTTAAATTAGAGCTGGGAGACATAATCACTGCATGTTCACACAGGATGATGTTCTGACTGTAATTCGCCGTGTGGATGAAAACTGGGCTGAAGGAATGCTGGCTGACAAAATAGGAATATTTCCGATTTCATATGTTGAGGTGAGTAAAGCTAGGTCCTCAGTAAGGTCGTGCCCGCTGTGTATTTAATTTTCTGAAAAGAAAAATAATCACTACTGGTCATGATTCTAAAATAACATAAGATATAAATAATCTTAGACCTAAAATACTCTTTGGGAAAGTTAATGACCTCAGCAGTTGAACCAGTGATTTTCACTTAGCTATTTGATACCTATTTTCATTGAATGGAATTGAAATTAGAGTACTTGGAGGCAGTCACTATGTTCTCTTGTTAATACTGGAGTCATGCAGTCAATCATAAACCACAATTAGCCACAAAATGAAAGCAGTCAGCAAATCAGAGAAACTGTAAGCTCTGCACTGCCCCTAATACCTGCCTCTCAAAACCAAATTAGCACAACTAGGAAGCCAAAGAATACACGCTGTTGTTCAACAGGTAAAGGATCGGCTTTTACATCCGACACAGTTGTATACGAAAGCTTCTGTATCTTCCTGCATTTCAGGAATGCAGCAATTTACACAACAAGGTAGCAGTTGAGAAAATTTCCCCAACTTTTTCCGTTTTAAGTGTTGAAAGCTGTATCTGCTATATGGAAAGACGTCAATGATTAGGAACAGTGTGTACAACTGCAACAATGATTATTCAAAATTGCATTACAGAAAGATAGAGGTTTGGAATAGCTTGTCCTTTTCTGGTAGGTAATTCTGCTGTGGATACTTGATAAGATACACTTCCTGCACAGACAGTATTTTATTTTAAATAAATGAGGCAGAATGATGAAAGGAAAAAGTATTTGCCTGTTACCAATGGGATGAGAAATATGTGCTTCAGGCCACAGAAGAAATGTGTAACCATACTAAGAATCAAGTCAGGTTTTAATTCAATTTTTGAATGCCATGATGAGGTGGGAACCTCAAAAAACATTACTACTTTCTACCAACATAGAATTTATTATTTTTAAAAGGGCAAAGATATGTATTTATTTTTATTGCTTGATGTTATGTTCTGGATGCTGGGGATAGCAGATTTCATGTGACTGTATAAACAAGACCAAAAATGTTTCGGCTTGCTTAGTGCAATTTTGTCTTCAGTTTAAGCAGTTTTTAAAAGCCAGTTTAACAATTTCTTGCCTTTGGGTGTTCTTTCCTAGCTTCTTGTAATTAACTGCCCCTTCAGTTCAGCCACTATAGCTTTTTGTAGTGTTTTTTCAAACTAAATTACTTAGCTGAGTTAGAAGAAGCCCTTTTATTAGGGCTGGCTCTTGGGCTGACTATTTAGCTAACAACTACATTACTTTCTCTATAAAAGTTTACAAAATGAAGATACAGTCTTGAAAAAGAAAAAGTAAAAATGATAGTCACAGAATGTATTTCACTGTTAATGTTTTCATACTGATTCTATCAACTAAGAAAATGTATTTTCAATTAACCCTTTTAGAATAGACACCAACACTTGAGACATGCTCTCAAATCCCCACTAAAGTGGTATGAGAAGTCTGGATTGATAGATTATACCCAAAGAGATACTTGAAATCAAATAGGTGGGGTTTTTTCTGTGTATACTAAACTGCAACACACCCAGTGGTGAAGAGCAGTGAGATGTGCAGTAAACTATTGATTTGAATTTTGAAATACCTGGTTTCTGAACATATATATATGTTCAGAATATATGGTTTCTGAACATGTATAACTCTTGTTCTGTAAAATATACAGACAGTTGATACAAACAGGTATAGCATACCATTCTTACCTATATTATGAAAGACACTGAAGATGAGGAGTAATTCATATTTTTGAAGGATTTTTATGTGGCATTTTTCATTGTATTTCCCAGTCCTCTAATCACTGTCTATTTTGGTCATAATGTCAGACATCTTTTGCCTTGTGTATATTAGTCCACATCTTTTTGTTTAAAAATGTGAATTAGTAGCTGCATTTACTAGAGATTTTCTGAAGTCATTAACTATAAAATTAGTGTAAGCTGTCATGTGTATTCTGTAGTATAGGTGTAATAATTGTGATATTTCTTGTACAGTGAGGTGACAGGGTAAAATTTTAGATAATGCTGAAGTCCATGAAAATCTCTGATTGTATTTGAGGACAAATTTTGCCTGGAGGAACGTTTTATGATTCAGTATTTGCTACTCTGATCTCTTATGTCTTTCACTTAGTATTTTATTTCAAAAGATACTTTTTATTGTGTTTGTGCACTTCAGATTGTTTTTTGGGCTGGATTTCTAGCATTGTCTTTTTAATGTTGTACTTACTAGGCTCCACTTTGTCTATCACTTTGTCTATCTTTGGTTTCTTAGATGTCATTTGTCCTCCAGGTTGATGCTTAGCATAAATAATAACATCAGATAAGGACAACGTTTGCCTTAGTTTCACTTACATTCTACTTTTTTGTTTCCAAATATATGTGAAAGTGTCTAAAAATTGTAATTTGACTAAAAAGGTTGATTATGTGGAAAAATAACTCCTGATGTAAGCTGAAGTGATAAAATTGCACAAGTAAAAACTTTGGATGAATGTGAATTGAAAGATCATTTGAGAAAGAAGATGGTGCTTTCCCTTAATTTCAGTAAGTTGTATTTTAATTCTAACTACCTTTGTTTGAGTGAAGAACACCTGAATTAACTTGCAAAATAAGTATAGCAAAGCACAGCTATAAAAGACTTTGAAATAGGTTATGCATGGTAGTGTCCTTGATAATTTCTCCAGATGGCTGCCAGGAGATGGAAGGCTACCTGCTGTCCTCAACCCACGCCACAGCACTGAGACATGGCTCAGTCAGCCACCTCACTCTTGCCCCATTTGGAATGTTTCCTGGGCTTTGGTGGGAAAGACAGTAGGATTCCAGGCTCCCCATTACAGCAAAGATTTTGTTGAATGGGGTAAAAAAAGAAAACAAAGAAACAAAAAAAACCCAAAACAAAACAAAACAAACAAACAAAAAAAACCAAACCCCCACAAAACTTTTTATAGAAGTTGTAAAAGCGAAAGCAAAGAAGCTTCAGTGAAAACACATCAGTTAAGAAAAATAACTGATGTTGCAAATATGGGTCTAGATACATGGGGATTTGTTGCAGAGAGGAATGCCATATGAAAGGCTTCATAGCATGACTTGGATGCGTTCCCTTGGTGACCTTGAATGTCTGCTGGCCATGTCGTTAGAGAATGCATGCAAAGTTCTTAATTTCTCTTCTCAAGGAAGAAGTGAACTACACTCTGCAAAATATTCTACTGCTATTGTTCTCCTTAGGTTACTTCTAAGAGAAGTAACCAGTAATCAGTTCCCTTCCATCTTCAGGTTCGTGCAACTGTCCTGTGCTTTCTTCTCTGCATAGGAAAGCTCAGTATGCTGCTTATAGTTGAATCAGTCTTAAATCGATCCCAAGGGCAAGCCTTAACGTTTCCCTAATAGGTTTCTCGCTGTATAGAATAATCAGATTCTGTAGGCAGTGATATCTTTAAGAGGCAAACAAACATAATTAGGTGTAACATGTACTTCAGGGTGCTGTTAGCAAAGTGGCTTTTGGTTTTGCTTTTTATTCCTGGGTGATCCCTTAACTTTTACAATTAGGTAGTTCTTGTTTGAGAAATAAGTACTGCTTTTCTTTCCCTGATCTCCATAATTTGTGAACAGGCTCTTTGCTAATAAGGAAGTACATTAGATAAGAATAGAAATGATTGCAGCCATTGTATCAGACAGTATAGAATACACAGATTCTCAGGAAGGATATGAAGAATTTTAATATGAATGGGAGAAATTAAAATGTACAAAATACACAAAATTATTAGTCTTTGAATAGCCTGCATGTTCTTCCATGATGACGAATAAGGACCCTGACGGGCCAAACAGCAGAGTAGGCTTTTTTGGTCTCATATTCTACTTGCTTTATATCCTTCAGCCTCACATCAGTGTTTTATAAGAAAATAATGTTTTCTCTGCTCTGTTAAAAGTATGCTTGCTTTAAATTTTAAATTCAATAATCATTTTAAAACAATACTCCCTGGAAAAAACTGTGTGATTATATCTTCTGTGCTACACAAGCAATACAAGAATGTTTTATCTATATGATCCATCTCCAGTATTAACAGGAAGGAAAATCTACCATCCACCTTTTTCTTAACATTGTTTACTGCTCTGATGTTGTCTTCTCCTATCCTTCCTTCTTCCAAGAAAGGTGGAGAGGGACTTTTTTACAAGAGCATGTAGTGACAGGACAAGGCGGAATGGATTCAAACTGAAATCGAGTAGGTTTAGATTAGATATTAGGAAGAAATTCTCTACTGTGAGGGTAGTCAGACACTGGAACAGGTTGCCCAGAGAAGCTGTGGATGCCCCATCCCTGGAGGTGTTCAAGGCCAAGTGGTATGGGGCAACCTCGTCCAGTGCAAGGTGTTCCTGCCCATTGCAGAGGAGTTGGAACTAGATGATCTTTAAGGTCCCTTCCAGCCCAAACCATTCTAGGATTCTGTTCTCTTCAGTAGCCTTCTAAAGAACCAACAGTAAGAACACTTAGGAAAAAAATTCTACATTCTCATCCTTTTTCAAATCCCCCATTATGCCCCTCCCCCATTGCAGTATGTTCTGTGTAGTTTTTCCTCTTCCCTAAAAGGTTTTAATGTCAACTCCTCATTGTTACAGTAGTTCTGGTTCTGAATTTTGTCTTTTTTTCTGTATATGCATGAAATTTCCTTCCAGATGATACCTTTCAAATACCACTTGAAAACCTTTTTTATATCAAAAGAAGTCTTTGTTCTTTTACACTGCTTTATATAATCTACTTGTGTTCAGAGTATAAGCTAGTAATTTCTGGGAGCTGTACTTAAATCAGTGTCGATGCTATCATGATTAATGATTAACAAATCATTTGTCTAGTAAAGTTTTGGTGGGGTAAAATACTCCTTTAAAACTCTTCATGAGCGTAGTAGGTATCTCAAGACATGGGAAAATGAGTAAAATAAATAGAATAAACAATATGCTGAAAAATAGTAATTCCATAGTGACTAATTTTCATTCTTTCATCCTGATGTTCTTCAGAAAATATTTTCCCTTCTTCAAAATCAGCTGCACTTACTCAAGTAACAGTATTCATATTTAATGGTACATATTCAGAAAACTGGTGCTGGTGTTACTTCAGCTTATGAATAAATGAGAGCACTGACATTATTATTTCTAATAGCTCTGAAATATGGGTAAGATTTTCTGAAACTAAAGGGTATATGAAAAATGTAGGAGGGATTGTTTGTTGGTTCCCCCTCCTCCCCCACCATTACATAGCTTACATTTCATTGTACTAAGAAAATGTGTGGGATTCCACATTTCTTTATTGGAGAAGAAGGATTTGTTTGCACTTTATGTAGTATTGTAACAAATTAGCAGATAGAAAATCTCATTGTGAACACAAATTCATTAGCGAAGCTTACAAAAAAGAAAAATCCATTAGAGGGTTCTTAGGCACAGAGATATTGCCTCTGCATTTTGAAAAGGTATTTCCACAAAATTGCCCATATTCATTTCTTTTGTACTTATGCCATCTTATGCCTGTATTGGTACCAATTGTCAGGCAGTACACTGATACAGCTGGCTATTTAGTCTGTCCTACTATATTCTTAAACCCACATTTAGGAAGCCTGGATTTTTACTGCTGGTAGTGTTAAGGGTATGCACAAATACCAAGAGGTACAAGAAAGAATACCTTCAAGAGCCCACGTGCAAAGGTGTGGGCTTATGTCATACAATCAGAACAAAAAAAGGCTTAAAATTAAATAAACATTCAAAATATTTTTAACACAGATTTTTATGTTCTAAGATCCAAGGGGACTGGTATGATTTAGCCTGAATTCTAGATGACAGAGGCAGTGGATATTGCTGAATTAATATCTTGACTGCAGTGTTATGTCCTGTGTTGATTGAAATTCTGCCTCTGATGGGTAGTCCACAGCAGCCCAAGAGCACGTGTTGAACTTGTGGTGAATTATTTGTAACTCTGTAATGACTAATTCATAGAGTAGGTCGATATGTCACAGTTTTAAATTGCATGGCTTAAATTCTATTATATTATTAATGAAAGAAAAATATTTTTTTTTGTTACATTCAGCTGATTTTTATAAATAAAAAAATACTAATGTGATACTGTTTTTTTGTAGTTTAACACAGCAGCCAAACAGCTGATAGAATTGGACAAGCCTTCCGGTTCTGCCAGTGACTCTGGAGAAGGTACCTCTGGGGCAGCCCACAACAATTCCACCCAAAAGCATACAGATACTAAGAAAAACACCAAAAAACGACACTCTTTTACCTCCCTCACCATGTCCAACAAGGCTTCCCAGTCTTCTCAGAACCGCCACTCAATGGAAATTAGTCCTCCTGTCCTGATCAGCTCCAGCAACCCAACCGCAGCAGCCCGCATAAGTGAGCTGACAGGACTTTCCTGTAGTGCCCCTTCTCAGGTAATTCACATGAAATCAACTATAACCATAAAGGCTTCTGATCTTGTGAGTTTACCTATTTCAAATTATTCATTATTTGTAATTAATATTAAACATATGCTTTCACAACACTTATCTTCCAGCATGAGAACATTTAAGGAAAATATTTTATAACACTTCTAATATAATGATAGTAAATATTTTTGGTCTTGTAGGCTAGTTTTTTTTCACAGTTGTTATTTTCTAAAGTGCCACAAAGATTTTTATTAAACTGTGGAAACTAGAAACTGGAGTGATTCTATTTCTTGAACTTTTTTTCTGAATTGAATATAATAATAAATATTATTAAAGTGCATGCTAGTAAAAGTAAAATATTCAGCTTGAAGATTGCATGTATTCAGGGAATGTACCATATTAATCTGGTTGTGATAAGTAGAAATATTTATCTGATTGAGATTATTTGTTTAGTAGTTCAACAGTTGGCTGTTTCACATAGTGATTACACTTTGGGAAAAGAGATAGTAATGGAGCCTAACAAGTATTGGTGGTGTTCTACAGTAGTAGAGCGCTGGTGATTTTGACCATGAAGCTTCCAGCCATTTCAAAACCAGCTCTTATTATACTACACAGAACTGACTCTGCCGGGTTTTTGCTCTTTCACAGGTTCATATTGGTACTACGGGGCTAATTGTGACTCCACCCCCGAGCAGCCCAGTCACAACAGGGCCTTCATTTACCTTCCCGTCAGAAGTTACCTACCAAGCTGCTCTTGGTGTAAGTACCACTTAAGAAAATGCAGTCTTCCCATTTTTCTTTGGTCTTGTACAGTAATTATTTTTCTGAAGTTTTGATATGCTGATTTGAAATGATGAATTTATGATTATTGTCTATGTGATAGAAAATAGTATAAATTTAACTGTAGCAAAAGCACTATAGATACAATAATTTTTGCATTTTTTCATTTCTTCAGTTTATTTATGTAATTTCTCTGTAGTAAATAGAAGCACACTTCCTTCCAGAACAGTGTTTCTTCTAAGCTTGAGTAGAAAAGAGATTATGCTGTGGGGAAAGTTAGAGGAAACAAGCAAGATCTTAAAAAAACATCAACTTGAGATCATAGCTGTCACACATTTCTGTTTTACTTAATTTGAGATTATCTAGATTCTCTAAAGTAAGTTTCAAAACTCTGCTGTCTCCTCATTAAAGAAGATGATGTGACAAATTGAGAACATATCTAGCATGTCTATGTTTAGGTTCTTGGAGATCAGTAGGAAAAAGTGTTGCAAATGGCCATAATTTAAAGGAAGAAATACATTGCAATGCTGTTTTCTTTGGACAAATAACATGCCGCTGTCTTCAAAAAATGCAGGATTTCTTTCCAAAGCCAACTGGAATTCTTTGGTTTCCTATGCTTGTCATAGAGAAGCTCTGGAATGTCCTATATCATACTGCACTTATCAGAGCCTGACCGTAACTGCAGCAAAGACTGTGGATAACAGAGAGCTTCAAGGGAACTTAATGAGATGTCATTTTGAACATTGGAGTTCTTGAAATTCAATACTTGTCCAAAAATTATGCCTTTAACTTTTAAGGAGTGTGGCACTGTTGATAAGAAATGTTCCCTTAGTTTAAAAACAGGGCAAACAACCCAAACAAAAAACCCCAAGACTTGATCTTGTTTAGGTGTTTAATTATCCTGGCAGTCTTTAAACAAAGTAAAACATGATAAATAGCCCTGCTGCTAAACATGTATAGTTTTGTTTTTGACTTTTAGCACTTGTATCATTTTACACGTTTGTCTGCAAAATCAAAGGCAAAATTGTCTGTCTTCTGGTATCAACTTTTTGTTGTTTAACTAAATGCTTAGGTGTGGCTCAGTTGCTTTTTGACAGCTGTCTTTGGGACTCTCAAGTTATGTTTTTCAGTCCTTTAAATTACGATGCTGTTGTTTTCTGAATTATCTCCAGTACTCCCTTCTGTCATGGTATGCACTTGGTGACACATTCTGGAACTGAGCGTCTCTCTGGTACTGGGGAGCCCAGAACTGGGTATTGCACTGCAGGTTTGGCCTCATCAGTGCTGAGGAGAGGGGAAGGATCACCTCCCTTGAACTGCTAGCAAGACTCCTCGTAATGCAGTACAGGATACCCTTACCCTTCTCTGCCACAAGGGCACATTGTTGGCTCATGTTCAAGTTGGTGTCCACCAGAAAGGGCCTGCAGGTCTTTTTTTTGCCTATGAGGTGTAGATCTAATACTAGAAACAATTAGCTGCTTATGTATTAGTCTGTGGAGTCTTTTATACTTCTTTCATCCTGTCCTTTAGAAAATACCTGTGAGAACTGAGCAAACAAATCAGTTTTGGTATCATTTGTGCTCTTAGACAGAATGCAAGTCTAGCTAGCATATGCTGCAAACATTGAGTAATTGTTTTGATTTAATTTGATTTGTGGCTGAGATACTGGAGTTTTGGAGAGGACTGAGCAGGCAGGACTCAATCCATAATTTCAAAAGTTCTGTCAGAAGCTGCTTTTTTTTTCTTCCTCTCAGTAACAAACATTTCTGTTTGCTAATATGAATCAGTAGTTCTTTATTTGATGCCAACATGGAAAAATACTTCATTTTGGTGGTGGTGCAAAGTCATTAAGCCACCTCGGGTGCTTTAGTTGCATAAGCTTGTTCAAAGGCAATCTCAGCATTGGTACCCACGGGAATTAAATTACAGTGCTAAATGCAGCATGGAATGGAACTCCTGCCATATGATCGTTGTGTTTCTTGGGGTGCTACTTTCACTTTGTGATAACCATGTTCCTGCTTATGTTTCCAATTAGGCATATAATTCCCACTGAGAACCTGAATTATTCTCTGCCACCCTGTTCTAAAGTCAATAACTTTCTGTACATAATGTTCTGTTTCTTCTTGACTTGTTTTCAGCATGACTAAAATGCAAGTTGGCAGCTCAGGCTAGAGTCAGGTCATTCTTGTGTTCTTTTGCAATAGATGATATTAGATGATGATGCAGTTTGTAAAGTCACAGACTGTGAGGTGTATCTTTCATTTTTCCTCTTGCTTCATAAACCCTTGTTTTCATTTTAAAAATGTGCAAAATGGTCCTGACAGGTCAAGAGAGAAAGTGATGTTCTATTTCTCTAGATGTTTCCCTTCTGAAAATACCCTTCCTGACTTTCTGAGCATTAATTTTAAGCTGCAGAACAGTTGTGGT
This sequence comes from Dendrocincla tyrannina, assembly GCA_035047865.1. Classification (NCBI taxonomy): domain Eukaryota; kingdom Metazoa; phylum Chordata; class Aves; order Passeriformes; family Dendrocolaptidae; genus Dendrocincla; species Dendrocincla tyrannina. The sequence goes on along the minus strand of JAWWMP010000132.1, from coordinate 35,456,726 downwards.
TGTATGTTTTAATACATCAGAAGTGGTTGGCTTGAGTCCTTTTGCTCTTGTATTTTTTGCTTTTGTAAGTGTAAATTTCTGTGTTTCTCTTAAGTTTCTCCTTTTAGCTTTTTTCTTAATTTCTGAATACTAAGCAAATGACAAAGGAATTGGATGGGAACAGGCTGAGTTTCTCTTTAGCATAAAGGTGGTTTCATTGGATCTCCTTCCTGTCAATCATATTTGTGTTTATAACACTATTGAAAGTAATTGCTCTTTGAGAACAAGCTGTTTATATAAGCTCAAATTAAGGGAGAAAGAAGAAATTGGAGTATGAGCATGATTACCTATCAGTGAAGAAGAGATGAATGTATTCCTTTACAGTAATTCTGAACTTTTCTGCATTTATCTGTCCTGAATCTCAAAGCAAGAAAAAGCTAGTGCCTTCTCTTATCTCCTGTAAGGATGGCTTTTTTATTGTCCAGACGAGATATTTTGAGCTGTTTTGTTGTGTAGCAAGTTTCTCTAGGACAGTTTGGATTAATTCCTACCCAAGGAGCCTGTGCTGCTTTTAATCTGTGTACACATAGAGGATTGCATTTTAGTTTCTTACATTGTTATTTTGGGAAATATGATGGTTCAAAAATGCCAACTGTATTAATTTTATTTTGTCCATAGTAATGTTTTGTAGATGCTGTTTGGTACCAAACATTGTATGAAGTAAATAATTTACACATTTGCAGCCGAAATTGACAAATAAGCTTTAAGAGTGATAGTGCCTCTGTTGAGTGACCACATATGCTCTTTGCTGCTTGTGTCACTTATGCAGATTTTAATTTGCATTCAGAAAATCTGTCATATTTATTTAAAAGTTTTGTTTTACAGCGGCAATTCTTCAGCCAACAGCATTAATTCTTTTGTGTTTCGAGGTTTGATTCTTTGAAGAAGCAATAAACTGAGACAGACTTCTCACAGCTAAGGCTTTTGGCTGCGGTACTGTCACTTACACTGTTCTCTGGGACTTCAAACCACAACTTTACCTTTAATTGGGGCATTAATTGGTCTGCTCTTCTTGGCCACTGGTATTTTTGAACCTTCTGGGTGCTTAGTATATTTCAAGTTCTTTGTAAAATATAAATAACAGATGTCAAGTTCAGTAGTTGTTGGGTGAAAATATGCACATACAATTACGCAAGGCTCATTCAGTTGGGAGGAAATTCTTGGGTGTAATTTATAAGGTAGTTATCTAATGGAGAAAATCTAGTTGCCATAGATTTTGCTAAAAAAACAGTCTTGAAGTATGTGATTTGAACCATGATATGGGAAAAACCAGAAACAAAATATACCACAACAAAGTTAGAGTTACATTCAAAAGCAGCAGCAGAAAAACAATGTAGCAACCAACAATCACTTACCTTCCTTTCATTCTGCCTCTACACTACCTTGAGAAAAGTGCTAGACTGCAATCAGCCTAATGTCCACATTGCTGCTTTTGCAGATTAGGTATGTCGCTTTTGAAATGGTGTCCTGGTGTGTGCACCTAACTAGCAGAAATAGGTGGTCTGTATTTGGATGGTTTGCATTCACTTGCACACTGAAGGTTTCAAAAATTAAAAATCCCTACTTTTTCTGATCTTGTTCTCTTGAACACACACAAAAAGAAAAGTTGCACGGCTATGTTGACGTATATAAGGTAGTCTGAATTATTATTAATGAGGCACAAGCTGTGAGGGTTATGTAGTGTACTAATGACATTTAGCTCTCTTTTGTGTAGTTCCAGATGATTCAATAGTGTAAGTCAGGAGGAGGTTTAGATAAGAACTCTCCTAGTTCAACAAAATCAACAATTTGATTTTGAATCAACAAAAATTCAAAAACTCAAATCAACTTCTGTTAGGAAGAGGAAGCAGCTGAAAGAAACTATGAGGTTTTGTATGAGAAACCTGTTCCTGATAACATATAGTTTAGGAATTTTGTTAAACATGAGCCCTAATTTGTTGGCCCTCAGGGAATTTTGCAAGTCATATATTTTTTCCTAGACCCTGTGGGAGTGAAGACAGTTAATGAATGTTCTTTTCCACTGCTCTGCCTTTTATTATTCTTTGGGTGAGATGATTATTGATCTTCAACTGACTGATACGAGAATGTAGCCTAACTATATTTAAATTTAGTAATATGTATGTGCATAGTATAGGTACTATTTGAAGTTTTAACAGAAATTACATATCAAATTATGTAATTTCTCATCATCCAATTAAAAAATGTAATTTATCACTTATTTGCTGTTTTACGTGCTTGAAAGTACACCTGGAGACTGAATAGTTGCAGAAATTTTCAATTATCTCCCCTCAACTACCTAGGATACTCTTAATTATTGTTAAGCTTATTTTTTGCATCACATGCAGTTTGCATATATTCTTTCACGGAATGCTGACTATGGGAACCATCAAAACTGGCATGTGTTCTGATAGGTGTGTTTCTCAATAGCTAGAAAAAATGGTTACATGCCAGAAAACTTCTTGAAAACATGGCTGAATCTTTTGGATCTATTTTATCGAGTTGTAGCAGTGCAAACTGAGGAGTGTTAGTCCTCTCAAGCCTACCAGGTAGTTTATTTAGATTTCTCGATACTTGCCAAGTTTTAAGGAATTTAATTGGGCTGTGGCTCACTGCGGGTCTCACTACGATGCTGATAGACACAGGGAGGGGAGCAGAACCTGAATATAGCAGAATAAATAGAGCTGTGAAGGTGCCTGTATTACAGCTAAAACTTCAATGTATATTATGTGCTCAAATGAATAAAATACAATGCTCAGCATTCATATCTGTAGAGATGCAGGCAGTGTGGATTCATGAAAAACTTGATATTGTGCATGAGTAGGTTTAATTTTAAAGAATTCCAGCTAATCATATGTGTATTTACAAGTTTTATTATGTATAAAGAAATCTAAATGCCTAAAAAAATATTAAATTTATATTTTATTGACAAGTTGTGTGGAAGTTAGATGCTCACATTCAGCTTAAATTCAGCCAAGATTTGTTGAAGCTGATTGTGAGGGGCAAATAACTTTGGCTGTAGAAAAACTGAAAGAGAAAAGTTTCAGTATGAATTATCTAAATACTTTCACAAGATTGTTGTATGGATAGGGATCTAGAATGTCAGGCAAATGCAATTGCCATTCTTGTAAATAACTACTAGTATTCAAGCTCACAATGATGTTTCTCTGGCAGGTCATGTTTGTTCTGTGTTGGATACAGAAGGCTTATTTGGTCTTAAGAACTTCTTAATGTATGATCAGAAAAAAAAGCTTTAAATAAAGTGGGAATATTTCACAATATAGTATTCAATTTATACCATAGCTAAGCATAAGACTTTTGACTGAAAAACTATAAGAGTTGATCAGGCTTCTCTAGATTTGAAGGCTTTTAATTATGCAGTTCCTTACTGTGTCTTGACAGCATAAGACTGGTTTATAGAGCTGTCTCTTTATTAACACTCTCACCAAATGCAGCGAGGTAATAATCACACAGTGATTATAGAATCTAAAACCTAGATTCTATATAGCCTTTAGTTTAGAAAAACAGAAAAAAGTCCACTTTAGAAGGGGACTGTTTGAGGGGAATAAAAATAGCTTTCAATTACATATTTTCCAAACCGGTAGTGTAATGCTGTGTATTTATATACTGAGGTATTGAAAGTGCCAGGCACTACTTCATGTTATTTTGTTGAATATTCTAGTTCTGTGGCTTTTAAACCTGAAGTGTCATGGGTTTGAGTTTTGTTTCAATACTAAAGGATTGCATTAAATTGAAGATTATCTTTAAAATTAATTCAGTTCTAAATTTTCAAATGCTGGAGGTTTTTTATTAATCTTTTTGTGTGTGTTGTAGCCCGAATAGTTATTTTTGGAGGGGGTTAAAAAAGCTCTCCTTTTGTGAGCGCCTTTTCCCAGGAGCGTCAGTACACAAGGTCCTAAAGACTTGTCTGAAGCTTTACAGAGCAGAAGGTAACAATTGCTCCATTGATTCTCAAAAGGCACAGAAGTCTGTAGGCAGGACCCCCATTATGATCTGCGGTGCCTTTTTACTGGGGTATTTGTTAAAGATTACCAATCTTGATAATACTGAATTTCAAAAGCTAACTCTTTAAACTAGAAGAATAGGAGAAAGTGGTAACAATAGCTCAGTGACTATGGTCTCATATTGTGCTTGCTTTTGTAACCCATAGATCAAAAGAAAATTTCCCCCCAGAAGGGGTGCTTTTGGGTGCACTGCAGCTGAATTGTATATTATGTTTCAGCTTCAGGTTACAAAAACAATCATGTTACCAAGTACAGTCAGCAGCAGGATGCAAAATCTACCTCCTAAAAGGCTTCTGAATTTTTGTCAAGCCCTATCCTAAAGATCTTATAATTAAAATCAATGCTTTCCATTTTTCCTGTGCTGAGAAATTGCTTGTTATTTGCTTAATTAGCTGCCAAAACTTCAAGATTTTAAAGTGGAAAAAGAGAAATACAGACAAACCTAACTTCTCAGTTATATTGTACCAGTAGGTAAAGGAGTACTGGACTCAGATGTTTTTTTTCCATTTATCTAGAATGTCATGCTTTTGGTTTTGTTTGTTTGGTTTTTTTTGCTGCTGATTCAGCTCATCAAACAGTGTTGATCATCTGTTGCTATTTCTTTTGCTCTTATAAAATCAGAATATGAATCCCCCCCTTCCGCCACCACCTCTCTTGTCTGCTGCAATCATTGCATCGGCCGCTTCTGGACCTCAGTCTGCAGGTGTAATACAAAGGTCTACACCAGGATCCACTGACCAAATGGCACATTTACGGTCACAGACTCGTCCAAGCGTGTAAGTAAAACTGAAACTTTTTGCCAGTCACAAAAATGGAACGAGGTCGATACCTTCACCTGAATGTATATCATGCCAGCTGGCTGTGTTTTGCTAGAACTGCCAGAAAGCCAAGCATGCAACTCAGAACAAAAGCATGCATAAAGGTGATATCCCCAAACAGCCTTCATACTGAGTGTTGTTTATGTCTTAGATGAGTGTCATCAGCTGTTCGTGTGTATTGTAAGGGCTCACTTCAAAAATACAAAGTGTTTATCATGCAGAACATGAATGAATCCTTGTGTTAGCACTGAATGCTGTATAACTCAGAAGTGTCAAACACTGGAGTGAATTTATTCAATGTTTTCCATTATGTATGGTATGAAAAGGCTATTCTCATATGGAATAACTTATGCCAAAACACAGAAAGTGCTGTATTTCATTTAGACTGTTATATTAGCATGTTACTGTCAGACTGCTTGTGTCAGTTGCAATTGAAATTTGACCGAAGATTCTACAGTGCACTTAATTAGTGGGTGGCAATTTGGAATGAAGGCAGAAAGCTGCTAGTTAGCATTCTGTCTTCACACTTGTAATACAAGCAAATGTGCGTCATCTGTCTGGGTGAAAATATTTTGTATATTAACATGTGCTGCTGACAACATCTTTCTTCTCGAAAACTTCTTTGTGTGCAGCTTGAGGAATGGAACTATAAAAGAAAATATAAAATTCAGGAGATGCTGAACCATCTAATAAGGCACGTTTGAATAATGCAAGGACTGCTTTTGTTCTGTGTCTTTCTTTTTATCTTCCCACCAGGTTTCCTCCCACTCCAAAAGAGCACCCTTCTTGTATAGCAGGTGCATCTGGATTTGGGCTGTTTCTTTGGTGTCAAGCATTTTAACACTGCTTCTTATGGATTATTGTGCCTAGTGCAGTTAATCAAGTTCCGATCTCATTTACTTCCATCCTCCATGTTTAAAGGGTTGCTCTGTATGAAGATACTAATGAAATTTGGAATAATTTCTCTAAATGGGAAGTTAATGAACATCAATTAAAGCAAATCAGTTGCTTTTCCATAGAGCTTCAGTGTGTGGCTTTGTAAATCACCCCTAAATCATATACCAGTGGAGCCTTCTGCTGCCAATGTATTGTAGGTTGCCTTTAAAGCATATTTTTGACTTGCTCTACCATGTACCTATATTGCCTTTAAAGCATTTTTGCAGATGTTGCAAAGTTTCTTGGGTGGACAGCAAGGAACAAAAACATAATGCAAAAAGGAGAAGCATGTATGTAATGCTGTTGTTACTGTGCACAAGAGACAATTTTGAGGAAAGAGTGTTTTGTAAAGCCCCTCTTTTGCACTTGGGATTACAAGGGGAGTGGGAAAGACTAGCATTGCAAGTAAGTGTGGTTATCCTTTGTCAACAAGGGGAATAGTCCACCCATCTGCTTAATTGTCTCTCTTGTGAAAAGTATATACTTTTTGAGAAAATGGGATTTATGAGAATGCTGTTTTCCATAGGGTTGGGTCAATAACTATGTAAACAACACTCAAACATTTTTCTTCTGTTCAAACTGTGGCAGAAAATAGAACACTGTAGTGGTTATAACAGTATCGCTTTTCAATGTGATAACAGGAAATTGTGCAATCTTATTTGAAGACTACCCTAGGAACATTCTGAGATGCAACTGCAGGAAGTTCAGCATTTTTTTAACTTTTTTTTCCTAAGAATGTTTTTTTTTAAAAAAAGAAAAAATGTAAAATGCTTCTGAACTCTCACTATGATTTCAAATGCACTGTATTAGGCATGTGTTGCTTAGAAAATAAAAAAGGAAATAAACTTTACAAGTGAATAACTGCTAACTACCTTCCCCATAGACTTCAATTTCTAGTAACATATTTTTTCTTTTGCACTGCAGTTTGCACAGGGAAACTCCAGTTTTGCTGTTTGAAAAGTAGTTGTGATACTGATCTTTCTCTCCCAAACAACAAAACTTCTCCATTCTCTTCACCCCTCCAAATAAGAAAGAAATTGGTGTGTCACAAAATATAAGAGGTACTAGAAGCAGGTGTAGGGAGAGAGAAGTGGGATATGGTGGGATGTGTAGTTGATAAACACCTACTTAATTAAGATCACCAATTAAAAAGATGGACAGTCCTATTACAAGTATTTTACATGCCATTAAAGTGCATTAAGAGGATATTCATAATTGTCATTGTTTCCCTTAATATGACCATAATTTGCTTTAATATTGTAATGGTATGATGGATCAACTAACACATAACCCCTTGTGCCATGCCTTCTCATCTCTGACTGAACTCTGCGCCAGGAAACACAAGTGATGTTTTCAGTTGTTTTGGCTTTATGGATCGCATCTGTTTTTGTGTCCTTTAGGTATATTGCTATATACCCTTACACTCCTCGAAAAGAAGATGAACTGGAACTGCGGAAGGGAGAAATGTTCCTAGTGTTTGAACGCTGCCAAGATGGCTGGTTCAAGGGAACTTCCATGCATACAAGCAAGATCGGTGTTTTTCCTGGAAATTATGTAGCTCCGGTTACAAGGTGTAGTATCATATAAGTGTATAAATAGTTCATCTGGTTTCAAGTCCAAAATGATTCTGTTCTTGTATTTAATGCTACAGTTGGTTAATAGAAGACCTGTGGGGTTTAGTAACTAGCTAATTTTTTTCAATTGTTTTAGTGTTTTGCTTTTAATTTTGGCAGGACGGTGACAAGTGCATCACAATCAAAAGTTCCCATGTCTACTGCTGGCCAAACAGGACGAGTGGTAACTATGGTCAGCCCTTCCACTGCTAGTGGAACATCCCAGAAGCTCCAGGGGAATGGTGTGGCAGTGAACTCCAGCACAGTACCTACAGCTGTGGTTTCTGCAGCACATATTCAAACTAGTCCGCAAACCAAGGTCCTTATGCATGTGACAGGACAAATGACAGTCAACCAGGCTCGCAATGCAGTTAGAACAGGTAAAAAAAAAAACGAGAAAAACTTGTTATGTGTGGTAGACAAACTATAGGGTCTGTCTGGGCACAAGGCAGGAGTGAGGATATACGTAAATATGTGCTGGGGGTTTTTTTAATGTTATTGTTTAGATTTGAAATTACTATATATCCCTCTGAGTTATTCAATCTTTTATTATTCTCCTCTAAGCAACTGTGTGTACGTACATACTCCCACTGTTCGGAATTTATATGCAAGTACTTTAGGTGGAATTTTTTTTGTTCCAGCATTATCTGGAATGGGGACAATCTTCGAGCTTCCCCACTCATATGCAATTCATATAGTAGTAAAAGTGGTAAGAACATCTGAGTCATAGCTTATTTTTTGTGTGTTAACTGCATAACAGCTGCAGATTGCTCCAAGTTAGCATCAATTTAAAATTATATTTTAACATCTTTAAATACCTTTATTGTTCATTCCTTCTTCTTTTTCAGGTCTCTGGCTCAGGGTTGGTCCTTAGGCATTCTAGTTTGTTCTCTAACCTTGACTGCAACTTCTTTCAGCTTCGACTCTGAAACACTAAGGCTATACTGGCTTCAAGATACATATGATCTATGTAGTAGAATTCTGTATTTCTGAAAGGTATAAATCTGCATTTACTGTCTGGGGCAGGCCAGATCACAGTGAAACATGCCTTCTTGTTACTTAAAAGCAGATCCAAAAAGATTGATAGTAGTGTTTTCAAGAGTTTTTGTTTACCAAATCCATGCACTCCTCTGTGGATTTGCCAGAGTAAGAAAATACCTCACAACTGGAGCCTAATCTGATCCAGTTGTTCAAAGAGCCTTAAAAGAAAAGGAAAAACTCCATGTCAGACTATCCTGGCTCTTTCAGCCTTGAATTTAGGTGCTGAGATCTCTTTGTCATGGTAAAAAGTTTTTTAAATCACAAGATTCTTATTGGCAAAGCAGAAGAGAAAGCAAAAGATGCAAATGGTATGATCTGTTATCCCCTTAAGAATGGTTATTTTTTGTGGTCTCAAGTTCCATGAATTAGCCTCTTCAGAGTCATGCATCTTCTAAAACACCCTGTCTGTGTTCAGATGTCAGCACCAGGTTTGCTTTTGAAGGTAGGATATGTACATATGTCTTTAGGTATTTTATTTCCTTAATTGGCCCCATCTTCCTCCAGTCTGATCCTAGCCTGGAACAGATGTGCTAGTCCTCTGTAACAACTTTATTCTTTACCTTTAAATAAAAATAACCAGATGCTGTTGGCAGCTAATAAGAGAAACTAAGCAGAGCATCTGTGCTTTCTTGCCTCTCAGGCACAGGTGGTTTCTACTGTAAATGCTGCTTTTGAGCTGCCTAGAAGCTTGCAAGTGACAGCACCAAGAAGAAAGCTCCTGTGGGCTCCAGAGGCCTTTCTGTCCCTGCTTCTCTGCACTGCTGTCAAGACGAATAAGCTTTTACCCTTCCATTCAGCTGACAAATGTGCCAACATACTTCCCACCAACTTTTCAAGTCCAAAATGTAAAATTCAAAGGGGCTGCACTGTCTACACAGAGAACTTAACATTGGATTGTGAAATGGTGTGCTGTTCAGTCACAATTACAGATCTGCCCCTTATAAGGACCTGAGAACTGAAGTAGTAATGGCTGCTTTATGTTCAAATGTTACAGAGAACTTTGTAGTCAGCATCTGAAACATGATCATACTGAGCTTTCTCTAGCATGTTTTGCTGAGTGTTACTCTCTTGGTGAAGGTTCACAGATCAATTCTGCATTTTGCAGGGCTGTTCTCCAGTTTCAGTTTAGCCCAGGGCTTTGAGGACCCTCTTCAAATGATCTTAGTGAGACATTGCTTGACATCACCTTTGCTGAGAGAGCATGCATCCTTTGATTAAAAGGAACTATGAAGAAAACATACATTCTACCTATTTCATTAAAGGATGAATTGTATGAAAATAGGGTGATGAAGCATTTTTCCTATGAATTTCATTGAGATAAGAAAACAAAACCAGAAATCTATTCCATGCTTGTAGTACATAAATTGCATGTGAGTGTAGACATATCTTGAAGAATGGCAACTACTGGTAAGAAAACTGGCATCTCATAAACAAAAGGCAGCATTAATAATTGGGTTTTTTACAAAAAATCTTGCTGCACTCTCCTTATCTTTCTTTTGAACTGTTTGTGCTACTCAGAGTTAGCAAGATTCTGCTCCAGGAGAAGAGGTTATCTATCAAAAAATTACACATAGCATTTAATCATGCACCTTTTGTTTGTTTGGGGTTTGTTTGTTTGTTTTTTTTTAACAAAACAACTTGTGTTTCTTATTGTAGAGATTGTAATTGGGTATAATACTGTAGGATTGTTACATCAAATTTGGGAACTTCATCAGTCTTCTCTAATACACTGTTGCTGCAATCTAACCAGCTTACCAAGGGAATTTGTAGAAAGCAGAATAAAGAGAGTCAGTGCCGTAGGCTTGATTCCAGGATATCAGTTACAACAAGTCTGAAACTCTAATTAGTAACTAAAAATCAAAATTAAATGAAATTTGATATGTACATGCACCAACCTAGAGGGATGACCCCTCTTTTGATAGAGTTTCCAAGTATTTGAAGGAGAGAGGCTGTGCTGCATTTTGTGTCATATTATTTAGTTAAAATGTCTGCACTTCATACCATGGCATGGTGCTGAGATGCCCAAGCTGTTGAAATGATCCAGAGGCAGGTATGATTGACCATATGACTATAATAGCAATGTTACTTCTTGGAAAGGATTAATTAGTTCATGCAAAGCTCTGTACTTTGCAGCTCAGATGCACCCCAGGTTAGTATACTCATCCCTGTGCTATGCTCCAGATTCCAGTGTAGATGTTCCTTTCATTTCACAGGGGTATGAGTAAATCCACGTCTGTATTTAAACATCCCAAGAGACAATAGCTTATGTTTTCAGAGAAACCACTCCCAGCAGTAGTTGCCACTGTACTTACTGTTTGAAACGCCCACTAAATCTATTGTGGATTTTGTGAATAGTTTAGGAAAACGATCCAATTATATTTTTAGCAGCTTCTATAAGGGGTGTCTTCCTACTTTCATTGTGTGCCCTGACAACTACACATCATATTAAAAGGAGCAAACAAGTTACAGGCAGTATTTAGCTAACTCTTAGATACTAAAATGTAATCTTCACTTTACATCTCTGTGTGTGAAACATTTCACTTAGCAGCTTGGATTTCTCCAGAACAGTTGCAGTGCTGTTATTCTTCTGTTGCATAATGATGTAAGGAGGGTAGCATATGCTACTACTTTATTCAGGTAAGATAAATTTGATGCTGTGTATCATGTCATTATATAATGTGAATAAAAGTTAAGAAGGTAGGAAGGAGGCTTCTTGTGAAGCTATTATGATTAGCTATAACACAGTGACTGTACCTCAATTGATGTGTCTTGTGAAAAGACGAACTTTGTGACATTTTATTCTTTTGTTCCAGTTGCCTCACATAGTCAGGAAAGACCTACGGCAGCAGTCACACCCATACAAGCACAAAGTCCAACATGCCTTATTCCTGCAGCTGTGATCATTCCCCACCACTCTGTTGCCTCCCAGCAGCTCCAGCCCCAGCTTCCAAATAGTGCTGCTTATGTCACGGCTGTGAATGTGAACCGCTCAACCATCCCACTGGCATGTGCAGCAGCTTCTTTGAATTCTCCTAACATTGCTGCTTCATCCTTGGAGGGAGATATTAGTGGGAAAACTGTAAACACTCACCCCGGAGCTCCTGCATCTCCAGAGAGTGCTTTAGCAGCTGGTGGAAATGCTGCCGTCAGTAAAGCAGACAAGGATGGCAAGGTGGGTAGACAATAACATAATTCTCTTGAGTTCTCCTGTGTTCATCATACAGTCTTTTAAGATTTTAAACAACACAACAAAATAACCCCCTGAACTTGAGGGACATAAAAATTTAAGTCTAATAAAATAAAATGAAAATCAGTATTCTTTTAGGGTGCCTTCCTTATTAAGCAGGCACACGGAGAGATTATGAAAAATGTTTTATCAACAATGTTTGTTGGACAAAGAAAGAATGCACATAATTGTGTTTTCTAAATGTAGATCAGTGCAGTCTGTGGTGATTCAGCTTTCCTTTCTTCTATTTGAAGTATTTTCCTCTGTGTCTAAACTCATTCTCAGTGTTCCCCCAGCCATGTGATTATATTATATTGTAGTCCAAAAAATTCCTCCAGCTTTCTAATAGATTTTGTTTTACAGTTGTGGTGTAGTTAGAATTTTTTTTTTCATTGAGATAACTGTCTTTATATCTGAAATGTTTTAGACTTTACCTTCCTACTCTTCAGCCACATGCTGATGTGGCTGCTTAATGAAGTTTATGAAGATTTTCATCTTAATCTGTACACTAAAGTCAGCCACTTTTTAGTTATTTTTGTTGATTATTGTTGAATGGATGTACCTAAAACTTTGTTTTAAAATTACTTTAGCCATAGACATTGAAATGAGACTGAGGTGCTCTTAAGCAGGGCTTTTAGAAAACTTCTTTATAATTTAAGGTGAATGATGCTACTATATTTGGACTGGTTTGATTTTTTTTTTCCCATTGGCTGCACAGCAAGTCTTTGCTGAAATGGCTTTAAGTTATTGGAGACTTGGAGAAAGGACTGAGGACTTCTTAGTTCACCAATTCCACTGCATTCCAGGCTATAAAAAAAAAAACATCTCACATTGCTCATGCTTTTCTCTGTCTGTGGTTAAATAGTTTATTTTTGTCTCCAGGGCTTACAATCTGGCACCTCTCATAAGCACTAAATTCATTCAGTCAGAGGGTTGGTAAGAAGATCACTGCCACACCCCTTAAAAACAAAAAAAGACAAACACAAAAGCTACTTGAATAATTCTCTTCAGGGTAGGTAATAGTCTTCAGGGATTCTTGTCTGGACAAGCAAAAAGAATGTTTACAATCCTCCCCTGTAGCAGAGCAGCAAAACACACTACATTGTCCTTGGGGCAAATTTTTGTTAAGTCCTGAAGGTCTTCCCTTACTGAGGGAGGATAAATAAAAGCAACTTATCTAAACAGCAGCTTCCAGAGCAGACTTTTCTCCCTACTTGGTTCGAAAGGAGTCTTTATGTCTTCCTAGAAATGTCCATGTTAATGAAATGTTTTACTTCTTAAATTCCCATTGTGGAAATCTAACTCCTCACACCTTTTTCTAGACAACCTTTTGGGAAAGCTTTAACGTAACGAAGCAAAAGGATGTAGCCAGTTTATTGTTTTTCTCTATAGAATGGTAATAATTGTCTTTTTCTTTTATAATTTTCATCGTTATGTTTTTAATTTTCACAATCTCAAGTATCTCATAATTTACTGAGCCCTTTCTGAGCATCATGTCATCTATCAGAAGGAAGCGTTCAACTCTTTATGGGAGACTTTTGTTCTAAAATGAGTCTCTGTTTTTGGTTTGCAGAAAGAAAAAAAAGGTTTGCTGAAACTACTTTCTGGAGCGTCCACTAAACGCAAGCCTCGACTGTCACCTCCAGCATCACCAACGCTGGAGGCCGAGCAAGCAGCTGCAGAGTTAGCCCTGCAAGGTGCAGTGGGGCCAGAGCTTCCATCAGCAGGCGCTCACAGCAAAGCTGGATCGTGTCCCACCGACAGTGAGGCCTCTGGGCTGGCACAGGAGACATTGCATCGGAAAACAAGTTCCCTGGATTCCTCTATTCCAATAGCACCACCACCACGGCAGCCTTGCTCATCACTGGGTCCAGTCCTGAATGAATCCAGGCCTCTTGTCTGTGAAAGGTAAATTATCCTACACAGCTAGACTTGGGCAAATCAAGAAAAAATCCATTCTCTGACATTTGTGGTGTATATTAGGACTGTTTCAAAATGCTGAGATTTTATAGCAAGATGAAAGTTATTTTTTACAATGCTTTATTTACTTATCAACCAATAATCTTGCTTATATTTGTTTACTTTTTATGTTGCTTTAAAGGTTTTGAATGAATGGACAAGTACGATGATCACAGGTTTAGTAGGAAAACTGAGGCAGATAAAATAGGTATCCTATTTTGCAAAAGAGAAGCACATTATATGCTTATATTTATGAGGATCAGGTTAGTCCTTTATTAGCAATGCATAACTGCCAACCTAAATATATGGTGAGTGAGACCTTTATCTTGTGTAGGCTTCTTAATATGTGATTTCTCGAGCTGTTGCAAAGGCACTTTTAGTGCTGCCTGAATGCCCCATGACTGTGCACTCTAGGACAGCCTGTATGTTCTGGCAAGTGAGTCTGAAAAACATACAGTTGTCTGGACTCTGAAACTGACAGGCAGTTTCTTAAAAGTTCTGCCACTTTTGTGTCCACCAAACTTTTGTTTTCCAATTTCCAAATCCTCAATTGGTTGCACAGACTGTGAAGGAAATGGCAGTTTTCTAACTACTGTCTCTTATTTTTCCTGGTAGCAGACAGGCAGTATGAGGAATGTCACAGGATTTCTTTTGCAGTAGGTACAGGATTGTGTGGTGTACAGGGTAAAAATAGTGGAGTTGCAATGTTAATAGCTCTAGAACTGAACTGATTCAAGCTGATTGTTGTAGACTTTGTTTTGATACAACTAACTCAGATGTGTGAGCATCCTTTTGTACTTCCAGGGGCCCACTGATCTTAAGCTATACCCATGTATTAAGATCAGACAGTGTATAACTTTCTTCTTGTCTTTAAGTTCACTTCTGTCGTATCTCTAATATTTTTGAAAAGGTTATTACTCTTTCTATGCAATTTCCGTGCAGGAAATTTCTATTTCATACTGAATTTCAGAAGTAGATTTACACTTAGAGATGAGAAATAAAACCTGAAATATTTTTCCCTAAGAATAACATCATTCGCTTTCACAGTATCATAAGTCTGTTTAGCACAGTATAATGATTTTAGGCTTTGAATGTGAAAATAATATCAAATTCATTCTGGCATGACCAGTGCATATTAGTGTAAAGCTCTTTGTAGCCTCACAAAAAGTAGTTTTTTCATTTCCATGATTGATTTTTTTTTTTCTCAGAACTGCTTAAAGGAAATGATGCTCTATATTTTTATTGATCTGATAATAACATATACTCAAACATTCTCTGTATCCTTACTATTTTTAAGTGATAATTGCTACTGGAGAAAAGTGTTACCACAAGATTATTCTCACTGGTGAGCATGCAGAATTGTTACATTTTTGTCAGTGTATTTAAGTAGAATTTCTGGGTTCCCTTTGTCCTTTTCAGGACAGGGTTAATGTTTTTTCTGAGCTGATGTGCATATTTCCTTTGGCTGAATTGCTTAAAATGTGCTGGTTAATAATACTTAAAATTTACGTGGTACTCAATCTTCAAAGTAACTTAGAAGCATTGATTGCTCTTCAGTGTTTTGGAAGACAGACTGGGTAAGAATCATGATGGTGCTGCAGTGGCATCTTCAGTGAAAATTGTGAGTTGAGGAGGAAAATATTCATGAGGATAAGCTCAACAAAAAACTCCTGCTAGGATTATTCTGTTCTTACGTCTCACAGTTCCAATCACAGATTACAATCTGACTGGAAAAAGAAACAGTACTGTTTCTATTCTGACTCTGGCTTTGCACTGTAATATTAGCATTCAGGTTTTTATTTCTGAAGGTGACTAGAAGATTTAGGAGTCAGATTCTGCTGATTATTCTTCATGAGTTAGGAGCAAAAGAAGCTGGCTCAACTCTGGAGGGCGCTTGAAAATATTCCTAGTTTGGATACAGAGATTTCCCCAAACTCCATGCTTCCTTTAAGATTCTATATCAAATTTTTATGCTAATCCCACTGTTTTTCCATTCACTAGAAGGGCAAGTTGTCCTAGAGTATGTCTTTCCTGTACGTGCTACAGTAAATTAGAAGTAAAGCTTGTGAACTTTTTTCCTATCATACAGAATAAGTCGATGGACACTTGCTTTGTTTGACAGTAAACAAGCTCTCAGTGACGCAGGTTTGCAGATGGATACTTAATACCATTGGCCCACTAAAGAAAGGGAAAATTATGACATTCTCTTGAATCTTACTACTGCAGGTCTCTATTGTTCCCATTCCTATATTCACTTTTCTCCTGTGAACTAGGTTGGTTGCTTGCTGTGGTCCATGGTCTTTCATATGTTACTTTTACAAAAGGAGCAGAGATGTTTAACAGAAATTCAACCAAGCCTTGCTTAGAGTTTAGAGAATTCCCGTCTCCTGAGACTCTGCAGTGGAGTTCAGTCATTTCTTCTGATTCTTCAGACAAGACACAAGTTGTCTTGCGGTGTTGTGATTTCTTGTATTGATGCAGCACTATCAAGGGCAAGGATCACTCTCTTTTCTTTAGAAATATACTCAACTTCCTGCAATTCCCAGAGTGAGACATGGTATGCTATGAATATACAGGAATTTGGTTATCTGAGGAGTTTAGTTTTTTCCATGAGAAGAGTTAAAAGAAAATTTCAAGCTCTTTTCATGAACTTTCTCTGTTAGAGGAAAACGTTGCTTAAATAGCCTTAAATTTTACAGTAAATATACACCACTGTAATAATAAGCTACCCAGCACCCCACAGTGGTGTTGAAGACCTGAAGTTGAACCTAAATACACATCACTGCATATCCTAAACTATAAAATGAATCCTTCATCCAGTTACAGTAAAGGACACAGTAATTTTGTTCTGTGATTAAAGTGACCCACAAAATGACTGGTATAACATCTGCTCCCAGGGAGCAAACCAGTGGCTTTAGAGGGCAGCAAGTCTTACCACATCTGGCAGCATTTAATGCTGTTAATTAAATGCTGAGAATCAGTCTGCCCTAGATGGGCGTTGGTTATCTGTAGGAATCAAGGCACCCACTCAGCAGACAGAAGAGATGCACAACTGCAGGGCACAAATGATCTGAAAAGTAAAAATTCAAAGTGCAAGAAAAAGAAACTAAGTCAAGAAGTTGAGTTCTGAGTTTAACTTCTGTAATGATAGTAATTCCAACTTTCTCTGTTTTCCTCAGCTAAAATTTTCTCCATGTGAGAAAGTATTTTTATCTACTTGGTGATCAGGAAAACCACAGATAATTGTCCAAAAATCAACTATTAACTATCTGGGAAGAAGAACAGTA
Source organism: Dendrocincla tyrannina (assembly GCA_035047865.1). Classification (NCBI taxonomy): domain Eukaryota; kingdom Metazoa; phylum Chordata; class Aves; order Passeriformes; family Dendrocolaptidae; genus Dendrocincla; species Dendrocincla tyrannina. The sequence goes on along the minus strand of JAWWMP010000132.1, from coordinate 35,439,785 downwards.
TTTTGTGTCCCATGAAACAGAAGCAAAGAAGAAAGGGAGAAACACATAAAAGATATAATCTTTATCATGTTACTGAAGTGTGAGAAATGCTAATAGTAAAAATGAAAAATAAAATGGACAAATATGAAGACAGATCACCATTCTACTCAAAATAAAAAATAAATTCACAAATACAAAGCAAAAGCACTGTGAGATATGGCCAGGCACATTAAGAATATCAGCAAAGAGCTGATAGGAAATACAGGGGCTACTTCTGGAAAGCTAAAGTACTTTTATCATGTTAACATTCTATCACTAGCTGATTAAAAAGAATTAAGATGATATTTTGAAAATTAATGAAAAATAATATAAGACAGTTAAAGAAAAAAAGAAGAAAACTCAGAATTGTACGGGTTAGGTGCATGTAAAATATTAGATTAGATGACCACAAAAGATCTGCAAATTTGACCTTCAGACATGGAATACGTTTGCAAATATTGAAAAGGAAGACAAATAAGGAAGGGTTTTGGAAGATTCAAACATGTGGCAATGAATACCTTTTTCCAAAACATAGGTCATGCTTAGTAAATATGATTACATTTCTCCAGGGACCTTGCAATGAACTTCAGAGCTGAAGCATAAGCTCTTTATGCACGAAATTGGTAGTTTTGGCAGTATGTTGTAGATGATGAACTAAGTAATAGAAAAGTAGTTTGTATTCCATGTGATTCAATGTGATCTGGATAGACAGCTGTGTGAATGTGTGATAGGTCTGGACCTGATCACCTCTCTTTGGGCAAATAGAGTTTGTAAAATGTGGCATAAAATTTGAAGAAGGACATGGGATTTACAGGCACAAAGCCTAATGGGTTCTTCTCATTAAACATTGAAAAATACAGTAAAATAGCATTTTAAAACCAGGGGTGTTGTGCTCTGCTTTAGACATTAGATTACAAAATGTATATCAAAGTAGTCAGGAAGCTAGAATTTAATGAGAAGTACCAAATTGCTGCAGAGTTGAGGTTGCTCAACGCTATAGGGAAAGCTCAGAAGAACCTTCAGAGAGAGGCCAAAGAGAAGGTGGGTTTTTGCAAAGCTGTTGGTTTTAATGCTCAGCAAGCAGCAGCAGAACAGACTGGTTTGTCAGTCGAGGGGAGCACAGAGGTTACTGGCAGAATTGGAAACTGAAACCAAGCGTATTTTGAGTCAAATGTTTACAGGGCAGCATTTTACGGAATGCAAGGTAAGACAGGCAGGTATTTTTTCTTTAAACTCATTTTTTTAACAGCCTGTCTTTTGGATGAAATTAGTGCCGTGTAGTGTGCTGGTTAATTTCAGCCTGGAAGCAACCTGCTTATTAACAACAGTAGAAGTTCTTCATAGCTTTATTACAGTTCTTTGTCCTTAACTATCTTGTCCTTGTCCTGCCTGAGTAAAGGTTATTATATTATATTGTTTTAACTCAGTTAGTTTACAGTCTCAATTAAACTTACAGTCTATGAAATATATTCAGTTCCTAAGTCAGCATTAAAACCCAAGCCTCCCACAGCAGAAGTTGACGCAGGCCTCGGTTGGATGCAGAGCATTCTGAAGCTGCACACTAATAAATCTTGTCATTGGCTTGGTACCTTTTATGAAGCATGAATCTAGTGCTCCAGTGCTCAGAAATCTGGGGATTGCCATATCTGAAACAGTCATAGTTTATAAGTCACTAGTAAATAACATTTGATGACTGATTAAGTCCAAATATGATTTACTATACATAGACTTACCAAGAAACTTGTAGCTACTTACAAAGTGCTGCTATTCTTTTCTGAACACTTACAGCCTTAATTTTTGTTTTATATGTTCCTAAGCAAAATGTACCACTATTACACAATATCTTTCTCTGCTTCAGTATTACAGAATTAACTTGTATTATTATGAATATATTGAGCTATAGTTGGTATTCCATCCTTTACTAGACTATATCCTTTTATTGTGTCTTTTCATCAGATTGTTGATTTGTTTTAATCTATTAAAATAATAATTTATTTTAAGCTGATTAAGATAATAGTTAATCTATGAAATTACATATAATCTTCATGAGTGCAAATTGTTCTGCTTTTAATGGAATAGTATATTTTTCCCAGCAGATCTCCTAGCATTGCATTTAAGGCGCTTGACTGTAGAAGCTTTTGAGTTTTACAGGCAGCCATTGATTCTATTTGATTTCATCATGCTGACATTATTGGTTGTATAGCAAAGAACAGAGCTGAATATCTATCAGAAAATTTGATCAAGAAGTTGACATGATTGTCTAGAGCTGCAACACCTAAATTTTAGGTTGATGTGAACTGAAAGCATGGTGGAAGAGATTAAATGATGTTATGCATATTTAAAAATGGAAGAGGATTATTTTTAATTATTCTTATTTTAATATTTAAGAAAGAGTGTAGCCTATATTTAATGCACTCATATTTGAAAAGTGATTTTACTGTGACAAACTCAAAAAATACACTTTTCTTTGTGTCAGGTGCTTAAGAAAATTGTTTATTTTTAATATAGTAGTATACAAATTGTGAAGCTGTGTCCAAATAAGATGGCATGTGTTCTGTCCTGAAAAGTTTCTAAGAAAAATGAAAATAACTTAAAACAGCAATGCAAATTAATAGGTTTTGTTTGTTCCTTCTTTTTGTTCTGTGCTTTTCCTGAAGAGCCGTTCCTGGGATAATATCATATTAAACATACAGTTGTAAAATTATGCCTAGTTACTGCTGTGAATGCATTGATTATTGTTGCGTCATGCTGACTGGAAGAGTCTGCAAATTTATATTGAAAAAAATTATTACAGTTTTCTCCTGTTATTTAACCATTGTCTGGATTTTTACAGGGATCTCGGTGAGAAAAAATTAATAGGCACATGCATTTTGACTTAAATTTATTATGTTGCTATTGTTATTATCGGTTCAAGGCATGCTTTTAAGTTGTTACATACTCAGAAAAGTGTTCTAGTTTTGTGTTTTCATAAGCTTTAACAGGCACAGAAAAATTTTTAAAAGCATTGATTTAAAAAAAAAAAAGGGATTAAAAGAACCTAAATGAAGGTGGTTTTTTTCTCATTGCACAGGTACAGGGTTGTGGTATCCTATCCTCCTCAGAGTGAAGCAGAACTTGAACTTAAGGAAGGTGACATTGTTTTTGTACACAAAAAACGTGAGGATGGCTGGTTCAAAGGCACTCTGCAACGCAATGGAAAGACTGGCCTTTTCCCCGGCAGCTTTGTAGAGAACATTTGAGAAGATTCATTCCAAGAGCTTCAAATCATACTGTACTGTAAAATAGCACAAATATTTTGCCAGAAAAAGCACAGTCATGAAATATTTTCAAATGACTGTAATGTAAACAAAAATCTACATATTTTTACAGTGTCTATAGCACAATTACACCAGCGAAAAAAGAAGATGAAGGCATCTGCTGGTTTTATCACTTTGAATTCTTAAGTGTGATGTGTGCCTTGTACTGTCTGATTTATTATATAGAGGAATTTTTTTCCCCCAAGTATGTTACATAAATGAACACTTGTTTACAAGGCTGTAACTAATTTATTCTTGGGTTTTTTTAAAACTTGAATTTTGTGTAATAGCTAAAATTCTTGTGACTATGATTTTAACAAATTATTAATTTATGAAAAAATAACTAAGGGGAAGCTGGATTCTCTCCTTAAGAGCAAACAGTTATAACTGATAAAGAGCCTCCCATTTATCCTCTGGACATTTTTCCCCTGCTGTGTCTGACAGTGGAGTAAGTCTCTGTTGTACGAGTTAATGTTGAGTGGTGGTGATGTGGCGTCAAATAGAATTTGCCAAATGGGGAAAAAATGTGTATTTTCTTTTTTGGACAGAAAAAAAAAATTCAGTGGTGTTCTTGAGTCTAGTTTTACTTCTTCATAAATCACCCAAGTAGAATGATGTTTCCAGGAGGCAAAGATGTACGTGAACAACTGAATAAAACCATCTCAAGGTTAGGATCATCTCAAGGTTAGGAAGGAAGAAATTTAGAAGTGGTAACAAGAAATTCCCTATACCTTCTGTTTATGTAATAACTTGGCTATTTGAACAAAGCTTAGCTTTGTGTATTTGGCCAGTTCTTTGGGCATTTAGCGCTCAGGATCCAACAAAATTGGAAGGAATGTTAAAGCCCAACACTTAGAATGAATATAACTTGAAAATGTCTGTTTGATAAGACTGAATATAAAAATAAAATTATAAGTTGTACTTAATGTCTAAAAATGCCTAAGACGTGTAATTTGCTGTTTTCTTCTCAAACTGATCTGCATGGCCAAGAGATGTTTTAAAATGTCTGAGCAATAGTGGTGGTAAGTGATGCACTTGTGTTAAAGTAAAAGGCTGTATGAAACACTGTGAAAACTTTACTAACTTCTTAATCATTGCTACTTTGGTATGTTCTGACTTTTTCTTTGTCTTGCATGTGTTACTCAATTCCTGCAGTAATGTAACTGTGCATGGTTGGCATTTTCCATTCCAATTTCATGTTGCTGGGTTATTTTGCTCTGAAAGTTTCCCAAAAGCCACTTGACCAAAACTAGTGAGCAACTCGCCTTCAAACCAGAGGAGATGTCCAGTGTTTGAATCATTAATAAAATATTGTGATATCCTTGCAGCTGGTGGATATAAAGAACGCAGCCTGCAAGAAATACATTGTTAGTCTTTCAGGGTTTTGTTAGAGATTTAACACTGGTGAACACGCGCTACTCAGCTGAACTTTTTTTATTATTTTATTGTTTCATTATAGCAGTTTAAAGGTGATATTTTTTTTGTAAGACACTGAGCACCGTCATCTCCATTTAAATCTGATGTAATTTGGCTGTTACTCAGCACTTTACAAAGGGAAGCCAGTAAGGTGATTCAGTGTCGCACCGTACACAGAAACAATGAAAAAGTACACAGTGGTATGTTAAATCCTTATAATTTTTTTGAAGTTATACATTGAAAAATATAAAATGTTAATGACAGATTTCTTGCAGTATCAGATAGTATCATGATGGTCTTAAAAACAAAAAAAAGTATATCTATAAATATGTATAGTTGGACATGACAGCATTCCCAAATTAACCATCTCTCTGAAACACTGTATAATTCAGTTTTTGCATTTTAAAATATTTTTAAATCGTTTACTTGAATATTCATGTAATATATAAAGGTATTGTGAAATGAATTTTAGTTAGAAAGAAGCTGATATTAGCTTTTGTCAGCATAAATTGGCACTAGTGTGTCGTAATCTTATTTTGGAAAATTTAGTGCATTTTATATTAAAGACTACTAAAGGTTAATTTTTTTCTATCTCTACTCTCCATATTTTAAACTTAAGTGACTAAGTTACCTCTATTAATAGAATTTCATGGGGTAAAGTCAGTTAAAAATCAGATGTTAATCCAATAGTTTTGTTAGATGGAATACATTTTAATTGATTTTTTTTAACATTGAGTAAACGTTTGTAAAAAGGGCTTATTACATAGCAGTGCAACAATGACAAAAATGCAGTTTATCATGCCTTCTTTTTTGTGATCTTTTAGGGGTTATTTTTTTTGGTTTTGGCTTGGGATTAATTCAGTGTAGAAACAGACAAACCCTGTGCATTTGCTTTGTGTAATTCCATAAACAAATTTTGTAAGGTATTTTATATCTATGTTTGAAGTCCAGTGAATGTTAAGTGTTTGATTTACTATGTTAAACTTCCAATCCTAATAAATATTTTCTTAGCAAAGAACTACATCAAATAGTGTATGCAAACATTAAACATAAATTACTTGTAAAGAATTTGACAATAAAATTGCCAGAACTTAATTTCAGAATTCCTAGGAGGGTATTTCTGCTTACAGAGAAAGTCTTCAGATTCCATAATATAAGAAGCTTGGAATGATGAATATAATGCAAAAATTGTAGAGAGAACTGAGGATCTGGTTGATCTTTTCCCATCTTCATTTTTCTGCAGTCACTTCAGAAGAGGTAGGTAAGTCCATCTCAGTCTGTTCATAATGGACAGTCTTGTCACAGCATATCAGGTACAATGTTTGTATATAGAAAAAACAGAGCTGAGAATGGTGATGATGAATGGTGAGAACATAGACATTAGATGTGGAGAAAAGTTGGACAGAGACCTGTATATGGGACCTGAATCTTAGCTAACTTATTTGTTCTCTTACCTCAGTACTAGAGTCAAGCTCTGTGAAAGGACCTAAGAAGAACTTGGATGTCTAAGGCTGGAGATGTAATCCTCAGTTTTCATCCAGTTGCTCAAGGTTGTATTTGTTTGCCGCCTGTGTCCAGAACAGCTGCCGGTGTGGTAGGCCTGAGCTGCACCTCTGTTCTCATGTCAAAATGCATTTGAAATCCAAAACCAGGCATCTGTATTCCTGAACCACCTGAAGGGCTTGAGATGATGGGTGTCACACAGAGTACTGTGTGATGCACATAAATAAAAAACGAAAACAGGAGTTGCAGGTTTGCGTTAATAAACAAAGGGCAGTGTCCACTTTCTACATAGTTTATGCAGTAACTAATATTAGAGGACTGAATCTCCTGGGAGATGAGATACAATGCATTCTTCTTCCACAGCATCATCCAAAAAGCTCTTGCTTTCTAGGAGAAAAATTTGTTGAGAACCTTGAGGGTAGCACCTGCTCTTGAAAACTTGAGGTCTCGCCTTTTTGAGTCTGTTTCGTCATTTGCAAACTGACAATTCCTGTGCTTTTGAGATATGTGATGTAAAAATTGCTTTGAAAGTAAAGGCCGATTGGTTTTTGTGAATTTGAAGATAGATTCTGATGCATTAGACTTGCCTCCAAATATGATCATCAGCATCTAAACCCTTCCTGTAGAGAAGTCTCTTAGAGCCTGATTTCTGTGGACGAGAGACTTAGCCAATCCATTTTAACAGCTGAAGAGCACTTTGTTCAGAATCAGCCTGATAAAAGGAACTAAATAACATGAATTTGCTATATCCAATCTGTAACGTGCAAAACCCATTCAAAATGTTACATAATGAGCATTTCATGCATGCCTATCAAATCATAGTGGTGACACTCAACATAATATTAGCAGGTGTCAGAAACTACTATTTATGTGTTCCTTCTACTTTTTCCTGTCAGCTGTATTATTTTGCTGAAAAGTGGCAAAATCCATTCTTAACTTCTCTACTGTTCTATTCAGTGGAGTAAAGACAATTTAGACATTAGCTCCAGATTTCAATTACTCATAGTTGCAATCCACTTTTAAAAATTCCTCTTAGCACATGTAAATGAATAGCACTTGGCAGCACGTGCAGCCAGCAATAGTGCCCACATTATGGTTCAGGTTGCATGGCCCAAAGGCCTTCTGATGTTTGCATCTAGTAGTCATCTAGGTTGAAACTGATTCATAGGATGTGTCTAAACACTAGCTACACTCATTTCAGAGTGGTGAGGACAGCCTGTACAGGAGTGTGGAGAGTGGAAATTTGGCTGGCACATCAAGAAAAAAAACTTGTTAATTACACAGGCTGAAAGAAAAAATGTCAGGATTTTTAAATATCTGTACAGGTGTTATCTTGTCTCTGCTACCTTAGATGGAACCCCATTCCACAAAGCAAATGGACTTTGATTCCTGACCCTCCCCAGTCCCTCATTTCCCATCCCCCCCTTCCCAGAAAGAAAAGCAATATAAGCCCTTAGAAATATCCAGATTCTTTGGCATTAGAACACATGGTTGGACTCTCAATTACTGCAAATCAGTGCTACTTCATTGATTTCATTAAACTTTGCTGGCATACACTGAATATGCCCCCTACTGTTAAATAGTGAAGGAAAATATCTGCCCTAGAGGAATGAATGTATCTGAAAGAAACTGAGCTAGATGATTTTCATACTTGGAAAATGCAGAGCTATTCAGGCTGTGTTATGCTTCTCTCTAAAAATGTTTGTCCCACTGATACAGCTGAGGCACTAGATCAAAGATGATGCTGGTTTAGCAGCACTGTAAAGCATAGAAGAGTTGTTCACTTTTCAATCAGACCTATAAATTTCCAGAGCCACAATTGCACAGTAGGCTTTGCTTTGCTAACAGCTGCTAGCCCCAAAATGTGTTGTGGTTAGTTGCTGCTCTATTTTCTCATGGCGTATCTGCAGATGCTTGGGAGAGAAGATGAGTCAGCAGCAGAATAACTTTAAAGTGGTCATCGACTTTGTTCTCCACAACAAGGGATGTGCCCTAGGTCAAATTTCTTATTTCAGCTGGTTGAACTTCTGAATAAGCTGAAGAATGCTAGTTCTAAAAAGTTTACAGTTCAAAGAATTTTTCTCCACTCCTCTGGTAGGCAGTCTTAGTGTGTCTTTTGAATACACACAGATCAGGGAAATCTGCTTATTTTCTTTCTCATCAAAGCTTTATTTTATGCCTCTATCCAACTTCTAAGTTTATAAAACACAAGTAACTATTTGGCCCTGTGTATCACTGAAATTATTTGCATTTAATAGTTTAAGATCTCTGATATACAATATAGCCTTTTTACAGGGATGAAATTTAATAGGTTTTTTTAAATAAAGTAATAAAGATCAACGTTTTCATGAAGGATAAGAACACATGCAAAAAGATAAATGTTTTAAAACTTTAAAAAAGGGCACCTCATCTTGCCTAGGCATTCAGTATCTTGATTATTTGCACTTAATGCATATTCCTTAATACTGAATTGGTCATTTCTGTTAGATTGTTATAATTCTCAGAAAGATGGAGGATTTCTGTTGAGAATGTCTCCAGTAAATAGAAAAAAGAGAGCAAGAATGAGGTGGCCTTTGAATTCTGTCTGAAGGACCACAGACTGGTTCAGGAGCAAATTTTACGTGATCCAGTTGTACATGCCACCACTGTATTGCTATTTGGAGGTCTTCTGTAGCTGTGCTGAAGGAAATGGCAGACAGTATTTCTCCTTTGTTCTTTATCTAACCTAGAATACTCCGTGATAAAGAAATCCGCGTTAACCAATCACATGTTAAATGCACATAAAATTTGGCCATAACAGCAAAGTCCAACAGTGCTCTTGTAATTTGGGTTCTCTGATTTGGCAGTGGTAGTGAACACTTAGATGATCCAAGGAAAAATTAACTACTAAAATACAAAATTCTGTGGGTGATGTTTCTCAACTGTTCTCCACGGCACAGGATCAGCAGGCTTGAGCATCAGTTTCTGAGTCTGGGAAAGTTATGCAGTTCTCTTTGTAAAGATCGACATGTCAGCAGTGAATGTGCCAGTGGGGAAGGAGTGGGAGGAGAAACAGCCCTGTAATTACAGAGATCAGTGAAACATTTTCTGGTCCAACCGCGGCTATTTCGGGGGGTTTATTTTACGCTATGCTATCCCTTAGTAAATGGTGCTGGCACTCCTCTCCCACGGGAGGTTGGTGAGGTTTGTTACTGGATGTGACCAAGTAATGTCCAGGAGATGAGGACCCCAACAGAATGTAGCCAGTGACATGTCTGTGGGGGCTCTGTGGTGACAGCTGTGTTGCCAGAGCCCCCAAGTGCAGGTGCAGTCTGGGCTGATGGCAGGAACTGCTGTCAGAGCTGCACAACAGCCTCAGACAGCAAACCCACACTGCTCCCTGGCAGTCATGCCTCTTCAGAGGTCATGCTGGTCAAAAATGGTCAATCAGTAGGATGCATCTTGTGCTGTGATGTATTTATGTTGGCAAACCTTTGTTCTGCGGACTCTGTGTGTGTTACTGATGAACAAGATGATGTGGAATTTTTTCCATCTGCTCTCTTAGTGCTTTTGCCAGTAAGTGTAACTGGTTTGGTGTTGACTGTGAAGTATCACACTCTCACAGCTGACAGTAATAGGGCATACTCGTGCAGCTGGGATTTAATTAGCCTGTGGCCCTGTTTTGAGTAATGGCCAAATCCACCAGTACAAGAAGTATCTTCTGTCAAGTGCAGGAGCTAGTTTGGAGAGAAATTAGCAAACCTGTACTTTTGAGGGTTTTTTGGACTTTACCATAAGATAATGCCATCAGAGGCTGGAACTCCTCGTTTTTTGTGTGTGTCTGAAGATATGTCATGTATCTGTCTGGATGTTTCCTCTATTACAATCCTGTCAAGAGCAACATTTTTAAGGGAATAGGTTTTTTTCAAAGGCAGACACTAGATTCTGGTCAACATCTAGTTAATATTTGTTATTAAAAGCTTATTTATGCCTGGCATTGGAAAAGCCACAAATAGAAAGCCTGTGTTTTTGTAACTAAAAGCACTATGGACAACTTTATAAAAGCTTATAGCTGGCTTATGTTGTCTTTCTGCTATAATTAGTAACACAGTAGAATGCTTTGGGAAGAGATATTAGATGCTGAAATAGTGATTCCAAATATAAACAAGGTCCCTAAGGCATGAATGTAATGCCTTGCTTATAAGTCTAAATTACTTTTTTATAGCTAGAACTAGCATGTCTAGTGGCTAATTATGATGTAGCCTTATGTTATGCCCAACCATCTCCTCTGTTGTTTTCACATGCACCACTTAACTTCCTAGGCCTTCATTTCATAAAGGATTAAGTACATTGGAATCTTACTAAACAAGAATAGATGGACAAAAACTTTTATAGCAGGAATAGATTTCAACATGAATTTAAATGTGTGATGAGGCATTTTGCTGAATGCTAGTGCAAAAACTCTGCAAACACTTTAGAGGTGGGGCTGGAAAAGGATGGCTTGGATGTCACTGTCTTTTCCAGCTGTTATGATGGGAGTTATGAAAACACTGCTGATGGTAAAAGAGTCTAACTTTCATTCTCAGAGAGGTTTGAAAGCAAACTGAGCTAAAAAATTGGAGGTTTTCACCTTGGAGTGAGAATCTTTTGTCCCCATTAGAAACATTCTCAATCAGTGCTACTGATGTAGGCACTCTCCTGATGTACAGATAAGGTGTAGGATGTCTGGTTCAGGTTTTGGGGGACTTTATTTGGGTAATAAGAGAATATATGACTGGACATTTGTAATCTACTTGGCAGCACAAATTGTCTAAAGCAATCAGTGTAACAAATGGTCTTGTTTTGAACAATGAAGAGGAACATCTTTGGCTTGGTAGGTTTCTGAGTCATAGAGCTATAGAAGAGTTTGGTTTGGAAATGACCTGAAAGACCATCTAGTTCCATCCCCTTGCCACAGGCACGGACACCTTCCATTAAACCAGGTTGCTCAAAGCCCCATCCAATCAGGCCTGAATCTCTAAGAAAATTTTGATTATATGTCAGAACAGAATGTAAAAGAAAGCGAGACTAATTTCCTCCAAGTTTCACAGAATATATGGATAGGATGAAAATTAAAAAACCCTGAAAATTTTAGCTTTTAGTGCTCTAAAAGCTTGATCCCTTTCTGAGCCCCATTTGATAGGCTCCATCTCTTCATTCATGGTTGCCTCCATCATGGGCTTAGTCAAATCTGCTATCTCAGGGCTCATGGCCAACAAAATCCCAGAGCTCCGAAATTAGTTCTGTGAATTCAAAGAAATAGTTAAAGCTACAAAGGATGTTGCAACTGGACGCAGCTTTACAGCTAAAATGAGTTGTAAAACATTTTGCAGAGAACTACTGCTAAAAATAGCTATGCATTGAGTTGAGAAAGTGCAGAGAGGCTGAACAAGGTCAGTCAGCACAACATTATCCGGTTCTTACAATGGAGAAAATTTACCCACCATTAGTCCACATGTTATTCAGTAGATGGTGTCTGCTGTCTTCTGGATGAAGCCTTACTTGTTTTTTTTTCCCTTCTTATCCCACTTGGTTATCTGTTGTGTTCCTTCCCTTTGCTCCCTGGGCTATTTTCTGCAGGAGTGCAGCTTGTTCTTTTCTCACGTCATTTTCATTGGGCAATGGACCAACGTGTCATAAGTAGAATTACTTAACATGTATTTATGAGATTGTTTATATATTTACCAGCTTTTGAACATTCATGCACAGTACCACAAAAAAAACCCCTATTTTTGCAAAGCACTTGCATATTCCAGCAAATGAATTGCTAGCTGTTTTTAGTAAATTTTAGTTAATTTATTTGAAGAATTACAGGAAGTACAGAGTCAAACTTGGGCTGGTTTTGGGTTTGTGGGGTTTTTTTAACACTTGGGTCTTTTTGGAACCACCCCTAACTTTCCCTAATCTACATAGTTTTAAGTTTCCCATGAAAAAAATTAATTGAGTATCTCTGCCTTAATACAAGATGATGCCTTGGCACTTAAATCCTGTATCTATCCGGTAATTCAGTTTTTGTGGGTGCACTGCAGTCCTCTTTCTACATTAGGGTCTAAAAGTGCTCCCACGGAAGATGACAGCAACCATAAATTAGGAGATTTTTCCCTAGGCCTATGCCAATATGGGAAGCTGACAGTCATTAGCCTCAATTAAAGATGGGAGCACTGACATTCGGAGGGGAAAAACTAAGTGATTTGGCAAGTCTTAAAAGAAACTTGGAGCATGCCCTCTGAATCTCAGTTCATGGGGGCATCCTTCCCTGAGAAACCTAAATATTCTATGGCTTTAGCATTCCATTTTCCTGCTAGACTTTTCCCCTTCTACATGTCACTCAGAAAATGATCTTTGACCATAAACTTCTGGGAGCAGTAGCTGTCATCTGTCTTTATTCTCTGAAATGGCTGGGATGCTTTTAATTGTAGGAAATCAAATTATAAACATAATGTAACCACTTCCTTTTTTTCTTGTTTGTATGATCTGTAACCTCCCTCCCTCCCTCCCTTCCTCCCTTCCTTCCCTCCTTCCTCCCTTCCTTCCCTCCTTCCTCCTTTCCTCCCTTCTTTCTCTTCTTTCTCTTCTTTCCTTTTCATTTATTTTTTTGTTTCTTCATCATGTGATGTTACCTTCCTTAAAAATTCATATTCCAATGGATTTAATGAGAGTTTGGGAGCCAGATGGCATACCATATTTTTTTCAAATCATTTTAATGCGCGTAACAGACAATTCATGTTGACAGGAGAGCTTCGCTGAGGTGTCTGTAAAGCAAATGTGTTACTTGTTACTATTAGAGCAGAATAATTGTTTATGAAAGGCATCCTCAAATTCAACAATGATTCAATAAAGTAAACAGAAATGATTTGTGCTGTGTAAACTGCACACTCTGCAGAGATTTTACCCACTTGTATAGGTTGCCTAAAACAATTACGATCTGAGTGGAAATGCATGATGCAGTGTGTTATGATGCAGCAATAGTCATTGAAGTTCAGATTCAGGCAATTCTGTATGAAAATCTCCAGCCTTTGGGCAGTATTATGGAAAAGGCTATTGCTGGAGACAATAAAGATGACTCTATTTCAGGTTGGATAGAAAGAGGGAAGCATTCTTTCTTCTTTTGCCTACTAGGAAGAAAGAAAAGCATGAAAGTAATATCCAGGCAGAAGAAAAAGACAGAAAAGCAATGGATTCTAGTGTTGTAGTTAAGATTAGTTGGAGTTATAGGTACAGCTTAAAAAGTCATGTCTTATGATCCTCATGCTGCAGTCAGCTTGGAGTAGAAGCCAGCTATCTGGTTTGGGGAAAATAGTAGAATCTTTGATAAATGCATGGTCTGTATGTACCCATCTTATCTGTTTTAGTAGCTAAACTGTGAAAATTAGGAGGTAAGTACTAGCTTGAATCTTAACAGAATATTCGGTGTTAAATAACTCTGTGAACCTCTAGCTTTTCTTTTAAAAAAGTTGCAAACATGAATAAATGTACTTCATTCCTGAATGTTACTAATTATTTTTTTCAGTGCTCTTCAGATCTGACATTTTTTAAAAATTTATAGTCTCCTAACCAACAAAACAACCAACCAAACAGTGGTGTATGACTTTTACATCCATTGACACAACTGGTATGGGGAGTGTTTCTTTTTTCAAGAAAAAGGAACAGGATGTGTAGAAACTGCATGAAGAGAGGCTGAACTTGTCATTGTTGGGACGGACTCGATAAAAAGCAGGCAAAGATCCCGAATAGATAAAAGTGAAACTTCTACCTCCTTTATTTTTTCACACAGCTACTTTTATATATTTCCTAAGTGTACGTGCACTAACATTAGTGGTGCTCATTGTACACAAACAATCACCTATTGGCCACAAACTACTATCTCTGTACAAACTCGTCCAAGTTTCTTATCTTCTGCTTCTCCTGAGTTCTCTCAGTCTCTGCAAGCTGTTTATCTTTATGGGTACACAGCACTCTGGCCAAGGTCAGACTCTTCTTGCTCTGTCAAGAAATCCACAGGCTTGGTACAGTTTCCCACATGAACTGTGACAGAAAGGAGAGCTTTTCTGCAACAGGCTGGTGATAGTCTACCACTGTGATGTGCAGAGTACAGTGTATACTGTATGTTCAGTATAAAAAAGGTATATAACCTTATAGAGAAGATTTAGGCAAGTGAGGATAAAACCAAAAAGTGTACTTAAAATATATAGGAATTTTTCCTGTTCTGGAAAAAAGAAGTCAAAACAGGCTTCTGTAGCACCCTACAGCCGTATCAGCCAGTAGCTTTGAATCAGAATTGTTGTTCATCACTTTTGAATTTTCATAGCTATAGTCATAGCATGGTAAAATACACACCTTCTAGACTGCTCTGAATTGCTCTTTTTTTCCCCTTTTTCAGTAAATATTTAATTGTATTTTCTATAAAGTTCATATACAGGATTCATAACAAAATTCCTTTCTGGAGTTTAGAGATAGCAACTTGTGCAATCCTGGATTTCTGTGAGCCACTGTTACCTGTGTGGTTGGGCAGGAGTGAGTACCAGACATCTTATGAGAAGCTCAAAAAATGTTTGAATTCTATCAGAATCTCATCATAAACTATGATTAGAAAACCCCAACTGTTGAAATTCAAGGTATGCATTTTATCTAATCAAACATTGCTTATCTGACACTCGGGCATTAATGTTTTCCAAGGATGCTAACCTCTTCTGGTAATTATTGAAAGAAATTATTCACTGTGATAGATATATTTAAAAAATGGTGTGAGCAATCATCTGAAAATATTTCTTTTCATCTTTAATAAACTAATTCTTACCTCATTAAGCCAGCTGATTGGCTACTATTATGATTGACCACTTTATTGGAAGGACATTCAACAGTATGTCACAAGAAGATGAAGTCTTCAGCTGCTCAGTTAAGTACATGAGTGAGATGAAATGACAGCAAAGTATGTCCGCAAGGAGATGTGATACGAAACTAGATTTATTTAGGACAATCTGATAGAGAAAATTGAATGTTGAGAGTTCCTTGAAAACTCTCCAAGTATTACTCTGTGTGATTCAGCCTGCAAAATGGCAACAGCTGTGAGGAATATTTGGTTTGCCATTTCCTATAATACTGGTGAAGATAAAGGAGGTGAGCAGTCTATGAGATCTGAGAGATTGTCACTATTTCTATTTATTATGGACTGTGTTCAACGCTCTTTGCTGGCAAATATCAGTTAAAGTTTTTCCAGTGTAAGTCCTTATGTTTGGGATCACGGCTATTTGAAATTACAGAGGGATGACTACATGGTCCCTTGACTTGCTGCTTTGTGTCAGTAAGTAGATGTGCTACATTAAGTTGGTGTTCCTGTACTCAGTAAATTTGTGCCTCATTAGTGCTAACCTTGAAAACATATTCATGGTCACATAATGACTGTATGTTAAAATAGGTGAGGCTATAAAATCTGTTAATGCTTGTGGATATGTCTCCAGTTTCCTGCTTTAAACAGCTCTTGGACTCTTCGTAAATGTTGTGAATGTCAAAGCAGATACTTGGGGGAATCACTTAAGTTTTTCACTTCCATGTTTCTCAGGCCTGCTATTTGCAGGGGGCTAATTAATGTGTTTATGAAACAAAGATTTTACTTGTATAAATTCTTAGAGTTTCTTATGAGAAGGGAGGTGAAGGATCAACTCTTGTTGGTTACTGTTTTTCTATTCCTGCATTCTTTAGCTGAATTTTCTTTCCCTAATGAGTTCAGTCCAAATCACTAGGTTGAATCTTTCCATCTTTATTCCTCCCCCCTTTATGTCTTTGCCCCTTTCTCCTTGTCATCTTCTCCCAACATCCCATGTCCTTCCCCCTCCTCAACAAAGCAAACTTTAAGACACAGTACGTACAGCACACTGAATGTAAATATGAGTAGATGCAGTAAATTTTCAGAAGACTTCATCGCAGGACCAAAGTGGGCAACAATTTGGATTTGCCCATGCTATTTATGGAGACTCAAAACCGGAGATATGATTAGTGATGTATTAGGGCAGGAAAACTTTGACACTTTCTCTATTGTAACAGGAAGGAAATTTTAGCTGGTTAGACAACCCTTTTTCTGTTAGTCTTACTGTTAAGAGCAGTTTTCTGTATATTTTGGAGATAGCACCCAGTTACTTTTGCTGCTGAATACTTCTTAAAAATACTCTTTTTTCATCAGTAATTGCAGTACTAGCTAAACAGATTTTTGCAGAATAAATTAATTCTTGAAATGATTGGCCATGGATCTTACTTTGTGGCTTATATAAATATGTAGTGAATGGGAATATGGATGAGACTACGAAAGACAGAATGGGGAAATTAAGACTTTGTTCATACATGAAATGAAAGCAAATTACGCAAGGCCTTAACTAGATATTTATAAGTGGCTTTTAGCTATTTTTAAGTGCTATTCCTGAGACTACTTCTTTTTACAATTGAGTATATTAGATATAATTAAAAATAAATTGCCTCCAAGAGAACAGGAGAAGAGTTATTTACTCAGGAGTATTCGATCACTTCTGCAAAACTCTTGGATGTTATTGTACTAGACTTCCAGTGGGTATTCTTAATGCTTACAAAATATGCAATAGACATATAATATCCTTTCTGTACAAAACCATCAGTGGAGACTCTGAGAGTGACATGTCCTTCTGTGATGGTCTCAGTTTTGAATGTTTTCCAGATTGCCTTGCCGGGAGATGCTGACTGCTCTGTGTGATGCCCTTTGCAGTTTTGAAAAACTGTCTAAGAGGTGCTGTACAGAAAGTGGTGAATTTATTCCCTGGATGGCTGAACCGTTTATTTCTTCTTTGTTCCCAGTACTCGCTGGCTTGGAACATATGAGCTAAACACTGATACATTCTGTGGCAGTGCAGCCCTCACATGAGGAATTGGATGCATGGAGGGAAATAGGTTTCAAGACACACCGAGATCCTAGTTGCCATCTCTTTAGTCCAAAATCTGCTGATACACAGTAGGAGTTCCCAGTGTGTGTGATGAGAGTGGAGATGTGGGCAGAGGCTGCATGTGTAACAAATGTTTCTTGAAGACACTTTTACAGGGGTGGGTGATGCTGGGGTTGTTTCCTTTTAATGCGTCAGGTGCCGCAGGGCATCATTGGAAGTGAAAAGTTCCATTTTAGTAACACATGAAGCAGCAATAATACAAGCTTCTCTCTGCTCCCTTCATGATGTGCCTGACTTCTCCCTAGGAGCAGCAGAAATTCAGTGACCGTGCTAACTTAAACATGGGCCTCATGCTGACGTGTGAAATATTAGTTGTAGTGGGGAAACCTGTTTAGCCAGGAGGACATGAAAACATTAGGTAATTTGCCAAAGCTCCAATGGCTTTGTTTTGTTCTGGTTTTTATGTGGGGTTTTTCTTTTCACAGAGGGACTGGGAATACATTTCTTAAGAGGAAAAATTTTCCCCCAATTTTTTGAAAAAGTACATCTAAATCGTACAAAACCACTTCATGGTGGCATGATAAAAGTTTACTGTTACCACACAAGAAAAAATATTGCAGAGATTTTTGATAGTCTAGAAAAACAAAACAGACTGCAGTGTCATTAAAAAAGATCACTTAAGAGCAAAAGTATATCAATTCAGCCACTTAAATATCTGAACTGGTGTGGTTGGAAAAAGTTTGCCAGGTTGCAAAATACTGGGAGGAGAGAGATGTATTTTTTCTGTCATACAGCTAGGCAGTTGGATTTTTCCTCTGCAGTTTATCTTAACTTTGTATCACTTGCCTAGGAGGCTCAGGCCATATCAAAGACATTTGGGAATTACAATATAAAACTTGCTAGTTATTTAGTTTATATATTGTGTATGTGTGTATAAAGAATATGTACATAAAAATAAAATTAGTAACTAGATCTGATTTTTCCCAATGCAAATCACAAGAGCATATCTGAAGAAAGGGGTGATTTAGGCTTAACAGGAACAAAAACAAGTCAGCAGCCTCAGTGCTGAGCTGCCCAGGCAAAGCAGAAAATGGTGAGGAGCCCTGATGATGATGTTCCTTTAGAAGGAGAGGTCACCTAGAATGATGCACCTAGGCCAGTTACACCCCGTTTTTTCACAGGAAGAAATGCATGGCAATGTGTTGACTGTGTGACTTGCCACCCACTTATCATTTGGCCTGGAAAGAAGGAAACCCCTTAAGCTCTTCCCTGGCTTAATTCTGCTCTAAGCCCATGATTCCTGTATCCCAGATACATGCCCCCATCATCAGATTTGCTTAAGCTAGAGAGGTTATCTTTAACACACCAGTTGAAAACCAAAATAGTTTCTTGAATGTTGATTTTAATTGATGCTTCATCCCCAAGGCCTTAAATTTACGGACAGCAATCGTCCGGCTCTAGTGATACATCTTTGTGGCTCACTTTGATTTCTTGTTCATGTTCCTATAAACTGAAACCAGAATGGTGGTTATGACAAGATTGTTCGATGATGAGAAACTGAAGTTAGTGACCATGTTTCCAGTCTGGCAGAAGACTTGAAAGCAGGTTTTCTTTTAGCCGAGTACTCCAACCAGCAGGCCTTTGTTTAAAACGGGACTGACCAAAGTGCAGCCAGTTCTCCAGTGGCTTTGTCCCAGGCCTTACACAAAAACCATGTAATGTGGTATGCTTTCACAAGCAGTACAGGGAACAGTACGAAAATTCTGCTGGACATTTGAGCAGCACTGCTCTTTCATGTGTGACTCCTGGCAGAAATCTAAGAGGCCACAGATTCAGGCACCAATGTGGTTAATGATTAGTGCTCAAGTTCCTCTGTAAATCTCACCTCAAATCCAAACCCAAAAGGAACTTGAAATAGCTGGCAGAGGGGATCTCAGTTACAGTGGCCCCTGTTTTGTGACATTATGCTCTGATTTGCATTTTGAGCTTTTAGATACATCAAATATCCATTCCTGTTTGAGAATATTGTGGTTCTTTCCCTGTTAATAGAGAAATGCTTACTTGAAAGCAGTATCTTGGTTGTGTAGAAGAATGATTAAAACATTTTAAGAAAGGAATACAAAACTCTTAGGAGAGTGTTTTCAATGCCTGAATACTTTAGGCTTCAGGAAAGACAGCTGCATCATTTTGTATATTGTGAACAGGTTCCAAGTGTGTGTACACATGGTCACATAGAGAACCGTACAAGAATTATTAGGATATAATTCCACATTAATAGTAAGACAGGCATAATAATGACCCATATTGCACTAGGTGTTAGAGATCTGGACATGATAGATGGAGCAGATCTATGAGATCGAGTTCATGTATCAGCTACTGTCCTCCCAAAAGGGGAGACAATCATTACAACACTGATTTTTCTCTCAGACTCCACTAGCTCATCTTGCTTCAGTGGGAAATCAGTGTGAATAAACTGGCTCAGATGAACCCTGCTTGATCCGATCTCATGATTTAACCAGGCAACCGGAGGAAAAATGTCGCTTTGGCCAATGAATAAATACACATCTTGTTTTAAACAGTTAATGAACAAAAATTAAACAGAGTCCCACCTGAACTTTTGAAAAGGATATTTTACTTTGTCAACTATAATACAATTAAAAAAACCCCTCAGACTGAACTCATGCCAACTCTGTGTCATTAAAATCCTAACAGTACAGCAAAGACTAGCTGTTCTTTAACTTTCTTACAAGGGTAAGTCCGTGTTATGGATGGGTCAGAAATAGGTTAAAGTCATAATTACTAAAATAATTTTACACTTAAAATCCACCTGCTGCTGTCCTTATACAATATGATGCTCATAGTTATTCTCTCTGTAATCTATACATCTTCAGAAAACATCATTAAGGACACCTTTTTCCCCTCTGTGTTACGTTGCTTATATGTTTCACATGAAGAAAAAGCTGTATTTTAACTCTGTGAATCCTGATCCTTAATTATGCTAGATACCAAAAGTCTTGGTCAGAGACTATTCTAAGTAACAGTCTCAGCTTTCAATGCCTTTTCTTCTCTATTGCTGAGACCTCCAGCTTCTCAGAATATGGCATGTTTTGAAATGTCATTGTATCACAAAATCTCATTTACTCTTTTGAAAGGAAGAGTAGCTTGCAATTTAAATATACTTGCTAGAAGAAAATAATTTTGCATAACAGCTTTTTTTTTTTTAAAAAAAGAAAGATTCTTACAGATGTACATCTGCTAACCAATGCCTAAATTTGCTTTCCCTTCTATATGTAAAGAATGATCTGTGGAAAAAGAATCCTATATGCATAGAAGAAATGTTATTAAATGCTGTACAGCTCCCCTGGAAACACATAATCTGAAATTCTGAAAAGCAGCTTTTAAGTCAAAAGCAAGAACTGTATAAAATTATACTCCCACTTTGCTCATAGAAACGCTGGTGTGATTTCAACACTTACTACTTTGTGGAACCTTTTAATAATATTTTTTCTCAAAAAATAAAACATCTGAAGGGTACTCTCGTACACAATTGTGATAGGTTTTATTAGTATTTCTCAGGTGGAGAATTTTACTCAGTGTGTGTGACTTGAGTCCACAGAAACGCCTCCAGCATGTCATCTGGCATAAATCCTAAATGTCAACAGCATTACTGCTAAAGCATGGTAGTTTTTTGTATTACTTTAACTGCACATCGTGACGTTTGATTGCTGGAGAGGTGCTCTCACACAGGTGTTTTTGTATGTTATCTACCTTTGTATGTCTCAAATTTAACTCTACTGGTACAGTGATGCCTCGCACAAGATCCTTGGGATTTTAAGGCTAGGACGTGAAAACGAGAGCGCCAAAATCCCCATTGCCCTGCCTGTTCGTACCTAACACGGAGCAGGAGCAGGGCGGGGACCCAGCTGGGCGGGCGGCGGCCGCTCCGTGCGGCACAGGAACCGCGGCCGCGGCACGGGGGCTCGGCGGCTCCCACGGTGCGGCCCCGCAGCCACGAGTGCCGCGGGGCGGG
>JAWWMP010000132.1:35338088-35418500 GCA_035047865.1 Dendrocincla tyrannina | reverse complement strand
GCCCGCCGCCCGGAGGTAACCGGGGACGGGGGGAGGGCGCTCCCGCCGCGGGCGGGCGGCAGGACCGGCCCAGGGAGGCCCCGCTGCCACCCGGCCTGCCCCGGCCACACGGCTCCTCATGGGGGCCGGCACACAGGCAGCCCGGAGCGGGAGCGCCTCCGCCGGGAGGGAGGGAGGGATGGGCCGGGGCCGGGGCCGGGGCCGGGGTTGGGCTGGGCAGGGTCACGGTCACGGTCACGCCGCTCGCCCGTGCTCCGAGCAGCCCGCCGTGGTCCGAGGGGCGGCGCGGCCGTCGCAGCACTGCGGTCACGGGCTGAATGGTTGGTTCTGAAAGAGCAAAGGGCAGAGGTGACACAGGCGGCCGTGTGTGCCTGCGGCTCCAGAGATAGCTGTTTTGCCGTTCCATTACCTGTGCAGGGAACAGCGGGTTATCACACCCGCAGCAGCCTTGTGCTGCCGGGTCACAGCTCCAGGGAGGCGGTGTGGCTTTGCTGTGCTGGAGCACAAACGGTACACGGGTGTGTCGGAGGTAGGCCTTACACCTCCGAGTGAGTGCCGGGCTAACGCGCAAGGGCCTGCCCCTGTTCTGAGAACATAGTTTCAGTTTCTCAGGTTTTCAGTTCTCAAAGAGGCCAGGAAGGGTAGAGAGATATGTTTCTAAAATGTTCTCTCCCCACAGTCAAATCTTTGGGTGCTGCGTAGCTAAGCATGTTCAGAATTGTTTGGAAAATACGTATAGGTCTGAAAGCATTTATAAACAGTGTAAGAGGATTCACTTAAAATGCTTAAGGGTGGAGGAGTTTAACAGGATGGCTTCCTGAGATCTCAACCATATGATTCTCTATTTCAAATAAAAATAAGATAGTAGATGTGCGTAGTAGTGGTGAAAAGGAGGAAGTCCTTCTGCAACAAGTAGGCAAGAACTTCCAAGAGTCATTGTGCTAATTCTGTAAAAGAATAATAGTGCTGGAAAAGGCAGAGACACTGTTTCTAACAAAAAAATCAGTCAGCAATATATGTGTTGGTTGGTTGTGCCCTTAGTCTGCTAAGACAGTGAGAGCTGTAGTTAGTGAGATGTAAAATCTCTTGCTGTGTAGCTGCCTAATTAAGATTGCCCAAAACAATAGTCATTCTGGCAAGGCAGTAGTGCCCATTTTTGTCACGAGGGAATTGTCTTTGTGGAGGACATAATTATGCAAGTGTTCTGTTGAAAGGGCCACTACCTTAGGTGCAAGTATTTAATCCTCTTCCTGTGCCTAGGAAGCTGTTTTCAACGTGCCAGTGAAAGCAGATGCATGGGTTGATTTCAAGCACTTGTGCATACTTGGTTACAGAAAAGGAGGGACCATCTGCTCTTTCAGGCCCTGTCACAGAAGACCATAATCATCGTGCCATTGTATGAGTTGATGGTGGCCTTGTGCGCTTAGCGCTGTTTGCTGTTCTGGTTATCACACATCCAAAATGGTTTAGACCTCAGCAAGGCAAGGTCTAAGAGCTTGACTAGCCTTTAGTAAGGTACAGAACAGCTTCCATATGCTTTGAGTGACTAAACAGACCTGAAAGAGGGGAAGATACGAGGTGAAATGCATAGTATTATCTAATCAGAAAGCAAATTAAGAACAAAAGGAAGTACTTTCCCACAAATAATGAAACTCATTGCCTCAGGATGTTATGGAGAGAAAGTATAATTGGGTTCAAAAAGGATTTATTCAAATGTATGGAAAAAAAAATTCATTACTTGGATTCTGCCTCTGGCTCCTGAGGAAATCCCAAAACAGCTGATTGGTTTCTAGACCTTGTAGAATAAAAGATAATTCTACAGAAGTACTTTCTTCTTATACTCTATCCTAAACATCAAAGTGAGCTACTTCAGAATCACTTCACATTTTAAAAAGCTTTTATTTCCCTTTCAAAAGCAGAAACAAAAAACCCCAGGCTAGTGATAAAATGTAGTGTTATGTAGTGTGACAGTGTTAAACCAGGGTAAATACAGTAGTTTCAAATCGTGTCCAGTGATGTTTGCACTGGCACACAGATACTTTGGGTGGAATATGCTAAATGATAGCACAAGAATAGTGATTGCAAGAACAATGTAATTGTACGATTTGGATGTACTAGTTCACTAGTAACAATGTAATTCACCAATTGAATAGAAGTTATAACTAATAATGTTAGATTGCAAGCATAATTTTTTTAGTAGTTCAGAAATCATTGAGAATTAACTTTCAATTGTAGAAGTGGTGTCTAATTTAGTTCAAGTGTTTATTTTTTGGTAAATAAGAAAATAACAGATCACTAATTCTATAATCCACCATTACAAAATGCTACAAACTAGTAAAGGCTGTGATGTTGACAAGAACAGTGGTTATTTTCCTGCTGTATTTGGCATGAAGTTCATGGTTTGTTTGCACTTTGTGAATTATTTTTGAAGATGGGCAAGGTTTGCGCCATTTTTGGAGGATCCCGGGGAATAGGCAAAGCTGTTGCAGAACTCCTGGCACAGAAGGGCTGCCGCCTGGCGATTGTTGCTAGAAATCTGGAAGTAGCCCAAACCACTGCACGCAATCTTGGTGGTATGTATACTGCTTTGCAATTTTCTCTTACTATCCAATGCTTAGGGAACTTGTAAAAGTGGTAAGTCATTAAAAAAACCCATTGTTTACCTTGATGAAAATGAAAAATAAAGACTGAAGAATTTAAAAGAAAAGCTATGTTTGTACAGTTTTGGTTTTACAATATTTGTTGAGAAAGTTAAATATGTTACCTATTCTATCCACAATATAGGAATTTAAGATGAAAGGGAAGTGGTATGAAGTGAGTCATCCTCGGATCCTGAGCAAGCCAGAACTGAGACCAGTGTGCTCATGCTGAACTTCTGATTTCAAAAGGCAGAATATAAAAAGGAAGGAATTATCACATAACTAATCAGTATAGTACTTGAGAATTGTCTGTATTTAATTCTCTGGAGATTTAATGGGTTCCTTAAATTATAACCTAGTTCAACATCTGTTTTGAAATTGAGTTGATAAATCCTGAAGGAGGTTTATGAATGATATACCAGCTTTTACTGTTATTATAATGTGCCTTTATTTCAATACAGCAGAGCATCTGGCACTTAGCTGTGATGTATCCAACGAACAAGAAGTCCAAAAAACTTTTGAGGAGATGCAGAGGAATTTAGGTCCTATTAACTACTTGGTTAATGCAGCTGGGATCAACAGGTTAGTTACTCCTTATGAGATTATGTGTAATTCTAGATGAAGGCATCTCACTGTAAGGTGCTATGGGCACTCAGTAAGAGTGGTGTTACTGAGTACATTTGAAAATAATATTAAGTGATTATCAGAATTTTTGCTCCTGATGGCATTAAAATGGTAACAGATCGCAGAATATTCTGAGTTGGAAGGGACATGGTACAGCTTTCACTGTAGTTTCTGGATTCTGAGTTTGAGTTCCCCCTCTACTTCTCTTTCTTCCACTTCTTCCCCCTAGATGATCCAAAACAGTGTTTGCTACCATGCTGCAAAAGAGACCTTGTTGGCAGAAGCATGGCTTTTTTTCTTGCTGTGTGTCATCCTTTCAGTGTCTTAATTTTGAACGCTAGAATGTAGAGAATCATATTCACAAGTCCTGTAGAGAATCACATTCACTAGTCCTGTTTTATTATGAATAGGCATGATCGGTGGGCTTGTTCAGTGAGTTCTCTTGGGGTTTTTGTCTGTTTATCAGGGATGGTTTGTTACTGAGAACCAAGACTGAAGATATGATAGCCCAGATTCACACTAACCTTTTGGGAACAATGTTGACATGCAAAGCTGCTGTAAAAGTCATGATTCAACAACAGGGAGGTGCTATTGTCAATATAGGTAAGCTACTTGTGTAAGCCCATGGAATTCTGTGTACTAGTTTTCTGGAAAAGTTTAGCAGGTGTAATGTTACATTGTTTGTTACAATTGACTTATTTTCTTTATTTTTTTTTTTTTAGAGAGCCCATATTTAGCATTTCCTTATGAATGCTTATTCTTTTGTGTAATTTCAGCAACTTCTAAATATAAAACCAGCTTGTTTCAGTAATAAACACCTCAGAGTTTATATTTTATTGGAAAAAGAATTTTGCTATTCTTTATCAGTTCTTTCAGTATCTAGATCTACCAGATGCTAGTTATTAACTGAAGATTGATAGGTACAATCTGTTTCTTTTTTTTTTTTTTTCTTTTTTTTTTTCATCTGTGGAAGGATTTTCTTCTTTTTTTTTTTTTGAAAACTCTTCGTTTTACTTTCCAGGTGCCAGCTGGTCAACATAGATACATGGATTGCACAAAAAAATGGGGAGATTTGCTTATCCCAACAGTAGGCTATAAAGTGCATACAATAATATATAGACTCCTTTTCTTGTAATCTAATTTTTCATTCCAAATTTAAAACTCAAATATTAAAGCTAGTACAAGATTTCAAGTTGGACATTTAATCTTCTCTTTGATGTTTCTTTATTTTAGGAAGTATTGTAGGACTTAAAGGCAACTCTGGGCAAAGTGTGTATAGTGCTACCAAATCAGGATTAGTTGGATTTTCACGCTCTCTTGCTAAAGAAGTAGCAAAAAAGCAAATTCGAGTCAACGTTGTTGCTCCTGGTGAGTTTTTGAGAAATTCCTACATCCTTGACTGCCACAATTCATCAAGACTGTGGGTACTCTGAAAGTAACTTAAGACAAATTGCTATTATTTTCTCCAAACTTGTGTTTTTATTATCTTCTTTCTTTTTTTGTTTAAAGTATAATGCATTCTTTTAGAAAACCTTCAGTCTTTTTAAGGGAACACTGAGAAATTTGGAGGAGTGATTCTATCTCTTGTTACACAGTAAATGTGTTTTCTTTGTTCTCCTTCGAAACTTGCTGTCCTTGCAGATGGAAGGATTAGAACTAATTATAGAGAGACAGCTACTCTTGTCCTCTCGTAGAAAATGCTTATTTGTTATTAGAGAAACATGACAGACCACAAAAAGCTGTCATAAAAGCATCTCTGTCTCCCTGTAGTAAAAGGAGGCAGTCTGGAAAGTTAGTTCTGTGAGGACATGGCTGTGATTTCATAAGTTGATCTAGTTCAAGCAAACCACTGTCCTTAAGGAAAAGCTCCTTCTGTATTTTCTGACTTTTTCCACTCATAACTGTGTATGTTGCTGCTCACCTTTTGGTGCCTCTGATGCCTTTCAGACTTCTACATGAACCAGTTCAGCTTGTGAACTAGGCAGGAAAACTCTTTAGTGAGTTGAGCAGCTCACTGAAGGGTCTGAAGCCATCATAGAAGGGCAGTGTTTTACAGTAGAGAGCAAAAGGGAGACTTTCCCTGCTTGGTGGCAGCTAGACAGCAGGTAAGATCAGCGTTTTATGAAGCTGCAGCTTACGTGAAGAGTTGGGCAGCAGTGGGAAAACTGAATCTCAGATAATGGAAAACTGTAACAAAACCTTGATCAAAGATGTCAAGAAACCATCTTCAAATGAGTGCTATAATAGAAATTATGTAATCATGTCATAAGTTCTAAAATAGAATGAAAACACTTGCAAGCTGCGAGGGTTTCTTGCCAGAGACTTCATACTTGTTTTAATTGAGAATGTTTTGGTGAAATGAGTGTGTTTTGTCTTTTGCAAAGGTGATACTAAATATGGGTTTGGGGCCCAATTTTAGTTACCTTTTTTCTTTTTTATGGATTTCTATAGATCTTTGCATTTGGATTATTGCATCAATGCTTCCAAAACTGGAAGACATTTTATTGGTTAGATAAAAAAATCAGTTTTGGCCATAAAATGATGTGAACTGCTTTTAGAGACTTTGTAGAATGGCGATGAATCCTGGTGATAGATTTCACTCTGTAGGATTCAGTGGAAAATCTACTAGATAAATTTAGTCGAAGGTGAGGTAACTCTTCAAATATCTCCCCTCTTAGGCTTTATTCACACAGAGATGACGGCTCATTTGGAAGAAGATCAGTTGAAGAAAGCAATTCTCCTTGGAAGATTTGGAGAGCCTCGTGAAGTTGCACAAGCTGTTGTCTTTCTTCTAGAATCCCCATATGTTACAGGGAGTGTTCTAGTTGTAGATGGAGGCTTGCAGCTTATGACTTAAGTACTACCTTGAATAAATGCCTATGTTAATGTCATGATGATAATATATAAATATGTCATGATTAAAGGGAGATGGTTGGAAATTGTTTGAAGATTGATGTACCTAATTGACTTGGCCTTATCTAGTCAGAGGAGAAATTCAGCAGCAGTGAAGTGCAGCGTGTATATTTAGCTACCTGAAAGAGTCCATTTGGTATCATAAAGTCTGTGTATGAAACAATTTGAAAAAGATCTGGTTTTGATATGGTAACTACTTTAATAACATGCTGATATGTTTTTAAAGCACTGTCTTCTTATAAAGTCCTCTTTTCCAATTTTGGATAGTGTAGAGCTTTTCTTTGAATTATCATGTTACACAAAGGTTAATAAAGTGCAGAGGCATGTTTATTGGGTGCCAGGTATGATTGCATCAAGTTTTTCATGTAGGGCAAAGATTGCGAACTGCATAGTTTTGCATTCTTATTGGTTAGTCCCTACAAAGTAGCAAGGGGTTTCCTTCAGGCTTTGTTTGTTTGTAGCTGACACTACAAAGCTAGGTGCCTCTAGATCTTCAGCATACCTGAATTGCCTTTAGGAGATTTAATTATATGAAATGTGCTTTTATAAAGACAAAACCTACTCAGTTCCATTCTTAAATGTATATACAGCACTCATGTAATCCAGTAGCACTTGAGTGCACACACTGAAGGACTGTCATTGGATTTGTCACTGGAGCTGCTAATCCTGTGATATTCTGAGTTTCAGCTGCAGATACACTGGTGGACAGTACAGCTGCAGACCTTGCTGCATAAAAGATTTTTCAATGACTCAGTAGATGTTTAGAAAACACACGTCACTTCCAGAGCATGAAGTGAAGGTGTTTTGCTCTATATCTTGAATGCTCAGTTCAGCTGTTAAATTGATGCTCCTTAATATGTATGTATAGTCAATAAAATAGCCATTTATTTTATCCAAAACAACTTTTGAAGCAGAGTAATTATTCAGCGGTAAATGATCCTGAGTGTTCCTGTCTTGCTGAAAACTTACCAAATGTTTGACCTCGGGCTTTTCTATTGAGATAAGTAATTTTTGATAATGGATGTTTTTATTATCTCTGAAGAAAACTATGAATGTGGTTTAGGACCTTCACTTCTTAGCTCCATGTTCATTGCATCATGATCCAGATGTTCATTTAGCTTTTGAAATTACTTCCCTTCTTGGCACAAACAAAAGTACAGAAAGAAGAGATCTCACTGATGATAACTTTGAGTCTGAAGTTGGAGACTTTCTTCATTTGTGCAGCTGAGAAATTTTGTCTTTGGGCCAGAAAGCAGTGCATGTTCAAGCTTCTTGCAGGTATGTATTGAGAAATAACACAAGGAATGATTGTATGTTCAGGAGATTTTGCAGTTGGTTGTGTACTCTGGAATATACAGTATCGGTAAAGGTAATCCTTTCAAGAGTCTTTCCTGATATCCCTTTGTAGATGTGGCATTATTTGCTGTGAGAAGTTATGTGTCATATGTATCTTTGCCCCACCAATATAATTGCTAATTAGGTTTCTCTTTTGATAGAAGGAATTGGCCAGAGATAACATGAATTTTTTCCAAAGGCACTGAAGGTGAGGAAGGACAGCTGGTACATTTTTTCTAGTCAAGTAGTAATATGTCAGTGACTTGGCTGCTACCCATACCTGCTCTTGGTATTTCACTGACAAGGCCTGTGTGACTTGACCATATCTTGACCAAAAGCCAAACTTAAGAGACGAGAAATAATTCCCTGTAACTGAGTTCTGACCCTACTATTACCACTTTTTTTCTTTTTGCTGGGGAAGGTAGCTGTTAAATAAGTTATAGGCAATGGCCTTTTTAGTTTACATTAGTGATTAAAAATGGGAATAACACTGTCAGAACAATCTCAGCATGTCACTAAGTTTTTTTTAAAATGTTGCAATGCATACTATGGTTTTATTAGTACTGTTGCCATATGTTTGTAGCCTTAGGTCATATTTTCTAAGACTTCTATTAGTCTTTTCTAAGAGTTCTATTAGAACTGAAAACTAGTTAACAGTAATCCTGGTTCTGTCTGGCCTGATGTGATGTCTCAGATGGTGGAAGTATGGAAGCTGTAGAGTAGGTAACAGGTCAGGTGTATGTCTCCTTAGAAGACTCTTGTACCACCACCAATTTGTGACTGATACGTTTGAGCCGACCATTTAGTAGCTCTGGTTGAGGCCTGCAGGCTTTAAAACAACCCCCTTGTGCTCTCTCTCAGTTGCTTCTGAATTCGTAGACTTCTGTCTTATCCTACCTACCTCAGTTGTTTCTCTTCCATTCTGAAGGGTCATGTTTCTTTTAATTGCCTGCTGCTGGTAAGCTCTTTTGTACCTCACGTTGAACTTTGCTTAACTTTTCCATTTTCTCAAGGAGGGAGCAGCAGGTAGAACTGTTTGCAGTATTCACTGTGGATTTATCTTTAAAAAAAAAAAAAGGTTTTATGTTTTGTTTTATATTGCTTCCAAAAATAATGCCTAATTGTTTTGCTTTTTCCTAACCTTTGCACTTATGTTTTCAGAACTCAGCCCTGAATAGTTAATGGTCAACTTGAAGTCCATTTCTGTATATGAAGGTCTGATTTTTTAGTATTTTTCCCAGCCTGATTTGTTCTCAAATACCTACAATGAGTTTAGTCTGCTGGTTTTATCAACTCTTTCCGCAGTGAAATGGTTCTGCAATTTTTTAATTCCTTGATCCCTTTGTTATTTTGAGTAATGTAGTGTTACTGGAATACACTGTGGGCTTCAGAAACAGCTGTCTTAGGAATAGGTTGTACTTTGCCTGCCCTGTCATAGGTGCCTGTGGTGTTCTGTTGTTCCTATGGTCTTAGGAAAGAACAACTGCTGATTCATACCCTTTCACTTTTATCTTTAAACAATGTTCTGATATGACAACTTCTCCTGGCAGCACAACATCTTTAATTGTTTTTGGCAAGGGAATGTGTCAGATGCCTTTTAGAATTTCAAGCGGTATTATTAGATCTCCATACTCTCATCTTTTAAGTCTTTAGGAGAGCTCTAAAACGTTTATCAAACAGGGCTTTTATTTGCAAAAGCAACTCTGACTTTCCTCATTGTGTTTATCCTGTTGTTCTCATGGCTTTAGAATGATTTCTGGTAGTTGCTATGCTCAGAAAAGTATAATTAGTCTGTACTGTGGATCCCTCTGGAATCTCTTCTTAAAAAACAAGTGGTCCTTCCACCCACTAAACTCCCAAAAGCTTGCTGTTACTTTTGCCAGCTTCCAGTCATTTGTAAATGAGGCAGTTTTAACGCAGAAGTTCCACAGTTACTTGATTTCTTTTGAAATTGGGGAGTGATAGCCCCCAGCTTCCCCGATTTGTCACTCTCTCCTCTGTAACCTCTTCTGATGTTTTGCTCTGAAGGGTAAAACCTTCAAGTTGCCTTCTTGCAACAAGTTGCCTGGAAGTTCTGCTCAAGTTCCTGCATGTACCAAAACTGCAAGTACCAAAAACTGATTTAGGCTTTTGTTCAGAGTTTGGGATTTTTTTTTTCTCTGTGGCCTTCCTTTCCCTGAGCACTTTGCTTTTGTATTTTGATCATCTGCTTGCCTTATTCGGGCATGGTTCTTGTTCCTAAAGTCCTGGTCAGTGTGAATGCACTTTTGCACATTACTCCTCTAAATTCTGATCTGTCTGTAAATTTTACATTCAGTGGTGGATTCTGTTTGACTGCTAAAGCTAGACTGCTGGGTTTACAAACGTTGGTGTTCAAATTCTAATAGCTTTTAGCACATGCCAGCTTCCCTCTCCCCACAAAAATAAGTTTAATTTGATATGTATATTTGAAGTCATCATGCTGAAGTTCAGTACATACAGTCTTAGTGTTATCACAAAGATAACACTAATCTTAATCTTAATTAATTAAGATTAAATCTTAATTTTATTGACTTCTATTTTTGGTTTCATTTTAACATATTTTCTCATTATATGTTTCTTCTTTTTTATGGAAGTCTTTTTATGGACGCAGTAGTGGACTGCTGTCTTTATTAATAAACTTCGTCAACAGACTTGCAGAAATAAAAGTAATCATTACAAAGCCAGTCTTTGAAAATATTATTTTGGCTCAAGCCTTGTATGGTCTTGGGGAGTACAGCCAGAGTTAAGTGGTCCTGATCAGCTGCATGAAAAACAATGTATAAAAAAATTGATCTTGGCCTGCCTTTAACCTTTATCATGATTGTTGTCTGTCATTACAGTTACATTGCTGGCCTTATACTCCTTGGATGTCATAGCTACTGCCACCATCTTAATTGTGTGAGTAATAATATTGTCTAACAACAGAGCTTACCTTTCTAGATGTGGATATTCAATGCATATTTGTTTTCGTGAGTTAATATATTGATATTTAGTTTTATAACTATCCTATATCTTTTATATCAATATTTTGCTTTTTTGTCTTACTTCTATCATATTTCTGGTATGTCTGTTATGCCACTGTCCTTGATTTAAAACAGACATTCAGGCTTTACATCTTGTGCTGCTACCATTTATGCTAAAATGTTTTGGGGTTCTTTACGTATGGATGTTCTCAAGTCAGACTGTGCTTGACAATGGATTTTGACATTTTGAATTTTGTGCTTGACAGATGAATTTTGAAAACTTCAGTCTGCTGTCTTACTAGGCATGCAGAGTTTCTGTGATTCCATTCCTGGTGGAAGTGAGAGAATGTGCTCTTATTCATCTGATGTTTCTTCACCTGCTACATTGCTTAAAACTCTCCTATAACCTGTTCAGTAACAACATCTTTCTGTTTGGTGGGTTAGTCTTTGTGTTTGTTTATTTTTGCTTAAGAGTAAAGTTTTTTACAGATTCCCACTACTCCACATTTCTGCATTTCCTGGAGAATTTTACTACTCTTACTGCCACTGTTTTTTCAGGTGTGCATTGGAGCTTTATTTCATCCACCTAGTTTTGGGAGTATTTTAAAGGAGGCTGCAATCTAGGTCTTGTCTTCAGCTTCCTCTGTGTTTTATTCCAGATCTTTTCTCCTGCCCCATACAGTATCACTGGTCTCTGCATGGCCTTTTACCACCTCCACAGCATTTCTAGAGAGACCATCAAGGCATGTTTTGAGGGTGGCTACTTCTGCAGATGTCATTTAAGTCAGCATGCAGCCATGTTATACTGCAATCCCCTTTCTGACTCATTCATAATTATTGCTTTGGGTTTTTAACTCAGATGGGTTCCTGCTTGAGAGAGGATATCTTTACTAAAAGAAGGTTGTGTATTGCAGTATTTACTCATTTATGTGACCTGCCTTGTCACTGCCAAGTTAGGAAACCAAAACTGTTCTTCTGTAGACTTTGTGTTTGATTCAGTTTAAATATTATAGGTAGTGTGATTTGCATGTTGTGGTGTTTAGTTGAAGCACACTGTAGACCTAGAAAGTTAATTGTTTTTATGTCTTCTCTGCATTTTCCAGTGTTTGGGAAGATGATGGGATACTCTTGTTCATCTTTTCTCCTAGGTAGGCCATTGGAGTCTTACTTTTGCTTACCTGTATAGAAATATGTTTGTAACTCAGAACTTGTCGTAGGGAACTCATTGATCAATACAGTCTTTTCTTGCTCTCAAGGCATGTATTGCAATTAATGGGCTGGATGGAGCTCCGAGCAGCGTGGTCTAGGGGGAGGTGTCCCTCCCCATGGCAGGGGGGGTTGGAACTAGGTGATCTTTAGGGTTCCTTTCAACCCAAACCATCTGTGATTATGTGATTGCCGTCAGTAGAAGTTTCTAGGACACATAAAATGTTCATGAGGTGTTTTTGTTTTTTGTTGTTGTTGGGGTTTTGGTTTGTTTTTTTTTTTTTCCAATATTGCAGGTGAAAGGAGGAGCTATCATGGGGGACAGCTTTTGCAGACTTTATGCTAACAAGTGTGCAATGTTAGCTGAGTTAGTGTGTGCTGAGCGAGTTATTGTTGTATCCCATGAAGAGATTTCGTTGTGGCCTCCTGAGGGCACTCTATCCTAAGGCATTAATGTATTGGTGGTGACTTGGTGAGTAAATCTATATGGGATGGATGGCATCGCTGTTACTAGTTTTGTAAAATCCAGTGCCATATATCCTGAGCTGTCTGGGGGGACAAGGCATGATTTTTAAAGATGGAAAGGATTTCCATACTGAGATCAGTGAAATTTCAATAGAAAGTGAATACCTAAGTCCCAGCAGTCAGAATGTCTTTGTTACATTATTATTCATGGTTAAAACATATATTGCAATGATTATTTATCGCTGTAAGACAAATTTTCATACTTTGATGTGTTTCATATGAGAGGTTGCATTGCATGGCACTGGAATATATATTTTCTGTTATAATTATGTGACCTTTTTTTGCTGGAAGCATAGTGTAGTTCATTTAAGTAAAGCAAATGAAAACTGAACTCTTCAAGACCAGGTACACCCACTTAATTCAGTTAATCACTGTTTGAAAAGTGTAGTGGTGGAGTCCTTAGTGCCTGAAGATGGCCACAAATTACATTTGATTTTCACCCACACATGTTCAATTTTAGATCATGTGTTGAAGGCTCCTTTATTACTGTAGGTAAGTTGGTTAAGTTAGTTACAAACACTACCTGTACTTTGACAGACGTCTTTAAATCAGCATGCCTATGATCACAACAACTGTTATAGTATTTAATGTTTTCATTTTTCATATTAACAGCTCATATCTGTTAAGATCTGGCTTATTTTTTCATTGCATATAACAAAATTGCCAGTTTAGATATGATGCTGTCAAATGCCTTGAGATGACATCCAAGTAAAAGCCAACACATACTTAGTATCATTATCCGCGCATTAGGCCCGTGTCAGGGGGAGCGTGGGGGGCAGATGTCACTGAGCAAATGGAGTGTGTGGATGTTACTGGCTGTTCCCCAGGCTGATGGCTGATGGTACTGAGGTGCCCTTGCGTGCACTGCGGGTTGATGGCTTTGACATTGCTGTGTGATTTTGAACAATTTGTCTAGGAGTAACGGCAGGCTGATTATATAGTATTGCTGAAGTGAGTTAGTGAAGCAGTTTCATGGTTTGTGAATTGCAGATCTCCCATCTCTATTTCTAATGCTAAATAGCACTAGAAGTACATGTTGCAGCTATGTGTTGAAGGTTGTATTGTAAACAGATTTTCACCTGTATGTTGACCTGTTAAAAGCTCCAAGTTAGTCTTTTAATTCTGCTGCTCTCAATTTTTTTATCGTATTTTATCAAATGGTTGGTAGATTTCTACTAAGAGCTTTCTGCAGCTCCGGAGAAAAGAAGCAATATAGTAATGTCACATGTCTTGTATAGATGCCATTTTGTGTGCATGTATGATTCTTGATGGTGAGATGTCTCTGCCAGCAGTAAACTGGAACTGCATCCTTTCTCTGCAGGCTCTTGTAGCTCTGTTGTTGGAAGTCATATATAGGACTGAGAACACCTGTAATCTTATAGTTCACCATAATTTTCAGGGCACCAGCACAGAGGTGATGCTGAGATTTCTGCTATGCAGTGAAGCTGTGTTTAATCTGCCAATATTAAATTAGGGAGGTTAATTTACTACATGTTTTACTAGGTGTTCTGTGCAATCTTTATTTCTATTAGCACCATGGTGTCTTTCTTCCTAATGCTGTATTATCTGGCTTCCATTAAAGCTGACCATGTGCCTGTATCTTTCACTGATTTTTTAAGATGGTTTTTTCCCACTTTGGGGAGAAACAAATATGCTAATTATTAATATGTGGGATAAGTGTTGTTCATAAGAAATTATTTATTTTGATGTGTTCAGCTGAAGCTGCCCATGAGGACCTGTTTGCATTGCCAAAGTAATAAACTTGGTCTTGCCTCTAAAAAAGGACAGTTTTGTGAGCTCTCCTTACTGCGTTATCCTTTGTAATGAGGAACTGTATTTCTACTGTCCTAACTGCTGATTAATGCTCTGCTGTGTTAGCCTCCTGACTTCCACACTCAGCTCCACCCTGCTTCCTGGGAGCTCAGGGAGCTCAGTCCTGGATTCTGACTTGACTCTGACGAAAGGAGCCAGGACAAATCCAAACATGGAAGTGAAGGCAGTGCAGACGTACTCATCATCAAGGGTGTTTTTCCCCCCATTTCAGGTGTTGTGTTCTTTTTGCTTCACTTTAGGCTTTGATGCCAGTTGTCCTGAGCAGAGACAGTTCATTGATGTCTTAATCCTCAAAACTGGTGATTGTAAACACTGTGATGCTCCATCTCATCTTTCAGGATATGTACAGTGACCTGAAATTCATTTCTTTTTAAATGACAGTTACTAACAGTAGCTGTTCATTTTTATATAACTTGCTTTACAAGAGTTGCAAGAAAGCACTGATAATTACAAATGAAAACATTGCTCTGCTTTTATTAAGTTGGTTGTTTAATGGATTTGCTGCTCAGAAAAAGCTTAAAATTAATTTAAAAATTTCTTCATTCTTCTCTTGAGATGTTAAACTGTATTATGTTTTTCATGTACAGGACTGTGAGGGAAACATTTAACAGCCTATTTTAGATTTTGAAATCTATATTGTGTGATTGCACTTTGTATCCTAGTAGAAAGTAGATCTGGAACTTTACAAACCGAAATTGTTGCAAGCTGCTGCTGTTCCATACTTGAAATGGAATCATTCCTGTACAGTTCAAGATCGTTGGATTTACTAATAGTTGTGATTTTAGATTTTCATTTACTATACATTATTAAACACAAATTAGTAAATGACCACAGTCCAGATTGTACAGTTGAAGTTAATAGAGAATTTCAAAAAACTTTTATTGGAAATTAACAGTATAAAATGCTCAGTGACTCTGATTCTGAAGTATTGTAGGAGGAAGTGGGTCAATATGCCACTAAGACACAGTGTTGTGCATTATACTTCAAAAGGTGTGGTAAAACTGGGTTTCGAGACAGGCTCTTTCCTACAAGTGGCTCAGGCAGTTTGTCAGACAAGTGCTGCAGGCAAAAGCCCTCTCCAAAATCCACTAGTCTGTGCAATAAATTACAGGAGTGCTGCCTGTTGTATCAGAAATCTTGTCTTACGAGGTATTTTCAGTACCTTTTGTGGTAGCTCACTATGCTTGGCAGTGTGGTTTTGTACATGCAGTTCTCTGTAGAAACATTGTATGATCTCTGGGCCAAGCGTTGTCCAAAACATAAAAAGCTTGACAATGTGTTTCCCTGAAACTGTGTTGTTAAACACAGGGAAAAAGTCCTACGTAATCCATTGATGGGATTTGTAGAGCTCCTTCTGTGAATGACATCATCATTCTGTATAGTGGCCATGTGTTATTTTTTTCTGCTTTCTTGTTCTCCTGCTGTTTCTGGACCATTTACACTGCTATACAACTAGAAAGTGACAGTGGTTACAGGACTTGGCCCTTGCTCAGTTACCTGTTACACTTCAATTGTTTTATAAAACAAAAAATTACTCCTTCTTGGTGGTGTTGAACGGAAGTTCATTTGTCTCCATCCTCTGTACAGTTTTTGAAATCATTGAGTACAGGTATTGCTGCTTCTAGCCTGGCTTTTTTTGCTCTAAGCGTGAGTTGATTATGTTCCAAACACATTGTTATTAGAGGTACAGTGCAGTACAAGATTATTTTATGTCTTACTCATTTCTGTAGAAGGCTACAAACTGTGGCTTAATTCTGAATTAGAGTCTCAAGCTTGAAGACAAGTCAAAGAATTCTGTGTGCCATCTGGAATACATTGTAAATTCCTTGGGGCAGGAGCTGTGTTTCCATCTACCTGATGTGTCTTACATGCTCATAGTTCTGTTCAAAGAGAAAATCTTTGCAAAAGGAAGGTTATTTCTTGTAGCCACTTCAGGAGAATGAGATAAATGTCAGCAAATTCTACCCCTTGCATGTACATCTGAATTGTGAGGCAGTGAGTTAGCCAATGTGCGTAATCCAAGCAGGCATTTCTAGTCCCTGCATTGATTAATCCATACTACATGGTGTGGGTTTGACAGCTGGGTCATGCAGAGTATGCTCCTGATCCCCTCAGTATC
Organism: Dendrocincla tyrannina; assembly: GCA_035047865.1. Taxonomy (NCBI): domain Eukaryota; kingdom Metazoa; phylum Chordata; class Aves; order Passeriformes; family Dendrocolaptidae; genus Dendrocincla; species Dendrocincla tyrannina. The sequence continues at coordinate 35,402,322 of JAWWMP010000132.1, read as the reverse complement.
ATGGCATGTTGGATAATTATGAGCTCATGAAGTACTTACATATAAAATCTGTTTGGGCTACTTGCAGAGGTAAGGTGAGGATGTAGTTGTCCATATGTGGAGAATCAAGGCATTTATTACCATAAAACTGAAGTGAATCAAAATAGACTTTGAAAGTGGGGATGTAGAAAGAAACAATTATTTATAAGCTGGGGTTTCAAGTTGGACTGGTTTTGATCCCTAACTGCCAGCTGGCTGTGATGGAAAAAAACTGTATGTTAACTTATTGTTGCTGTTGCCTTAAAGCTGCAGGATAAAGGAGCTGTGTGTTCACATACAGCACCCAGCTAGAAAAACCTTCATGCATATGAAATTTTGCACCTCACTGGTGGTACTCTTGATAGAGGTATCTCTTATCATCCTGAATGTCGTTGCATTGAGTCTTTGATTGCTATGAAAATGCTTGGACTGATCAGCTTCCTAAATAATTTGAAGTCTTCCCATAGCTAAACTGGGAAGTCTTGCAAAAAGTCAAAGCTCTTTTTTTTTCAGCCCTATAAAATGACAAAAGTACATTCTCAGGTCACACTATCTATCTTTGGAGTATGTGGAAAGAGATTAAACTTCTGAAAGTTACCTTGAAGCTTCCAAGAATTTTAGCTTTTTGGCTTGAAAAGTGTGTGGTTTGCTTGTACCACACTTCTATCTCTGAATTTGTAAACCCAAACAGTCCCAGTAACTAAGTAACAGCACTGCTGAATGTTTTCATAAAAACAACCTTGCTGCTTAGAGATGTGATTTACTACTTAAGTGTGTGTCTGTACATATATACAGAGGCAAAAAGTGATGATGACCTCATCTTAAACAAGCTCACAAAAGCGGTTTTTTAGTCTCCAAGCCAAAGACAAATGTACTGTAAGCAGACAGAACTCCATTGAGTTCAGTTGCAGTATCACCATTAATGTCAGTACTCATTTAATTGCTGACATAATCCTGTTTGTAGTGATCAATGCTTGAAATGTAAACCTAAAGGAAAAAAATGGATAATCTTGCATGTTTCCTGGAGGAAAGAAAGAAAAACTAGTTAATAGTCAGGATTTTACAAGTAAATACGACTTTTTATTATTTTGATATTGCCTTGTTAGCAGGCTGTTCTTAAATGAATTTAATAGCACTCAGACCATGCTCCTTACTTAGAATCAGTTGTAAGTGATGACATATTGCAATTACTAGACACACAAAACAGACCTGCATATTTTCTAGCCTATTTAAAAAAAGCATCTCCCAGTATGTCTCTACAAAAAGTTTCTAGAATTTATCAGTCATGTTCCTCTCTTCTGTTCAAACAGGATTCCAGGTCACAAGCAGAATATTCTTGATAAATTCTAGTCCATTTTAGATGCTGCATATAGCTCTCATTTCGCCTCATACATTTCATGTATTCATAATATGTACACTTGTGTGCTTGTACTGAAACAGTTACTAGTCTTTACCAGAAGGAAAACTTTCTATTTGTGTAATATTTATTGATATTAAACCCACATTATATCAGCACAACAATCCAAAGTAATGATTATACATTTTTTTATAAATACAAATAAAAGGTGGCAAAATAATGCTAGTGAAGCTAAACAAAAATGTAAATTAGCATGTCACAGTTGAGGAAAATTTGGCAAAAGATATGACATACTTCTAGAATAGAATCAAGTTATTCTCATCTGACAGACTATGACGTTAATCTAGGTTAACGATCCCCAGTACTGGTCATATCCTGCACCAAAATAGTACTATCTCGTGTGCTAAAGTTTATTAGTCACTAAAAAACAAACTTTGTGTGCTTACAAAGTAAATACACATATAGCAGTAATGCAGTATATGGTGTACACAATTACAAAATTAAAAAAAAAAAACAACAACAAAAACAACAAACCAAACAAATCCCTAAGGACATCTGAATAAATGAACTGAGATAGAAGATTTCAATACTTTTATTATAAATAATGAAAGATACCATATATGTGCTTCATATAAGGAATACAGTGTTTTCCTTTCCTAGCAAAGTATCGTAGCTCGTACCATCAAACACTCATTTTTCTTGTCAGGCCTAGTAATTCATCCCTCCCTCCCTCCCTCCCTCCCCTTCAACTGAGATTCATTTGGTTCTAATTTAAAACTACCTAGTCAGGTGTGACTTGTGGGGCTCCACATTGATGTGGATTTGTCTTGCATTCTGAAAGTAGCCTTCAAGCTTTTCACCTGTGGTGCACAGACTCTGCCCCTTAAAAGAGCTGTCACTTGCCTACAGTCAGGAGAAGAAAAAAATAAAATCTACCGGAGACATGTGCTATGTTAAGAAGAAAAACCAAAAAAGGAGCAGATTTGATGTTGTTTCTGTCTATCTTCATTTTCTACTTCCTTAGCTCTGCAAGCCCATCACCTCTGGTGTATACTTGTCACTTAAATTCATATTGCAGTTTCAACCCATTTTTCACTTACTATACATTTCTCAAATCCTCATACATCGTACACAAGATATAAACAGTCAGACATCCCATACATATACTCCCTAGTTTTCAGCTTACCTTAGAATTTCAGATTCTTGAATGGGAGTATTACAAGGTTACAGGCTACCTTCGGGAAATCCACAGTTTCAACCTCTTGCCCAGTCCCCCTCCCACCCCTTGCAGTAACCCACTGCAGTGGTTCATACTGTCAGCAATTTTTTCCCCATCTAGTTACCAATATGTGTAATCTGAAGTAGACTGTTACTACATATCAGCTCTTCTTTAGTATTGTGCAGAAGTTAAATTACTTCTGCTTAGACTGCCTTTGCTGTATGGTTGTAAGGAAGCCTCCTCCTAGATGGCAAAAAGCAAAAACACAAATGAATTGAAAGTTATGGTGTTGATGTCCATACTAACAGAATTGAAGGCAAGACATTGTTTTTCATTGTTGAATAGAAAGCAGTTTGCAGAGATACAGCATTTGCTTACGTTTCTCTTCCTTGTCCCTTCCTGCTTTATTCTTGTAGTATTGCACTTGTTCATTGTAGCTGTCAGAAGGCAGTGCCATTTTAGAATTGTCGATAACCAGACATTCTAATCTGCTTTGTGATCTAATGGCCTTGAAGAAAACATCTTGCACCAATAAGATTGTGGTAGCATCTACTCACTGCTTACGAAGGCATGTAATGAAAAATAGTGTTCTCTTCTGAAAAATCTGTCTCTCTGATGTATTGTGGCCTCTACGAAAAGGGTTATGAAGCAATGTAGGTTAAGGAACTGGTGAATGTGATTTGCTGTGAAATGTGTACATTCCTATTAATAATCTATCTATTCTTCTAATTTGGTATAATGAATAAGGAATATATGGTTATTGTGTTTGTTGTTTATCTTTTGTACTTGAAGGTGTCTGCCCTTGCATAAAGTGACATAGGAGTATCATTGGTCATGGCAATGGCTTTCAGTGTTTCTGCTTTGAAAGAAAATCATGGAAGTGGCAGCTGAATTTACAGGTCATCGCTCTCTACCAGGCCCGGTTGCATTGTCAGGTGGACTGGATTTGCTTCCGGCTGGAAAGCTGCTCTGATGTCTAGTCCTTGGTCACAAAGTGCAGCGTATCGGCTGGCTGAGGGACGCACCTTCTTTGGCTTGGTTGTCTGAGGTGGTTGTTGCCACTGAGCTGTAGATTAGAAAGGAAAGAAAAAAATGTTAGCCCTCTTGAGCTCTGCAACAAAGCTTGCCAGATGCTCAATTGACCCTTTGTAAAGGAGATGCTAACTTCTGAGAAGCAGAAAACCATTATATCAAAGATAAGTTTTTTAAATTTCTTGGCATTATGGTTTTTTCCCCCCAGCATCTAGTTTCACCTTCAGATGGGGTAAGTAAAAAACAACAGTCTGTGTTTGTTACTTTTTGGCATCGTTTTCTACCTTTCCTTGTGCCACTGAGAAGGGTGGCAGCAAGGAGGTTGTTTCCGTGCACTCATATTACAATAACAGGCCTGTTCCAGGGTTATTTGTTGAGTAAAACAGGAAATTATCTAGTTGCTCTTGCCAGCCCTTGTATGCTGAAGAATGCTGAGCCAAGTCTGTAATTCACCACCCCAGAAACCATCCTTTATCATTCCAGTCTCTCCCCTTCCCTGTTCCCTCCTCCCCCTTAGTTCTTGTTACAAGAAGACTGGTAAAAGATACTGCTGTAAGAAAACATTCACTATGTAAGGAGCTGCTTCGGAACAGAGTAATTAAGCAGAAAGCCATAAAATCATCTACTACCCTTCTGATACAGCTGTCACAGGTGTATTACAGAGTAGCGTACAAAAGAATACAAAAGGTTAGGGAAGTGCTAGCAGAGCAAGAGCAATAATGATCCACAGAAATAATGTAATCATGCTGTTATCTGTTGTTAATTAGCTATATTTAGTGTACTAAGCGAAAACAGAAAGCATGCACTTGTTTTGTTTTAGGTATCTGAAAGATAGTGAAATGTACTTTGACAGAGCATTTGTTGTCTCGAAGTGGATGTTTACTATTGAGGAGAAACTATAAACAAAAGAAAGAGAGACCAATGTAAACCATTCTGTGAACAAACTAAAACTTATAGAACTATTGCTTTTGGGGGGATTAATATGATCAAGAAAATTGAAGTCACTTACTATAAACATCCAACCTGGCAGTGCAAGACACAATCCCAGCCTCATTCTTAGCTGAAACGGTGTACCAGCCAGCATCCTCCTTTGTAGCTCCCTGAATAAGCAGGCAAATGTAGCCGTAGCTATCCTGGTGCATGCTAATCGAAAGAAAAGTAGAAAATTACTATTTAAATTGCCAAACAGCGTGGACTATTTTAAAATGTCATTATAAACTGATCCAATCTTAGTTACAGATTAATTATAGTCAACTTTTAATTAATATGGAACTTCCTCTGAAATTAGCAAGTAGAAAATAAAACCATGAGTATGCTTGACAATTTGGCAGTTTAATATCCTGAACTGAAAACTGAGAAATAAAAAATGCATGAAGTAGCATCTTCTTCACAAATACAGATTGAGACATCTAGAGTAGTGGGGGCCCCAGATCTTACCCAGACTTTTTGAGGAAAAGATAATGAAACTTGAGGAACATCTTAGAATATAAAATACTGAATCTTATTTGCTTAACTGTGCAGCAGAGTTATGAATCAAAATTTCTGCTGAAATGCAGATAGTGTTCCTTAGGAGCTTTGACTTTCACTAGCAAATTTCTGTAAGTCTTGATTCTGGAACAGAAAAACTAGTTTGCCCATTGCTTAAAGTGCAAGGTAATTATGTAAGTTTAATGATGGAAGACAACATTTTACTTCCAACTCAGCCACCACTTGCTTGCTTGGCTGCAGGCTTGAATAAATGTCGTAAATTATTGCAATCACTAGTTAATATTTCTGAGATACTCTTCACACAAAGCATTCTTGTGATCTTTTAAGTTTTTATTTGTGTTACAGGAAAAATCATCATTGAAATTACATACGGAGAGATTATTCTAAATCAGTCTCACCTCACTCGGTCAGTGTTGTATGTGAGTGACTCGTTCTCTTTCTTCCAAAATATCTGAGGAGATGGCTCTCCTGAGATTCGACACTCCAGTCGCACTGGGAATCCCTCAGTCACACCTGTGTTTTGTAGCTTCTCTATAAACACGGGTGCTTTTTGTACTTCCTTAGCTGTGAAAATAAAGATTGCGGTTATGTTGACACTGGTCTGTGAAAACATAGCCTTTCTTTCAGCAGTATGCTAAAAACAGTAATGAAAGACCTAAGTGGCAGGAAGCACAAGTGTTGTCTGCATTAACCACAAAGTTCAGTGGTGGTTCCTCTGAAGAAAACAGTCACATCAGTATTTTAATACGGGAAAAATCTGTGCTAAAAGAGCTGATTCTTCCCCAAAAGAATTGAAGTGTAGAGCATGAAGACTAGATAAACTGGCTATACTCTGTTTGGTAAAAAGACGTCTTTGATACTCCATAAAAGCATGGATCTTTAACTGTAGAAGGAACTGCTCTACCAGAAGTTTGAAGTGGCATTAGTCTGATATGTTGTGAAATGCACAGTTCATATCCCACTAGCTGCCCAGCAGTAAGTGTCGGTCTACATGGATTGTCAGGAAAAAAAACATTCAGGGAAAATAGTCTGGTTTGTGGCCTCAGCTGTGCCTCAAGGCCAGCAGCCCTCTTTTCTTAACTGTGTGCACAGAGATTATGTGCCAGTCAACTTATGCCACAATGTAACACATATCTCACCTATAAATATACCAGGCTTCCTTTTCTCACCCCCTACCCCTCAACCACATCATTTGACATCACTCCTATTTTCTTTATTCACATTATCCCGTCAGTGCTCAGCCTGAAATCTTAGCATGAAGATGTTACCTGCAACGGTGAGCTCCAAGCTGAATGTATTTTCACCAGCTCGATTGCTGGCAATGCATGTGTAGATTCCAGCATCTCTGGATGTGACTGGTTCTATGATCAAGGAGTGCACACCATTCTCACGCACCAACATTTTGTGAGAACTGTCAGGGCGAATTGGTCTTCCATTAAGTTGCCAGCTTAAGTCTGGAGTCGGTAATCCACTAACCTTCAATGTAAAGAAAATAATGGGAAATTGGTTTTGCCATATCAAACACTGGAGAAGATCTGACTTCTTACTTCAGAGAAGTTTGGTTTTGTTTGCTACTGCAGGTGTACCAAAAGATTTAAAGATCTTGTTCTGTCCTGATTTACACATTGAGTCAATTGTGTTCATTTACTTACTTTCTGGCCAACTCCCTGAATTCCATGATGTCTTATGGGCGTGACTGAAAAAAGATCAGTGTTTAGATAGGCTAGAAGCTAAATAATAATACATTGCAAAACAAAAGGCAGGGTGATACCTTTTGTCTTTTTTTATTGTTTCCTCTTCAGGTGGAATGAGAAGATACTCCTTTGTAGACTAACTTCTTTTTGGAAAACTTGCAGACAAAAAGATGTTAGTGACTAATTACTGAACTCTTAACTTCCATTCCACCTAGGTGTAACCCAGTAACAGCACCGCCTGTACTAGTTAATACTTGGTCTGTGTACACAAGTCTTGTACTTTTGAGAGCTGTGCCATTTGCTGTGGGGACTGCTCGAGAACAAATAGCTTCTCCCAAACAGGTCAGCATAAAGTAAACAGAAATCACCCAAGCCTGAATTATTTCTGTTCAGCAAAGTCATAAATCAGGATTACATTGTTTGAAACCTTAACAGGCATTCAAAACTCAAGTAGTAAAAGGACTTAAAATGGAGAAGCACACTGTCTTTATAGCATGTGCTGCTTCCCTCCACACCCCAGCATAGCTGAATTCTGTAAGTTGGTTTACTGTGAGCTCTTAAGATTTGCCTGAAGCACTTTCATTGGAGGGGAGGCAAACTTTTATTGTCCACTTACTCACCCAAAAGCAGTGAGATTAATTAATCTACTGACAGGCACTGAAACTGGCAATCAGCAAAACAGCTTTAAAAAGAAACTGGTGTGGTTTTTGAGTCAGCTAATGTTATCGAAAGGTTGCTGCGACCCTGTGTGTGACACTTGCCTTGCAGTCCATCCTGCAGAGTTTTCCTTCTTGAACAGTCAGGTCTCCAGGAGCCTGCAGAAAATGAGGCCGGAAGAATCGTTCCTGAATTGGTTCATTCTCATCACCACTGTCCCTTGATCGAGATCGTGGTCTTAAAATAACATGAAACAAAGTTAAATTGTTTTTTTTTCTCTGCTAAATCAGAAGAACCGTAATCACTTATATGACTGCTTTGCATTTTAAACCTCTTCTTTGACCTATACTATAATCACTCCATATTTACACACATGCACTGGTAGCATTTGGCCCAGACTGAGTTAATTATGACACTGTAATTATTAATTACTTTCATTTAATTCTCATGTGCCAAAATATGACCTATAAAACAGTCTTGGTACAGAATAATTGCTTGTAATATTAACTAATTTTATACATGTGAGTATTTTTGTTAACAGTCTTTAAATCACTGAAACACAAAATAAATTGGCAGGTCTTGGCATGTAGCTTCAGTTCTCCATTTCTAGTGTCCTGTGTATTTAATTCCCTCACTGTTGCTGATTAGACAAGAAAGTACATGTACTGTTCATTGATTATGGTTCCTTTTCAGAAAGTAACAGCAGCTAAAAGCAACTCATCTCAATTGAGAGGAAACTTTTCACATCAGGTTTCCCTTCTCTTGTTCTACAATAGTGAAGACTTTACAGAAGATTCGGTGTATTGAATTGCTGTGGATATTTATTCCTCATTTAACAGGTTTTTTGTTTGAGATACTCAAACATGGTCAAAGCCACCAAATTGTGGTATCAAAACAATGAGAATTCCAGTTGTGAGCAATAGGAAGAAAAACTTTGGTCGTTATTTTTTTTTTTCATAAAGGTACCATAAAAAGTTTAATAAAAAGATTAAAAGGGAAGAAAAATAACTCCTATCCCCAGAAACAGTATCAATCACCTTAAGCTTCCACAATATAATTTAATCTATTTTCAGCATTGGCTATTCTTGCCTATTAGTTTAATCTAATCTATCAAATATTTTTCTAAATGGTTCCTCATTTAATTAGATTTTTTTTCCCATTAAAATTAGCATTTTTGCATTTGTGTGATTTAGTAATCAAAGAAACTTGAAAGAAAATTTTAGATACCCTTGCTGATCATTGGATTCCATTCTGGAGCCAGCTGCTGCTTACAGTAACATCCCATGTCAGTGAAGAGGAGCTATTCAAATATCTTCCAAGATCACTTTTATCAATGACACATTACAGTGACATTTTCTTTTCTGGATCTCATGTTCTGTTAATTTTTTGCAAGTGTTTCTCTTTTGGCTGGTGTCTGTAGTGTGCATGCTTCAGTATAGGTGCCTATACTGGATTTTCTACTGCCCAGAGGTATTTCTTTAGGTTAAAATAATTCACCAAAAAAAACCCCAAAAACAAACAAAAAACCCCACCCAAAAATACCTTAAAACCCTCAGTGGCTGCATTTGGAAAAGATGATGCTGTACAACCGTATGGAAGATAACCATTCCAGCTGCACACTCTGCTCCTCTGAGGTTAATTAATTGCTTGTATTTGATTTATTCTGTCCTGCTCTGTTGTTGCCCTTTTCTATTGCTGTGTTTTAATTCTGGCCAGTCATCACCTTTGCTACAGTATTATCTGTCATTAATAGATAAATGCTGAATTCTTATTCATCCCAGTTTTCCCAGAGCAGTAAGTGAAGGCAAACAAAGGGCTGAGAGGGTTGTGTAGACACCTAGTCCATACTGCTTAATAATGTAGGACTGGATGCTGAAGTGGGAAACAGGCTGACATCTCTGCACACACTGAAAGCTTATGTAACTCTTCAGGTGCCTAAACCCAGGGCTGAGCACCTCATAACTTGCCACTTGAACATGTCTAAAGTTACTGCAGTAGCTCCAGCATTGCAGCTCATAAGCAACACTGAGCTTTAGTTGGTGAGTTCCTAAAATATTTTGCAGGCATAGATGCCTCGTGAATGTAAGTGGGATGGCAGATGAAGGGTAATAAGAAAAACTGTACTAACATCTTTTGATAAAGAGTTCTGCAAGACCAACTAGAAATGCTGGTATCTACTCAAGTGAGTGCTGCACAGTGCAAGCAACTTGGGCAGAATCTACCTCTACATGACTTTCATGCATCCTGTTCAGAGACTGTTGATAAGATGCCAATGAAGTACAAGTAACTAGTGCTTTGTAAGGTCTGGCGAGGCTGAGGCTAACACGTTAACTAGCACCACGGGAGTGTGAGAGCCACCGTCTCATTCCTCCAGCTGCATGAAAAAGCAGCACTGGTCAAAACTGGGGAGGGGGAGGAAGAGAAGGGGCAGAAATTTACACCAAATAAAATGAAAAACAAAAAGGTTAAGAAATTGTGACCGCAGACATTGCATTTCTTTTTACCTCTTTAAATTTACCCTAAAATTTTTAAGCCTCTACCTTGAGAAGAGAAACTAGGGTTATTTTAATTCTAAAATATTTTGCAGTGGTAATGAAATGACCAGAGCTGAGCACTTCAGATGTCTAGGGATGACAAATGGCAATAGACTGGAATACCCTTGGATTCACTGTGGGCTCTTTAGAGTTGTGATGTGGGCATCACATTGCACAGATTAGTTTTAGCAGAACTGACATCATGTACAAAATGTGTCCAGGGGAGACTCCCTGGTTTTGTGTGGTACAATGTACTAGCAATTTCAGTAAGCAAGAAGCTGGAGAAGACTTTATGACTGACCATATGGTAATTAATTTGGAATAAAAGAAGATTAAAATTAATCTTCTAATTGAGAGCAGGGAGATAGGAACATTTAGTTTTTAAATCTTCCTTAAATCTCAGGCATTTTAAGATGATTTATTTTCAAATTTGACTGCCATGCTTAGGTGACACAGTTGAGCACCATGTCATCTAAGGGATTGAGTCCAAGCTTACCTGCAGCCTCTCCAAGTAATGCTAAGAAGGTGATGTTTGTCAGCTAAACAAATTTCAGAAAAATACATTAAGAGCGAAATAAAACCCCAAGTTCTGCCAGAACACATTCTGTAAAAGATTACTCCTGGAAAAAGCCTGTCAACAGTCATAAAGTTCATTAAGCTAATAACTACACTTGTAATTAAAAAAAATAAAATGATTGCTCTCAAGCAGAAAAGCAAATAGAAATAATATTGTAATGCCACAGGAATATTACTTATCAAAAGTCTGTGGCAATAGATGTGTCAACACAGTGGGGGTGAGCACAGTATTTTGGTATATCACATTAGAAAAGCCAGTGATGGGAGTCTGTCTTAAGAAGGTTTTACATGCTCCCATTTCATCAGTCTCTGGTGAACTGGGTGGTGGGAGTAGTGAGAACTGTCACTAAACAGAAATAGTGTTGTGTGGAATGCTTACAGAAACAGCTCTTCCAGAGCAAAGATAATAGGATGAGCCCTTCACATATGGTAATTTTACAAGAAATAACACTCCCCGATAATTGCTCTAAGTTTAATTAAACTGCTGTATGGAAATCCCTTATTTATAATTCATTGCTCTACTGGGCACTCAAACACCCGACCTCCAAAGGAATCGTGGCTGCTTGAGTGCCTGTCTCCATTAGAAAGTAAAATACCAGCCATAAGCAGTCTCTGACTTTGACTGTATTTGAAGAGATTGAATAGAGGCTCTGCATGAGAGTTCTGTCCGTCACAGAGAGAAAGACACACACATTTTGTCCTCCAGGAAGCTGCAGCAGTGGCAGCTCCCTGCTGCTCTCCCCCCTATCTAGATTCCTGTCGCCCATTCCTGTTTTTAAAGATCTTTCTGCTTTCTCACCCTGTGTGCACAGTTGAAACTCAGTTGAAACCTGATTCTTCACAGTTTTCCCTTCAGAGATTAACAGGGGCTTTTCATTTAGACCCATTATTTGCAGATGCCAAGTGCCTTAGTAACTGGAGAGTCTATGCCAGATGGACCCGGCCTTTTCTGTGCTGTTCCCACAATGCAGCACTGGAGTGATATTCCCTCCCATAAGCACTCTGACCTTTGGGCTTAATAGACCTGAAGGTGACACGTTGGAGAATTTGGTAGGCTGGCTCAGCAAAATGCTGGGAAAAGCTTTCAGAGCTGTGGGAAGCCCAGTTTGTTCCATGCAGGAATGAGACTGACAAGCTCTTTTAAACAAGCAGTCTCACTTCCTAATACTTTCTAGTTATCAGAGGTGGCGAGAGAGCCTGTTTGCTGACATACAGCAGTTCTACAGTACATACTAACAGTACTTACAGAAATCCTTTCGTTCTTGTACACTGACTGTGCAATTGCATGTACTTGGTATATGAGGTTCTGTGGCTGTTGTGGCCATGAAGCAAAGCACGTGCCTCATCGCAGCAGAATGAGAACCAGGGCCCTCATACTCCCTTGAAAGCAGTTCTGTTTGGGTAACCAAAATGAATTTTTTTTGTATCATCTAAAGCTGTCTAAGCTGTGCTAAAGAAACTCATGAATTCTTTGAGTAATGAAAAAAACCCCTGTTTGAAGGGAAAGTTCCCTTATATGGTCCAGAGACATAAACCAAAGCTTCGTACGTGAATAATTGTAAACTCACCAAAGATAAGTTTGATACTTGTATTTCTGACTCATAATTCCTTGTAAGAACCTGAACTGAAATATTAAATATTGCAATACTTAAATATTTCGAGTGCAAATCTGATAAACCTCTTTGGCATGTGGTTATTTCTGCTGGTCTTTAAATGAGTACTTATTAGAGCTGCAGGAGGTACAGGTTCCTGGTAGAATCCTAATCAGGTAAAATGTTTTACAAAAGCCTAAATAGCAAGGTCATTCCCAACAGCTGATAGTGTAATTTGAGATATGGAGTAACTAGTGAACACCACAAAGAAAGGAGGAGTAGACAGGCAAAATTCAAGATACTTAAAAGTCATGTCATTTCAGAGGTTGCCTATACTCCTGAGTGCGCAAGCTCTGCAGCAATTTTCAAACGGCAGAGGTCACATTTCTTCCTGAATGCCATACTTTTAACTTACGTGCTTACTTCACATTCTTTATCATACCATAGTTATTTTGCAAAACCTATATTATTAAAAAGGAAAAAAAAAAAGCATTAAATACCTTCTTATATGAGGCTGACCTGAAGGTGACCAAGGACTGCGACCTCTTTGATTTACAGCTTGAACCATCAGTCTGCCTGTGCAACTTACTCTGCCCTGTTGTGATGATGGAGAGAAGAAACATTAAAAGACCTAAAACATGTAATAATAAATATTCAGCCTGATCTGGGTTTTTTTTTTCCTCCCCACCTGTTTTATCAGCTTCCAGTCTAACACAGAACAGACTGGAATGACTATGACTATAATTGTCTTATAGTTAACGGTTATCATGGTTAAAAAGTTCGGCCCAGAACTTTTTCTTTTAAAAAAGGTTGTTAGTGCCATTGGGAAGTAAGTCCTTGAAACTAAGTTATTGACTGAGGTTTTTCTGTGTATGGCAAGTGGACAGAATGACAAGACAGCTACTTCAAGGCCTTGAAAATGGCACATGGTGAATGTTGGCAGATAACAACAGAACTGCTGCCTCCAAAGTGGATTGATCTGCTTGATCTGGTGGGCCCACAGCTCAAAAAAAAACCCCATTAATATAAAAACCAAAAGAATTTGACAAGTACTTAACAGGTCCTCTCTGGAAAGGAAGCCTGCTTTGGGGAATTGAAGGAAACACACAGCTGTGCTGATGGACACTGGCCACAGTTCAGTCACCTAAGGGTATTTTCAGTGAATGATAAATTAAACATGGGCTCTGTTGTATTTGGGCCCCTGTTTTCTTTTACTTTGTATTTTAGCAGACAGGTTGTCCACCACAAGCACTATCATAACAGATTCGGGATGGGCCTGCCTGAAGCCAGGAATGCCAACATTCAGGGCTCTCTGGAATTCACCCTGTAAGGGGCAAAAGCGGTGGTGGCCCTGATAAATAACAGCTCTGCCCCCTGGACTGGTAGCAGTAAGGCAAGATGCACATCAGCTTTGCAGTGTATTTCAGCTCTAAGCTGTGAGCCCCACACTCAAGTCTGTCAGCATAAAAGCAAGAAACAGTTTTATCACAATAACTGAAGCGTTGCAGATAGCTGGCCAAAGCCCACCAAAACCAATTTCACTGGGGCCAAGCAGCCTTCAAATAGCAGTGACTGCTGTGTTACTTCTGGACTGTTAGAAATTAAGTCGGTGTCCTGCTTCTATTCCCATGACCCGTTTAGTCCACAAGAAAAATCCTTGCATTAAAATAAACCATGGCGCATAACCCAGAGCAATTTCTTAAGTAAAAGCTTTTTCCTCTCTTGTGTTACAAGACCGTTAAAGACATCTGGAACAAATGCATTTCTATTTCAAGCACCACTGCATATTAATATTTTTTCTGGCAGGTGATGAATACACATATTTTGGGATCATTTCTGCATATCTCAGTACATGATGGCATCACAAAAGGAAACACAAAGGACAATAAGGAGTTTGAATATGAAAGATTAAGCAGAAAACCAAAGATTTGGAAAAGCCATGGGATGAAGGGGAAGGAAGCAACGAGTAGGAAGTAATTAATGAGAAGATGTCCTAGAAACTAAAGGCACTCCAGCCTGAGGACTGTGGGTACATAGTTCAAAGAAGCCGGGAAACCAGGATAAAAAAAAAGGTGAAAATAAGGACTCGTCTCAAGCCCATACAGCTCATGGAAAGAGCCCAGTTAAGAGACATGACCTGTAACTAAAGGCCTAAACCAGGAAAGGTTTTGTGTTTGTCTAGGCCAGGGGTACGTTTACTCTGGATTAAGTTCTATGGCAAATTTTACAGCAAACCCCAGTGGTGTGTCAGAACCTTAATTCCAGTCACTGTGCTTTTACACTGTGGGCAACGGGGCTTGTTAACTACCATGGACAATTGCCAGAGTCTGTCAACAAGTCGTTTTACATACATAGATCCTGTTATATCAGTCCAGATCATGAGGTGGCATGAACTGGCAGAGCTTTAATGAACTGAATCCTTTGCTTTAGTAAAACCAAGTTCTGTCAGCTGAGACTATGGTTTTTGCTTTATAGTTTGGTCGTTCCAATAACAAGGACCAAAACACAGCAACAGCCTTGCAAATATCTACCAGTCCATCAGAGTCATGATGTGGGCTCCCTTATATTTACGTATTTCGTTTCTTACGGAAAGGTTGCCAAATTTGTCTAAGTTTGTGATAGTTTTGAGATGTGGACAACTTTCCATTATAATTGAGAAGGCTATGCCAAAATTATTTTCACTCAGGATGACTTAAAAGAGTTGGAATTCAGATCTTTAAGTGTGAAAGGCCAGTACATTAACTCACAGGCCTTCTTTTCCTCCATTGTACTGTTAAATGCATAGTAAAAGCAAGCACATAGTAGAAGAGATAAGTATGTTTGCTTGGGAATTACACTGTAAAAAAAAAAAAAGAATACAATGGGCTTGGTGAAACACAGATGTTTTGTTTAGGGGAGCCAGAGGAGGATACTTCTGGGTCTTCTCCAAAAAGGGAAGAAAGGCGCAAGCACAGAATTTTATTGTTTAACAAAACCGCTTTTTCAATCCCCAGGCTAGGAACCACACAAATCCAGTTCATTTCAGTACATCTGAAAACCCCCTGAGAAAGGAGTGCCATCAATGACCAGAACTGGTAACCTAAGTCAGTTATGTCATGGAATGAGCATTATCCAGAATAACAAATCCTCAAAAGTAGGCTGTAAATTCTCAGAGACAGAGTACAGTGCTCAAACACAAAGGCAGTTTGTTCACCAAGTTCTCCAAGACTTTGGGTCACACAGTAACACCACACAGGGAAACTCTGTGCCTGCACTGACACAATGTGTAAAGGAAGATGAACAGGAATCACTTCTTACCTTGAGCATGTATATATATTTTTAAACCTGCTGTGAATTTCCACTGTTTAAATGGTACCAAGTTTTGTAACAATGATCATCCATGTGTAAAAGCTCCCAGCTTGAACAATTCCATGGCCTTATCATGATTTCTTAAATATGTAGAAATCGTATTTAAACTACCTAGATTTAAGTACTGCACTTTATAGAAAGAATCTAGCCAAACCCTGCTATTTTTGTGTTGCCTGTGTGTACAGCCCCATACGTTCACAAGCCCACTGCAGTATGAGCAGGACCGACAAGTTGAAGAGCGAGGCAAAAATGGCAACATCATGCTAAGTAGCTTAGCAACACGCATAACAGAGCACAACACTCCTGCTTAGATTAAACTCTGTCTCAGTGATACAGTTTGTTATTCTACAGTGTGATTCTGCTCGCAGGCCTGGTCTTAGCAAGATATTTGGCACTAGGCAAGAAAATAATTTGTTACATCCCCAAAGTTATGTTACTGCTTTGATTTCTCACACACGAATCTTTCCCCTCAATTTGCTATGGGGCAGGAAAAGTGAATTGAAAAAGTGACTTCAATAGGATGTGTGACCTGTCAGTTTAGCTGTGTCCAACACATTAGTGGGTTTCAGCTGTATAACTCAGCTCTTCTACTGGGTCTGCAAACAACAAACGACATTACAAAACCGGTAATGCTCTGTGTTTCAGAAAAACAATGTTTAAGGTCAACACAGGGAAACTCAGCTACATAATAGTGCTAGATCTTTTTGCCTTACAGAATTGCAATCTGCCTAATGTAAACATGTTGAGGTGTGATATACTTGCTCTCTGTTCAAAAAGTTGACCTCAGTCAGTGAGTAGGGTCAATAAAAGAAAAATTAAATCGCAGCATTGAGTTACTTCTGCTGGTAAACTGGATTCCTTTTTCCCTTTATGTATATGTGCTATCCATGCTCAGTTAGGATACTGAGATGTTATCAGCTGAAACAGCTAGTGGAAAAGTAAGTAAAAACCAACACCTCGCTCCCCCTGAAACCTCAAACCGTAGGAAAAAACCATGCTGTTGATTTGCTAATCTCTTGGAGATAGAAAGGTCCCACCCTACTGATGCAAGATGAAAACAGAAATCTAACTTGCATACTTTACAGTGACTTCATCATTTAATTAAATCATGCATATGTAAGAGGAGATAGTTTTCTGAAGATTTATGTCCTGAAGGATGTTTGCTCTGGAGCCAAACCTTCATTTACCTGTGGGTTAGCAGCCATAATAGTGTAATTCCCATCATCATCCAGGGTGGAGGCTGCAGTATGCAGTGAGCAAGTTCCATCAGGTTCTCTTTGAATTCGGTAGTGATCACTTCGTTTAGAAATTTGCTTCCCATCTTTAAACCAGTAAATCTGTGGGAAAAACAAGGCACAGCTGGTAAGAGGTGGGTGCTCATTGTCATAATTTCTCAATTAGTAGCACTAACGAATCTTAGCTGCTGAAAAGCTTCCCGGTAAGTATTAAAAGAAAACTGGTTTGATCAATTAATATAAGTGCAGAGCCACACTCCGCAAGCCACTTTCACTAACAATTACAGATTAGCAAATGTTCAAAGAGAAAGAAGCTAGTGTGAACATTTACTGATGAAATTTACAGGTGCCCATCCGACGGGCAGAACAGCAGCTGAACACTTCAAGAACTGAAAATAAACGTCATTACGGAGAAAAGTTCTATTTCAGAGAAGATTACTAATTTTAAATTTATTTCACTTAAATCTGAAGAAGTTGCATAAAGAACTGAAGAATGCTATTGCTTTCTTTTCAGAAAATAAAAACTCAGAACACAGTAATTATAGGCTTAATTAATTCAATGAGGAATGAAATAGAAGCAATGATCTCACTGCTGAAGCACCCGTTTTGTCTCATACCCGTTACGCTGACTGGGCTGGAGCAAAATGCCAGAGAGGATTCGGCCGCTCTGTGGGAACGGGCCAGCTCAGTATAATGACATGATTGAACCGGTGTCACCCCGATGTGACAGGCAACTACAGAGGTGGGCAGCTTTGTAAAGTAATAGGAAATACTTCAAAGCAAATCAGCACATAAATAGCCTTTAATCACTGTACACCAACACCAGCATAATTCCAGGCTGTACAGAACAGTTACATTATCTATCAAACAGAGGTATTTTCCATTACTTTTGATACATAATTTTATTCTCTGGCTGACCCAACATCTACTTTCAGTGAGCCAAAAAATGATGTATGCAGAGTAATACAGTAATCCATGAATTACATCAAAAAAATGGGGTTTTAATGCCTCAAACTTGAAGCAAAAAATATTTCAGAGCTTTTTTTGCTATATTACAAAAATAATGTAAAATCCCAAACTGAAGTCTGCTGGAATCAAAAGTAAAATGTTGTGTATGCATGAACACATGCACAGGAATATCTGAGATATCTTATACTAGGAAGGCTGTATGCCAGCTGCCCAAGCCCATATTTAAGTAGAACATTATTTCCTTGTAATTTCTGAAACATGTACGTGCCATAGCAACAACTGGTGTTCAGCATTTTGGACAATTGTGCAGCTATCTGCACCATTTTTACAAGGTCAACTCATACAAAGTACAAGAACTGTATTTGTCCTGGTCCTGCTGGGACTATTTAGCATAAGTAAAACACACACATTTTCCTCAGTCTCATTCTGAATTTAGGGAGTTTAGGTCTTAACAGTGAGGAGAGAGTGTTGGCATTCTAGTAAAAACCAAGTGACAAAGGAAAGCACAATTCCATTCCTGACAGAGTTTAACACACTGGGTTCTTCATATGTGCCAACATTTCAAAGCTTGAAAACCACTCACTTGGGGGAAAAGTTAAGAGTATACTTTTAAAATTCACAAAAAGAGGGGTTTTCTGGAGGGAATGAGTGGAAATTTCCCTTAAAAATTTATTACTGTGTATGATTTTTATATTAACAAGCATTATGTGTAACTTGAAATGATTTCATTTCCTCAATAGCTGGTTATACTTGTTTCCCATTTTGTCTGTCAGCAGCCTTGCAGAGACTCTGTGGTCCTAACAAAAGATTTAGTCATGTCTTCTCATCTGCTGACAGAGCACTTACTGGAGATGCAAAAGATATTTGATCACTTATATACACATGCTAATGGGTGCTAAAGCAACATAGCTGCAAAAAATGAGTTTTAACTTGCATGCTTTATGTGTGTCATAACGTTGCTTGGAAATGTACTGCATTAAGTAGTAATTATTTAATAACAAGGCACTTAGTAGAAATATCAGGAGACATGCCAGAAATTATTAAATGGAAATACATGCAAATATTAACCGAACCAGTTATCCAAACATCCAACATGTATATGTTGTCCAATACTTATTTCAACTAAGTTTAAAGGCATTGGCATCCCTTATGAGCAGTAAATTCTTAATATTACCTTTATCTGACATGGAGTTAATAAGTAAAACACTACCACTGCGGGAGACAATGGCCCTTGCAGTGAGTTATTTTCTTTCTAGGATACCTTTTCCTAAATGGACCATTAAACTGCGTAAGCACTGAACACTGCATCTGGATTGCTTTTCTTTGCACCAGACTTTCAGAAACCAATGTGTAATGACTAGAAATACAATGCAATACACACTACAAAAGCGGTTTTGATCTTAGGCAGCACAGGCATTTTTAATCACCAAGAATTATATTTAGCCATGTGAAGAGCAAGCAGCATGAGATTTATGTGACAGATTAGCTCAGTTGGTTAGAGCATGGTGCGAATAATGCCAGAGTTGTGAGTTCGATCCCCTTATGGGCCATTCACTTAAGAGCTGGACTCAATGATCCTTGTGGGTCCCTTACAACTCAGAATATTCTGTGATATAACATATTCTGTGATAACCTCCTGTATGGCATTGCCCTAATTCTGAAGAGAAATATTCCTTCAGAAGAAATATTCCACAGTCTCTCCTGTAGCATCATGGGTTTCTCATTTAAATGAGAAAATAGTTTTACATTACACCAAAGGTTATAACAAAAAATAGACTCAGATTTAAAAAGTCATACTTATGAAGACAGAATTTGCACATCAGTGTCCAATTTACATGGCATGTTCAGGGGAAAAAAATAATCAAGCCAATAACCCCGCTTAGAAAAATCCCTTGTAATGAATGCCAGATTTTAGAAACACTACAGTCCTTCCCAAAGCCATTCCTTGGCAGACCTGACAGAATACTTAGAAGGGAGGAGCTTCAAGTTAGTAAATTATTTCCAGTGCTTCATTTGCCAAAGTAAAGAATTTATTCAGGGGCAACACTTACAGCTTCAACAAATGACAGCAGAAGGGCAGCCCTCAGCCATCGAGCATTTCAGGATTGCTGTCTTGGCATGCTCTGGCAGATGAGGGGAAGATACAGCTTTGACATTTGCAAAGCCCAGCTAACAAGTAGCCATACAACGTGACTGAAATTGATTACATCCAAAGCAACTTAACAAATTGCACAAAGCATCTGCAAGTAAATGGAATAAAGAGCCATAGTTCCAGGTGCAAGAGCCAATCACTTCTTAATATGCATGCTTAGAAACTGCAAGAAACAGAACGTCATAGGTGAATCATGGGGCCTTCGCATTGGATGCACCTCTATAATGCCATGCTTTAGAGGAAGTACCACGAATGTGGTTTCTTGGCTGTGCAATCCCTATTGCCCAAGCGAGGGAAAGGAGACATCCTCTTTCATCTGTCTTACATCAGGCAGAGAAACTACACCTTAACTGGAAACTGTGAAAATTAGGGAATGGCAAAGTTGACTAGGGATGACTCATAATAGGTCATCTAGCAACTTAGTCATATGCCTCAGGCAAAAGGAGTACCTCTGCACACACTGCACCTCTATCATCCACAGACCCATTTGTCTTCCACCCTTGTTCAGTGCAACAGACTCTCAGCTACGGTCATTTCAGAAGTAAGGCTGGGCATCAAGGGTTTGATTACAGTCAGACTGGGCTAATCTCAGCGTGTGTCTTCAGTTTGAAGCAGGAGTGCTTCGCTGATAATAAGTATAGTGATCAACCGCATTTACTTCACATCATTCACATCATGTTGTGGTCTTGGAGCACAGAGCTGGATTCCTTTCAGATGAAGCTGAGCCAGAAAATGTGCTCCAAAAACACATCTAATGTGCTGCATCTGCTTCAGTCTGTGGGATGAGATTAGAGCTAGCCTGAAGTAAAACCTCTTGAAATGTGTGCAGGGAAGGATATATCATTCTACAGATTTGCTTCTTCTGGTCTGCAGTACTCATTAATGTAGATGTAGCCCTAGTTCTCTGCTCTTTCTCTGCTACCTGGTAAAGTCCTTTTTTTTTTTTTTTCTTCTAACACTTTGTACAGTATCATACATGTATATCATTGGGCATGTAAAGTCATTTGCATTTATCTCTGTTCAAAATCCTAAATACCCGTAAAACTTACACTAGATGAGAAATTTGGATGTGACTGCTGCTGTGAAGATCTTGTGTAACAGATAAGGCATCTTTGATCTTGTCCAAGACAAGAGCTCCTATCCACAAGAGGTCACTGTAAGAGCTGCAAGGACCTCACAGGGAAGACACTGGCTTTGGCAAGGGAGTTGAAGAAGCTGCTGCCATTTCCCTGCTGCATAATGAGTCAGTTGATTGCCAAGCAATTGTTAAAATGGTTATATGCAACCTACACAAGAAAGGCATTCTTCCAGACTACTGACATCATGGCACTTTTACATTTGCTACAAGGAACTGCTTGTAGCCCAACCCTCCCTCAGAAGCTCATCATTAAAACCTCACCATCATGTCTCATCTTGCTTTTGGGATATATGAGAGCTTGTGGTATTTTATTATGCCTTCCTCTGAATTCCAATAAAATTCAGTGTTGTTAGCGTGTGTAAATGCTGAAGAATGCAGAGATATCCTGCTGGCTCCTAACTAGAACCAACGTAGCTCTGCATTAGCATGTTGCTGTGCCTGAGCTAATTACCCATGCGAGCAAGATGAGGCAGTTTTTGGGACTACCATGCCAGCTCACATGGAGCTTTCTAGCACTGGACTGAACTCTGTAGTACAGATGTATCCTGGAGGTAACTCTGAAAATGACACAGGTATTATTCCCAGGCAAAATTGAGAAGTCTCATGAAAGAGTAACTGAGAGCAGAAGCCTCATTGTAGGCCTTTTGACTAGCATAAATCTAAACTCCCGTGATGGTAAAATAGATTTCTCAGTTTACACCAGATAGGAGTCTTTTTTGTCAAATGTCTCCTGTTCCTGTGAGATCCAGCCCATAAGGTCCAGAGCCTGATGGTTAAGTACCAACACAGAATTCTTGAGAGCATTTCTAGAATATTTACCCTCTTTTCTTACCTTTGGCTTTGGATTTCCTGCCACTTTGCATGTAAATGTGACTGGCATTCCCTCAAAGATTTTGTAGTGCTTCAGCTTTATCTCAAAATATGGTGACATACTGTTATCTATAGGTTCATCTCCATGTTGCACTTCATCATCTGATTCTTCCACAGGAGATCTCTCCAGTCTGTATTCAATTTCACTGATCAGTCTTTGCTCAAAGCTGGAGACTTTATACTCCTGTGAAAAAAGAAAGGTAGATATTAGTGCCCAGCTTCAACACATTGCTCAGCAAGATGTGTTCCTAATGTTTGAGGGTTTTATTTTACTGATTTTTAACAATCCATTAAGTTTTTACATATAAAAGGAAACTGTAACTTGTTGAAGAAAAGCACTGTAATCCATGCCTCCAATAACTTCCCTATGAAACAATCAAGACATCTGGTATGAGGCAAAAACTATATTTCATGTTGTCTTAAGGTCTAATTTATAAGGGGAAGGAAAGTCATTGGTTGCCTTTTTTCCATTTTTTAAAAAATCCTGTAAGAATAAAAGTATTCTGAAGCAGTTCATAAAGACAAAAGAAACACACTAATATTTCCTTGAGGGTACAGACAGATTTAGGGTGGGTTTTGTTTCC
The DNA here is from genome assembly GCA_035047865.1 of Dendrocincla tyrannina. Lineage (NCBI taxonomy): Eukaryota > Metazoa > Chordata > Aves > Passeriformes > Dendrocolaptidae > Dendrocincla > Dendrocincla tyrannina. The sequence continues at coordinate 35,379,859 of JAWWMP010000132.1, read as the reverse complement.
AGATGGCCAGAAGACCATATGGTTCACATCTGCTATCTGCATAGAACTGTACCAGAGTCTGAACCAGAAGGCTAAAATTATTTTGTTTACAGTTGCCTGTAAAAATGAGGAAAAAAAATAAGATAAAATGGCAACACTGGCAGTCCATGATAGTAGCCTCCCTTTACTCCTGTTGCTGTAGTCCCTTTGGCCAAAAAAATATCACTGCTTCCTTTAAAACAAAATCTATCATAACAGTACTGAAGATACAAAAGAAGAGCAGAAAGTTTCACCCAGTGTAAAACATTACCACTTGTTTGAATTTGCTATTCAGATATTGGGGAAAGTTACTGTGATTATACACTGTTATTTACTTCCTTGCACTGTCTACTTTACAGTACAGAAGTTCTGCTTGGGATCTGAGTGCTAGCAATGATAATACCAGGATGTAAAAAAGCTCAGAAGCAGGAAAAAAAAAAATTATTAGTCAATGCTCTTCTCACTCAGCAGAATTTCAGACACTCTTTCAAATCACCTTTGGCCTTATTGTATTTTAGACAGAACATGCATCTCATGCAGTCTTCTTTCACATACCCATCCTCTGTTGCTGCCTCTGGTCTGAGACTGATGTGTAGTCTTTCTACCGATCAGTTACAAAACTAATCATAACCCTCAATAATGGTAAAAAATGGAAAAACAGAGAAATACCTTTGTAAACCACAGATATTTTTAAAATCTCCTTGTTCCCTGAAAATGTACCATAAAAGTAAACCATGAAGCACACATCACAGTTAGTGTCAGTGTATGTTAACGTTACAGCAGAAAGATACCACAGCACACGATGACTGCTGTTAAACTGCCTGCACTCACACAGTTAGGCTTCTAGAACAGCTTGAACATCCTGAAGGGAGTGCAACCCAAGTCTTCACAGTTATTAATGCTAGGTGACCTCTTGTTATTAACCAGGAACAGTAGAAGGGAAAGGGCAAAGATGACAGAGAGGAAAAAAAAAATCAATGGACAAAGAGACAGGAAAAGATGAAAAAGTTAACCTTTTGAATATCCACAGGACTCACTACGGAAGCACCAACAGAGCGAGCTTCCTGCAAGGGTAGAAAAAAAGGTTCAAGAGGCAGAAAGAAGACCAAGAGATATCCATGACAGTTTCTCAGTTTTTATCAGGAGAATGTACTTTATGTGGCACCGTAAGCAAACGAATGCTACATGTTTCTGAATAGCAACTCTGGCATCTGAGCAATGGAGAACGTGTACCTGGCCTTTCAAGCAGGCTTTCTGTTGTGGTTTTGGTCTGCATCCAAAAAGTGCATATTACACAAATAAAGAGAAGATAGTTTCAAGATAGCAGATGTACTTTTGCCTTGAGAGAATTAAAGATCAGGACAGAATAGGATAAACGGAAGAGTTTAAAACAGAGCAGACATTTGAGAAGTCTCAACCTTATGGAAAAACTGAGCAATAGGCATGTGATCCTCCAGTTTACTTCACTAATCTATAACATATGACTTCTATAATCAATAGCCCTCCTAGCTTGTTGTCTTATGTAGGACTTTATTTTGATGACACTCATAGCCTGTAAAAAAGAAACATTGAAAGGGACTTTTCCCAATGAAATTGCAATTATGTGGTACCTGCACAGCAGGATCTTCTTCTGGTTCTTGTATATTGAAGACAGTTGCAGCACTATCTGCTCCCAGCAACCGACGAGCCATTTTTTCCTCATATGTTAATCTCTGAATAAAAAAATAAAATGTGGGTGAGGGGGAGGGAAAAGAAAAAAGGAAATTTAAGAACCACAAAGAAGTACACAGCGATGTTACTTAAAAGTAATGTTAATAAAAGAGAGCACCAATATTTCTGCTTTTAGCAGAAATTTTCTGCTGCAGTTTGCAATGCGTTTTTTGTGCATTACAAGTGGCTCTTTTGGCTTAAGCAACCCTTGCCCTGACTCTGCCATTTGTTTCCACCCTTGTGCCAGGAACTTGGGCAGGAATGAGCAATAGGAACTGCTTAAATCAGCATGGCCATTAAAAGAGTGCATGTCAAACCATCCCAAATCTTACTGCTAGTCATTCTGCTTGGCTTTTACATTAGAACCACAAGGCAGAAAACTCTGCCAAAAATGATAAGGAGATTCTACTCTGCTTGAATATTTGGTCAAAAATGTAACAGCTTTACAGAAAAATGTGTTCTTTAAGATTTTTTCATTTCTATTTCTTCTGATTCTTTTGGAAATTAAGGAGACAGCTCATAAAATGAAATTTACACTCAGAAGGTAAAGCAAGTTAAAAGTAAGCCTTAATGTATAATTCAATTATTTCATTATTAGTTCTCTTTCTACATTCAATACCTCATTTCAGACACTTAGACACTTTCAAACAGACATTGCAAAAAAATGCTTATTTATGAAAGACAAACTCCTTTCATGGTGAAACATCCCATTTAATGAGAAAATTGAATGAAGAATGGAAATTGTAAAACATTACATCTACTTAATGCTTGCATTTTTAAAAATGCTCACTTAATTTTATTTTTTTTTAGTATATCGTAGCTAAACCAGCAGGCTGAAACTCATGAAAACTAGGTAGCAATGTTGCTGTGGTTACCAGCATCTAAGAAAGTCACGAACTTTTCTTCACTTAAATTTCTTCTGCAATCACTCTAAGTGCCCACAGCCGTGATTACACATAGAGAATTCACCCAAGACAGGAATCTGCAAGGCAAAAGCCTCAAGGCAAGCACAGAGTTTACTTAGTTCAAGATCCCACATCATCTGATCACAGTTGGTCTATTATTTTTTTACGTTGGGCCATGTGGGCATTCTCAGGACATTCCATTCATTTACCCAGGCCAAACATCTCTCTCACTTTCCAAAATAGGCATTGACAATCATTCCCAGCCCACCTCCTTTGAAAAAACAGGAACTGATACATTCTGACAGTGATTCTGCTTAACTGCTACAGAAAACTGCCAAACCCTATGCAGTCAATGGAGAAAGGTAAGCACAAAAGCACAGATCAACTCTGAATATTCTCCCTACTTCACTCCATTGACCTTATTAAGAACTGGAATCCAGCAGTTGTTGACTAGATAGTCTGACTCCCTGGGCTGTCTTGAACTAGACCAACGTAATTCACATCTCAGACCTCGTAGCAAACTTCTGAGCAAGGTCCTGAGAAACTTAAAGCACACTTTCTTTCAGGGACACAAAGATGTCCCAAGGCATTGGATGCTTTTGGAAACATTTCGTTGACAAAAGAGGGGTGGCTGTCTACATTTTAAAAATTACTTTCCTCTTAAAAGAAGCACCTGCTTCAAAGGCAATGTCTTAATAACTGCAAAACATTGTTAGGAAAGTTGCCTTTCGTCAACTTTGAGCAGGAAGAATTTGGTAATTTACCTTTTATGTATATAAAAATGGAGAGAGATCTTTCTGCCTCTGCATTTCCATTGTTTGATATGCTCATTTTACCTAATTTTTTGACTCCTTAAGCAGGTCATTAAGTCTTTGATAAAGTCTGTAAGTTAGTACTATAGGTTATTTCTTATTCTATTGGTCAACAGAAGCCCTGCAACTGCAGAATCTAATGATGCCTGACTCCTACTGGGCTGTTTCTCATGATGTACTGCCTTGTCCTCCTCTGATGTCCGGTTACCACCTATTCCTTCCACTCATTGCCTAGTGGCTGGGCAAGAGGTATAATGAGCCTGGACTGAACAAGAGCTATGCACGTTCATTCACTCAGTGATGAACAGTCAAAAGCAAATGGCCTCTGAGGCTCAAAAAGCCCTTGAGATACAGACTATGCAGGCTTCTTATGCAAATTCACCATTTTGGAGACTTCCTTTGCTTTGCTAAGTAAAGTTGTCAAACAGGAGAAGGAATGATAGGCCAAAATGCACAGAAATGCAGTTTTGGAAATTCAGTTAAAACTCATAAATACATAAAAAGCAATCTACAACTATGATTTTATATGCAGCATATCTGAGAAACCACCCATGATGCCCACTGCCACTCCCTAGGGTATTTTTTGTTTTTATACCGGTTGCCCGTTGTTCAAAAGGTCTTCCTTGAAGCGAAGTTTTCTCTCCAGATCCTGAATCACAGCATCTTTTGACCCTTGAATCTCTTCATCTGATGCTATCCTAGCAGTTCTGCTTGTTTTCTTAGGAAATCCCCTGCAAAACAGTAAAAAAAAAAAATAAATCATGAGCTTTCCTGAAATGATTGGTATTTAGGAATTTATCTGGAATCACTACTATTAGTGAAGGAACAACATTCTGCCTTTGAAGTTAAAGGTCTGACATCATTGTTACTATGCTGTCCCTACTAATTCACATCACTGATTAAATGGTTAGTTTAAGGACAAAGTTAAAACTATGCTTTATTTCTGCCTTAGTTAAAATAGGGCTCAGGGTTGCTTGGCTGTGACTGTAAATGCCATATACTCAGAGATGAAACTGATGTGCAGAGGCAATAAAGCAAAGTGAGAGGATGCACGAAAGAGAAAGCATGACTAGATAAGTGGGGATGGAAGATCAAGTAGGTTCCTATGAAGTAGCAGATGAATAAGGTTCAGAAAGATGTTAGACAAGGCACTCCTAATTATGACTTTCTTATTTAGCAACTAATTCCTTGTTACAGCTTTGCAACAGACAATGCATAATTTCATATTTCTTCTTCATATCTCTGAGAACACACACCCGTAAGGCAACATGCAAATGTTGTCCTGAAAGAAGAGCCTTTCACACAGTCTAGATTACACTGGCAAAAAGAAAAATCATCCCTGTAAAGCAGTTTCCAGCAGCAAGGTTTCCCAGTGGAATAGCAACCATTTAGCAGTTTGCATTCACAGTGTTAAGCTATTCCTCTTACCAGCCTACAAGTTATGATTGCACTTTCAGGAACTCTTACTCCCATTTTCTGAAACAGTACAGGAAATTTTATTTTTCCAGGCTGCACTAATATTTAACACTTCTCAGTAATGTTGTGAGGGCTTTATTGCTGGAAATGCCCCACAAGAGTGCTTTCTACTGGAGACAGTTGTTCTTAACACAGTTGTGAAGAAATCACCACTGCTATCGTATTTGAAACTTGTAGCACATCCCATTTCTCCAGCAAAGTCACACATTATTGTTTAAAACACTGACACTGGTTCAGTCTTAGTTTATGGGCTTTTTTCTACCTTCATCGAGTAAACAGGGCTCAGCCCATTACATGGGAATGACATATAAAATACAGAATTGACAAACTCTCAGATGACGGAGATTAAAAAAAATCAGACTGCCATGTAATTGGTAAATTTTTTTTCCAGTACAAAACTTAATAATTTAATTACCAGTACCAAAATGTTAAAGAATCATTTGCAGATAATACATTTTCCTGGATATTGTTCAGTACATGGTTACAGAAATTTCTTTCCTCAGCAAGTGCTTTCAATGGTAATTTTTATCATTAGCAAAAATGAAACAATACACATATGCTGTCAAAAGGCAAAGAGAAATTATGAGATGGAGAAGACAATAATTGGAAATGTTTCTGTCTAAATTCCTAAAACATTTCATATTCTGTTACTGTGAGTAAACTTTGAAAATGGTGAGGTTCTCATAAAAAGAATTATATTTTTACATAAAATGACAGCAGAAGAGCAGACATTTGCCTAATGTAACAAAGAGACAGACAACAACATCCCTCACCCTAGAAATATTGATCTGCTAGCTGGAGATCACCAAGTAGAATAATTCACTCAGCCTTTGGCTGGGGATCTTCTCAGTCACAAATAACAAAGAAGTCTCCTCCACTCTGTTTTGGGGAAGAGATCAGAAAAACTATCCCATCTACAGGGAGAAAAGAGAATGCTAAGAGGAAGGGATAAAGTCTCTTCAAGAAAGAAATGCTTCAATTACTCAAGAAATTTGGCACCATAAGTGCAGAAGAAGATAAGGAAAGGAAATGGACAGGAGAAGGTGGGAAGAGGAGATCAGAAGGTAATAGCCCTCAGGAAGGCTGGACCATCTGCTGGAAGACTAGTGGTTCTTGCCTTACAGTGTTTCCCTTCACCTTCCAGCCCCTAACCCACCTAACCAGCACTGCCATGGAAAATTTTGTCACTTTTTAGATAAAGCACACCCCCACCCCCCAAAAAAAAAAATTAGCCAACTCCAAGGCAGCAAATTTTAAATTTGGCTTCACCTCTGGCTTTACCCTGTGCCAGCTTTTAATGGAGACATGCATCCTTCCTTGAAAATTCCAAGTGATACATTAAGAAATAGCTTTTATTTCACATTCTTACAAATTTCATGCTTGAATGACAAAAGGAGTTTTAACAGAAAAAGGTCTGCTTATGCTTGGGACTCACTAGGCTGTAAAGAGTTTACCCAAAAAAGTCACAACAGTGTATGAAAAGAGGGATGAGCTAAGTGCTCTAGGGTGGATTTCAAGTAACAAGTGAAAGCATTTTCTGAAACATTATTGTTTATCCCTGAAAACAAAAACCCCTAAACAAACACACACATTTTTTAAAGGGAAGGAGTACCAAGAGAATTGCCAGTTAGTAAGTTCAGTGTCCACTGAACTAAATGCAAGAAAACAATATTACAGTCCACGTCTAAACAATGTAGGATAATGAGGAAATGAAAATTTAATAATACCAAACCTCATGTTTATCTCTGTCATGCTGAAGGGCATGCAGATAAGCAACAAGAAGTAGCTTTGATACACTCCAGTTTATGGCTTCTGAGTTAGCCTCCAGCAGCTGCAGTAACTTCCCTTGTAAACCAGGGAAACAGAGTCCCACTGCAGTTTCTATTATATGGCTGCAAAGCAGTCTGCAAAAGCTATTCAGAGTGACCAATGATTTCATTTTCTATCAAATTGGAAGAATGTAGTCCAACGAGGTCTTTCAAAGGTCTCTACATTAAGTTCATTGCTTGGAATTCTCTTTTGGGACTTTTTTTAAACTGGAACAAAAAAACCCAAGCAAGAAAAAAAAAAGAAAAAAGAAAAAAGAAAAAAAGAGAAAGGTGCATAAGGAAATGTAGCTCTTCCTGCAGACCCTCTATTGCCACCCCCATTCAGAGTCTCTCTCTAAATATATACACTTTTAAAACTGTACCTAAATATATATATACATACATACTTACCCACACAGCTAAGTTAGCTCTTAAGACATATATTCCTGGGCTGAATTTCAAAAAGAATACAAGGCAATGGCAAGAAATAGAAGGACTTTAGTAAATCTAACCTCCAAAGCACAGATCCTTTCATCCTGAGAAATAGTCTACATGTCAAGACAGCCTGGCAGCAAACTTTCTTCTGTTTTTGCAAGTATTTTTCACCATCCTTACATGCCCTTATCTGGATGCATTTCTCTCCTAAGATTTGTGTCCTCAGTGATGCATGAGCTTTCTCTCTGTCTTCTCTCAGGGATAATATCAAACAAGAAAATCTGCCGATTGATTTATGTATCTGTACGTTCATTCTTTGCCCATGCAATTTTCCGATATATTGTGAGTATTAAGCTGGCAGGAGATAGCTAGAGAAGGCATATTTCAGGATATCGACAGCATTAGGCCCAAGCACACAACCACCACCACAAATGTGCAGAGAAACTGACAGCCTTGAGAATTAGGCTGCGAGTCACATGGATTTTAAACACCTCTGAAATAAGCATCACTTAAGTCAGTGAGGGGGCCTGAATAGAGGCACAAACGTCTGAATTCTTTTGGTCAGAAAGGGCACAAGAAAATTGCCAAAACTGTCATCTTAATTCACAGAGAGATTTTTGACAGCAAGGGTTTTTGCAACCTCGGCTTGGCTCTCCTTAGTTTTGAATATTTGCCTTGACATTTGTTTAGAAGGAAGGCCAAACCAGCAGTACTTTTCATGTTTTAATTACACAGAACACATGCTGGATGCGATTCCCTCTTTTCCTATGTACCTTTTACACTGTAAACAAGGGCAACAGGCTAGCTGTTGTTATCCTTCCAAGAACAAATTCCTGTTTGCAGCCAATATGGCTCAGTTTCACAGAAATCCAAATCAATTCTCCGGTGCTGAGGTAATGAACAGTAACTGGATTTTTCCTTTAAAACTAAAGTCTTCCAAAAATAAAGCTAATTCCTGCCCACTTCACACATTTTTTTACTTACTGTAAGAGCAAAATTACTACATGCACTGTAACAGGTCACAAACTCTGAAGCTGCAGCTGCAATGTAAAATCGGTTTAGTCTGATCTTGTCACATGTGGTGTGGAGACCAGGAGCTTCAGCTCTGTCCAGTAAAGTGACATGCCATGTGTCTGAACTAAGGGAATGCCCGAGGCACAGGCCTGACTAAGGATGACTTGCAGTAAATGGAACAGATGTAACAAAAGTTCAATTATTTCTATGACCCAACATTCTGAAACAGTAGCTGAAAAAAAAATAAAAATCATGCCTCGGCATAGGATAAGGTCAAGACTGACATGAATTATATATATATTTCTGAACAAGTTTGATCCCTCTTAATGATTAAATAACAAAGAGTACAACTCACCTACAAACTGCATGACTACTACCTTTTTCTTTTCTTTCTCTAAAGCTTATGTTTAAAAATGCATTCTTACTCATTAAAAGAAAAATTATTACTTTTTCATTCCCCTGTTCTGTTCTTTCCCCGCCAAGCAAGTTATCCTCCTCTCTCATGCTGCACTGGTTACCACAGGTACATAGGCACCATTTTCTTTTCAAAGTATGTACATGTACTTTGATATCAAATGTAAAAAAAAAAAAAAAACCCAAACTTATTTAGTAACCCATAATTTATCTGAATTTCTGGTTGTTACCAGCAAGATGCTAGAACTGACAGTTAAGAAGAAATCACTAAAGCAGCGAGTGCTCCTGGATGTAGAAAAGGCTGGTACAGTCCTCATAGTCCTGAAATCCAGAGAAGAACCAGAAGCATGTGAAGAAAAAGATACACTGGACTCAGAAAAGGTAATATATCCAAAGTATTGACCTTTACTCCAGTTGATGTTATGCTACTGGTTAAGGTCTCTGCAACTATCAAGAAATGTACCTGGCTTTTACATTCACAGATGTTTTTGTGGCATTCAGATCTGTTTAAAATAAAGAAGTCATAAAATCCAGTCCTCTGAAAAGTCTGCAGACCAAATAAAAGCAGCAAAACAATGCTGTGAACATCTATTTTCAACAGAGAAGTATGTGTACTAATTCTGTTAGCCAAGTTCAATGCCATCTTACAGTATTCTTAAGTATCTGCAAATACCACTTCGAAAAAGAACTGGATAAAAACATCTTGAAAATTAAGACTTCCAGATGCAATGATTGTCAGGATACTGTTATTTTGGCTAATGTCTGCATGTCTGCATGTCTCCATGTGACGTCCTTGATCTCTACTTTTGCACAACTGTAATTGATTAGATCTGGGCACAACACAGATTTCAAAGTTCAAGTGGAACAAACATGCATTTGTCATATTTCAGAAAAGCTGATATGGATATGTATTTTATGACAATCCCATGCATGTACCTAATAAAAAGATGTTATGCTGTGCAAAAACAAAAACAAGTCCCAAATATAGCTGTTTCTTAGCACAATCAACAAGAATTGGCCTATTATCACAGATAAACCCCTCAGGTGTTGGTGTAACAGCCGCAAATATCCAAGCCATGGGAAAAAAAAGTTTTCAGGAAAATTTAAACAAAAATGATTGATGGACAAGAGCAATAGCTTAAGAAAGTTGGGGGTTGAGAATAAACACAAACCCTAATATTCTCTGGAATTTTTCCAGTTACAGCAATACTTGTCTTCAGATATGTTTTCCTGAGATCCAGGAATAAATCCAGGTTAGGCTGAGTAGGTAGCAAAGAGAGATGAAGTGAGCTCCTTGGTAGCAAGGGAACACCATGACCTTTCGCCTCAGTTGGATGCTGGAATTCTTAAGGTACTTCCTCCTACATATCACTATTTTCACACCCATCATACTGTAGATAACCTCCGTTTTTTACAGTTGTGACAGGCATAACTTACAGAAACAGGAAAAGTCCAGTCTACAGAGAACAGCAATACAGTTTGCTCTAAAACCAAAGCTGGCATTTGTGCTGGAAGAATGTCGAAGGCTATAAGATAAAAAGATGGAGTAGCGTACTTTTTCCTCAGAGCAGTCACCATCATTACCAGCTGACTAAAGGAAGATGATGGTTACTAGTATTTTCAATTCCATTCAAGACAGACTGCAATGGACAAGTCACAGTACATAGCTGCAAGAACAGACAGCTCTGATTCAAAGGGGAAAAAAGTGCAAATCTCTTTCTGATGTTGTTATTCTCATGATTCCCACAGAACCTCCCTTAAGATTTGGATTTAAGGTTCTAAAAGTTATTAAAACAGCAGTTAATTTATTTTGTAGAATGATAAAAGTAGCTTAATTAATTACATCTTACAAGATAATTTAGAAGTCCTCCGTCCAAAAAATGCTTTCTTTCCCATTTTCCATTCCTTTTCCAGAAAGTAGTAAATCTATATTCATGTTCTTCCACCAATGCTGTCAGTCAGATTTTTTCCTATTTGTAACTAAGGCAATATTACTGAAGATATCTCTTTAAGAAAAGGTCTGCTTTAAGGAAGTGTCTACTTTAAGGAAAATCCTTAATTTTTAAAGTTGCTTTCAGAAGGGTATATGTACAGCTGACAATACATGTTTTCGTGTGTCTTATACTTACAGATTCCATTTCTTCAGGTTGGATAATTTCACACATTTTTGTAGCAGGTTTTATACTTTTGTTAATGAAATATCCACTAAATAGTCACCAAATCCTTCTCGTGGGATTATTTTTGCTCTCACAAATGCTCATGTAAATTTACAGTGTATGCACTTACCTAGAGTTTTTAAGTATAATTGTTTCTGTTCTTTCACATGTAATTTGAGGGTTTTTTTACGAACAGCAAAACCAAGATTCTAGCTTCTAAAGACTTAACTGTGAATGAAACTGCCTCAATCCTATGTTTCTATCACATTACCTCTGCTCCCTGAAAGTCTTTCATGACCAAAACCTAGCCTGAGTTCAACACATCCACGCACCCTAGAGTTTTCTTTAGTTAAAGAAGGAAAGAACTGAGATTTTTAACAATATCCAACAAACTTACTCCTGCCAAGTTTTACCTCAGAAACAACTGACAAGTGTCCATAAGTCCCTTAAGTACTTAATTAGCTCTGCAGTTTCCCCAGCACTTTTGTTTAATAACACTATGCTCTGACTAGACACAGAATCTACCCCCGAATAAAAAAAGGTTATTCCCAAAGCAAGCTGGTTCAGCTAAGACCACCATAGTCACAGCTTGAAAATATTGGTCACTAAGAAGTGTCTAGAGCTTACTGGGAAACTCAAATATACTTTATTCAATGGAAACATTCGCTATACAGTTGTTGCAAATAAATGCTTAAAATATTTAAAGATGAATTAGTAGGTACTAATGACACAAAGCTGTTTTAGATGTCCAATAAAATGTAGTAAATTCACAAGTAGGTATTCTGATAATACAGACAAGGCTGTAAGGCCACATGCTGTTAAAGAAACCCCAAACTAAAACTCCCATCCCAAACAAATAAATAACCCCCAGTTTCCAAAATCTATCCAAATCTAACTGGAAAGAATATTTATTCATTGGGTCAAATTGGTTTACCTAACGCTGTCACTTGCTACCACTTTCAGAGTCCAAAACCAAGGGAAATGTCAACCTCAGCTGAAACATTAGCATGGTGTTTACTGCTCATGGGCTCACGACAGAGTACAGGTGAAGAGGGAGTTAGAAACGGACTCATAGAACATTCTGAGTTGGAAGGGACCCATTAAGATTGAAGCCTACCAAGTACTGATTCTGAGGAGCAGATCTATAGTTGTACCAAGATTTAGTACTGAAAAAAAAATCATTGAAGATAAATGGTTTGACTAGGATTTCAGATGCTGAGAAAAACTTTGAATACTCCAATTTATTCCTTGCACCCCTCCTGTACAACACACTGTCAGGAGACAGTATCATCATTTTTGATCAATAGATCTTGGAGATCATGGTGAGACTACAGGTTAAAGTTTTAGAATCCTGTGAGAGGCTCAGAAACTACGTTGATAAATGGGCTAAAGAGGATTTGTGAGCAAGAAGCAAAAGGCTAGGGAAAAGAAATAAAAAGTGACAGTGGCCAAAAAAAAGAACTGAAACTATAGCACAAATCAGAAGAGACCTAAAGCTGTGCAGGGAATGGAGGCCAGAGGAAGAATGGCTCAGAAGTGGAATGAGAATTATAGGGAAACAATGATTTACTCAGCAAGACACACCAGACATTAGTAACCTACACAGTAACGTGAAAAAGCAGAAGTCAGGGAAAAATTAGCCTCAAAGATACATAACAGTAGATTATGGCTTCTTTTCCATCACACAGTATGTCTTTTACCATGTTTTAATGTTACAATTCAGATGAAAAATGCTCACTGTGTGTATATACACACACACATATCTATATATACATATACATGAATTATACTCACATACAGTCAGCATAGTTAACACGATCCAGCTCCCATCTGGACTATATTTCCTGAGGGAATGCAGACCAAACAGCCAACTACCTCATGCTCAGCTCAGCCCCTGAGGCTGCTGCCTTGCCGGGCTGGGGGAGGGGGCAGTGCAGATAGACACACCATCATGTGCACACCCGCACTGGCTGCTGTGCCTGTGGAAGTGAGAGGCATAGGCAAGGGGGAAGCACCCTTGCAGAGCTGTCTCTCTGTCCAGAGATTGAAGGGAATGAGGAAAAACACAGCTAATGCTTCAAGTGAGAACACGTATGCATAAGCACAGCATAGCAGGGAAAGACAGACACAGAAGAGACTCAAGCTGCTGCTGTCAACCTCCCCACACACAGAAGGGAACTCAACAGAGAATCCAGCCCTTGTCAGAACTGTATAGCTGGACTAGAGCCTTTCTTGGAAAATCAGGGGTAATGGCAGGCTTTTGTGGGCTGTGCTTACCACTCAAGCTGCCAGCAAATTAATCATACAACTTTTAGCGGTCAGTATCAACAGAGAAACTCAGCCAGTGCAAAGGACACAGTAAGACAAAAAAAATCACAACTATTATGAGTGCAAGGGCAAACCGTACTATTTATTAATTTTTCCCTTAAATCTGTTTTATGGCCAGACTCAATAATGAGCTGTATGACAGAAATCAAGATAAATAAATGCTTTTTAAAGCATCTACATGATTTAGTAATTTGATATCTATCTGCTTTCTTCTTTCTCTTCCTTTTCATATCTTGGACTGAAATAACAGAAGTTCCCACTGCAACAGTTTGTAGCTGAGCAAGTCACCTAGATACCGTAGATATGTTTAGACAAACTTCTAGACAATGTTATAAATAAGCCTTGGATACAGCTATCCTCATTTTTGTTCTTCAGCATGTCTCTTTGTTCTCTAAGAATGGAATGAGAGTCTAGTGCCAGTGGAAAGACAAACTGATCTATGATGGGAGCTGACATGCTCCAAAATACTACTTTGGCCTTTAGAGAAGACAAAAGGGGAAAATAAGTATGCAGAGTTGTTAGGGGAAGGGATTCTGTTTGTTTTTATGCACTGCCTTTCTAAATCCCCTCCTAAACACTTTCCCAAACTTCCTCTAGCCAAGAGCTAAACAAAGTTATGACCACTTTGTTATCAGATGTATACTTTAATACCTTATACTTTCAGTATCACAAATCTGTAGAGACCTCTCAAAGACACTCTCTTTACTTGGTATTTCTCTACCAACAGATGCAATAGAAAGATAAACTGCAAATATTATGGAATATGTAAAGAACTGGGTCATGAGAAGGGTTTTCTAGGACCTCCTTCCACCACCCTGAGCATGCAGAGCCTCTTGCTGCTGCTTTCTTCAACACCAATTTAAAGCTTTAGCCTCTCATCTTTTGTGTTTCTACTGTAGGGCTCTTTCAGAATCCCACTTCTGCGAGGGTTAAAAACCTACGTCACATTTCTAGCGCAGAGGCATCTGCAATTTATTCACACATCTCTCCCTCTCAGATAGCAGCTAACAGCAAAGGACCCTAGAAAAACAGAAATGAAGCAAGTGCAATAATCTTCATTACAATCTTCAGTACAGTCAAGAAGCTCATCAGCTGATACTTACGGAGGCGTCACTCCTTTCGGGAGGCCTAATGCGTTGACAGAAATGGGTGGTGGCTGGGATGGCAGCATGGAGCTGAGAAAAGCTGCTGGAGACTGGCCGGAATTAGGAAATCTAGGAGTTGGAGACAGGCTGTGGGAAGGTGAAGAAAGCGAAGGAAGAGGAGGGGGTGGAGGAGGTGGAAAGGAATCACACACCGGATATGTTGCGGTTGGACTAAAGACAGGTGGAGGCGGGGGAGGAGGGGATGGAGAAGAAGGAGACCAGGCATACTCCCCTTCTGGAGCAAACTGCTGAGAGAAGGGAGGAACGGGCATTCTGCCAAACTGTTTCTGAGAAGCAGTTGGAGACATAGGGGAAGGAAGACTGGATGTAGATGATCCTGAAGATGGAGTCACATAACCTGAAGCAGGGCTGATGTTCTGAGCAGCAATGAACTGCTTGGGCCGAGCATAGTTGAAGGAGCCGGAAGACTGCATGGTTGGGGAAGTATGAGAGTTAAGAATACTCATTGGCACAGGAGAACTGACAGACTGGCTGGACTCAAGCTCCTGGAAGGAGGGGGGAGGAGGAAAGGAAGGAGAAGAGGGAGGGTGCTGATGATGATCAGGTTGCTGTTGGTGACGATACCACTGGCCACTTTCTTGCTCCAGACGAATTTGGTTCTGCAGCTGCTGTATTTTTTGGGGGCCCCTGTGGGAAGGAAAAATAGACAAAAAGATGATCAGACATGTGGTGCTGGCTGGGGAGGAAATTGAAGTTCTGCTGATCTATGGTCCAGGAAAATCAAAAGGCAGTGAAAGTTCAAAATGTTTACGTATGTTGAATAGCCTTATTTCTTCAGAGCTAGAATTAAAGGTAAAAATACTGAAATTCTTAACAAGGTTTCTTTTTATTTCTTGAGTGTTTCATTCAAGGGCCTTATTTCAATAATAAGGCTGAAATATTTACCCAGTGACAACTTCAGCCCTGATTTCTGCTGTAGCCTCTGTGGGCCAATCACACAGACCTAATCATGGCCATACTTTTAATGAGGTGCTTGGAGACTAACCATGCATGTATCTGAGACGAGCAAAAACTTGCGAGAAACATCTCTAACCTAAGGAAGTGGTGAACTGAGCATCTCAATATCATTAGTCCCACTTTTTTTTCCCCCCAGGCTTTCTTTTCAATTGTACATCTTGAGAACATATCTTAGTATGTTCTGAATACAGTTCTGAGGAATTGCTAACTGCAGTACTATCGGCTCAAATGGAAATAAGAATTTGATTAAGAAACACAGATATTCACTAGAAGAAGAATAGAGACTCAAAAACTAATACGCTGGAGCACTCAAAACTGTTAATTAAGTAAAAATAAAAAAGAAACAACAAAAAAAGCAAAATGCTCAACAGTGAAGCAAACTAGATCATGCACTGTTTTGTTGGGGTTTGTTGGTTTTCTTGGGTTTTTTTGTCCACAACACAGTTGTTTGAAAGACATTAAGCTCAAAATTTAACTGTGTGGTCTATCATCTGAAAATACATCAGACTGACATGCTTAAAAATTGTCATCTTCCAGCTGGAAATCATAACTTTATCTCAGTGCTCCACATGTCCACAAAGTTTCAACATATGCACGTGTACCTTTTCTATATATTTAATATATAAATACTTTATTATATACAAGTGTGTCATTGTTTATATATAATTTAGGTCATTTAAGCAGAAATTTTAAAAGCAGTCTGTTTAAGGCATAGCATATGAATGTATGACTCTTGCACAACAATATACTTTTGTTGGTAGCAACAAAATAAGAAATGGTAATAACATCATATTTTCCACTTGAAGATTAATTTTTATACTCCAACCATCTACATTTCCCAGAAAATGTTTTCTGACAATAATTCCGCTTATGATCTCATGCCAAGGGAGATTGCTGAGATAAGAAAAAGGGGAGAAAGCTTGTTTAGGACAGAAAAGTGAAAAATCAGTTATTTACATTTTACAGTTGCCTTTGTTGTTGTTGTTGTAAAGATGGTTCAATTCTAGCAACATCTCACCAACAATATATATTTCAGCACTTAAAAGGAGATGACATTTTCTTTTTAATTAGATCAGGAACAAGAACATCTAAATGTTGTGGTTCACTTGGAGATTTTATAATTAATTTTTAATGTTTACAATAGAAACTCTAAATCCTTAGCAGTTCAAGTTTTCCCTCCACAGGACACAGGCTGAAACTTACTCTTCTGTTTTAGCTACATTACATAAAAGTTTCCTTTCTCTAAATAGGTTAAAACAACAGAATTTTAGTTCGCATCATCATTCAACTTTCTTTGTTGAGGGCAGGAACACTTCAGGTCACTTCTGACTGGACAGAGGAAGTCCTGTAAGATTACTACTTAAAGCTCATTCTGCATCTTTAGTCTGAATATCTGCAGACCTACTGTCCAATACCTCTAAATTTATTCACAAATAATACCTATTTTATTTTACATCCTAAGCACCCTCTTTTTTTTTTCTTCATTACAGAGAGACTAAGATAAAAAAGAGAAAAAAGTGGAAAGTTAGCATTGTAAACGGTATGTTGAATATAGAAGAAACTTAGCTGTCTCCAATACTCCTATGTTTATCCAATATGTGCTGAAAGCAAGTCAGAGTGTCATGACTTGAGACCTTTTTATTTTCATTTGGCAAATCACATGGTGATGCGCCCGGCCAACAACATAACACAAATGCCCATCTATGGCCCTGTCAAAGGTACTACCACAGCCCTGCCACTGCACTGCTGCTGCATCCAGCCAGGCAGAGGCAGAGACCACATTCAGGGTATGCCTATGGTTGACAGGCAGAAGTGAGGGTGCTCTGCTCTCACACTAAGCTTGACTTGAGACCACAGGAACATAAATGTCTGTACATCAGCCCAATACAGTACTAATTCCAGCTGAAAAGCTTTGGATCAGCTAAGGGTCCAGACAAAGCAAGTGCATGTCTTCTTGAAAAATAACATGCACGCCTAATCATTATCACATCAGCCCATTTGGCAAAAAAAAACCAGACCATCTAAGAGCAAATTTTCATGCCAGCTGTAAAAAATGCACATCTGCAAAGGAACGTTCTCCACCTTAGAGCCATTCTTTGAACATCAGATACTGCCCTATAGTTATTATTTTCTTGAGCAGCTGTATCCTAGGCATGTGTGATTATGAAGAAGAAAAAACCAGAAAATAATATCAAATCACAAATGTTCCTTTGGAATGACAATGACAAAGCTCTACATAGGTAGGTCCCTGAAAGATAACACTGCTGTGACAAAGATACTGAGAGAGCCCAGCAGTCAAAATTAGGCAAGGAAATCAGCCCGCTATGTTGTCCTCATCAGTAGGGAAACAAAGGGAATTAGAAAGACTTCAGGTTTTGGATGAGATTACAAGAAAAACTAGTTTGATTGTAATTACATCCTCTCTCCAATTAGCTGAAATGTGTTTTGCAATCCCAGTATTTTAAAGGGCACACATGCTTTCAGGGAACACATCAAGCTTGTTTAAACAATGGAGAATAAATATATTTTTTCTGGTTTTGCCACATAATTAATCATAACAATATAAGAACGAACATTTTAAAGTATTTTTTTTTAGAAAATTTAATCAGTAAACAATAAAGGTAAGTAATTAAAAAAATCATAACTAGGGTAAAGTGAATACTGACAAATTTCAGCAACTCACCAAAAAGCAGGCCTAGTGGTACATAAATATTTTCAAAAGTTCTGCTTCAGTATTTGATTTTTTCCAATACCAGATATCCTTTACCAAGATTTTTATAAACATTTTCAGATGTTCTACTAGGTATGCTAAAAGAGTTAAAAATGCAAACAGTAAAGCAACAGCATTATAATGAAAGCAGACCTTAGTTACAACAGAGGTGAGGTTTCTGGCACACATTGCCTGTAAGAACAGCTTCAGGCACCGGTTCGGTTCTGAACCTGCTCAGTAAGGTGATGACTTTCACAGCTAAATGATAGCAAAAAACATTTGAAAACAGATGTTCAAAGGGAAGATTAGAGACATGAGGCCTTAGGTTCCTTGGTGGACAACTATGGGTGCCCATACATACAGCACAGTTTAATAGTAACTCAAAAATTCATATGGTATGCACTTGGTTTAGAACATAATAGGCTGTTTTATCTTTTTATCCAATTTTCCTAATGCTTTTTCTTCCTGATACCTTCTTTGTATCACATTGTTTTAGAAACTGATAGAGCAGCCTGTGACTTTGAGAATTAAACTCGTAAAAACCACCATCAAGAAGTGTAACTCCGAGTGCCTGGACGCAGTGAAATCAAGGAGGGCACACAGGTAAATGGTTGTACCTCTCTCAAAGTCTCAACAGGAAATGGCTCCTGGATTGCAGAGGACAGTACAGCAGGTGGCATTTTCAGGGATGCAATAAATCCTTCATATTCCAGTTGTCTGCTAGGCTCATTCACATGTTCCCAATATTAGGATATGTACCAGCTTTACATCTCTGGGTTTGTGAAGAGCATAAAAAAATTGTGTAGAGGAACAATGTCCCTCTTCTGGGAAGCACCCTACTATTTACAGTTTAATCATCAACTCTGTGTACCTTTTAAACACCAAAGTTTTTATGGAAGCCCTCCTATCCAGACTACCTCTCTTGGAAGGGGAAGTTCTTCAAAGGTAGGGACATGCTATTCAAGCCTTGAAGGAATCTTCATACACAAAATGAACCCTATTGAGGTAGTGTCTACCACAAAATATGTAAGGGCATTGAAATTTAGTCAGTGTTTTACAACACAATACACAAAGTAAATTGAAATAAATGACCACAAATAAAGAACCAAGATTAAGTGGTTTTTTTCAGAACTTTTTGAAATTCCTAATTTTGTCCCTGCTGATCTGAACAAAAGGACCAAATGGAAAGCAGACAAAGAAAAGCAATTTTTGACAGAAAGTGTCTTATTTATCTCAGGTATGGATGAATAATGAGCTCACTTCTCAAGTAATTCCTGAGCAAAAGCAGACTGGCCCCATCACAATACTACTAGCAGCCTGTCCTTTCAGATGGTGCAGTTTCACAGCAACATACGAAACATACCTCCAAAAGTTTTAAATAAAAAATAATCAGAATTAAGCACAACTTTAAAAGCTTGAGTTAGTTTTTTAAATGGAGAGTCAAAACCAATGCCAGGAAATCTCTGTATTTTTATTTTGGAATAACAACTACTCGTCTCCATGAAATCTGCCTTCCAATGAAGATCTAGCCTCTAACTCAATGCTATTGCTTCAGAATCATGCCAGAGCTCTACCAAAAGGGAAGTGGTTACACGTTGTGTTAAAAGACAAGGGCTCTTCTCACGGGCTTCCATGTCAGCAAGTATCTATGTAGAGATGTATTTTTTATATATTATATTTAGATATACCTATATCTATAGTTAGGTGTTTATACAATAAAATGCAGGATGATTTTTTGTTTTCAAAAGCTATTAATGTATTAAAAATGAAAGGTATTACATATATCTCTGTAGCTCCTTGGCAGCTCAACTGGATAGCTGGTAGGCAGAGAAGGAATAGAGAACTGGAAGCAGCAGGAGCTGTGGAGCTGCTGAGCTTCCAACATTAGATAATATTCACAGTGCTTCTGTATCTGTGGGTCCTAGGGCAGACTTGCCAGGTAGTTGCTAAGGTAGCTCTTAAAGACACTATTTGTTTTCTACAACCACAACATTTGTATTTTACTGGTATAAATGGTACTTTTGAAAATTAGTAATTTTCTAAACTACTTCTGACAGTTACTATTTAAGAAACTGAAATGAACATACCAACTTATCCAAAATCCGACAGCAATCACCAATATCTGGAATTATCCTCCTGACAAAATTCCCAATATAATTTAAGGTTTTCCACCAGATTTATCAATGATTGAGAGTTGTTAAAATGAAAAAAAAAAAAAAAACAAACAAAAAAACAACTCAACCCTAACTTAATCTAACAGTGAGTTAATTAACAGCTGTACAGAAAATAATTACTCAGAATCCAAAAGTAATTCCAACTAAACTGTCCACTGAAGGAACACTTGCTTATTTTTAGAAATGCTAAAAATGTACAGGTATGTCAAGGTAAGAAGGTGAACTAAAGGGAGAACATTGTCCCTTTTAATAAAAACTGCGATGCATTCAACACATAGACAGCCTTCAGGCTGTATCAATACAAATACCTTTACTTAAGCATTAGGTTTCCTGATGCTGAACAATCCTGTGCATTGTGAAGAAAAAAACATGGACTGTTTTAAATGATACAAAGGTTCACATTTATGTAAGACTGGAATTATCAGTTAAAATAAAAATGGCCGGGAGGATAGATAAGGAGCAGACAGGATGGGGGAATGACAACAACAACACACAAAACCAGCCCAAAAATATTCAGATGTGTATTTTGTCTATACTAACAGATTACAGGGAGGCTGCACATTGTCACTACCATTTAAACCTCATGCTGAATAACTGGAGAGCTCTAACTAGGAACAACAGCTGCAACCTTCTAACATTTGTATTACTTTCCCTTCAAAGCTGAACAATTTGAAAATGCAGAATCACAACAAATAACACTTTCCATATTTCACATAATAAACAGCAGCATTTATAATTAGTTTCACTGTAACCTAACACACTCTCAGGAAAAGCAGTATGGTGCAAGAGCAAAGGCAGGGACTGTATTACGAGCAAAATATGAAACTAAACTTAACTTTTCATGTGAGAAACTTCATACACTGCATGCAAACCCATCTGAATTGTTTGTGAACTCTTTTAAGGAAGTCTTGCTGTAATTTGGCTGTTAAAAACTTTCCCATTGATCCTAAAAAGTGGCAGTTGTACCTGTGCCCACTTTCCTCTATGGTTTGATTATCTGTCAAAGGCATCAAGGTAATTTCTGCACTAAGGAAACCAACAGTAGAGACAGTGCCACTATTCAACAAACACAAGCAGTTCTTTTAGAGACAGGAACCATTTTTCACCCCTCAATACCACTGCAGGGACATTTTTCAAAACATGCACCAGCGAGATAACACATTTAGCTTGGGTAGAGAAAGAGAGGAAATGGTGCTCTTGTGCTCATTCATTGTTCCCAAAAGTCATAAAGATACAATACAGCTTTAGTGAAAAGGCTAAACTTCATATCGCTGGTAGGGTTAGATCACAAGAATTAGTCTGGTAGTCAAAAATCTGTCTGTGTTGGTAATTCAATAGTGTTGCATAACTGGTGCACAGGCTACCCAGTGATGGATAGAACAGTTAAAAATTACACAGGTAACAAGTTTTACTGATAGAGGAAGCAAAAAGTGTTATGTTATTAAGAGGTAAATTGTAACAAGGCATTAATAACAGCAGTTCCAAATTACAGCTGAATTGGCCCTAAGTGCAGGAAATTATTACTCGGAAAGCACGAATGAACTGTCCTGCAAACAGAAAAATAGGTCTTTTGCCTCTGATTATGCTATACCAGGAGGAAGGTTATGTTCTGTGCTGATTGGTATATATTCAAAAAAATATGGGTAGAAAACAAATATTTATCAAAGTATGAAAAACTGTAGTAGCCTAAAACCAAAAGTGAACAGAAGATGTAGTACAATACATTTTCTCAGTGCTGCCACTGGAACAACACATACACAGTATTCTAATAAAAATTAAATATATTTACATATATATTTTAAATTTAATAAATGTGATTAATAAGATGCTCTATAAATCATCACATTTCATCTACCACTAACCACCAAAGTTAGGATATTTGCCTATTTTTAAGCCTACTCACCAGCTGTTACAGTGGGCTTAAAATTGGACCTTCGTGCCTTCAATATTTACATTCCAGTATCTGTCAAGTGTCTGTTCTTTGGGTTACACATAAAGATGACTGCTTTGTACTATTGAAATAGATATTTTTTTTGAGGAAGAATGGACAGCATATTAAAAAAAAATAGAATAGCAATTGGATGCTCTGACATTAAAGGGAGAACACAGTAGTTCTCAATGTGTTTTCAGGAAAATTAAATTTTTTACTATGTTTTAAAAATACTTCAAGAAATTAAGGTAGCTTTAGAGACTAAATTCTAGGCCCTTTTACCAGCTGTTCTGTATTTCCAAACCCTTCTGACATTAAGACAGATCGCTGCCCCATGTAAAGCTGGGATATTGCCAGCTGACACATCAGTAGTCTGTGTTACTGAAACTCGCTGGAGGTATTCTATTCTTAAACTACCATATGAAAAGGAACCACAGAAAAGTAAATAAATACATAAGAATGGGTATTTATAGGAAACAATTACATACTTTTGAGATTCTCACACTACAGCAATATGACAGAATTACTTTAGGTGTCAGCCCCATATGAATGCCATAAAGGTTTAGTGCTGTATCATTCTTGCTGAAGTCCTTCCCTATACACAAAAATATCCCCCTGCAATAATATACACTAACTTTTATGAAGGAGGGAATCATCAGAAGGTAAGAGCAACTGTTCAAGATAGTAATAATCTTTCAGCCTGGTTCTCAGAAGCACTGGAAACTGAAAATAACATTACAGCATTGCTCACTACTTTTGTGACATTTATTCAACCAATGTAATCCTAACACAATTACGTCCTTGGCTTGATCCAGCACAGGACACTATATTCCTGTCATGCAGTCCAGGTTGGTAATCATAATGAAATGTATGTCAGTGAAAAGAAAAATGCTTGAAAGGACAAGTAATTGTGAAGCCACTCCGCAAACTTCCTAGTGTATGTGAAGTTACTGCCATATTAGGGATCGGTATCATCCAGAGACATTTTTCCTCCCAGATGCCTTCATAGCCTTTTAAAAAAGTACTAGTGAAGCCCATCTCATGCATTAATTGCAGAAAGAACAGCCTTTCACTGTTTCCCTGCTTTGTTCTCTGGCACCTGAAATGGGAAAAATAATTACCCCTTCATATTACACAGCTGCTTGGTTCCAGCTGCAGTTAAGTTTGTTCAGGCATGGACAAACTGCTTCAGCTTTCTTCCCCAAACAGGCTAGCTGATAGACAAAGCTCTGGTTAAGTGAAAATTCACTTTGTTGCAAAGAAACTGAGTATAAAAAAAGAGCTGAAGTGTCCTCAGTGTTTACATGTGTTGCAGCATTGCACATAAATGTTTCAGCTGGTAAATGCTCAATCTATTCATGCCCAGCAGACACTGTGCACTACACTCCTCACAGAGCAGAATGAAAACTCCAACTTGCACCAGCAAAAAGCAGCAACAGAATGTCTTAGTAAAATGAAAACATTTGACAGTGTGGCAGGTGTACCTTATGTCAGCTATTGCACTGAGGAGATCTAAAAGAACTCTCTTTTACAGATTTGGCTGTAACAGGAGACATTTACCTGTGCATGTAGACAGATAACATCTTCTTTTATTGTATTTTTTCTTATCAGCAACTCACATCAATTTCAGTGATAGCTTCCTAATGAATACTTTTGTAACCTATTTTTTATCAAGACCAATCTCTTAAAATGTAGATCTCCATTCATCTTGCTGGACGAATTTTGAAAATAAAATAGTTTATAGGGGTCTGTCACTGTTTATCTAGCTAGACATGTACTTCAGAAGTGTGAGTTTGGGGGTTGGAGCTTTTGTTTGTTTTTAAAAGGCATCTTTCCAAAGCATAAAAGAGACAAGAAAAATGATGATACTCAAAATATTGCTAAAGTGCCCTCAGATACAAAGACTTACTGCTTATTACAAGGGCACAATAAACATAACTACAATGAAGATGACTTAAGCAAACCCTAAGGACAAAGTAGACCTGCAGTCTTACTCCTGTATACATGACTGTATTGTACACTGCACTGTAATTTCCCCATTGCTTGGTTAAAATAAAAAAAATTTAAAACCTATCAACAGAATTACTAAGTAAAGGCAAAGTCTACCTACACTACGCAGATGTCCCTGCAGTCAAAACATCCTTTTAAATAGTCAGGATATACTGTGCTCCTAAAGAGATTGAACAGACCTGACCAGAACAAATGACATTCCGTATCTTCACAAAGAGAAACATTGTATACTGAAATTACACAAGCTTAGACAAAGACCTACAACCTGAATTAGCTTCTTGTGATGGCAACGCAAAATTTAAAATAGAATTTCCTTGCTAAATGGATGTAGTGATTTAACAGGAAGAATTTAATTTTTTTAAAAACTGCTACCTAAATGTACAGAACATTGTTCTGTAAAGCTTAAACGGAATACCTTATGTAAAACTGGTAGAGCAAATAACTTCTTTTGTATTTTTAGTGAAAATACATTCCATAAACATGATTCACTTCAAGTACTATTTGTTTTTACTATATCAAGCAACCTCGAGTATGGAAGACTTATATAGCAAGGACTTCTCTGAAATAAACTGAACCTTAAGTGATACATAATCACATAAAAAAGAAGGAATCATACAGGTAAATGTGCAATGATAAACACTTGCTATGGACAAATACTGCACCTTCTCTACAACTGTTTGGAGTATTGCCTGCTTACCCAGAGAAAACAAGGGCAAGCACCATGTTTCATTTTTCCCAAATGAAATAGTGACCAACACGGTGACTGGCCAAAACCAAAGGAACCTCATAGACTGGCACTTCTCCTAAGAGCACAGTAAGGACCCATCTGCATTTGGGCTTTAGCTAGGATCACAAAGGTACTTTTGAAGCAAATTACTAATCATTTCCCACCTGCTTGTTCTTCAGTTTGCATCCATGAGAAGCCTCTCAAGAAAATGAACTGTCAGGTGAAATGAACTAACAAACATGAGCCGCTAATGAGCTTCAGCCCATGGTAACAGATTAGAGCTAGTCCAAAGTGCAAAAATAAAACCCCAGAGTTAGTGACCCTGAAATGTATAGTGTACACATCATACCCTCAGCATGTTTTTTCACTCTACAGAGCCACCCTTGTTTCTGTGTACTACTTGCTAATGCAGGTGATACACACAGAGGAGATGCATAAACTACCATAGCTAAACCATACAATCCAGGTGGCTTTTAAAAATAAGTATGTATACCACTACAGGTTCTGGCTTAATATTTTGTGTGTCAATTTCTGGAAAGTCAAACACATGTCTTCCTAAACAAATGTGCTGAAAATTAATTTATTTGATCTATAGGATTTTCTTCATAGGATTTCTTTACACTTTCAAAATGCAACATACTGATGTGTAACATATATTAAAAATGGGGTATGTTGCATATTATTCAACATTTACATATTCAGAGACAATGACCCATCCTAGTCAGCAATTTTACTATTTTTATGTTGTAGTACAGATTTTACTATTTGACTGCCTGCAGCTGGCCTGCACAAATAAGTTAATTCCACTCCTCCCATCTGCCCTGTAGTAAAAACCTCCCAGACAAAACAAACGTGTCTTTTTTTGCCTTCAGTTTGATCACAGAGTAGTTTGTAAAAAGCTTGATACAAAGAAAAGTGTATTGCTCAGGATTTAAACCCATTTTGTCTAATAATGATGAAGGAAGTTTCTCTCTTTATGGCTTCATTATTTTGATGATTCAAGCACCTTCTTAGCTTGGAGCTGAACACTCTTAGAGAAAGAATATATCACTTTTCTGATTTAAGAGTCCCAAGTTATATATTACCATATTTAGTAAGATTAGACTTATGTGAAAATGAACATTCCAGAATGGATGACAAGAATACTGGTTTACCTATACCGACAGTAATGTCAATTTAGTTTATCATGACCTACAGCACCTTGTTTTGTCTTTATTGTTCCTATTGAAAAAGGTTTTCACATGCAATTGTCAGTAACATGCACTTTATTCCTGCCCATGGTCCCTGCCCATGGCTGGGTGGCTGGGATAAGATGTTCTTAAGTGCCCCTCCAACCCAAAACGTTACATGATTCTATATATAAACTGCTTTCTTAACATAACTAGAGTACTTAGATTATATTTGGAAACTACTGGTAAATCACTGTTAGTAAATCGAACTTAAAAAATAATCCAGGCTTTGTTTCCATTATTGGAAGTGCTTATCAGATGTAAAAGTAGCAACACATCTTTCACACTGAAGTCAAAACTTACTTTATAAAACATTCTCTTCAAGCATCACAACAGCTTGGACTCCAAGCTAACCTTTACGTCACAAACAGCTGAGATACAAAAAAGAAAAATCGGGCTGTGCTTTAATAAACAACCCATATCAAAACTGTAATTTTGGATTTGTGGGTTACTTCAAAGACAGAGGGATATTGACAATACCAAAACTGGCAGTGCTAGAGTGAGCATCAGTGTGGATCGTACGGTTCTTCCTGTAGGAACCATGAATTTCCACATGACTCTCTGTTCTCTCAGTAATTCTCAGATCATGGTATAATGCTGTCTGTCTTCATTTTTTCTTCTCACTGATCTCCCTCTCTCTAACTTCTTTCTCCTCATCTATCTTCTGGCTAGGCTATCACCACCTCTTCACCACACCTTGTGATCTTCAGAAGACCTACTTAGGGTGTATGGATACTAAAATCCATGATTTCATATGCTAGCTTCTCTAGAAAAGCTTGCTTCATTCTTTGGAAAACACTGGCCTAAAACACCCTCCTCTACAACAGTTTTCTACAGTGAACACAAAGATAGTTATTCGAGGTGTTAGAACCTGTATGACCCTTGTGTCTCTGGGCCAGATTATTTAAACTATACTGTAGTCACAAACAAAATTTACACATAAAATTTAGGGAGAAACCTCAAACACAGCACTGACCAAAAGTGCACACAATAACAAAAACATTTGAACGATTTGAGGTCAGCTAGTTGAGTAGACAATTCATACAACATACAATAATTATTTACCACAGAAAAATTAATAATTAAATGAAAGTCAAAAAGCTAAAGACACCAGAGAGCACTTAAAAATTTTTGTAATAAAGGTACAAAATAAAGGCAATAAAGGCAAAGATATTTAAGTTCTCCAAGGAGTTGTGCCACATATCAGGGAAAGTGAGCACCCAGATTTGCAGAAAGACTTTGCTGCTTAGTATTTTTGTTTGGAGGAAAATAAATTCATCTCCCTACAGTTATCCTCTTTCTCATACCAAGGTTCTAGAGAGCCCATGCACTTAGATTTACCAAAGTAATTACATTCTCATGCCCTAAATGCAGTGTTGTCTGAAGCTGTCCATTCTTCGGTCATTTCATAAACCTTCAGAGACTGCAGTTTCCCAAATGAATTTCAAGACTTCAATATTAAAGTTACTTAAATAATCAGTAATCCATCAGGCCCTAGTTTCAAAAATGGGGAAACAAACTTTGCTAAGCAAGAACTGATAGCTCATAATTCTTGCTGTACCATGTCCAGGCAATACTTCACAGATTAGTTATGTCTGATCTTCTACATTAGGGAAACATTTGCCCTCAAGAGTCTAATACTAGAAATGGCATCTCACGATCCAAGATTTTTTGTTTTGTTTAAATTTGCCTAATGTTTAAAATCTGATATTTGAAACTAAGAGAAATCTGTAAGGCAAAAGGCCCAGCTTCACATGCTTCATAATTGCAGGAAATATTTTTTCAACCCTTACTTGACTCAAAATTTTTTCTCATGATTTTTCTCAGCATGATCTACTTCCCCAATGAATCACTCAGAATGAATGAGAAAAGATCTGCATACTTGGAAATGGCAACAGAATCTTGCAATCATTTTGAAATCTTCTATATATTACATAGCTTTGTATTTCTGAAACAAGCTCCAGATGTGTAAAACAGTAATACTTGATTTGTGATAGTACTAAAAGATCATTTGCCTTTTTCTTCTGGCCTTACAGCACTTCAGTTTGATGTCATGTTGCTCTAATTCTTCTAGTCAAAAGGAGATACACAGGGAAATGTTCTCATCATCTCCTCTTTGGCATCTCAATTGCATGACTAGCAGTACAGCCCCCCAGAGAGCCAGTGAAACCTCCAGAGTGCAGTTCAAAGTGTGTAAATTAGATGCTAAATGTCAGAAAGTATGAAGACTCTTAAAGAAGCATCTTTAGAAGTCATCCAAATAAACCCCAGGCTTCAAAGTGAAGGCAGGCCACTCAGACTGAAGCAGAAAATATATAAAATTTTCAATGCATCCTCAGTAATGCTGATAAAAATAACACTACCCAGAATTCTTTCCCCCGCCCACAACTTGGTAGCTCATGAGACAACTGAAGAACTCATAATACATCACATGGCTCCACAGTCACACTAGACTTAGCATTTAATTAATTAATTTTAAAATACCGATTTTTTTTTCCCTCATATAAATTATGCAGTTGGCTAGCATGACAGCTCTTATTTATCAGCAGTTAACAAAAGTACTAAGCTACTCTCGACAGGGAATATTCTTTTAGGTGGAATTAGTATCAGGGAGGATCCATAGTTCCAACACTACCACACCCAGCTGGTGTCACCATGTAGGAGTAGAATTAATAGAAAAGGTCAAATTGTTTAACAGCATTATGAAGTAACATTGTAAAAGTCAGGAAGAAATCTTGTGATTATTTATCACTACCATCAGCTGTAGAACAAAGAGTTGAATATAAGCCAGGCAAAAGAAATATCCTCATTGAAAAGGGGACTCATTTACTCATTTAAAAAGCAGTCCTAAAGAAATTCAGAGAAGGTAATCAACAAAAGATATGTCAAAGTAATTTTAAACACCACCAAACAAAGCACAGTATCCCACTGTATTCTGTATGAAGATGAATGTAAATATCTCAGACCAAAAGATTAGACCACAGCGGGTATGGCAAGAGGAGCTTTAGTCACATAGGTTAAATGTGAGGACATCTGCACTTTTAGACTACAAAGACTCAGATTAATGTAATTAACATAATTGTACTTTATATTCCTCATACAATCAGTAAAATAGTTCAATTAAAATGTTAAACAATGTTTGCAGCACAGAAATACATACCTTGCAAGTATAAATGTTAAAAGATACCCTAGAGCCTTTCTATGCAACAGGAGCAAACCTACATTTACTTTTTCCAAGTTCAACCTGTTTTATTTCAATAAGATGCCCCTAAATCTTTTTACAATTATTTCCATTGCATATAAACATGATCTCCTGGTATTAGTAAATTAACTTGGCTAAATATAGCGAGGAGCACTCGTGTTTTATGGGGCATTTTCTTTGGTATGCAGCTAATATAAATAAAATGAGCAGAGAGAAGTTGGCCATGTTCCACTGACATTACATCACTTTTCCTTAATAGGAAACCTCTCTGCAAGTTAACATCTTGCTTTAAACACTCCGAAGTGTCCACAAAGTCTTCAGTGAGGATCATCATATAAGGCCAGCAGTTAGCTGCCAAGGACTAGAACAGAGAACTGGATCTCCTAGTACAACATTGAAAAGAGAACCTCTAGCAAAAACCACCCTTAAAATGTCACCAGCTACGAAACAAGGGAGTTGCATAATCTCCTATAAAAGATATGTGCCAAATGTACATGATTCCAGTAAAAAGGAAAAGATGAAGTTCTAATTCCTACGATGTTACTTCTATAGACTCAGCAGTTCCTCTGGAAACCCTAGAAAGCAACTATTTAAAAGGGGAGGTCTAATGCACCAGATATAAGCAGGACAGAGACACAAGCATCTATCACAGTTTCATTTACTGCTTACTCTTTGTGCCCCTGAAAAAGACAAACCCTCTATTTTGTAGTACCATCAGTATGGTCCCTTATCTTTAGCATGACATAATTTTGAGGAAATAAGTTAATTATTGTAAAATATTGTACGATATTCATTTAGTAAAAGACAGGTTTTGCCACCCATATAGGTTGAGCTTTAGACCAAACACAATAGGACTCTTTGACTGTACACAATAAAAATAAATTATATGTACAGCAAAACACATATAATTTAGACCTGCAAGGTTCCTCAGAGAAGATAGTCCTTGCACTCAATTTCTCACATCTATTACTGAGATTGCTAGTCTTTATTGTGTCATATATTGAGAGACAAAAAACAATCACATAGTACACAAAGAATAAAAGAGCCCAGAGAAATTTATGTTCATGCTCTACTTAATGTAAACAAATTCTAGTTATTGTATTTCTAATGTGCAGCTGCTAAACAATAATCCAGTTCTTGCTTCAAGCCTGCATGCCGTATTTGCTGGCATGGAATTTTATGGAGAACATAATTTATTTAGGCACTGTCACACAGACACACACAAACACAAAAATGTATTTACCACAGTACAAAAAGTCAGAGTAGGTCACTTTGTCCTCTGCTTTTTCCAAAATGAGAGAAGTTCACTGAGTGGCTCCTGCTGCTTTTAGTTGCAGCTGCGCAGCACACAATCTTTAAAAATCTACAGTAAATGTTGCCATGTTTACATTAGCGACTCTCAGTAAAGAAAATACTAATCAAGTAAAGGTATGCAGAAAATAAATGTAATCTACAGTACACTGAATATCACTGCTCTTCTTTAGGAACCATGTGGTCTTTTGATACCATGGATTCTCTGTCCCCCTTACTCCCTAAGACATCCCTAAATACTTCTGTGTGCCCTACCCTATTCTTCCACATCCAGTTGTGATGACACAACAGTTTAGGACTCTTACAGCATAAAAGGCAAGTGAATTAAAAGTTGAAAATAACCCTAGAATTGTGTGGATTTGTGGTTTCGTTTGTTGTTTGGGTTTTTTGTGGCTTTGTTTTGGGGATTGGGGTTTTTTGTTCATTTGTTTGGCTTTTTCAAGCCTGGAATCTGTTCACTGCTTCAGATTAAAGAGCAGCCACCCAAAGGGTTCTGCTGGTGCAACAGAAGGGTGGTGCTTGTCCAGAAACAAGCATCTGAAAGCTGAACCTCCTCACACTGCTCATGAGGAAGTCCCTTCCGAGGCTGGGTTTGTGAAGCTGTATATTTAGTATTCACTTTACTTCCGAATGGCAGTGACCAAATAAGATCTTCAAGTTTCAATTCAAATACACATTTTTAATTCAACTGCCCTAAAATTAATGAAGTCCTTAACAGAGGTGTTTCTGCAACATTAACACAGTCTTACTGAGTATACAGTACAGGCCTAGAAATGTAGACATGTAGCTTAAGACTTGATTGCCTCAAAGGTATAAATAACAATATTCATTTGACCAGCTTCATCTTTGTATATTTTTGTTGATCCATGAATTGGCTGCATACTCTACAATTCGGTTTTCTTTTTTCTATAACAATATGCAGAGTTATTAGCATCAGCCAATGCTCATTTTCTAAAATATCATTTTAGCAGTAGTTTCAATTGCTGACTAGTTTTCAGAAAACATCAGAGAAAGCAGAGGAATGAAGTTAGACTCAAAACACAGTTCAAAATAATATGGCGGCTGTGTCAATCTAACATTAATTGAATCTTATTACAATAAGGCTTCACCAAAACCTGCTGATTGGACAGCACAGTTTCTGCTAAGTAAGATATTATAACTCTATTAAGATTCAACAATTGTATTGTGTTGCTCTGTCATTTTAGAATCAGGGAAAACATCTGCTAAAATAAGAAGTAATGGAAAAAATTCAACTGCAAGTCTCTTACCCATCCTACCTCTCATAGCCATCTACCTCTCTTATTATTCAAGTTAGCCCACTGTATACAGCAGCCACACGCAGAACTGATATGTTAGCTGCACATGTACATGTTGAATCTATCATCTTTTGGTTTTATCACAGAAAAAAAAACTGCAACAGCTTTCCAACTTGTGTAAATGAATTCAGGAATTCAAACCAGCAGCCTGTGTGCTCAGGTACACAGACATACCACTGAAAACAATAGGAGCAACAGTAATTAGTAGCTCTGAAAATCAGGCAACTTTCATATGCATTTAACTTCATTCAAACAAATTTGAAAAT
The DNA here is from genome assembly GCA_035047865.1 of Dendrocincla tyrannina. NCBI lineage: Eukaryota > Metazoa > Chordata > Aves > Passeriformes > Dendrocolaptidae > Dendrocincla > Dendrocincla tyrannina. The sequence continues at coordinate 35,347,785 of JAWWMP010000132.1, read as the reverse complement.
TTTTATTTAAAAATTCTTCCAGGTAGTGAAATACTCTCTTTAAAACTTACTCATTTGTGCTTTAGGAGTAATTTTTTTTTTAAGGTGAATCAAATATCTCAGTAATTTGCCACTTAAATGGCATGAAAATACTTTGAGATACAAAGGTTTCATACCTAGGTCCTATGTTACATCCAATCAGTAGTGACAGAAATGGAGAGCACTTCATTTGGTATATGCTGATACAAAGGAGTATGAGAATTTTTTGTGAATATTAACTCAGTGTTCCCAGGTGTCACACTGCAGTCTTTTCCAAGTTTGAACTAAATACTTAGATCACACGGAAGGCTTATCATGGCACACAAATCCAAGCAATTCAACTAACAGTGATGAATGACATCATCTGCTTCAAAAGCTGGAATAGAAAAATCTTCCTATTAAGCGGTATGGCAGAATTTCTCAGAAGCTCAGGAGAAATTTTTCTGTTGAATGACCATGGTAAAGGCAATAATATGTAACTTTCACAAGTTGTAAAGCATTGGAAGATGCTGCCCAGAGAAATGGTGAAGTCACCATCCCTGGAAGTGTTCAAAAAATGTATGGATATGGCACTTCAGTACATGGTTTAATGGTGAACAAGGTGGTGATGCTGGGTTAGTGGGTTGGACTCGATGATCTTAAATATCTTTTCCAATCGAAATGATTCTGTCATTTTATGAAACCTTGAAAAAGCTCACACAATGAAGTCTCAGAAGAAACTGTACCATCATCAGTTGAAAAACATTTTAAAGTATCTAAAAATATATAAATCAGAAGGTATCTCCTTCAATACCATCTAAGTATCACTTAGTTAACTTCAAATTAACAACCATTTGGACTAATTTTCTTCAGTATGTTTAACCTACAGTTTAGAAATGTTGTTTTTCCCTGTTTTGGGCTAGGAAACTGAAACTAGAGCTAAAGGAAGAGTTGTGTTGGTGGAACTATAGAGGTGGAATTATACCAGAAAAGATACCCTACCACAACAGGTACTCCAAATTACTTAGCTGTACGTACTTATTATGGAACAGAAACAGTAAAGTTTAATGAAGTACAACTAATTAAACTTGACAATTCCCAAAGGATTTTAAAACTTCTTGTTATTCCCAGCCATAGCCTGACTTGACATAGCCTGAATATGATGCACAACACTATTATTTCTGATCACTTAGATATTTCCAAAATGGAGAGCAATTAATTGGGAAACTAATCATATTAGTAACTTCCTTCTTTTTAAGTGACTCTTGACAAAGACATTTTCAATTTCAGTGAGCAAACTATAACAAAACTTTTGAGGAATCTGAGGTAATTAAATAGAGGAAGCATTTGAGAATAATCTCAACAACTAACTACTGAGATTAACATCAGGAACTTGGGAAGCTTGACAGCAAATTTCCGTGATCCTGCCTTTATCACAAAGACCATCAATGATGACAGAGAGAATTTCTCTAACTCAGAAGCACATTAAATATTATTTAATGACTAATTTGTGAAGATTTTAATCTCTTGGACAAGCAGCTTCTGTCTTGTATCCCTCTCTACGTGAAGCCCTGGCATTTTCATTAATTAAAGAGGTGCTATTCACATGATTCAAAAATCTGTCCCAAACATCCCAGTTTCACTCTGATTAGTCAATCCTCTATTACTCTGCATAACCAACTTTGCTCTGCCCGTACTGGAAATTATGGCAGACATAATAAACCTTTTTGGAAAATGGAAAGGTTACTTAGCAAAATTATTGGGCACCTCAGAACTCTGTATATTCATACAAATTCACTGACCTCCCCCAACTTTCATCTACTGCACATCAGTGTCCTGCCTAAAAGCATTCCAATTCTGCTCTGCTCTTTATCAATGAGCATGTTCCTTCAAATATTAGCATTGCAAACAGTTCCTCTAATTCAGTACTCTGACAAGAATTCACTCAGTAAACAGGGCCTGTCTCTTGCATTTGTGGACAGTAATGCTTAAAGCATTGTTCTTAATTCAAAAAAGGACATACTGTGAGTGCCGTGTTTTAGCTGCAAACCCACAATTAGCCTCGATGGTCAGCAGACTTCTTTTGTAATTCTTTATAATCGACTGTCCCTAAGTCACTCCTCTTTTCTAGTTACAATGTACCACAAAAAAAAGTCCCAAGTTCATACCCAACAGGAATTTTAACTTTACAAGATTACAAAACATTTTCAAAGGGTGTTCAAAGTGAGGATGCAATAGCCTTGTCTGGCAGCGTGAAGAAGGAACAAGCTGCAGCCAGAAGAGGATGAAACCAGAAGTATTGTATTGCGTTTTAGTAAAACAACATGCTAAATCTAGCATTAAAGATATCAATACTTTTCCTGAACCAAACATTTCACCACACAAAGAGTCATGTCCAGACATTATAGTCAGAAGCTTTTAAGAAGTGCAGGAATGGCTTACTTAATCTCAAGACCTGTATGACAAAAGAACCTGAAACTAGTTTTTAATATTTGTGCTCACAGGTTAATGATCTATTACTGCAGTCTGTAACAAACAGCACATCCACAACTTCTATGTGTCTCTAAATTTCTCGGTACTTCTTGCAGAACCTGTGGGATCCTGTGATCCTTTGTTGAAGAAAACTTCCAGTGAGGTATCACAGACCAGCTGGATACACTGAAGCTTAGACATAAAACACCTGTTTCTTTTAAATGTCAGCTTGTGCTCCAGAAAGCACTGCTTCCCTTCTTAAAAGATTCCTCAGAGCTGAAACCAAGTCCTTGATCTTGAGCTAACTGCGATGCGTGTGGTCAGTGCTGAGCTTCACCATCCTGGGAAGGGTTCCACCCTGCACTGGTCCTACCACACGATGTGACTTTGACATCAAGACTAGATGGGTGCAATATGTTCCAGCTAAGGTTGCAGAGAAGGCTGATGTGCAGCTGGTTGATGATGACAGCCATACAACTGGTAGGAGAGCAAGGGAAACACGGCAGAGATCCTGATTTCTGAGCCTTCTGTTCCTTTTTCTGAGTATTTCATGTGATTCAGATAAATGTCATTGTTTATATTCATTGTCTCTTTATACCTAACCATCAGCGAGACCACTAATTTTGAAAGGCTGGGGGACATGGGAACCTAGAGTTTTAGAATCAGTGTATCATTTTTATTTCTTAAATCTCAGAAACAAAGTTGCTGTGATTTATGGGCCAGAGACAACAATAGATGTAACATCAGAATCAACAGCTGAAAGTTCATTCTGTTTGAGAAAATCTTGACATATCATTTTGATTTTATCTTAATAGACACTCCATTTTTCTCCATCTATGTAGAGAAATGTGCATACAACACATGCACATACAAAAGCAAAAGCTTAGCTTTTTTTCCCCCTAAAAGGTCTGTGCTCTGTGAGCACAAATGTTCCTGAAATAGAACTGATAGTATTTTTTTTTATTTTAAAACAGACAAATAAGCCAAAACCCCCTCAAAACCAACCAAACAAAAAGGCTCAGGTATTTCAACACAAAGCAGAAAATTGAAGCAATCATTTTCTTGAAATTCCTGATAAACCACTTAAGAAAATGTTAAACAGTTAATAACTGCAAAATCTCTATAAGAACTCCAAAAGTCACTAAAGATAAAAGAATGAAAACCACATGTAACATCCTAGAGACTCGTAAGACAACATAATGTACTTTCAGTATAGTTTGACTTCTGTAGTCTCACCTTATAAATTGGATTTCATATGCTTGCAGAAACTGATAGAAGAGGTCTCTCATTTTTTAGTTACATACAGATATCCAGATTTTTATAAAGATAGAAAAACTATGAAGATTTATAGGAGACGAAGACTTTCTCCTAAAGCATAGCCAAACAGTATGGCAATCTATATACCGCCTGAAAAAGTAGCTTACAAATGTTTATGTGAAAGAATAAATATGATTCAGCAAGGACATTGAACCTGTCCATGTGATAATTATCATGGATATATGAAAATTATCAGGTAGTTTTAGAAACAGAAAAAGAATAGAATTTGGCCATGTCAGACAAGGAAACATGTCTGTTGTGGAAAAGTCTCTGTTCACTGAAAATAACCTACAGTTTATAGAGAAAAAAATGCAGAGTCTGGTGGCTTGTCATCTGAGCAATACTGAGGAACACTTCTGAAGCCCATATAGTCTTTTCATTAAAATGTCTAAAGGACATTTGTAGATATGCACCAACACCTCTGTAGGTGTGGATATTAATAATCCCTTTAAATATGCTCTATATAATTCTGGTTTTAGGCACCTCAGATTTGCACAGAAATACATGGCATCATCTTGCAACAGATTAACCATCAGTAATGCAAAACCAAGTAACTCATGCCTCCTTTTAGTTCCTGAAAAGTTTTGACAGGAAACACAGATCATACACAATCACAGACTACAGGAAAGTACCCCATTGACAAAATAATATGACCACGTCTGGGATTTTCAAAACCTCATTTCTACTAAAAAAATTCACTAGACCTTTGGTCAAACCAAACTACAACCATGAATCAAGTGGCCCTCCTGAAGCCTTCAAACACTGAAAAGAAAAGCGTTATATTTCAGAGCCAAAATAAGTACAGTAAGTTGGGCTGGAAGAAATACAGCACCACGGTGTTTCTGTGCAAGGAAATTCTCCTTTCATTTGTGCAAAACTTTCTGTGTTGCCTTGGTGAATTCCCTTGCTAGACAAAGTTGGCTACTAAGAGTGTTTCACACTGTAATAGCTGCTTTAAACAAATGATCCTCAAGTGTCAGAGACAGATTTTTACTTTATGCTGTGTAAGGACACACACACACATATATTCACACACCATTAGATTCATATGCACACAGAAACAGACTTGCATTATTTCCTCTAATAAAATAATTCTGCATATTCTGTTCTTTGAAGTTAGAAACATTTTACACACATCTGCATGTACACAAACACATGGTGCTTGAAATAAAGAAACAATTATGTGCCTAGTGAGTGCTTTCATACTGTGATTCAGCCTACTCAGAAGAATTAATTTGGTCATAGAGTAAAAAAAAATTAAAAATACTTCAAAATCCAACCACTGAGAGAATATAAAGATGCTTTTTTAAGGAGAACTCTTCCAAGTTGTGAGTAAGGTGTGAAAATGGGTAGGAGCAAGCTCAGCTCAAAGGTTGGCCTAAAACCAGCAGGTTGGCTCTCCTGAGAAAAGTTGCTGTAACACATGTGAGTCTTGATTTAAACCAGATTTCTCTACTCTAGTGTGGCTGGAGAACTGGGGTCATACTTTGTAAATTAATCTGTAGCAGAAGTACAAAAAGTCCAAATATTCCATACTCTTCTTCTATTCACTAGAACTCAGGCAGGATTTCCTAATGAAGTTTCTCCAGACTGTCAGATACTGTATGTATGTATTTCTTGCTCTCTGAAGTGCATTTGTCATAGGAGAGGAATTAGTGTTGAACTGCAATTTGAAAATTAAATCCAGCTGACTGAATCTTCATCTAAACTCAATGTTTTTATAGAATCATAGAATTATCAAGTTTGGAAGAGACCTATAGGAACATCAAATCCAACCATCAGCCCAGCACTACCACTGTAAACCCTAAAGCACTAAATCCTATCCCCCAGTGCCAGGTCCAGACACCTCCAGGGATGATATCCTGCATCCCCTCCCTGGGCAAACTGTTCCAATGTCTGACCACCCTAATGGTGAAAAATGAATTTCTAATATCTAATCTGAATCTCTCCTGCCTCAGCTTAAGGCCATTTCCTCTGTCCTCTCACTGCAGGCTGGTAGAAGAGAATGGCTCCCACCTCACCTCAACCTCCTTTCAGGTAGTTGCAGAGAGCAATGAGAGCTCTGAGCCTCCCCTTCTCAAGACTAAACAACCCCAGCTCCCTTGGCTGTTCCTCATACGACATGTTCTCTATTCTTTTCATGAGCCCCACTGCCCTTCGCTGGACACACTCCAGAACCTCAATGTCCTTTTTAAAGTCAGTGGCCCAAAACTGAATGCAGTACTCAAGGTCCAGCCTCACCAAATGCAGGGGGATAGTTTGGCCATTTTCTTGTAAATACAAAGATTAAAACCACTTGAGGTCGTAAAAGCAAAGAGTTAACTACTAATGTTGTAAATGTTAATACCCTCTGTTTCCCCATTATTTGCATATGCAACTCAGGTACTGTGCGGTTTTAATGGATACAGTAGCACACAAGATGAGTATCAATCTTTACTGAGAATTTGATGGGGTTATTTGGTTGGTAGAAAAGTAAACATCATTAAACCAGTTTTTTTGGTGTGTTAATCTATTTTCACATTTTAGCCTGGAAAAAAAAAATAACGATATTGCCAACAAAACCCAAAAAAATCTTTTCCTGTACATTTCTGCTGGCTAACACATCATGTCTGCAAATAATAGCCTTTTTCTAAAAAGCCTTTACTTTGCACAATTCCAAAAGGACAAAAAAGATGAGCCATCTTACGAACACTTATCAAACCTTGGATACTTTGGCAATGCAGTATTGCAGCTTCTGATGCACAGATACAACTCGTCAACTAAATAACTCTTCCATATTTTTAAGGCTGAGGTATGAACTCAACCCCATATTGCCACTTTCTGCTGAAAGTGAATTGTGATATAAGATTTGTTTTTCAAAGAGACTAATTAGAAGAATTGGGGGGGTTTATCCTGTGTTATACACCAGCACATAAAATGTACACCATCTTCTGAAACTGGTAACAAACAAAATCCTGAGTGCATTTCAAGAGGAACATATTTTGGTGATGTGAACGAACACAATTTCCCAGGCTCAGAAGAACGTCCTGGAAAGGATGGTAAGGGATTCCGAATAATGGTCACTGAAGGATGATTTCAGGTAATCTAAGGTAATCAAAGATTTCTTACCAAATTATCACTGGAGAGATGTGCACACTATGAAAACTAGAGAAAGCAGATTCAGTTGTTTCTTGGCTCACCTCACACAGGTGCATAAGCCAGAGAAAGCCCATCAAGAAATTATGTGCAATGTATTTATTTGTTTAAATAAAAATAAAATCTGTTTATCTTAAACTCCTTCCCTTTGTGGAAGGGGAAGCACTGGGGAGTGCCATACACAATACATTAATTACAATCACTTTCTGCTTCAATAAAGGAAATACAAACTTCCTGCCTTGGCAAAGGCTAGAATGTCTCAAGCAGGTGGGAAAAGGATCACATTAAGTGCCTAGACAGCAGTGTGGAGGAAAAATATTTCTTAAATTTTCTATTTGTGTGCTAATTCAGGAAGTAGACATGTAAAAAGAACTGCCTTAATGATTGATTCTCCTTCTGTGATAATTATATTTTTAATTACATGAATACCAAAATGTTAAATGTTCTGTAATGCTCAAGGAAGTGCTGACACTTGTGGTCACAAGACTCTCCTTCACTTTCTGCAGAGTAAGAGGTTAAAATGAGTCTTCTGGGCATACTATAATTCTGTTAGTAATAACTCTGTATGTATTCTTCTGAATTCTTCCAAATGAAATCATTGCTCAGTATTGCTATTACTGAGTGGGAGCTTCAGTCCAAAGGGAACTTTATTACTTAATCTAGTACTGAAATGCTATCTATCAAGAAAGCTGGAATATTTCCAAGATGGAAGGTGATTCATGAATAAAAAATTCCATAGGCATATTTTGATTAAATAATATTCCCAGAATGAAGTCTTTTCAGCCAATTATTATGTTCTCAAGAATATATGGGATTATCATCAATTAATATGTTCTATATAACCCAGAAATTTGTATCGGGAACACAGAATCTTTGGACCACCAACTCTTCACAGGTCAGTAAAGTCCAGTATGCTACCAAATACTTGAAGACTCCTTTCTTAGAGAGTAAACAGCAAATGACAAGGCACATGGCAATAACAGAACACATTTCATATGGAAATCATGCAACTTAAGGGCGCATATGCTTATTTTCTTCTTTCGGACAGTTTCTTCACACTACACCCTATGCCCTTTCCTTAGCTACACATTTTCATTCTAGAAACTCAGCTTTTTAAAACCAAAGGTCTTTATCTTCATGTCTTTCAGGTTTAGTGCCTACAAATATTCATAATCTACAGGAAATGATGCTATACACACAGAGAAAACCTACATACATGACATTGCACTGACAGTCTACTCTGCTCCCAGGATCCACATTAATGCTGGCATGACTAAAATTTGCAAAGCAGCTAGTTTAAGCAGAACTGGATGAGAAATTAATTTGCTGTTTGAGGACTACAATAATTTCCCATCAAATACATGATTATATAAGTAAGATCAGTTTACTCTGCCCAGTTGAGAACTAGGTAAACTCAATAAGGTAAGTCTCTCATGGATCATTTTGAAACAGAGTAATAGAAAGCAATTTCGCAGAGGAGAGGAAGAAGAAATTCTTCATTTGAGTGGGCTGACCAACATTCCCACAGATCAATTCCATCCAGACCGCTCCCTTGGTCTTACAATGCCTAAAGCCCAACAGCTGAACATTACTCATCAGATTTACCACTGTGTCCTTACAAAAAAGGAGGCATGCTGTTCTAACATAGCTATTAGAAGTGGCTGCTGCAGTCACACAGACCACAAAGTAGATGACAAAACTGCCATCGCACTCCTGTTTGTGGAGCAGTGAGACTATCATGCCCTCCACACCATCACATAAGCTCAAAAAATTCTTCCATGTAAAGCAGAAAATGAGTTGCTTTCCGTTACCTGGAACCATAGCTCTCAACAGTTACTTTACAATAATTGTAGTTGCACAAATAAGCAATTACTTTAGAATAATACCTTGCAAAGTTTTATATGTTACAATTATCACACAGTCTTCTGCAAGGAGGAAACAGTAGACTCAGGCCAGACAAAAATAGTAGGCCCACATAATAGGTGAATCAGTGTCCAGCAAGATGAGCTTGGCTAGGACAATACGTAAATAACTGTTCTGCTCTTACCAAAAAAAAAAGAAAAAAAAAAGAAGAGAAGAGAAATTTAAGAATACTTCAGTGCTCTCTAATTGTTAGTTAAAACACACTTCAAATGTTCAGAACAGTTTTCACTGAAAAAAAAATTCTTGACTCTCATAAAGCTACACAAAAAGTCATGTGCCATAAATCTGCCAACTGCTAACAACCTTTGCCACATCCACCATTTCAAATTTAGAAAAACTTCTGTCAGATTGCAGTGTATGAAAACTTGATAAATTCTGTCTTTGTGATTGTCAGATTTATACTATCTCAAAGATGAGAGAAATGTTTTTATCCAAATGAGACACCTAATTCCAACAAAAGCCTATCTGCATATTCCTAAGTGTTTCAAAAGTTGCAAGAACATCTGTATACCTCCTACCCCATTTTTCTAGTTTCTTTTAATCAAACTCTTATCCCCTTGCCCCCTCCTTTTCCCACAGGGCTTCTCCTCCTGGCTAGGAAAATTAGTACCAGAACACTATTTCACAGAGAGTTCTTTCAGGTTTTATTCCCCAACCAAAAGCAGTATGCAACCCAACCTCTCTCAGAATCCTGTTCTCACAAGTATTTGCCCCCTTTTTCATAGTGAAGCAGTTTAGATACAATCAACTAATATGTTGAGAGCCACTTAATTTTTTCTGGTGTTTTTTTGTTTAGGTTTTTTGTGGGGGGGGGGGGGGGGGGGGGGGGGGGGGGGGGGGGGGGGGGGGGGGG
>JAWWMP010000132.1:35192291-35338078 GCA_035047865.1 Dendrocincla tyrannina | reverse complement strand
TTTTTTTGTTTTTTTTTTTTTGGGTTCCCTGCCCCCCCCCCCCCCCCCCGCCCCTCCTTTGCCCCCTCATCCTCTTGTTATCGATTCTGTATCTTAATCCTTCTATGTCTGGTATGCATTGTGAAACACAGACTAGCTCTGGATGTCTGGAAACTGTTGGACTTCCTTAAAGAACATCATCATAACTTCTCCCACCCCAGAACTCTGGTGGATTTCTGTGCACACAGACTTATGAGTGAACATAAAATTTCCGCACAATATGTAATACATCTTATTAAGTTAATTTCACAAATATAAAGTTAGTTCCCAGGAATCATGGTTTCAGTCGAATACAGCCACAGAATACCCTGGAAAAATAGTTTCTTGACCTCAAAGCCTAATGAAACATTGACTGTGTCCACTCCTATTTTTAGATATATGCTCTGCATTGCCATATTCCTTAATATAAAGCTGACCCAAATGTTCCAACAGCAGACGTTGGTTTCTTTTTGATAGCCAATGCATATCTTTGCTTTCCAAGTTTCTGTAAACACATCATTATAAAGAAGGCCAGTCTTACTTTTCCCAGCCTTCATTCTAATTATGTGCCTGCTGCCAGGAAACTTTTTTTTTTTCAGTACCAAAGTTTAAACGAATGCCTGAAGACTTGGAAAAGAAAAAAAAACCTCCAAAACTGGTACTGTTTTAAGTTACAAAGTTACTAAGTAACACCAAATTCCTCTCAACACTCAGTGATAAACATTAGACAAAAAAAACGTATCTACAGAGCACATCAGTGCTAGATCACCAAATACGTCTTTTTATGGACATACAGAACAAAAAGCAAAGGCAAAAAGCCGCAAAACGTCTCAAAAAAAAAAAAGCCCCCCAACTCAAACAAACAATATTTTGCTTGATTTTGGTTTAATTTTGCTAAGAAGTCATAGTAGGTTTTCTAAAAGATCAAGTCTCCTGCCCAATACCAACTCTTCATCCAGGGCTATCACCGGGTTCCTACGGAAGCGTCCTGCAAAGAAGGCTGCGAAAGCGCTCATATTTTACTGCTCTATCGTATTTGCCAAAGGCTGCTTTACCAAGTCTGGAGCTACAGAGATGCACAGAGCAGCTGCTGCCACAACAGCATCCTTTCTGCATTTGGAAATACCAAGGAGACGACCAGGGTCGGCAAATAAAGTGCATCAGCCAGACTCGAATGCGACTACAGGCGATGTGGCAAACTAAAAGGGCAAGAAAGAGTCGGGCAAAAAAGAAATACTTGAAAGAAAGGCAGTCTGCCTGGTCCGACTGCAGCACGATTTCCATTGCCCTGACCTCTCCCCTCCCCGCCTCAGCCGTGCGTCCACCTCCTCTGAAGAAACACGCCACGTAGGACCTGACCTCATGCAGGTGTCCTGCCATCTTACCTCGGCAAGGCTGCGCGGGCAGCTTTCGCATGCCCGAGCGCAGTGTCCCGGGAGCGGAGCGGAGCGGAGCGGGGCGGAGCGGCCCGCAGGTACCCGCGCTCTCTTTATAGGGCGGGCCCGGCGCGGACAGCGCCGTGACTCACCCGGGAGCCGCCGCCGGCGCGGCCCCCTCCGGCAGCTTCACGTTAGGAGTCCCGCGGCCGACCCGGCTGCCCCATGCGAGCGGGAGGCGTTCCCGGGCTGCCGGGAACGGCGGGGAGACTCGTGTTTCCCGGAGAGAGTCGCCGTCGGGATCGTTTCTCCCCGCTGCCGCAGCCTAAGACTTACTTAGCCTCCCCTCGGAGCAGCAAGAACTGGGACTTTGGGATACACTTTTTGCCAAAAAACGCTCGGGTCCCAGAGTGGAAGTTCACTTTTTCCCCTACAGGAACCCGGTATCCATAGCCCGCAGAAAAGCTTGAGAAAGTTTTACTAGGGGAGAAGCATCCGCCGCAGCTGCCTAGAGGGTAGAGGAAACATCCTAGGCTCTTCCGTATTGCCATACAGCTGCACAAAAGTGTTGTCACAAGAATTTACATCACCTTTTCTGCGTAGGAAAAGTTCGTATGATTGCCACATCTTTTTTTGTCCGCATGACAGAGCGGCTAGGATTGCTCCACGTTTAACGTAGAACTGCAGAAGCGATTCTCAAGTTATTCTTCTAACCCTTTTAATGCTTTTCAGTTCTTCTTAAATAGCACTTATGCCACTGCTAATCGCTACCAAGTCGCCAGGTTTTCAGGTTAAACTAAATTTAAAACTCTTTTCAGAAAAAAAACATATTGTGCTATTGCACTGTAGTCATCTGTTTTACATTCTCCTGCATCATTTTCACCTGCTAAAGAATAGCATCAGACGTCAGAAAACATTTACTATATGATTTAAAAATCCTGCTGTTTTGGGGTCTAATTATGCAAAACCTTCCAGAGTATCAAACGCTTACTCTCCATAGTCTAATTACTACTACATATTAAGGGCATCATTTGAAGGTACCTGGTTCTTTCTTGCACACCCCCCCCCCCTTTTATTTTCTTTTTTAAAAGTAATTACAGAACACAACTAATCACTAGTAACATCTACTGAAACATCTGCTTAAAAAATGATGGATAATCACAAAAGACACATCTATAAAAATACGTAGTCACAATTTCATGCTTAGCCCACAGAGGTGATCAATGGTATCACTTGCATTTTCTCACTTGCAATATGAACATGCTGCCTTTTATCTCACTGTCCAACATCCTAGACAATGACTGAAAGATTTTAGGGCAGTCAGAAGCGAGGGTGCTCCTCTTTCCTCTTTGACCTCTGATGTCAGTGTGTTTTATAGTTCAGCTCTGAAATCTGTTGGGTCTACACAAGAACATCACCATACCTATTTTCTTTCTACTGGTGTGAACCCCCAAGATGAGCAAGACCTGTACCTGAGAAAAGTAGTTTGACAGTGGACGATGCCGAACAAGGTGACACTGAAAATTTCTCTGCTTATTCAACCCCCTTCACCCCTTTTCACCATCCAGTCCTCTTTAGGATTCAGAACTCACTGCACATCACTCAATCATTCCAGAATGTAACAGGGAGAACAGAGGAATGCTGCCAACTAGGAAAAAGAGAGGGGAAAATTAAGCATCTCCCCAGTGCTAGAACAGAGAGTGACATGCCAGCTCCTGGCAGCAAGAAGACTGGCACTACACTAGCACTCTGTTTCCAATTCTGGTATGTGACTATGGGGAAGAAGCATGGTAGCTCATACACACAGTATTAAGATAGTACAGGGATAAAAAGTATCACTCCTGGCTGTTCAAGTCTGTCTATGATTTTGGGTAGGTATGCTTCTCAAGAATAGTATTTTTTCTAGCAAGGAGAACACAGTTCAGCCAGTAGTAGCTGCAGAAAATGTAACACACACAACAAAGAGCAGACTGACACAGTAGGAAAAGTCAATAATAGAAAAACAGCACCTGAATTTCACACCTCTTAGCTGCACCTTCTTATTTGATTATACCAGATTGAGATAATACTACATTAAAACACATGCATTGAGGTGGTCTCTGACATTTTCTTCTGTCACAGCTCTTACATATTTTGCACATAAGCATTTTATGTCTATGCATGCATGTACGTTCACTTCATGGAGATGGAAGATGAAAGCACAGACAGCTTGTGCGCACCAGCTTAGTTCAAGACACTTGCTTCCCTGTGACTCCATATGCATAATGGGGCATGGAAAGGGAAAATAAAGTTCAATTTACTGGGAACTAAACATGAGGCACAATGTGAGATAAATATCCAAAGAGAATAAAACCAAAACCATATGTTTAACTTAAAACTTAATATGATCTGTGATTCCTTCTTGTAAACAACTTTGCTTACCATTCTAGCCCCAGGAACATTTGTTTCTAGTTTAAAGAGTTTCCAACTACATGTACAGCATGACTGGCAAACTGAAATGAGAAACTAATTGGCACATAAAAGGACAATTGCATACAACTCCAATTAAGTCCTAATATTTAAATGAAATATATCAAATGTAATTATAATTATAACAAACAGCTTTTGGAAAAACAGAGTAAAAGACCCCAACAATTCATTTCTGTGAACCAATGGAGATAATGGTAGATGTCAGTAAAACAGACAACCAACAAACTGCCAGAAGTTTTTTTGCTAGCATTCATTCTAACTTTGAGAATCTTCACAAAATTAAGATTTACTTTTCATATCACTCTGTAAATGAAATGAAATTAGTATTGTTTAAAGTCCAAAAACTAAAAAGGATGACTTCAGGAAAGAAAAGCTGAAAATGCACAGAGAAAACCTTACACGAAGTAATTACTTCCTCAGGAATCTGACAACAAATGAAGATAAAACAACTCAATGAACCCTGTCCAGTTTTTAAACTACTACAGAATAATTTGTATCATTTAAATGCAACCTTTTTGCCTGCATTGTATCTTCAGTGAAGAAAGTGTATTTTAATAGTGTATACATTGTCATTCACAACACCTGGTTTCTAGGCTCTACTATAGTACAAATAACTACACTCTTCTATTTCCCTTCTCTTTGCCTCCTTGTTTTTTTCTTCATTACGATATGCAAAATTTTAGCATCTTAGCTGGTGACTCAACAGAGACATTTAAAGCTGCACTGGAGCGTGCAATACTGATCATATGAGTTCACACCAGGTCTTTCAAATTCTTTTAAATCAAACCAGAATGTTTTTAAAATGAAAAAAACCAAACAACACGCCAAATCTAAAAAATTCTGAGGTCTAGAAAGAAGTTGTGATTGACATTCAAATGATGTTTTCCACATGGGGGAGACACATGACATGAGATTCTTTTGGTCTTAAAAACTGGAAAATAATTCAAGGATATAGGCATGCCTGTAAATCAACCCAAATACTATTCAGCTAGCCACAATGGAGTTTTGCATCATATTACAGTTCAAAAATCATTAAGCTCAGATGGAAATGTCAGTAACATAGACCCTGAAGGACTGATTAGAAGAGGGAATGGAAAGAGCTTACAAGCGTCCAAACTAATTCATATGCAGCTGACTGAATTCAGTGATCTATGGAGCCCTATTCAGCAATCTCCCTGTTTTTCTTACATAAGGGAAACACATCTCGTTTACACTAGCTGTGCAAAATAAGCTTTGACATGCCAGCCATTGTGGATTTTCAAATTTTTATTTAAAATCAAAAAAAGTACCTCCATAAAATCATATCCCCTCCCATACCATACTTGGCAACATCTAAAGCTTGGAATGGGGATTACTAAGCCAGGAACAGGACACTGATTTTCTTGGAATGCACAAGGGTTTGAGATTTCTTTAGAAGGCTAGAATACAAAGTTAGGATTTCCTAAAAACAAAAGTGAGTAACTATACCTTTGAAACGGCAATGGCCAAACATGTGCCAATCCAAGGCATTTAGCACTATTTCAAAAGTCTCTTGAATCTGGTACTACAAGCGTTCTGTTCTACCTAACTTGGCTGGTGTTGGCAGACACTGAGGTTGTAACTGTAAATTGCTTTGTTTGGTATTATTTCCTGATGGTGAAATTCACAATGTCTGAGCTGGAAATACCAAGCTGTTTGTGGCTTTTGTTTTTCTTAGCACTTCTGGAAAATAGAGCATCACGTTTGTTGCAAGAAAGATCACTTAAGCAAACATTTCCCATCACTTTCTGTTCTCCCAATACACACCACTAAAGTTATGTGTTTTACAGAAAGGAAAACAGCTAGAGCTAACACTTGATAGGAAATCATACTGTGAGTCTCTAATCTATGAAAACATGATTCAATGACAACAAAGCGTCTTTTCCCAAACTTCTCATAACACCTAGAGGAAAACAAAAATTAGAAGTCCCTATTACTGAGACAATTTTCATTACAGCAATTACCATTTTAATGGAAATACATGTATTTATGCATCTCTGTGTGTGTGTACACATGGTCATGATGTGACTCATGCTTGTCTTCTTTGTTATACCACTATTTCACCTTTTGGACTAAAATAGCAAAGGTCTTCAGGGTAAAAAACTGTTGAAATTATATTGACTAGACTTACTGTGTAACTCCTATAACAGCATGGAGAAAAACCATGGGTCTACAATGTAGGCACTTTCTAGCAAGGAACTGAAACAGTGATGGTTAAACAACAAGCATATAGAGAAGTCAAATATCCCAATGACGTCCTCTAAAGTACCCAGATATTTCAGTACACACCTGCCTGATCTGTTCTGACCATGAGTAATCCATGCGATTTCCTGGCCGGCACAACTACTGGTATACAATGTGCAAGAGCTGTGGACATTAAATATAACAAAGTATAACCTGGAAAACGATTCACTCCTCAGACTTTACTTCACAGTAAAACTGACATAACACTCTTCAGCTGTGATACCTAAAATCACATTTGCAAGCATTACTATGGATTTATGACAGGTCTACCTAAAACTTCAGACACTAAAATAGTTAGAAGACTTATATAAAGTCACGGATGGTTACAGCAATTTGAATGCCATCTGTAAGTTCTTCCCAGGTCTGAACTCAAATCTCAACCCTATATTCTCTTCTTTAATACTCCTGATATGGTAATAGAGAGTGTGCTGTATCTTTCAATTAGCTACACTTCAGTAACTTACAGCTGCTGTAATTGTGAGGCCTGTCAGGAAAGATAAAGAAGCTGTTTCTTCTGAGCCAGGCTTCCCTACAATATTTTAAATGCTTTTCACTAGCTGTTTATGAGCTGATCTTGTCACAATTTCAAGATCAAGACATAACTTCCTTTCTTCAGGACCTCAAGCTCATAGTGCATGTAATTGTTTGCTATAAAGGCTGTGAATTTAGCAGACATTCTGTTGCTAATGTTTTGAAACCAGAGCAAACCAGGCCAGTATGTTAAATGTTACTGCTAAAATTTGTGCCCACAGCTATTTAGTTTTCTCTATTCTAGCCTTCACACAGCAGAGATCATAGCTGCTCCTTTATCTTCTGAATGTTTCTGTTGTGTGGATTCTTCCTGCTCCAAGTGGGTCTGGACTGAAAAAGTGAATGGTGCTCCCTGTCTTTTCCCATCAGGAATAAGACCTTTTAGCTTCAGCCCATATAAGTAGAAAAAAACAATGTCCCATGACACTGTGGATTAGGATCACAGGGTATGAATTCTACACGGATGTTTAAAATAGTACCTTACTTGCATTTCTGATATCCCATAATATTTTTTTTTTTTATTTCATAGTTATGAAATGCATTTCTATCTGAATTGTCAGGACAGTTTGGGGTTATTTTAGTACTCATTTTCTTTTCTCTCACTACTGCACTCGACTGCACAGACACCTCTGTCTCTCAGGGTGCATGTGCACCCTTTCTAGATGAATTTCTAAGCTTTCATTAGAACACTACAGTAGAGAAAAACTCATAATGTCTTTTTGTAATGCCTAAAATTATCTGCAGTGGGATTCTTTCCCCCTGGCAGAGGATGACTCATTTACTTTCAGTCTGCTACTCAAGAGGCCTGCCAAAGACCCCTCCTTTATAAACAAGAATCTATAGAGCGCTTTCAGAAACATGAGAAAATATGACCAACACAGCTTGAGCTCTTCAGCTTTGCTGGCAGAAGGTCACAGCAGGCTGTGGAGAAGCCCGCGAGCCTCGGTCCGCTGCCTTTGCCCCTCCGCTGGTAAGAGCAGACACAGCTCCCCGCGCACAGACCGCCTCCCCGGCTTCCATCTACCCCCTGCTCCTATTCTGAAATCCTCCGGCTCCAATGTCCTTATTTGGTTGCCGGGACTGTTCTTTGTCTGGCTGAGCCCCCCGGGCCGCGCCGCCCCCGGCCCGGCCCGGCCCGGCTCCAGCGGCCACCCCGCCCGGGCCCCGGGCGAGCCGCGGCCATGCCCAAGTAAGGAGCAGCTTCCCGGCCCGGGCGGGGCCGGACACGGCTCCCCCTCCGCCCTGCCCCGGGGCAGCCGCTGTCTGCGGGGCCGCCGAGCCCGCTCTGCTCCATCCTCTGCCTGCAGCGGCATCGCCCCCGCCGCACGGACACACTGTGCCGCTCTGTGCCCCTCCTGTGCTTCCCTGCCCCTCCTGAGCCCCCTGTCCTACCCTGTGCCCCTCCTGAGCCCCCTGTCCCACTCTGTGCCTCCTGTGCCCCTCCTGTCCCACTCTGTGCCTCCTGTGCCCCTCCTGTCCCACTCTGTGCCCCTCTGTGCCCCTCCTGTGCCCCCCTGCCCCACTCTGTGCCCCCTGTCCCCCCCCCCCGTCCCACCTGTGCCCCCCTGCCCCCCTCTGTCCCACTCTGTGCCCTCTTGTCCCACTCTGTGCCCCTCTGTGCCTCCGCCTCTCAGGCTGCCACGGCTGCCCCTGCGAACCACTGGCCGCAGGACAAAGGAAAACGAAGCCATAAAGTTCCAGTGCAAAAAAACTCACAGATTCCTGTCATATTTTCCATTGTTCTTTACAACAGGTTACGGCGTGCCCTTTGGGGATTTCACGGGTGCTTTTTGCAGAGGAAAAGGAATCCCTCGACAGTGTTACCTGCTTTTTAAAAAGCGGCCGTTCTGTTATGCTACCTGATGAAAGCAGGTAGCATAACAGCATAAAGCAAGCAAGTTTTGCTCTCAAAATATCCCGAAACTTTTGAAAGTAGCGTTTATAAAGAGCAGTTTATCTGCTGGAAGTCAGTCACATTTGCTACTGTTGCTACTTTTACCACTGCTGCTTGACACCTAGTTTTAGTAGTACATCGGTACTTAATTGAGAACAAATTTAGACTCTAAGAGTACATGTATATGTAAGAATCACAGCAAGCAAGGGAAAACAAACAAACAAATAAATACAACAAGCCAAACCACCCTTGCTGGTCATTGTATTTGCTTGTTTCACACCTTTTAGATTTAGTCTTTTTGAAGTAGATTTAAGTAATAGTAATTTCTTTAAACAACTACCAGGAAATCCTTACAGGAAGTGATTTTTTTTTTGTTTCAATTTAAATGAGAAAATTACAACAATTCAGAAGTATATATACTGAATATGTCCACAGTGACAGCTGAAACAAAGTTAATGCACAGAGATCTCTCTAACTAATGGAGTTTATTGAGCTCTGACTCCTTAAAATGAAAACCATTAATGAATTAATGATTTAAAGTTAGTAAACATGTTGTGAGATAGTCCTCTTTTATGCAGCATGGCAAATCCAGGATTTTGAAAAATTAAAGAAGAAGGTGTAGCTAAACTTCAAACTTTCTAATTCTCTTTGGGAGTCTGGAAGAATTCCTGTATTTCTCAATATGGTTCCTTAGTATTAAGTTATGAAAACAAGTCCTTAAGTAATGCTAAAACTCCTTCCATTACTGAATGTTCCGATAGATGTTTGGATGAAGCAGAAAATAAGTAGTAGATTGGAACAAAGAGAGCAACACTTTAAGTCACTGATGTACAGGGCAATAGTGACTGCATCTAGGCATAAGTGCATGAAAAGAAAATAATTAGGGAGAGTACAAAGTTGCATTTATAACCACCTTCCTATAAGACTTCTTCAGCTGCACCCAAGCCAGCTGTATATTCAGCTCAACAGAAAACTGACTCTGGTATTTTTATATTGCATTCTTGCCTTGAACAGAGGCCTGAACAAGTTTGTTTACTCTTGAGAAACTGTCAAATTAGAAAAACTTAAGGAAACAGCTTAATAAAATAGCAGAAGAATAAATATATTGATCATATATTTACATTACATATATAAATCAGCATGCTAAAACTTACCTTGGAAAAAAAACAAACCAACCAAACAACTTAAGCAAAACAAGAAGCATATAAGAACAATTTAGTAGAATTTATGTCCATAAAGACCTTCTAGTTTTGACTTATCTTTTTCAAGATTAATACAATCATAATCAACAAAGAAAATGCTAAAATTAAAATCCAAAAATACAGAAATAGTTTGAGAATAAATTACACAAAGGTCACAAGGACACACGATTGTCACATCATAATTTAAACCAAAATGCGATGTCTCATGGAGCTCATCCTCTCTACGGCTAAAGGCTGCAGCAGTATCAGTTTATTTCAGAACTACTCCATCATCTCCAGCAGGTGTTCAGGTTACTGACAAATAACTCACTGCTGATTCTGCAAGCCATTTACTGTCCAGGCCCTGTCACCTGGCACCAGTTCATCTGAATGGAACAAATGACAACACAAGAGATATGTTCAGGTTAGGAGTAAAATATCCTTTGAACTTTGAGGTGCTATTCTACATTTGCTCTTCTGCTGTTCTGCCATATTGCCCTGCTGCTGTGTGAGGAACTGACAGTGCTGTCAAGAAAGCCATCTAAAAACTTAGATAAATGCATACAAAAGCTGAGGCTTCTACCCTTGTGGAAAGGGTGATCTCCCAGAGGTCTGGAAGTTACTACTCAACTGACTTTCAGTTTAGTTCCAGTCCTCTCTCTGCCTGTCAAACAGGTTTCAAAGTACAGGTTTTCTGTCTCTAAATACTCCAGATAGCTGAATTGCTGCCATTGACCCCAGTGGCAATGTTTCAGCAAGTAGAACATATCTGTTCCCCATGCCATCTTCTCATTTTGGTACCTGCCAATTTGTGGTTCCTTCACCTCCCCCAGTGAACCCACTCATTCCAACTATTCCACTGCACAAAGTAAATTGACACCTGTAACTAGACTGAGCCATGGCAGCTCTTTCTCACAGGCTTGAAGCACTGCCCTTGGAGAACCACACCATATGCTGTCCCTCCTTCATTTCTGCCAGAGTGTACCCATGCTGCCCCCACATCAATGTTATGGCTATTTTATGTAGTCTAAAAAATAGAAGGCTCTGTAGAAGCAGCAAAACAGAAACGTGCCAGGAAAGATCACATCATTAACCCAATGGGCCTCAGTAGTTTTAACATCTGAACATGATGGTATTAGGTACCAGTGCACAACTGTGTATCAAGGTAAGAGTGCTGGCAACAACTGCTTCAACCTGCTGCTGAGAAACACCAAATTCATAAATTAGAAAATCTTTTACTATTATAAAAATAAAAATTATGAAAATGTTGAAAATAACCTCAGCATTTTATCAGTAAAATAAAATTGATTTTCTGTACTAGCATTCAGCCTTGTAATAAAAATTACTGGCATTGTAACATAAGCATTAAAATATTTAGTGATATTGCAAAGCATATTCAATAACATATAATTATGTTTCTTAACTAAACATCTTAACATATTCTGAATGTACACATACACGTATTGTTAATAATATATTTTAATACAGGTCTTCAAAAAAATCTCCTGCCAAAGTATTGGAATATGCACTGACTTAATTGGTAAAACAGATCTATTGTACATAAAGACCCAAAACCTGAATGTCCTTTTTTAATTTTTTCTTCCTTGTTTTTTCCTTGGTTTGGTTTGGGTTTTAAAACATAAGTGATCTGGAACTAGAGGCACAGTGCCAGACTCGGCAGAGTTCTGTGTGGAATTCAACTGGTTATCTCCTGCTGTTTGGAGAACTGACATTTCTATTTTTGGTTTCTTTCTTTTAAGCACTTACTTTTATTTGGGCAAGAAGACATATTTTTTTCAGTGTTTAACCCTTGATTACTTAATTTCTTCAGAAAGCTTTCAAAATGGACTTTGTTACAAACATCTGGAATCCATTGGACTGTATCAGCTAGACTTCATTCATCCACAGGGTTCTTGTAAATTCCTTTAAATAGTTAGTAAATTTGTGAGGTGCTTTCATGTACATTTCCCCTCCCCCCGTCCCCCCCCCAAAATGTCACATTTATATTCAATATTTATTAGTCTTATTGCTATATTATCTACTAATTTTTCAGATACTGGGCTCACTAGTCATAAGTCCCCCAAAACTCTCTGAAAACTAAGAAGTTCTGTATTTGCTACCTTCAGTTTATTAGCTAGACACACTATTTCAAAGTATTCTGACAAATTGATAAGGCCAATATATAAAGTCATAGAACAGTAGAATCGTTTGGGTTGGAAGTGATCTTAAAGATCATTTAATTTCAAACATCCTGACACAGGCAGGGAAAATCAATAGGTTTGATACATTCTTCTTTTCATAAACATTTTAGATACTCTTGAAAGAAACACATCCACATTGAAATGAAGACAATTCTGCTTGCTGCAAATTTCTCCCAGACTTTTCATGGGAAGGTATGGAACGTACACATCCAAATGTATAGGTATCCATAGTCAGGGACACAGACAAAGAATATTATTTCCCAGGTTAAAATTAATCTGAGCAGTTAAGCTGGCCCTTAAAATACATTTCACAGAATCACAGAATGTGCTGAGCTGGAATGGACCCACAAGGATCATTGAAGTTCAACCCTTAGCCCTGCACAGCACCATCCCAAAGTGCCACACCATGTGCCTGAGAGTATCATCCAAACGCTTCTTGAACTCTGCCAGGCTTGGTGCTGTGACCACTTCCCTGGGGAGCCTGTTCCAGTGCCCAACCACCCTCTGAGGGAAGAACCTTTTCCTAATATCCATCTAAACCTCCCCTGACACAACTTCAGGCCATTCCCTTGGGTCCTTTCACTGGTCACCACAGAGAAGAGATCAGTGCCTGCCCCTCCTCTTCCCCTCACAAGGAAGCTGTAATTACAAAGCAGCCTCCCCTCAGTCTCCTCTTCTCCAGGCTGAACAGACCAAGTGCCCTCAGCCACTACTCATATGGCTTCCCCTCAAGGCCCTTCACCATCTTCATTGCCCTCCTTTGGATGCTTTTTCATAGTTTAATATCTTCCTTGTATTTGGGTGCCCAAAACTCCACACAATATTCCAAGTGAGGCCACTCCAGGGCAGAGCAGAGCCCTTGACCGGCTGGTGATTCTTTGCCTGGTGCCCTCCAGGACACAGTTGACCCTCCTGGCTGCCAGGGCACTGCTGACTCATATTAACTTGCCATGGACCAGGACCCCCAGGTCCTTTTCCATGGCACAACTCAGAAATTACAAATTGAAGCTGACTATAAGCAGAAAACTTCACAGTATTATTCCATAGTTTGACTCATTTCAGTCTGCTGGGTAAAATAGAAGATCCACAAATCTAACAATCCTAAACAGGGGATAAAGCAGCACTGCAACAAAATGAATTCAGAAATACAAAATAACTTTTATATTAACTCTCTTGGTGGACTGTACTAGTGAGATCATCTTGCTCTGTAGAGTCATGTTTGTTGGATGCTCAGGAGCTTAACAGAACTTTTGACAAACCAAAATCTGCAATAATGTATAACAAAAAGTCATGCATCATGAAGACTGGGACTGTCAAAGCACAACATGTTAAAGTCTTAATTTCATCCCTTAGAAACCAGGTTCTTTTTCCTAGACAGTAAAAGTTATTATTAAAAAACCCTCCAAAACCCCACTAGCACTCCACCAACAGCCCCCTCCCACCCCCACCAAACCCCCCCCCAACTTTAACAGTAATTTGCAATAACTGCTTTTATGGGTAATGTACTTCTAGTGGGAGTCAGAATGACTTTGTGTGAAGATTTGTGGACAAGATTTTTATGCTGTGTTTACATTTTCTGGGAGCTTAAGAGAAAACAGTCTGAAATAAACTGCAGCTAACATGCTACAGGAAATGAAAGAAGAGAACCAGACTTCTCAAGAAAGATTTACATTTGTATAACGGTGATGGCTATGTTTTGGCTTAGAAAAAGAATGCAATTGTTCTAAAATACACAGAAACTCTGTTGACTAGTTTCTCCTTACTTAGTGGATCACGAACTACTCCAACACTGTAAACTGCATCAAATGCAGATGTTTACAAACCAAAACTTCTTGCATCAGTGTTTTTTCTCTGCATGGCAACCAGTGACACTAAACCAGCACAAGCCCCAGCTATGCCAAATGTTTTGGTGTGAAACCCACCAGGGCTTTTTACATGGTTTCACGGAGAAAGCATTCAGGCAGTCTGTTGGTAAGCAGTAATATGTTCTTCAAAGTATAGCAGCACCTTTTAGGAAAGATGTCCACAGTACATTGCTAGAAGAACCTGCAATCAGCTTCTCATCAATTTGAAAAATTTCTTTTTGTGGGAATCAGGTGTCTTTGAAATTAAAGTACAAAAGTTGAAACTAATTAAAGGGGAATGTGCTTATTAAATCTTAAGGATATTCTAGTATGAGAGCACTTCTGTAGAGAATTAATCTGTTTGGCAGATGATCTTACTAGTGCCAGAAATAAGACTTTTTCTCTACACTAAACTATGCCTATATTTGGCTAGATCATGGCTCTTTTATTTAAAAATAAACAAGCAAACCTCCTTCCTACCAAAAATTCAGCTTTGCACATGCTCAGTATGACATCATAATTTCAGCCAGATTTTTTTCCAGTGTGTCAGAAATCCATGGATCATACACATAGAATGGTCTATACTAGATCTCTGGACTGTTCCTGGCTTAGCAGGGCTTTCCTAGAAATCCTGTTCTGAATCACAGATACAAGGCATGAGAACTGAAAGCAAGGAGATTATCTCGCCTTCATTCCCAACGTTTCTTCAAGTGATGACAGGGCAACCTGATGAGATACTGTACAGTGAGAGAGCAGAGATTAAAGGAAGTCATTGGAGACCATAAAAGTAACTTCTTGTACCTGACTATAAACTCATTTTCATGCAATTTTCTTACATATGTATTGGTAGAAATGGATAAACAAACTTGTCCAAATTAATTTTAACTTTGGTGTTGTCCCAGTCTTACATGCTCAAATTCCACTGAAATCCTTTGAGACAGTTTGCACCATACATCTCTTTCTGGGCTTCTAACCAGTATTTTTGGGAAGCATTAAGTTTTGCATGCATCAGCTATTCAGCTGAGATTAAAGTAAAACATAAAGGGATGTAGTATCATAAAACCTCATTCAGAGAAAGAAAGTATGGTTAAGACAAATTTGTTTATCTTGCAGTAAGCCTGAATATTAAAACGTTACATTTCATTCAGCCATGATAATTGGAACAGTTTTATAATATCTGTGAAGTCTGATATAAGCCTGCAGGTTTTCATGCCTTCCTATGATTGTATATGACCCCTTACTCTAAATTACTTTACAGTTTTCACTATTTTTTTGCTATTTAATTTCCATTGAACACTGGACAATACTTTTCTATTAAAAAAAAAGAAAGGGGTTTTCACTTTTAACTCAGTTAAAATATGCAATAAAATGTCGACTCCTCTATGGTAGGATAGAAATATCAATCTGCATATATCCAGAAGATTCAGAAGCATTCCACAATTTTTTCTTATCTAAAAGAGTATTTTTGATTGTTAAAAGTGAAAATTAAATCAAAAACCAAACTGGAAGGATCTTTAAAACCAAAATTGGGCAAGTAACATGGAGTGGTGTGTGATAAAATATTCTGAAAAGTCAATAAAGAAGTAGATATATAGACTTTGTTAAAAGCATTGAAATTTTATATAATTGTATGGGTTTTCATTAGGTACAAAAACTTTGCAAGTACACTGTTCCCATGGTTTGAACAGACTGGTCTCTGTCAAAAAAAAAAAAAATCACAATTGTGGTGGGGTTTTTTTCATCTTATATGACTTCATTGAATGACATTTTGCTTTCACATGGTTTTATCAGTTTTTAAGTTCCTACTTGAATTTGTAACTAGGCTTTAAAGTTGTAGCTGACTAAAATAATGTGGATGGAGTAGACAGATAACATGTTAACTGGTGACCCATAGGTGCTAACAAACTTTGATATTTTCCTTTTTACCATTTCAGTTAGACCATGAGAAAGGCCTCTGACAAACCTAACAGTACACAACAGCTGTATTTCAGAAGCATGACAAAGACTGTGATGTGAGCTTTGACTGAGGAATGCTTCATGATCAGAGTTTTGTATCTCGAACAAAACTTTTAAAGGTAAAAGTTCCTTTGAGAAAATATGCCAAGGGAGCAGCACTGCAGGCTGAAGTCTAGGGATGCAAAAACTATTGTGACCTTCTACAAGTACCCATTGTGAGAGCAAGTGCAAGTGCAGCAAAGTTGTTCTTGGGCACGAACTTTAATTCATGGTATCACAGCTATGCTGGTGAATAGTCATTTACATATTCACATTCTACTGATATAAACAGTACAGAAGTTGTCTGACTAGGAGAATCTTTTAAATTTCTCAAAGCAAATTTATCTTATAGCTCAACAACTGTACTTATCCAGAGGATTTATTTTAAAAGTAGTCCAATGTCATTTATTACATAGAGCATGACAAAAATATTAAAAAAACTCCAAAAAACAAACCACCACCAAACAAAAAATATCCCCCAAACCCATAAAAACTGAGATTTTTTTTTCCACATCAAAAATATGTATATTCTGCATTGCAGACAGTTTCTATCAATAAGCACACTGACCAAAACTAAACTTTTAAGAGAAAGTTTGGCCTCCTCTTTCCCCAGCAATGGTAGGTGCAAACGAAGAGTGACTGACAATTGTATATTTTCCCTCAATATTCTACTATTTTGATTAAACTAAAATATATAATTAATATATAATATAATATATTTGGAGCAAGGCTTCTGTTATAATACTATATAACATGTATAGTTCATATTTGGAGACGTATAACACCTTTTATTAAAACACAGCCTTATGTTTAATATACACTACACTAACATATGCTGGCTTACAGCATTTTATCTTGAACTTGCAGAACTAGCAGATCCTTTTTTTGGGAAAAAAAAACAAAAACCAAAAAGATCCCAAACATTAGGATTCAATGAGTGGTAGAGTGGGGGGAAACGAGGTGGTTCCTCAGTATACTCACTGCCAAACATATTCCTGGATTATTTCTTTGTGTTATCCAAAGCAAATCTTTTTCTGAGTCTGGCATAATGAGAAACCCTGATAGGTATCCTATATAATGGAACACTTTATTTTGCTGTAAGGTATGTTCAGTTTATGATGCAACTGTTCTGAAAGAACTACTGGGCTCCTTTTACAATTTTACACTCTGCTATTCTATAAAACCTATTCCACCTTCACCTTCTTAGGAGGAAAGGAGGGGATATCTAATTCTCTCCAAGATATTCCACTGTGTTAGTTGAAACTGTTCAGTACTTAAAATTCTGTTGTAGCGTGTTTATGCTAGAAGACTTTGGAAAAATAAATTGTCTTATATACTGAAATCAGCATTTAGAGAAAACACTTTATAACAAGATTGTTATACTGTCAAGACCACTGTCAGAGTATCTGGGCCAAGGAAAACACCAGTGTCTCTAAACTGGATCAATTTTTCTTGTACAGAAGTTTCTAAACTGAACGCCCTTTATGATGACCTTTTCAAAGTAGCAGACTTAACTATATCTTTCACTGAATATTTCATAGACCTATAAAAGGCATTCCAACTAACAGTTGTCTATAACTGTAATGAGACTCTCTCATTAGACTTACTGCAATTCTTATAAATAATAAAAAAATAAATCTTATTTTTTATTGCAGAAATATTTTTAAAATGTTTTGTATTTTAAAAAATAAAATAACCAAAATCCCTTGCCCTATCATCCAGTGTCTGTAAAATAGCCACTCTCAGGGAAAGAAAGGGATCATGGAAAAAGATTTAGCCATATTCATTTACAGGTAGCTGAGCAAATACTTTGAAGGACATCTTTATCTCTGTGTGACAGGCCCCCAGCACTCTTCTAGCCTCACAGGGGAAGAACTCCCAGCTGATGTGTGGTTTCTATGCCTACTTTCTTATACCATAAAATAGATGACCATGCCAGAAGATGCAAAAGAAAATTTATGGTGACAGCAGGTTTTACTTCAGCAGTCCTTGCCTAGTAAGGAACCACATGGAACTGCTGCTATGAAACAAAATAGGAAAAAGATCATATTTCAATCCCAGGAATTGTACAAGACACCCTAGGGAGAAAGACTCAATATTCAGGTTCGCCTCAAGAGCCTTTGAGATTTCAAGCAGCAACAATACCCAATTAAGAACTTAATCTATGCATGAGGAGAAGGTGTGTAAGAATTACAAAATCAGAAGGGAAAAGTTACCTGAGAAAGTATTGAAGGTAAAATGGCATCAATCATGCAGGTCATGTAGGAAATTAATTTTGATTGGAAAAATGTAGGATGAAACTACGGTATAATAAGCAATATGATCTTTTTTATATTTTTACATTTTTTTATAAGTCAAAAAGCACATTTTAGATCTTCACTGAGTATATGTAATCTTTATTAGTGGGGAATTACCAGGGAGTGTTGCTGTAAAATAACTGAACAGCAGTCCAGATGTAACACAACTAAAAATGGGACAATTGGAATCAATTTAGGACAAGCCATGGATAAACATGAACAAATTTCTGTGAAAAGATGTCCCAATCATGGTTGCTTGACTGACTGTACTATCTTTTCTCAGGATCCTATAAAATGTATTCCAAAGGGAGGAACTCCTAAGGCCTTTAGATCTTAGAAAGGTTGTAGAATTGGAGAGGGAAATTCCCCAGTTTGATTATCCTCATTCTGCTACTCAGATTATAATAGGTGGTGCCCATGACTAAGTCAGAACTTTGTTGCAATATACATTTGTTTCTTCAAAACGAAGCATGATTTAACTCACGGTACTTAAAAACTATTGTATTTGAAAGCAACAATAACAAAAAAACATGTTTAAATCACTCCAGAAACAGAAACCACACCAAGATAAGTCTTGTCTTTTCAATGACTAAAGAAGGAAAGCTGAGCATGGTTATGGGCCTCTGAACTTTTGCTGCTCACAACTGCCCCTTATTGCTCACAGGCCTTTTCCACCTGTACACAAGGAAGTCAGAATATCATTAATAAAATAAATTACTTTCTCTTCCTTGAATCTGCTGTCTTATGTTTTCAGGATCTTTTGTTCCCTGTCAGCCCACCCTACAAAAAACACACAATTCTTTTTCTGGATAGAGTCAGCTAGGTAACTACACTAGCTCATGCTTTATCGGAACCTTCAAAAAGCCGTGCTTGTTTAACTGATTTATTTGCATCACTATCTCCTGGCTTGTTCTTCTAGGAAATACTGTATAGCTTCCTTTACTCAAGTACACATTCCAAAAAATCCAAGACACAGTGAAGTGAGCAAATAGTCCCTTGTGTATATAAAAGGTAATGCAGTAATTTTGTTTCTTTTTTTAATTTCCCAATAAGCTATGAGAAAAAAAATGCCCTAAATAGTACTGCCAACAGAATGATGTTACCAATAGTATGGTTTGATACATGGTCTGGGATGTGATTCTCAAAAAATTAAATAAGCCTGATAAGACTGATCACTAAATATACTTGCTTTTCCTACTTAATCAGATATTGCCTGGACAGCATCCCAATACATTCTGCAATAAAACAACATGTAAGTAAAGGTCTAGGCTTTTGAAACAGGATGCTGCAATTTTAGTCCCTGGTCTAGGAAAATAAAAGCCACCAAAACCCAACATTGCAATGGCCACTAAATAAAAGATGAATAATTTCAGAGAAAAAGAAAAAAAAACCCAAACCCAAACAGAATTAAAAAATAAAAAGCAACCCTCACTTCAACAAAGCCTATGGGAATCAATAGGCTTCAGACCAAAAAATGCTAATGCAACATATATTACCAGAGAAGAAGTGAAGAAAATTTCCAAGAGTCGTGGAAGTTGTTTAAGATAAATGCTCATTGTACAAGGGAAAAAAAATGCAATTCCGCCAGCTCATTTTCCAAATGACCAATCTTGCATTCCTTGCACACTTTAATTCCCTTTAAAGTTATAAGTTTCGTCTATATGCTGGGATTATATAACTATGTCTTAAAAGACAAATGCAAAGTAGTACAAAGCAAAATTATACATAAACCCAGGATTAGGGAAAAAATACATAGTTAGACGAAACCCCTAGAAATTTAGAAAGAAAACTACAAGGAAAATAGCTAAAGGTGAGGTACGTTTCTAATCCCTTTCTCTAGAAGTGGAAAACACTGAGGAGGAGGAAATTCAGAGTAAAGGGATTGAAACTGTGAAAGTTAAACAGGCTTGTCAAATAAGAGAAATATTTGAGTTACATTTCCTAAACTACTTTAAAAGGGAGTAAACTAACCAAATGCCATCTGAAATTGGCTGTATGCCCAACACTTTGGTTGACTTTGGGGTCAGTAAAGCAGAGGACAAATATAAGCTAGCATAGCTGAAAAATCAATACAAATATAGCTAAAACACAGATGGAATTTATTACAGAGCAGCTGGAAATGCAAAGAAAGAATTCTGTGGATCTGTATCGATGGTGGAACTTTCAAAAATATTCTCCAAGTATGAAAATGCTTTACAAAACAAACAACTTTAAGAAGTGGCATTAGACATAGTTACACTACAGAAAACAGACAGTTCTGCTCTGAAACTCTGGCATAATATTTCTGATCCCTTTAATAATGTTACCTTTCAAATAATTCCAAACAGACTTGCTAATGAAGATCAATAAATCATATGATAATATAACATGTGCATGACAAAGTCCAAGGATTGGGCAGAAAAAACTTGCATGAAATAAAATGGGAAATTCTAAGTTGTTTCTTTCTCCCTTCTCTTCTAATTGATATTCTGTTTAAATTTTCAGGTATTGTGCACTTTTAAGAATTCCTGGAAAATATCCAAGACGTTCATCAATGTCAAGATTTTTATTCTGCAGGGAGTTATGTGAGAATCAACACAACAAATTCTATCATGAAGTATTGCTAGTGAGCCGTTCTTTGAGTAAGTTTCCTTAAGTATCACTGCACATGTCAGTCATATCTTGTACAGGTTTATACTTCAACAACCCCTTTTCTAAATGTTAGGGTTTTTTGTGGTAAAGTATGGCCCTTGGTGCAGCATAAGCCAGACAACAAACTACACATCGAAAACCACACGAAGAGCCTAAATCCTGCCATGTATCTCCTTAAGACACGTGCAATATCTGAGACTTCAGATGAAGAGAATAAAAAAACTACAAAATTTCATACTTAAAATGACTACACAAACAATGCATAATAGAATATATAAAGTAATTTTTAGAAGAAACTATGTAACTCAAAGGATAGCAAATTGACTGAGTAGCAGGTTACAGGTATTTCACTGAGAGGAACTCCACTGAGAACACCAACTCATTTCTGAATAAGATTATGCTTTTATTAAGATTATTGCTTTTTTCTAAGATTATTGCTTTTTTTCTTCGTATCTATACAAATTCCTTCTGTTCCAACATTGCAAAGTTAAAAAAAGCTGACAGCTATGGCACACAATCTCCATTAGACCTTGCACTCCCAGCTAATATGGTGTAGAATGATTTACATAGTGAACAGGGGAGGTTACTAATCATACATTGAATTCACAAATCAAAACTGGAGAGGTAGATAGTCTTTTCTGGATGCTAACACAAATGTTGATGTTGGTGAGAATTCAGAACTTGTGGAAGCAATGGAGCACATCAAGATTACAACAGCACGCATATAACACTTGGGAGACAGATGCTACCTCACTTCCTTGAGCAAACTTTCCTCGCTGACAATGGCATTCACCTTGGGAGTGCACTGCTGATTATCCTCTCAGAGAGAAACCTCCCAATGCATCTGCCTGCCTTTCTACCCACCCAGTATCACCGGTTCTGTCCTCCTGCAATTCAGTTGAATGGTCAGGCAATGTCAGCTGAATAAGGCAACAGGAGGTTCCATCTAGAAAGAGTCACTATCGAGCATCTGGTGTCTGTAATTCATCTTTACTGAGTACACTAATGAATTAAAACATACAATTATGTTTGAAAGTGTTCATCTCAACTCAAAAAATATTTACTTAGTCATGCAACTAAACTCATTTGTGTGTATTTGCCTTAAATCTAAACCACAGTTACCGCAGCTTCAAGTCACTGGACTAAGAGGTATGCGAGGCAGTCTGTCTGGCTAAATTTCCATGAGACAGGTTATGTCTCACTGCAGGGGAAAGGGGGGAAGGGAAGCTATCCTGAAAGGCTTTCAAGAACTTTCCTAAGCCTTTCCAACTACTTGGCAAAAACCCCTTCAGGATATACCAAGACTAAACTAAGATGCTGGGCCAGCTTATGAGAGTAACTCTGACCACAAATAAATTTCAGGGATATTGCTTCATACTTGGTCCAGAACATAGATTGATATGATGTTGGTCTTGATATTCTGCAGGACACTGTCAAACACTTGTCTTTGGAGTGTTCCTTTGGGAGCTTCAGCCCTTAAGTTTCATTTGTCTGTTTGATGTAAGCTGAAGCTCTCCTGTCCTCCCACCTTGTGGCTGAGGTACATCTTTCCAAAATATTTGTTGGTTTTCAATTTTTTAAACAATGAAAAAAAACTGAAGGAAATTCAGTAATTATTATATATGGCTGAAAATGGGCCTGGATTAATAATTTTCAGTCTGAACCATTTCTTGATCCCTAGGATAGAGAACAAGTTTGAGGAAAAAGGAAAACCAAAGTACATTAAAATAAATCAAACACTACACAGGTTATGTTAGTGAAACTGCTGTGGCCCCAAAGATGAACAGCCAAAGCACAGAGTGGAAAATCATCATGGCATGTTATGGTTACAACTGCCATTTGTAATAAAAATCTACAGGTTCTGTGTATTGTGAATTTGCAGTTTAGTTCTTAAAGTGTTAGTAAATCAAAATGTGGAGGCTCTTAAAAATTGTGTTATTCCCTAGTTTTCTATTTAGCCAATTTCACCAATCAGTAGTTTGGTATCGTTCCTTATTAAAAACTTCTACCATCTTTTACAATGTACTAGATAGTGGGTGAAAGTGAATGACTGTATTACTGCTTTCACTGGAAAGGGATTGGTTCTATCCTCCCCAAGACTTTCAAACTCCTGCCAACATATTTTGATAGTCATAGAAAGCAAACAGCCTTGCATCAAATCTTTATGCTTTGAAAATATAAGCAGACACTCACAATAAATCAGGATAGGCACCAACTTAAAATGTGTCAGATTAATTAGTAAGAATAAATAAGCAAAAACAGTGGAACTGCCATTCTAGTTGCATAATACATTTTTCACATAATAGAAAGAGAGCTTTAAATGAAGAGGGTATGCTCCTAAATTCTGTGTATACTCCTGAAAGAGCATACAGCATGGCATTGTCCTCATTATGGAAAATACAGATAACATTATTTTCTGCAGTCATTTTGGCTTTTGATGTAAAGGAGATGCATAAGCTGTGCTAAAGTTATCTGTATTGATATTTTGGTTTTACATTCAGAGTTCTAATAGTGGGAGCTATAAGCAACCTAGCTTAGAAAATAGCAAATAATCAATAACATTGATTTGCAAGGACAAAAAAAGGAAAACCAAGAAAATCAGGCTTCTTTGAAGTGGAGGTAAAATCTGGGTAGGGGGAATGGTGCACCTGGAGTCCTTTGGTGCACCGAGATAAAATCATAACATGGTTTGATGAGGCACCTGGACACTGAAGTGCTCCTGGCTCTGCAGACCAATAATCTGAAATGATGCTATGAGAGCTTCCCCCTTTACTAACCACATTGGAGATAATGTGTGACCAGACTTGCAATATAGCTTTCTTTGTGTGCATTGAGCAGTGTGAACAACCTGTACTCCTTCACAAACAACATCTTACACAGTGACTAGTAAGCATTTGCTTTATGTCAAATGCTGGAACAGTTTTTGCTGGACAAAGGGCTTGTCACAAAGGAAAAAATTTCCAGCAGCTTGCCAATAGCTGTAATTGCTCTGCATGCTTGCTAACTAGTCCTGTACTCTGTGAAGTACCACAGTTAATACAGTTAAGACCCAACCTGATTTTGAGGTCATGAGGTCATAACTTTGACAAACCACTAAGTTCTTTCATGAGAAGTTGGCTACTAAAATACTGAATGTAGGAAGTGACCTATTATTTTGAGAACTTTTAATTCTGAAAGCATTTGAACTTGTTGCTAAAGGCCTAGCAAACAGATCAAGTGTAAAGTGCTTCATGGGCGGTCACTAGCAAAAGTAAAATAGTAAAATAGCCGGACAGTCAAGAAACTACAAACAAGTATGGGCTTCCTGAATTATCTCCCTCGGGGAGCTTAAATTAGGAGACAGGGAATTTGCAATATGCTTCACTGTTAAACCAGGTCTTGGAATTATCTAAAGGAAAGATAAAGTAACAACTCCCACTGTGTGAAAATTAGCAGGAAGAAGTGCCTTTAGAGCCTCTTTCTAGTTTACAGTATGTGTCCACTATCTTCCCTAAGATACTTTTTATCCTTAATACAGTAAAAAAAAAGTTCCATTCAGATTCTTCTCTAAAAGGTAATGCATGATGGTTTCTCATCCTATTTCCAGGCAGACTGATAAATATATGCAAACAAATACATGCCCACAGGGGGGAAGAGTCTGGTTCAGCAAGTTAGTATAATTCATTCTGAAACGCTCCATTGTTCTGTCTGGAGCACCCAGTGTTTTTAATCTGCTCGCGAAAATCCTTTTTCACATTGCCACTTCAGCAAAAGAAAGCCATCATGGAAGAATATTTAGAGTTTTACTTTTTTTTGCTTTGTGCAAACAAATAGTTTTAGAGTCATATCTTTAAGATGAGAAAACCCAGCTGCAGTATACAGTTTGTATCAGGGCACATGGGGCCATACTGCAGCCACCTATAACTACTCAAACACAGATACTCTACAACCATTTTTGTGGATGTCCAGACTAAGTGCTAATTTAAATGCTGCATGCAATTGTGCATATATATATATATATATTTTAAAGTTTGGTACTTTGTTTTCAAAGATATACAGACCCAAATACAGACTCATTTGAAACACTGGCCTCAAAAGCGCACAATATTGCATACTGGTGTCTGACATTAAAACTAAAAACTCCCTTGGTGATGGAATTCTGATAGCTAACAAAAAAAAAAAAAAATCCAAACATTTGTGAACATACACTGGGCTTTAGACAAAAGCTGGCATGACTGTGTCCTTATTTTATCTGATCTAGTTTACTTTTCTCTAATTCTGAGAAAAACACTCTTCTGCAAATATAAATCATAGAAAAAGAACTGCAACATCAGGAGTAAATTACAAATGCAAAATACAAATTATCAACTCGTGGCAAAAAGTAACATTTGCCATACTTTTTGACTACATCAACTATTTTACCTCAGTTTGTACTGTTAGATGCAATTTTTGCCTTACAGTCTGATGTCTTATATAATTTTGTGAAGTGCCTTTATGGCTCCAAAATCATCATAATTCTATATGAATTACTATGATCTTCATAGAAGATAATGTTTTCATTACATTGTAAAGAGGTTTCTGTGTCTCAAACATACACAGTTGGTCTTGGCACAACCTGATGGAGACGAACATGTGGCTGGGGACAAAGAATGGAAACTTTAAGTAAGTGGAACAGAAATATTTTCCATCAGTAATTTTAGGAATTTGAGTTTTCCCATCTTATTCAGTCACTTCATTGTCCCTCTAGGCACTCAGTGGTTTCCCACCTCTCTGCTAATACAATTGTTTGTGCAATTTGATTGCCATGTAATGTGAATAATATTTCTATTAAATGATAATGATTTATTTCTGTCACCTAAAATACAAAATTTATTTTTACTTTTACTCTCCTAGGTCAGTTACTAGTTGACCTATCAGACAAAATTCACAGTTGCCTTACAGAAATTTTGAAATCAATAACTGGTATTAAAAGCACATGATGCAAGATTCCCAGTAGCACTATCACTGTACAACAGAAGGAAAGATAAGCTTACCCTGAAGAGGACCTGCATTTGCTAATTTTCTAGTTAGGGGCCTTGCCTGCCTTTAAGAAATCAGTGGAAAAACGGAAGGAATTTGGGGAGAGACTACTATGTATGAAGAGACAAGAACTGGGGGGAGTGGGACATGACAGGGGATGGGCAAGGAAAGGAACACAAGACTACGAAATAAGTAGAAAGGAACAGTGCTATTACACTACTCTGTCCTTATGGAAGTTTCTACAGCCCTCCATCTTTCCAAATGAGCAAACATTCCCTCATACTTTTCTGAAGCCTGGGGTGAATCTCACTAACAGAGTATAAATCAATTGCAGGTGTTTCTTTGGAGTCTGATTTCTAGGATACTCTTTACAGCAGCTTTGTCTTTTCAGTTACTAAACCTCAAGGGACTGTAAATCCACAATAAGAAATAAAAACCAGCAACATAAAGAGCAGATGAACTCATGAATAAAGAGACTGAGCCAAAACTCCTTACTGTTAAACTAAAACCCATTTATACTGCACTGTTGTGAAACAAAAATTAAAAATAACAAAACAGAAAAACCCAGAGCAACAAAAACATTTCTTCCAATAGGGTTATTGAGCAGGAGACCATCATTACTGGAATAGCAGAAGTTTTGAAGCCACAGCTTCACACAAGGATATGTTTTAGGTTGGGTTGTCATTATTGCCATTCAGAACTCACTCACTGCACCCATGCCAGTCCCAGCACAAGCATTTATTCAGGTATCGGCTGTATTTACTGCTTTTCCCCTGGCATGGCTTCCCGGGCAGATTCTTTGTCTGCTCCAAGGGAAGAAGCTCCCTGGAGCCAGCCTGGCTGAGGGGAAGCCAGAAGGGGGTGACAGCAGCTTTGACTTATGCTTATTGAAAGTGCATACATGAGACTACAGCCCAAACTAATCTTCACATCTTTCAGTATTGGCATGTTGAAAGTAGGCCAAAGCAGAAGAGGACTCCTGGAGTGTGTATCACTAATGTTATCTATTACTGAAAAACCATAAAAAACCCCTATGAAATACAGTAAGATAAGCTACTCTTAGTCTTCCAGAAGACTGGAAGCATTTCAGACTCCCATCCATCTAAAAAACCCAGGTTTGCTATAGCTAGTTTAAAAGCACCTCTTTCGCTTGCTCTATGACTTGCTCTGAATTAAAAATCCTATGAAAGAACAAAGCTGTACAGTGTACAGTAAAAACATTCTTCAAACGGAACAATTTTCTAAGGTTTCCATGGAGTATTTGTGGGTCATTTGGTTATTACAACCACGCACTAAAAAGAGTAATTGAAAGTGTGTAATTAATTGGTCAAGAAACAACTACTGTCTTTCCTCCTTCCCAGAGCATGTTTACAGTAATTTGGAGTAACCTGCCTTGCTTTGGCAGGCTGTCTCTGACTGAGCTGAACAAACCAGTTTTAAAAGAGTCATCTTTACCTGAAACATCTTCAAGCAGATTAGTAAAACAAGATTGTATCAAATGTAGTTTGCATTTAGAGCTATAGATTTTTTGTTTTGTTTAAGAACAGTCACATATAAGCATGACCTTACAACTATGCACTGCCAAGAAATTCAGCTTAGTGTAGGTTCACTGGAGAAATTGCAAATGCACTATCAGAACATTTACATTTTCTGTGCTGCTTTGGCAGCTTCATTTTGTCATAAATAATTTATATATACACATACAAAAAAAAAATTTGACTCCAGTTCCAGCAAGCTTAGATTAGATGTTTAAAACTTGACTTCTAGTAGACTACGAACTTTGTGTGAAGACTGATCTCTAAACGACCATATAAACCAGCATCATCAGAGAGACTCACACTCAAGGCATAATGAAGATAAACAAATGACAATGCTTAATTGTTCAAGTGAAGTTAGCTGTGAAAACTTCATGCAAAATGTCAAAAGAAGTGTCAGGCTTCTGAGTGATGCTCAAATTTCCTTCTACATACAGGATGAAACTAACACATGCAGTTAATCTAGAAACTGACAGACTCGCAATCTGGAACCACTGTTTTCCTGTACTGGAGCAAAGGAGGAAAAATATAGCCAAAATATAGCCATTTTTGACAGTTTAATGGAACTAGAATGGCTGGGCATTAGCTTGGTAGGTCTCTTGATCCATGAGCTATATCCACAAATTGACACTGTGTCTACTCCAGTGAAGAGACAGTGGGCTGTTCAGAATTGGTCTTCAAAGACAACGATGTTGAGAAAGTAGTTGTAGACACTAGTAGAAACTAGTTGCTGGCAATCAAGGCCAAGAGAGAAAGGTCACATGTTGGTAAGTTGGAATCTGTGAAGAATTAGAAGCAAAACCATCCTAATACCCTTGAATTAGCAATATGCTGTATTTATTTCATCAATAAACAAGACACCAGCTCGAGGGATGCATATTCAGCACCAACGGTCAAATAAAGAAAAAACCAGAGCAACAACCAAAAAACACTTAAACCAAAATGACAGCAAAAGTATTTTCCAGCCAAATACCACAAAATCAAAACTGAACTCACATTTAGCATATCTTATGCTTAGTGCAATGACTACCATACACAATTCCTAAATAGGAACGGAACAGGCAAGATTGAGATTTCCTCTGGAGTATTGCAAAATATTTTAAAGTATAGGAATCTTTAAAAAGGATTATCATAGGAATCCAAACACACATACACATGAACTCCTAACCAATATCATAACTACAGACCTAATCAAATTACATTGTAGATAATTTTTGTTCATAAAAGAAAGGATCTGATAACCCTTTTATTTCAACATTCTAGAAGAAGTGCACAGTATCATTGCTCTGATGACTGCTAAGAAGTCTGACTGTTATCTGACTGATAACTGGATTCTACTCCAACCAGCACAAGACTAAAGTATCTTTTGGGAACTTACAGATAGATAATTAATTTGGTATGCAAACATTAAGAAGAGATGAAATTATTAGTATCTGAAAAACCCTCCTCCTTACTTTGATGTTAATACATATGGCTCATTTCAATGGGTCTTATAAAAGTCTATCCCATTCCAACAAAGAAAAAAAAAAGGAAAATAAAGAAAATTATTTATTTGTATCAAATAAGAACAAAATCCACTTGAGTTTCTGGCTAAAATAAGCCAAATATTACTGGGTTTTAAAATCTGTTTCCAAGAATCTACACATAGGGTATTAAGTAAATATTCCAGTAAAGTCAAAGAAAATCAGAGTCAAGTAATGGCAAATGAAAAGGGGGGTCTCAAAGTTTATGGTTTTGATACTTGTAAAGTTGGAAATTGATTACTAAAACAAATGTACAAAAATACCTTTGTCTTCTCAGAAGTGTTTTGGCATTTATATCAGAGGTAGAATCCCCAATCTTTTATGTTTGCAATACCTCCTTCTCATTTTAGAGAGACTATTTATCTCTCATTCACTTTTTCTGAAGTTTAAGTGAATAACTTTCCTTCTAACCACAAATTAAAGCCATAAAATACTTGGGCTGAAAACCATCTGCTTTCTGATGGCTTATGAGAAGCCCTTTGACCATATCTAGAAACAGATACTAATTTATGGAGGATACTAGATGGTATAAAAATCAGTAAATTGAACTGGTTACAATGTTTGAAAGTCTATGGATTCCCATACAAATAACAAATGGGTATGGACAACTCACAGAGTTTGTATTTTCAACCAGCTCAACAATAAACAACCAACATTCAAAGCTGATAAAGTTACTCTCTGAAATCTGAACTCTTAATTCTGTCCTTAAATAACACTGTATTGCACTTTCTGTTGGCAAAAAGTCAAAAGAGTTTCCCAATGTTTTTTCCAAAACATTCCATGGATGAGTAAACATGAAATATACAAGTGGTATGCAACAATTTGAGTATAAACAGCTATTTCCTATCATTAATATTTCCTTTAATTAAAGTTACATTTATGTTGTCCAAATCTCTAGTCAATGACTTCACAAGACACTAAAATTGTACCAGTACTCATCTGTTATTAACATCTATCTGAAAGCTTTACAGAATATCATTATCCACAGTGCTGATTCTAAATGTTTCTTCAGTCCAAATACTGCCTGATCAGGCTTGGCAATCCAGAGCTTGCTCTTTCTTTGTTTGAGCATAAAATGGGATTTAGATGTGACTTCAGTGGGGGTTCTTACCATGTGCATGCCTTTTTAGAAGAATTAGATTTTATCTTTCAAAGCTGTTCTTTTGTCCAGATTTTTGTTTATCATAAAGGACATAAAGGACAATGTTTATTCCAAAGATGTAAATATTTTCTAAGGGGTTTTTTATACAATTACGGATACCAGTAATAATTGTATAGTTCTAATAAAAGAATATAAACATATTTATCTACCCCAAATGCTACCAGTAAATTTGGTTTTTCTTCAGCTATAATATTTTGTGAATTGCTGAATGATTATTTTCAATATTTATTCAGAAAAGCTAAAGGACATTTTGTGAAATTACCATTTGTTCTAATGACTCAAAAGTTTTTTAGTTTGTTCCGAATTCTTCTTACCTTATTTTGGAAACAATGGCTTTATTTAATGGCCTAATTCTATGTCTGTTGTTAGAAGTATCATTCCAGTGAACTACAATCTCTTTCTTTCTCTGAAGTTACATAACATTATATTTTTCTTAAATAAGGGTTAACCTTGCCTTGCCTTAGTAAGGCTGGTTCTCTGGAAGAAATCAGAGAGGCTTATTTAGAAAAGGATTTGACATGCCTGCTCTGTCCCGCTCAGAACTGGCAGAACAAACCTCATACAAAAAACCAGCTACATCAAAGCCTGAGTAGCTCATCCATTCGTACATTTAGCTTACTTTAAAACCAAAACAAAACCTTTTCCTTTGTCCTTTGGCTACTTTTGATGAACTATACTTTAGCATTTCTTGCAGAATGTACAGTCACTTACCAAGCACAACACCTACGTGTCTGTATTTTCTTTACGTTTCCACACTCCTATTCAAAAGCATGTCTTAAATCCAAAATTTCAAACCTTCTGAGCTCCAGATTGACAAATTTACGGAAAGCAGCTAGATACCTTAAAGAAAGATGATTGAGTTTTGTCTTTCACAATTTTTTGTCAGGGACTTGCTATTCTTAATTCACTTTCCATTCTGGTACTAGAAAAACACACAATAAGGTTATTTAGAGACTTCTTCAATGTCTTCTTTTTAATACTAACAGAGAATTGGCTGGTAAATTTAAAATACCTCTTCACCAATCAGTACCGAGTATAACCCTGTTTTGGGTAACTTCTGTTCCTGACTCAGGTTAAACTGAAATGTTTTCCTGAAATTCCCAGATGATGTTTTTCTCCTGGAATCATCCTGCCATTTGCATGCCAAAAACTTGTTAGAAATCAGAGTGTATGGAGAATGAAACAACTGCCCTGTACTGATCATACATTTCTTCACAACTGTCTTCTCTCCACACCTTACATCAGAGAGTCTTAAATGAAGTGTTAATAGTCCCACTGTAAGAGGATTCTGACAAAAAGTGGAATCCTCTGCCAGGCCTACAACTAATGTGATAGTAACCAATATAGAAATTCGAACAAGAAAAGTGCTCGTATACAAATGCCAGATAGACATGCATTATTCTGAGTGGAACTAAAGTCTGGACTATTCATTGTTTTATAGGTTTTCTTTAATGAAACATTAGGATTTAAATATTTGCCTTAGCCATGAGAATACTGTGGAATAACTTAATAAGCTGATGATAACTCAGCACGTCTCTAATCAGCTATTTTCTCTGTTTCAATGCTCACCAAGAGTGGAGGGATTTTTCTCTCCAATTTTCCTCTGTCTGGGAATATTGTGAGAATAGTATTTAGCACTTTATGATGAAATGAAATTATAAAGTATATTTGGAAAATATAAAATTCTACAAGTCATATCTGTAGCTTTCTTCAATAAGAAACACATTAATGTAACTACAGTCAATTATGAAGCCCTGTGAACTAGGGACAGAAAAAGTAAAATTCTCACATATCTTGTCTTTCTAGTGCAATGGACAAGTATTCACATAGGAAAAGTAAACTGGACAGAGCAAAAAGTACACACATCAGCATTAGAACTCCAGAGTCTTTTCTTAGTGACTTACACATCTATGCCCTGTGGTCTTTAATTGAGTTAGCAATTCTTAACCTCTCAAGTACACAAACACGTGGAAGGAAAAAAAGTAGAACATAGTATTTACCTATATTACAGCAACTCTCAGGCTGGACATTTGTAATTCTGGATATTTATAAAGTTTGCTTTGTTTTATTTTTTATTTTTTTTTGTCCCTAACCCTAAATATTTTGGTTTCATTCAGGTGTTCTGTATGTAGAACATACAGAAACTCTGTTGTGGCACATCGTCAAACTCTTCTGTGACTTTGACAAAGCAAGGTGGAGGCTCATTATGTGATCCCAATGGCCATGGATGCTGAAAGGATGCTTATGTATACTGAGCATTTTGGCACATTTCTGTGGTGTTTCCTGATAATCAGAATCATGTTTATGTGCTTTAATGGATCTGAATGCACACAGCTGTGCCTTCAGGGGCTGACTTGGCAGCTTCAGTTAGATAAGAATTGACTAGAAAACCAAGTCTGGAAATATCACTAAAGTCCATTTTAGACTGTGTTGAGAGTTAAATAAACATGATTAGTAAGGGGGCCAAAAGGGTAGTTGTGAATTCCTGTTTCTGAGAGAAAGCACTGTCCTATATTACTTTAGGGAGGAAGAGTTTAATTCCCAGTGAGCATTATAAAAGTAAACAGAAGTTGAAGTGTATCCAAAACTCAAAATTCTAAGCAATTTCAGTAAGTGAATAGCATCTAAGCCAATATGACAACTATTTCCCCAAGTGTTTAAAATACCACAGAGATGAAATAAAGAAAAAAAAAGGATAGAATGAAGCACTTCAGAGGACTTCTAACTTCTTTATAATCCCCAATGGCAATTTTATCCTGTAAGCAGTTATGAAAATGTATGAAATTTAAAGATGTAATTAATATGCATGTTTGGAGCAATCAGTTGTCAGAAAACAAAATCAGATTTTCCAATAATGTTTTCCATTTTATAGGTTTAAAATATTTAATAATAAAATAAAAAGCATTTTTCTTAAAAATGTCACACCAGAAAATGTTACTAGTGAAGTCAGAGAGCTGGAAACAAA
This sequence comes from Dendrocincla tyrannina, assembly GCA_035047865.1. Lineage (NCBI taxonomy): Eukaryota > Metazoa > Chordata > Aves > Passeriformes > Dendrocolaptidae > Dendrocincla > Dendrocincla tyrannina. The sequence continues at coordinate 35,305,196 of JAWWMP010000132.1, read as the reverse complement.
GATGTCTCCATCCTTTAGGTAAAACCAATAAAGCTGTTGTCACCTGAGACTGGTTGATCTTTCTTTCTGTAGGTATTAATAGGTCATTTTCTCAAGGGAAGTGTGCTAACAGACATTTAAACTTTCCCTAAGCTACAACAGCAGCAGCCCATGCCATTCTGCTTTGCCTTTGGGAACTGCATGTGCTATCGATGCTGCAATTTATTCACCTATCAGGGAGAAACACACTGCTACTGGACCACAAAATTGGGTTCTTCAACCAGCTCACCACTTGCATACACATTGCTATTCTTGGAACCCAAAAAGATTCCGCAGAAATGCAACATTTGCTTACCTAATTCGTATTATAGAAGCTGAAATAGAAAGAGGTGGCATTCAAGTACTCTGAATACAGATTCTTATTAGGATTCTATAGACTTTAAGCTTAGTAAAGTTTGTTACCTCCCTCATTCTCTTCCAAATTTAAAAAAAAAATAATGACATTGCACAGTATTTGCCAGCACAAATAAAAACTAAATAAATCCTTAGTATAAGAAATCAGCTACAGGTGGAAATTAAAAAGGAAACAGGTACAGATAGGAAAGGTGAAAAAATACAAGAAGGACTTTCACAATGCATTTACTGGCAAGGTACTTTGTGGAAGTCCATGAGATAAACTCAGATAAATTGCCATTAGATCACTACCTGTTGATGTCTGGCACACACACTGCACATATGCAACCCTCTAGAAGCATGTTCACTTCCAGGTTCTATGCCAGTCTGTAACACCAACAAAAGAAGGAGAAAACTATATAATGAGAAAGTATCTTTCTGCAATCAGTCAGAAATTCTAAATATCCCATATTCCACTTGCAGGTTCAGATAAGTTTCTAATATTTTTATACTTTATTTAGGGATATTTAAAACTATAACCAAGGTCTGGCATGTTAAACTCACACCTGCCACATTCACAGGTTATCATCAGCTTACCATTTGCATGGAAGGCCCTTGGGTGAAAGAGCTAGTTTATCAGCCGGGGAATATCCTGCTTAGCAATCAATGAAATAGGAACTGTGGGTATACTTTGGTGTATGTACATTGAGATCATATCCATTTCTGCATGAAGTGAAGAGGAAGTTCTGCATTTGCCAAAATCACAATCACTGTGCGTTAGTTCCAAGAAGGCAGTAGAGTTTAGAGGTGCTACATGATGCTTTTCATATTAGGAAACTGTAACAGGTTATAAGCAATTTCAAAGCTGAAAGTACAGATTTTTTTTTAGGTGGTCAACATATTGACTGTTTCACAGACATATATTAAAAATGTAATATTAAGATAAAAAGAAATTATAAAAAATTGCACAGATTGAGGACATCAGAACAACAGATTATGGAAGAACACCATAGGCGAAACATATTGGATTTTTCACTCAAATAGGCAAGAAAATCACTTAATTATTCAAACTCTAAGCATGCTGTTAACACAGTAATTTCTAGAAAACTCTGAATGCAGGTCCTTGTAATGTCAGTACCATTAAAGCAGACCAGTATAACCATTTAATATTACAAGGAAGACCTTAATCCATTCTCTAGAAACATTTTCCATAGTGTCTTTAATGAAACCTCTTTAATAAGAATTTTCACATTAAAAATTTAGACTTCTACCCTGCCTCTTTCACCCACTGAGAACTTAAGTAATTTGATCTGCATTTTGTACATCTGTCAGGATGATCCAAATATTTAATTCCTCCAAGCAGGAAAAAGAATGCAACAGCTACATTACAAACCAAAACTCACAGACAAGAAAAGGAATATCTACAGTGACTCACATCACTGAAATGGAGTTTTTCCTCTGAGTCTGCTAAGAAGCCTTTGAGGCCTTGTGAAAACATGACAGCACAAGAAGTGCAAAACAGTCCTTATCCTGAACTGGTGAGCCTTATACTAATAGTGGTTCATCTGCTGGATTTGCGAAGGCTTTCATTTGTGAAGACTTTCCATCAGAATTAAAGCAGGGAGAGAGGGAGAGTGAGAGGGAGAGAGTGTGTATGAACGAGACAATGCAGGAGTTACATCAAGTGAAGGAAAGGAAATGAAGAAAAAGCTACTTCAAGCTCTAGTTACTTTAACTTTTTTCCCTATTATTATTATTTTAACAAAAGTTTCTGAAAAAGGGGACTTATAAGAAACTCTTTCCTTGAATTACACTTTTCAAATTCTTAAAGATTTTTGGTGCCACAATCCAAACAAGATAGATTTTTCCCCTGAATTCTTCTCACTGTCTCCCTTCTCCATTTTTTCACTGCAAAAATATACCAACAAGTGCAACAGGATTTGAGTTAACTACCAGTTGTACTAAATTGACTTTAATGAAATGATTGACAATTGTGAACATCATCAGTTTTAACTGAGTAAGCTTTTTTACTCAGTCTAGAGTACTTTTGTTTTTTAAAATATAGTTTATACCCTTTGATAATCTTATGCATTTAGAAAAGTATGCACTATAGGCATAAGACAGAAGTAACAGAAAATGTTAAACCTTTTTAAATGGCATTATACTCATTTTCCTAAATATGCTTTTCAGTTGCCACCATAATTCTCTGGATGTCAAAGTAGCATACCTTTAGTGGATTGATATTTATGAAGCGTATAAAATAGGCAAAAAATACAGACACTGTCCCATAGGGAACTTCAGAGTAAAGAGTCAACAAATCAAAAGTAATTTTGATTGTACTTCCATTTGCAAACATGTTTTTCCTTATATGACTTTTGTTTTCCTTATTGCATTTCATATTATTTCCTAGGTTGTACTCTTACAGACAATCTTCAAATTTCAGATGAATCCTGACAGCTAGTGAAGACTCCCAAGAAATTTACTTAAAACTATTTTCTGACATGTAATTGCATCTGCCAGATATTTTACAGAAAACTCACTTTGTCCAAAGCCCACTGTTTAATTAAATTCATGTATCACACCAGTTATCTGTCTCTAACTGCAATTAAAAAAAAAAACCGAAAAGCTTAGATATTATAATACTTGAATTGAGCAGTCTTACTTCTATTACTTACATGATTTACTACAGAGAGGTGAGAAGGTGAGACAGGGGGATGGTAAACAAAATCTTGATTGACAAAATCTTGCACTTGAGTAAAACATGAAAGAACACAGCCTGTGTATGTTTCTTAAAAAGTTTACAGAAACCTAAAGAAACAATAAGCAGGAAAACTACAGTGGTCAAAATGGTTAGGGAGAGGCAGAAAGAAAGAGATAAGGAGGGAAAAACACTCAGAAAATGTGCAATCCTGTCTTTCATGCAGAGAGACAGGAAAAGTGTTTTCAAGGGTAAGTCCATACTATACAGATGGATTCCAGCATCAAGATAACAGAGACCAGAGAAAGAAATTTCAAAGAAATTGCAAGACTCATAATCTGCCTGTGTAAAGGTATGTGTAGTATGCCACATACTGTGGAGTACAGATAAGTACATAGATTTCCAGTTGTGCTGAGTTGATGCTTCACATTCTTGAAAACTAAGGATATTTTATACAGTGCAAATTACTGAACATCATGCAGACCTGCTTTAATAAGTCTGTGATGAGCAGTAACAATTAGTCAAAAGGAGCAAAAGTGTAGTGCTTTTGAGAGTTTATAAGAATGTTGCCAAAATCTCATCCCGGAAGCAAAATTTTCAATGTTTACTAGCTGTCCAATTCTATTAGCTTCATAAATGCTAACGATTTTTCTGACTAAATACACTGCACAGTTTGGCAAGGATACCTAAAGACATGTAACAGGTAGGAATTTTAGAACATTCCAGTTAGCAATCATGTTAGGTTTAGAAAAACACAATATATTTACATACTACATATTATCAAGTCTACCAAAAGATAAGAAGTTGATTATATTTCTATTAAACAACTCTTCTACTCGATACAAAGGCCAACCCTTTACTATCCCCTGGAGGTATTTTGTATAACAATCCTTGAACTGTTGTGTGTAAACACATCCTGGCCTAAGCTTTGGGGTCTTTTCTTCCTTCGCTTCTACTGGTTTCAAACCAAATATCCCATCCAACTTCTCTGTAGCCAAATTCTAGACTTGTGCTTCCAACATGTTATTCCTTCTAGGACATAAACAAGGCCTCTGAGAGTGGTCCAGCCCCTGCCTCTTAACATACGCTCTTGTCAGTATTCTCAAAAGTATCAAGTCGGTTCCTTGAGGGCCGTCTACTCAAGGAACATAGCTCCCTCCGCTGGATGAGCCCTCTCGGTTCTTACCTCCATAAAAATCTCAGTGAGAGTAATAAGGCTTCTTAGGACAAGACATGTTCAACAGCACCAATATAAGGTTGACAGAGGAGGACCTGCAGCACTTCCTCAGTTATTAGGTCTTCTCTGATATATTTAGTCACCTCTATTGATTCTGTTTATATTAAATAATTACCACATGGAAATCTTGTAACTTAAGTTTCATAGCATGCATATTGAACCAGACAGAAACAAATGACACTGAGTTCCAACCTCTTGATTTTGTCCCCAGAAAACATTTCTTAACATGGGACAGAAAGTGCAAACACAGTTACCACCAGTAAATGCAAAAGATAATGGCAGATATACCTGAGAGCAAGGAAGAGAACTTGAAATTACATACAAGAAAAACTTAGTAGTATACACACAGTCAAAGAAGCATGGAAAGCATTAGACAATTTCGTCACTTCCATAAAAAAGATTATTAAACTTCATGAGCTTGGCACCCTGTGCAGCAAATCGCCTTACCCCAGTGCTAGTTCATACTTTTGCACAGCTTTTTTTAAAGCATGGGCATCACCAGCTGTAGGTAGATGGGTAGGACTAATTGCAGGTGGTTTCTGTGATAAGGTAAGTTCCAGCAACAAGTTTAATAATGAGTAGGCACTGGGAGTCTGAGGGTAGCCAGCACTTGAACTTGTAATCAGTTTAGGTACATTTTTGCATAAAAATAAAAGCCTGCAGTAGATTAGCTATTCAGAAGTTATCCTTGTTAGGTAAATCCTCAAATTACCATTTTTTTTTCTTTTTTTTTTTTTAATTCTTGAAGGAAAATATGATAGAACAATTACTAATCAGTCCTCATATTGTTGAAGATTTCAAGGCAAAGTCACGTAGATTTGAAATCCCATTCAAACATAATGACTGTTTACCACAACCACCACTCTCATAATTATGCTTATGCCTATCATGGAGAATTGGAGTGTCTATAATATTTCAAAGTTCATATTATCAAAAGGAACTTCATAACTTTATATTTATATATCCAGACTCTACCAAACACATTTTCCAAAGAAAATGAGTATTGACAGAACTAGCTTTGGCCAGTAGCTCTTTCAGTCTCATAAACCAATACTGGTTGATCTTTTATTTCAATTTTTCCATTAATTTTTTTATTCAGCAGATAAGACGATAAGAAGTACTAGCAAAACCTGTACAAAAGGGACAAGCAGATTTTTTAAAAGAAAAATGGTATTTTTAAATATTAATTAATTTCCATGTCATGTCTCAGTTGAATAAGTATTGCCAGTCTCTCATTTTGGATTAGAATACTAAATGTTGTAACAGAGGGTTTTTTTAATTTCTCAACAAACTTGAGTGTCAAAGGAAGCAGCAGTGCAAACTTCTGTCCTATTAGCTAAAAGCTCTTGGCCTGAATCAGATGGGATCTCTCTCTAAGAAGTCACTTAGAAGGAAAAAATGACAGATATTATTATTGGAACTTTAAAATTTAGTGTTCTTCTTTTTCTATTTCCTGCAAACTAAACACAAAAGTATGAACACCATCTGTCTCAGTTATGCAGCTTCCTCTCCTACCTGCTAGAGCTAAAGAGAGCAGTCCTGGCAAATGGATTTGTTTGCATTGAGACAGAGTAAAAAAAGGTAGTTCAAAACAAAAACTATATCCCTTCTCACCTGCCTTCCTCCTTCTAACCAGCCAAAAATGATATTTTTACAATTTCAAAATTATGTGTAGATTGGATATTTATGTGGTCAGGAATGAAACAATACCAAGGCAAATGTAGTTACTTGCATGCCATATTCAAAGTGACGCAAATGTGGAATAAACACATATAACGATTAAGGTGCAAGGATTAGCATGCAAGGAAGCATTTAATCAGTTTGTTTGGGGACTCTGTCCTGCGACAGCAAGAGAATCCTTGAATATTTCTACAGGAACTTCCTACTCAAAATCACACTGAGAACCTCCCAGAAAATGCTGAGTACTAGAATTGTTGAACACTTGAATATGCTTGCTTGATCATTTCCAAGTATTAAATCCATACAGTAATTTAAGTGAGAAGGAAAGAAACAAAACAAATTCAAAAGAAATATTTAAAAAATCAGAATGTTTCATTTCAGTGCTTTTAGTTCATGATTACCAGAAAACTACCACAAACTGTTTACAGATGGATGGTACATTTCCTCTTGTATTTTCGTGTTCAAAGGTGCATCATAAACTGTTGGCACAGTGTTCTACTCAACCCTGTTACAGAAAAAACCAAACTGCCTGAAATGCCTGATTCATACCTGTACCCCACCTTTGCTACCTTTTGCTTAGGAAAAAACCCACTTTTGATATCTTGAGGAACTGGAGGTCACAGTTGGTAACAAAGATATGAGAGAAGCAACAATGCTATGAAGCAAAAGCCAGGCAGAAAAGAGAGGGAGAGCACTTAAAATCATGCCTTTAACTAAAAACTTAAAATGCACAGACTCAAACAAGTGGCTGAACATGTCCACTTGTAGCCCAGAAGGCCAACCGTACCCTAGGCAGCACCAAAAGAAGCACGACCAGCAGCTGGAGGAAGGTAATTATCCCCCTCCTATTTCACTCTTGTGAGATCCCACCTGGAGTACTGTGGCCAGCTCAGCGCTCCCCAACATAAAGACATGGATCTGTTTGAATAAGTCCAAAGGAGGTCCGCTAAGATGATCAAAGGACTGGAGCACAGTCAAAGGACTGTTCTCCTTATGAGAACAGGCTGAGGCAGTTGGGATTCAGCCTGAAGATGAGAGCTCCAGGGAGACTTTAGAATCACCTTCCTTAGTACCTCAAGGGGGTTGTAAGAGAGCTGGAGAGGATAGGACACATAGTGCTAGGACAAGGAGTAATGGCTTTAAACTGAGAGAGGTTATGTTTAGATGGGGTGTTAGGTAGAAATTCTTTACTGTGAGGGTGGTGACACAGTGGAACAAGTTGCCCAGAGAAGTCGTGGATTCCTCATCCCTGGAAGCGTTCAAGGCCAGGCTGGAAGGGGCTTGGAGCAACCTGGTCTAGTGGAAGGTGTCCCTGCCCATGTCAGGGAGGTGGGAATTTTAAGGGATTTTTTAGAACCCTTCCAACCCAAACCATTCTATGGTTCTATTAATTTTTCCTCAAGTACCTGCTTGTCCTATAACCTGGATTACTTTCAGTAGTTTTAAAATAAAAATTTGAATAAACACAGAAATCCTGTGTGTGTATCATGATGGTGCCATGCACAGTACACACATTTTATAACTGTTTCAAGGATGTTTGACTTTTCCTGTTAAAATACTGATTAGTTTTTATGTAGACAGGATGTGCTGTTAGGTGTCTCCACCTACTAAAGGTCAGAAAACACCAGTGCCAAATGGAAAAAAAAGCCTAAAAGAGAAATATATCACCTTTAACCTCTCTTGTTGTTGATATCTATTGTTACAAAGAGATTCAGACTTCTATTGCTGCATATTTTAAAAGGCTTAAAGTTCATTTGTGATTACCCTTTGACACTATGTTAACAAAGGCATTGGTAAAAAGGAAATTTCTCAGCAATAACTGCCACTCGTTTTGGATCATGCTACTCCTTGGTCTGAAATAAGCAATTTCAGGTCATTGAAAGCAGAACATGCATAGAAAGCAATCAATCACTTTTATTTAAATTTCAGATCACTATCTGTTCTTAGTTTTTTATTAAAGTCACGTGAGGAACTGGAAAAAAAGATTACATTCTACTGCCTGAGCAAGCTGCCATCTAGCAGCAGGCTGACCAACACATAATTTCAATATTCACTTTATTTGTGACTATATTGAGGAATACAAAAAAATTGTTGACAGATTTTTATGTGACTCTAAGTGTCTAAACAAGGAACGCTGGAAGTCACTAGGATTACAACTGTCTCATAAAACGGAATTTAGGATTATATAGGCAAACATCATTATTATGCAGCATCAGATCTAGCAGAATTTTGAGGGAAAACTGGAACAGTTCTATATGTCTTCAAGTTCATGCAGTTCCATTTGAGATAAAACTTGACACGCTCAGTTATAGCGTTATCACACAAGTGTTTATACTTATGTTTTTTAACACAGCCAGTACAGACAATCTAGTTTTCTCAGCAAAATTGTGTCTTCTTTCTCATAAGAAAAATGGTGCTAAATTTTTTGCAGTTCTCTAGGAAAGAACCATTTGTTCTTTTAGTCATAAGGGTACAAAGATAGAACAGTTAAAGTTTTGCAGGAAGATTTAGGATTTAGCACCATTATAACCTGAAGAAAGGAGAACAACATTTTTTACTCTAGTCCTCTCACTGGACCTCCTTTCATACTTTAACAAGTATTTGTCTCCACAGATACATTTTTCATCTCTCCTACCTGTAGACATCATTCTAGTACACCACAAAACACTCAGAAACTTTGTTCCACTGATCTGTACTTTCTTTTGGCAAAACCAAAAGTCTCTTCATTTTTAAAACAGAGATACAGAGCACGATAAATAAATGTGACTTTCAACTGTGTATTTCATAACGCGTCCTATTTCCTCTCTTCCATCTTTCAATGATTTCAGTTTTTCACAGCAATCCAAGATCACTAAGGAAGCCAACTAATATCTTGCTTTAAACTAACCTAACCTACTGCAATCAGTCCACAGGTCTGTCATGAGGCATTACAACACCTTTTATTACTTAGGATTTACAACTTGTGTGTAAGAAAATTATCTGAGAAAAAGGAGAAAAAACTCCTAGTTCTTAGTATATTCTCTCATAGTCTGCTCTATTTTCATATATCATTTGTCATTAGTAAATTATAAACCCTAGTCCTAGTACAAATGCTTGTTTGTTTCTGAAATGGAAATGCTTCCAAGAACTTTTCCTCAGTTTAGCTCCAATCCTGTTAAAAAAGTATTTTTGTAAAATGAGAGAAACAAAAGCATTACAAATGCACCCTTCATATACAAATTTTGAAAACAGTTTTAGAAAATGCTCAGAATTTTAAGTTTAGTCAAGGGATTAACTTCACGTGCAGTTTTTCTGCTTTAAATTTAACAAATATAGTTAGCATCAGTTATTTCTACTACAGTAGAAAATATGTGTTGATCAAAGTTTTATTGTGGGTAGACTTTATCAGCAAGATAAGGATCCAAAGGTCCTTATCAAACTTGAAAGAGCGCAGCAGATGAAACAAAAGAAATGGATCTGGATAGACCTTTGCTCGTGAATGCAAAGTTATTGTGATCACTAACTCCTAGACAAAGTCAAAGTAGGTGTGTCACAATTTCCTTATACAGATGAAGATTGTCCAAGTATATTGAATATTTCCAAGTAAATATACAATTTCAAAAAAAAATTACAACTTTGAATTTTGCTCAGCTTTATGGAATATGGGAACCTCAATTAGATATTACGCCTTTTTTCTATCAAAGTCTTACAAGGGATACTAAGCAATGTCTTATTCTCTATTTACTCTCTCTTATTCTCTTTTTCAGCAGATACAATAACTTGGAACTAAAGCTTAAATAATGCAGTTGTTAACATTCAAGCTGAGCATTTCTGGGGTCAATCTTTCTTAATTTAGACTGCTCCAACGAATCACATTCATATATACATCACTAGAACTGGATGGAAAACAGTTTTCTCACATCACATGTCTTCTTACCATTTTCAAAATGTTGCTGCTCTGCATGAGAATGAATGTGAAGCATTCAAAGCTCCCAGCACAAGTGTCTGTTCTCTGGGCTTCAGAAACCTGGGCAGATTAATTACTTACACCTGCCTTTTGTGTAGTCCAAGGCATTAATCACTGAACTGTTGCCTATTCTCACATATTCTTTTTCTATTTAACTCTTCCCAATATGGTCTAAACAGTGTCTTACTGCTTGCAGATATGAAACACAATTATTGAGGAAATAATAATTTCTTGCAGTACCTTTAAAACACAAGGCCTGCCAGGACACAAGATCTTACAAGTAAGCTCAATATTGGGCAAAATGCTAGCAGAAAGATCAAATTAAGAATAATTTCAGTGGTGAGTGACAAATAGTAAAATAAACATTTTATAAGAGGGCATAAGAGACCTTCTAGAAATTACTTAACTACCGTCTTTGCAAAAATATCTGAGGCAAATTACAAAACACAAGTAACTATGAAAGAAAATTCATCTGCTGAGGAATGGAGACTGAAATGACAAATGAATCAGCTCAAGAAATAGAATCAACCAGAATGAACACAAGTGCTTTCAGCTGAGGAAGTTCTAACGTCTCACACAGAAGTGACTTTGATGAATATCAACCAGATGAACTCCTTACCTTTAGGAAATAATTTTAATTATAATCACACCTTTCCCTTACTGATGTTACATATGAACTGCTTGGTATTCCTTTAATTTTGTTCATGGTTAATTTCTTTTGTATATTGTTAAAAAACCAAAGACTTTCGAATGGAATGTAACTCCCCCAAAAAATTTCAGAAAAAAAATAGGAACCAGTATAGCCACGTGTGTAAAAGGAAATACTGATTATCAACAGATTCATAAAAGGTGAAAAATTATATCTTGCCGGTTTTCACTTTTTTAACAGACATTCTTTTTACAAAATTAATACCTGTCTTTTATTTTCACTGCAAAAAAACATTGTCAAAGAGAACTGGGTGAGATGCAACTCAGGAATTCTGACAATTCACCTTTGCAGCATGTGTGATGCACATCCATGCAGAGTACTACTACTTACAATAATGCAATTAATAAAACATTGATCATTCTACAGGGGTAGGTATTGCTATGCTAATTTTAAAGCTGTCAAACATGGCACTTCCTACATCTTTTGAGTTTATTTCAGGGAATTAACTATAGAAAGAATGCTATCAATACCTGCACTTGATCTCTGCATCTGCAAGGGAGGAGCACGGAAGAGCATAACTCCCATTACGCTTATACTCCTCTGGAATAACACTCCAACACAGAAAGGGGAAAATAGGAGACATCTGAAGAGAAGCTCTCTGTTCAGGAAACACTGGCTCTACACTGTAGTTAACACTGAATGTGTGAATCTGAAAATGACAGCTTATTACAAAGCCAACAGGCATCACACAGGTACATCCAGTAATGCTACAAACACCACCTTCTTTGCTGTTACTGCTTTAACAGACACATGGAAAAACCATAGTAATACTAAGTCACTTGAATGAAAGTTCTTCACTTGAAACTATGGAGAGGTTATAAACAATTCTGAAGGACACTGTTGTGTCTTTTTGCAGACATTCACACTGAGGATTATGAGGGGTTTAAGGCAGCACTTTCACTCAGTTAGTTCTTACACACTGAAATTTGTATTAAGACCATTTGCCTAATTTTAAGAGATGCAAGGCATGTGAAGATAACATACATTAATGGGGATTTTCTGAAAGATCATCTGTGCATTATACCACTATTGACTGGAAAAGTCCAAAGGCACAGTCCAAGGCACAGTAACCTTCTCAAATAGGCCACAGCAGCAGAGATCAGTATTGCAGAAATTAGTTTTTTTTTGGTCTCAGTTCAACAGTTCTTCCTCTCTCCTCTATAGAAACCCATACTGCAAACAAGGCATCATGAAATGTGCCTTTTAACCATGTTTAGCATTATTGTGTTCTAAATTTCACTTTAGCAAAATATGTGGCATTGACAGTTTTTCCAGTTAATTCTCTGTATACTTTCCCAAGAAAATTCTATATATTATCACATTAAACTCTTTCAAATATTCTCAGTACCAGACTCAGGGAACAACTAATAATGGCTTAAGGATTATTAAGGTGTTCATAAACACAAACTTAACATTTTCTAGGGTTTTACACAAAACTTTTCAAGCCTGAAAACAACTACAGCAACTCTCTCCAGTATGCCAGCTCTTGCATTAGACTGAGTTGTGGTAAATCATTATTTATAGGCGTTGGTTACAGCTGCATTGCCCAGATACAAATGTATTTCATACTACAAGAAGGTACTCAGTCTCTCCTTCTTGTTAAAATAAAAATAATAATTATAAAAAACCACCAAAACAAAACCAGCCCATTATTATACTCTTTGCAATGACTTTCAATGTTGGCTGAATAAACTATTTTCAGAGAGTTCACAGATAAACCTGTTAAGTGATTTATGATTTAAGATAAGCTTGGAAACAAAAGATTCTTTAGGAAATTTAAAATCAGAATCAGACTTCATGACAAATAAAATCTATTAATGGTATCCAGAAGCTTCGAGTTTTCTACATAGCTAATACTAATTTCAATGTTTAAATAATTTTAAAAAGGCTATAATAAATGTGTTTGCTGTTATGCCATTGCTAGTATATGCTGGTTCTGTCATCTACTAATCTGTGAACAGATACAATTCCATAGATGAGTTCTTTTCAAGAGGGATCATTCTCATGGTTGAGATGGCTGCTTTATTACTCAGCTAATTTTAGTGTCATTTTTTGTTCTCTTTGACTAGGGATGCAGTTTTCCAAATGTCAAAAGCTGATTTCAAGTCAGACACTTCTTTTTCTCCTCTTGTTGGCACCCTTTCCCTTCCTTATGCTATCACTATGCTTGAGAGCAAAATACTTGGCCGAGGGGAAGGCAAGATTTCAATTTCTGACAGCTTGGCTTTGGCCAAGCACAACATGTATCTTGACTGCAATCAAGATCAGCCTCTTGTGTATCAAGTGTTGTTAATGGCAAAATATAGTACTCCAGTGCAATTAATCAAGGGATTCCAAGGTCATCAATTTGGACCCAGCGACTGAAAGGACTTTCGTAATAACATCCCTCTCACATCACTCTGTACAATGTTCACTTCTGTTTATATATTGACTCCATGCTTCAAAACAAAACAAATTTTGCACACATAACAGTGAACATTACACAAGGGAAAGTCTTTTACACTACCTTCTTTCCTTTCTCTCAGGCAGCCTCATTTCTGTGAAAGCAAGCTCTGGAGTGAAATGTGCTTTTTTACTGCTCTGCTGGAGCTGCTATCTCCTTTCTTCACAAGTGGATCTTGCGACAGATATGCAGGGTACAGGACCACTCAGCTTACTCCGTATCACGTATCATCTGCAAGTTGCCATTCTCAGCAACCTCCCTCATGTACATGCAACCACTACCATATATACTGCTATTTCACCACTCAGTACTTTTACTTCTTTCACTCCTCCTTCTCTTCTACAGTTGCTAGAGACTGCTTAGAATTACAAAGTGCGACAGAAAGAAAAAATGACAAGAGTAGAAAGGGAATACTGTCGGCTTGCTGCCTCAAGCATGTGTTTTTTTGTGTTTAAATTCAGCATGGGTGCTAAAAGAACAGCAGTTTTATATTTTGCAAGTTATCCTGTGAAAATATGTAATAAAGCAAATGACCTCACTAAGCTTGAAGACCATGTTTCATCTTTCTTCTTAAACAAATTTTTATAATTAATAATCTCTTCTGACTATTGATGCAAATGAAATAAAGTAGCATTTCAGTTCCTTCATCACATTCCAAAATTCTTGAGAGAGATGGAAAAGAGGAGTCTGCATAATGCTAAAATCAAGCTGCAAACTAACAGTCAGCATAAGATCGCTCATGCGTAAGTGAGGTATCATCACTAACATAAGGTAGATGTGTTACTATAACTTTTTTTCTGCTTATTTCTCTCCCTTTTCCTAGAGCTTTACCTTTTCAAATTTTTAGTTATAAAAGAGCTATTGTACTCTGACAGCAAAATGAGATACAGGTTATATATAAGCATAAGAAATAATAAAAACATTACACACCTGAAAAACCACTGACTACACAAACACAAGAAGATTCAGAGTAAAAATCACTAACCAATATTGAAACAGAAATAGCATTCAAAAATCTCAGGCCATTATGACCTTTAGCTACAGTGACTAGGAAAAAAAGGGCACAAAGCAACAGCCATGACCACTATTTCTCTTTTTGTGACTTTATCTCAAATCTTTCTAAAGACTTTGGTATAAATAACATATTTATATTTATAATGTATTTACATTCCCTTTGATGTGGCACTATGTAAAGAACACAATTCTCTCTTGTATTCAGCTCTTTGGAACATAAATCACAGCAGCAAGATGATTGTTCAAAGGACAGGGACAGTCATTATCCATTTGTCTAAAGCTAAAATGCTTCAGGCAACAATTTTCTGTCAACAAATATCAAGTTTACGGGAATCAAAAAAACCCAAACAAAAATACTCACAGCTTTGGTTTGGCAAGCACAGGTGGTGGCTCCTTTGAGGGTGAGAGCAAGACAGCTGGAGGTGGGATGGATTTATCACCATTTGGTTTGCTGTTAATCACTCCGTTTATTCCATGAATGGGATGGATCCCATTTGTTTTTTCTTCAGACAAATCGAACTGTTGTTGAAGGTCCGCCACACTAGATTTCAACTCAGTGTTGTTTGCTTGGTGGATCTCTGTAAGTTTCTTAGGAGGAAGCTCAAGAGAGCTAATTTCTACTGGAGGAAGTGGTGAGAAATGATGGAAATCATCACTATTGGATTCTCTTATTAGTGATTCATGAGTAGAGCTTTCCAAGTTGGCTAAAAGAAATAAAAAAGAAAGTATTTTCAACAAATCACAGACAAAGAACATAATACATACATGCTGTATTTTCAGTTTTGTAAAGATTTTGGGAGATATTTTTTTAGTTCTCCTATTGATAATTTATGCTGAATCAGATACATTCACTTTCCGAGTTTGCTCCATGCAAAAAGCACATCTAGGAACCTTATGGTTCTCTCTAAATCCACTTCAGGAATCTAGTCACTAAATGAGACTAGCAAGAACAGACAACGACAGCTGAAGCAGCACTTCCTCTTTGTTAAGTTTCAGGATAATTAAGAACAAATAATTAAAAAATGCTGATGAATGTATGTCTACATGGCAAGTTTGCAATGGCAGCTAGGTTAGTGCATCCCACAACAATATGTACAGAAACATATAACAAAACTTAACAAAAAGCATATGCCACCTTTGGTAGCATAACTTCATCTTCCATTTTGCCTCTGCTGCCATCTAGTCTCAGAACCCTAATGCTTAACAGTATGCCAGGCTTGTGGCAGACACTTAAAAAATGCATTTTGCATTAATAAAAATATTAAGCCAGGAAATGCACCTAAAGAAAAATTCAGTTTGCTTTAAACGAATGCTCTGAGATTGACAAACTTCCCTTACAGCAGGGATTTTCCACAAGGAAAGCAGACTGATAACTTCACAGGTAAATTAATTATGTAAGAATTGTGACTAAAAACTCCTCTTTCCCTTCATCACATACCTGAGCAGACAACTAGTTGAGCACTGCTTGTTACCGAACCATGTTCATTTGTTGCTGTGCATGTGAAAATCCCTGAATCTTCAGGAAAAGTTTCTGCTATTACAAGGGTACATATCTCTTCTGGAAATAAACAGAAAAATAAAGCATATCATAAAATGCCCTGTAATGTTTTTGCATTGTATGTCAAAAGGACCCCAGAAAGTTCTCCTTTTACAAAGAAATACTGGGAGAACTGCAGAAGAGCTTCCAACATAAATGGCTTTAAGGAAAACCACTTTGTGTCTGAAACAAGGAAATTCACCAAGCTAAGTTTTCAAAACTGTCTTGAATGGTAATTTTGCAGTCCCAAGTCTGTGCTGTAATATTACACTCTCAATATCTTCATTTTTATGCAGGATAGTACTAATGAATACAAATCGATGTAATGGTTTCCATAAAGAATGAATCCTTGCAAGCTCTTTTTGAGTCTCTAAACACTACCAGTACAAATGTCACACAATTCTTTCCCTGAAGTTTTTTTTGTATGTAATGCAGTATCTCAGATCAAATTCCAGTCACAGTAAAATCAGGAAGTATTTTATCACCACTTTCAATTAACTCCTATGTATAGACTAACCAGAATTAAATCTCCAGATGCATAAACATTCCTCTTATTCAGAGTTTGGGAAAATAATTTCTGTCTCTGTCTGCACAGAAGTGAGAATGGATAAACTGAAAATGTAGTACAAAACAGCATCCCTAGAATCTCTTCAGAATGCTGTGACACAGACATATTCTCTAGTTGATTGAAATCTGTTCAATCTACTTTGATAAGCCATAGTATATGCTTTGATTATACCAAGACCTCTGTCAGAAAAGTTGCATGAAAGGTATTAGTCCTGGGTCTCACAGTAATTTTTTCTAAATCAATTTCATCCACTTGTAATGGGCACACTTATTTAGGCACACTTTTCCATTTTTTTCAAAGAAGGCACTTTATTTTCTCTCTGGTTGTAATGGTAGTCTAATTTTTTTTAAATATCACAGTATAGTTAATCTAAATAATCCTAGTATTTGCACAACATACCAAGAGAATTTTATACCTGGACAATGCTACAATGTATGTTTCCTTAATTAATTAGGAGTTTCTTTAGCTTATGCTGATTTTCTACTCCTAAAACCAAAGCAGGGAAGTTTTATAGCAACCAGTTTAATTAAAAAAAAAATGGCATTTTGCAATTTGGACATTTACACACACCATCCTTCACATGAAGATTATCTGTAGAGGAGGTTCAGTAAGGTCAACTTTCCTTCTTATACTTCAAATATGGAAAACGTTTTCAAATAGGGGGCTGTTTGTTTTTTTTTTTTTTTTTTTTTTTTTTGTGGAATGACAAACTGTCTTGTTTAGACAGTTAACAAAAAAGTTGTGAAATTTTTCCAACTGTGAGTGAAAATGTATCCAAAAACTTCCTGTACTGGAAATGGGCTAAAAATGAACGACTGACTAAATATTTGGCACAGAGTTGTTTTTCAGAACGTGCCTTTTTTTTTGGCAATGCAAGACAGTCTTTTCTGTATAGCTGCAAGAGGCATGTCTGGTAATACTGCAGCATGTTGGATCTTATCTCACCCAGATGAAGATTAATGACTCATGAAAGGTCTTATCAGGAAAGTAGTTTTTGAACTACTGAGATCAGCTTCTTTTGGTCTCGGTGTGTTACAAGCAGTTGAAGCTGTATTGTTAACCACACGTGCATGCTCCTGGACTGAACTGACTCTGGGGATGCAATCTGATACACACAGCATACTAGTTTCCTGTACATTTAACAGCAGAATTCTGAAAGATGAGTACTTCACGACTGCAGAAGAAGATCACTCTGGCAGGCTGAGAACTGCTCTTTAAATGAGGGCAAAAGCACTATAAAACACAGCAACCAGCAGAATTCCTATTTTTCAAACAGCAGAACTCATTAATGTGTAACACTCTTCCATTTTTTAAAGTATGTAAAATGATCACATGAGGAGAGCTGATCTTCACTCTTCAGTGTTAAAAGTATTCTAATGGATTCTACAAGGATGTGCTTTGTTTACTGATGAGGTATATTTTAAAGTTATATATAGTAAATTGCAGCTATCTTTGTAAAAAAAAAAATAAAGTAAATTAATGACAGAAATAATCAGAGTTTAAAACACAGCCTTTTCAGCCAGATGAGCAAACTACAACACATTTGTGATCAATCAATAAGGAAACTATCTAAACCAAAGATATAAAAAATCTAAAACCAAATTAAAATGCAGCTTAGGCAAAAAGCATGTGTGAACAACACATTACCATCTTCTTTACCAATTTTCCTCCTCCAAACCAAGAATCACTGACCTCTAGGTCCTTGCTAACTGTGGAAACCATAGAAATAAAAGACTAATTCAGCAAGAGAAAAGTTCTTTAAAGATTTCCATAACACACTCTGGATGCATAGTGCTCTGAGTATGTTTCTAGCTTCACATCCTGACTTATGTAATTACTTTTCTTTCTGTTACTGTGCTAAGTAGAATCTGAAGATTTGAAGTAAATAATGTCTGTTCTACTTCTCCGCAATCACCAGCTGACAAATAATTTCATCACAGAAACGTGTTCCAGAAAGCAGCTCTGAAATGCTGTTCTCAGGGCCTTAAAACATATTTAACACTTGACTAAATGAATACAAAAGCATTTTGTTCACTGAAACATGTAAAATGCTTAGGCATGCAAGTACTTGACTGTTTTGTCAGTTATTTAGAAAGAATGATTACATTTTACAGAGCAATTCTTTCCGTTTATGGTTCACGAGTCCATTAGGAAGAATAAACTTTGGTAAGAGAGAAAACTGTTGCATTTTAACAAATTTCATCACTGGTAATGTGTTTACTTCAGAACATTTCTTTGTATTACATTGAAGGTAGAGTAGTTCTTATATCTGCAACTTCATCTCCATATGTGACCATTAGCTTCCTCCACTGTAATGCACATACAGTTTGGGGAAATAAGTAATCTTTTGTCAGTAGTTGTTCATTACTTTGCAATGAATAGAGCTATTTTCATAGATGTAGGTTAAAAGCCATAAGTTTTCTGATACACAGAGAGAGTGGGTAGTCACAGTGGTGGTTTCCTGGTAAGAAGCCAACAAAACACAGCTCTGCCAAATTGTAGACAACTTGTCTCTTATTCTCCCTCATATTCCCCAAGTCCTTAACTCCAGTTTAATGGCAAAGCAATATGCCCATCGGGTAACTTCTCATCTAGGTATCTGTGCATCTTCTATATAAAGAGAATGGGGAAATGAAAATAGAGAAGAAAATATGCAGAGTAGCATAATAAATGGTAGGACAGCAGACATGTAAATGCCTTAACTTGCAATAACATATTGAAAAAATGTGTTCATTGTACCTGTTTTTGATCCTCACTATTGCATATGCCTTCACCCAGTCAGGCAGCAGTTCTGGATTATTTAATAGGCTTTATGTCACTCAAGGAATGAAGAATAAAGTTTTCAGAGGATGCATAAAACTGACTAAGTTTGAAGATACCTTAAACAGCACTTGCAAAATATTGAGAAGAAGATTAAACAACAGCAAATGTCATTGTGAGCTATGAAATGCAGTTCCAGGCTATAGAGCCTAGTTACAATATATGTAATCAGCCATTTGTCAGTGTCAAGGAAAAGTTTATGCTAAAGCTTACACTAAGGCACTTATGATGTTGTCAATGCCTAAGCAAGCTAGTCAGGTGTATACATCAAAGCTGAAATCAATGTGTTCAGCAACATAACTCTGATGATTAATGTACTCCAATAAGCTTTAAATGTTTACAATTAGAGAGCAATTTATTTTTTTTTTAAAATCACATAGTACAAAAAAGATCAGATGTTTACTTTGAATTTAGAAGCATCAACAAGAAAGGACAGTCACAACAGTCAGACTTAAGACTAGACTTAGGACTAGAATTCTGGAGGTATCTCGTGAGAACAGAGTACAACTGAAAATGTAATTCACAAGCAATACAATTTAAGTCAATCAAACAACTTTTAACGAAAAAGAGTTTCAGTTTTTCAGTTTTTCTCTTCATTTGGCATTTTGAGATACAGCTCACTGGAGATTGTTCTCTCCAACCCCTTCTTTGCTGCTCAGCAGTGAAAGAAGGAGACAGTGTCTTAATCATAATTCTTTTGTGTTCACTAAAAAATGCAAGGATCCAACACGCATGCTAACGTACCAGAGTTGCCATGTTTGGAATTGCATCAGCTACCAGAAAGATTATTTTCTTTGTGTGGGCAGGGAGTAAGGATTTCTGTGGCATTTGCCATATATAGCCATTTTCAAACATTATGCAGAAATAAGGGGGAAATTCTAAGGGAGTTACTTTATAACTGGAGTTGAAACTCTGGAACACAGAAGTCAAACAGGGATCAAGAAAACAATCCAAGAGAAGTGGTGACTATCTTTTGAGATGTGTTTGGTGAACATGCACAGTATTGTGCTCAAGTAAAAAAAAACATGTATATGTGGCAATTCCCTGGCAATTTAAGCAAAATTACTTCATTACTTCATATAGTTTTCTTCTTACATGCCATTAGACAATTGTTCTAAAGTAATTCAATACGGTTTGTGGCTGTCTCCAGACAGCTGAGTAATGGTCAAAATATCAACAGCTGGCAAGTGATTCCATGGGATTTTTCATTCTCAGGCAGCCTGTTCTTTGAAGGATTCAATCAGTATAAAGTCAAAATGTCCCAGAAAGAAGTACAGAGTGGGTAACTTGACAAACTGTAATGTTGGCTTTAAGTAACCTGACCAGCTATTAATTCACAAAGCAGTCTGGAGAGATTTGTGATGCAAACTGATTTCTGTCTAGACAGAAAAAGGAGTGCAAAACACATTATAGTTGATAGAATGACCAAAAAAACAATAGTAGCCAAAAACCCCCCCTTTTGCTTCTTAATTTCTTACCTGTGTGAGTTCATGCAACATTTTTCTTTTAAATCATTACTACTGACCTATCAAAGGATAACCAGTTTTTGGGTACTATAAAGTGTTTATTGACAGTTGGACTTTTGTTGACATCTGTCAATTAAAGTCATATTACAACTTGTAACAACTAATGTAAAATTCCGTAGATGCTGTACATGGATTTGTTGGAAGAACTTTTAGAAAAATGTCTGTCTTTCAAAATTTTGACTACTTATCTAGCTTATGCACATTTTCCTAACAGTCTTGCACATGTATTCACCATCTACACTGAGCAGCACTTGTATGTTTGCTTATGAACAATTTTCTCTGCATGCATTGTTTAGTCTGGCTTCTAAGAGTATGAATTACATCACAAACCAGTGCTGAACCTATTACATTTCTGATACCCACACCCAGCCTCCTGTTGTAGAAATTTTAAAATTATTCATGACATCCTAAAAAACCAGTGTTACTTATTACTAGAATTACTACTAATACATAAAACATTGCTCATTATTTATGCCAAAAGGAAATATTTACATTTTGCCCAAACTTTATTTACATTCCCTTTGCATGCACAGTGCCAACTCCTACAAAAGTAAGCCAGTAAGCGTACTGTCCTTAATTTTGGTAGTGAGTAAGACACTGTCCCTTATTCAATAGGGCTTAGTAGGAACAGATAACTGCATAGATCCAGGAGAGAACAAAACACTAAACTGGAATTCTTTTGTACATTTTGGTTTACAGGAAGATGCCCATAAATATATATTACAACATAATTATGTTGTAATTATGTCATGATAAAAGAAAATCCTCACAACAAACCCGTCAGATTGCTGTCAGACATTCACTACTGTAATGTCTATTATGATGCAACAATACAGATACCAAAATCATGTTTTGAGATACTTTCCTATTCTTGTCTTGCCACCTACTTTGAGAATTGTATCAGATACTTTGATACTTTCTGTACATGGGAAAACTCAAGAAATGTACTCTTCATATAAGAATCCATTCCATAGTACTCTCTAGGGAGTGCACACTAACCAGAAATGGAAGGAGAATATTCAGCACTATTAACAGGATAGTGCAGGTATTGTGAGAGGGCTGGCAAGCGATGATTTTTTTGGACTGAAAATCTCACCTTCTATTTCCTATTGCAGGTTATGAAAGTTGATAGCTTTGTGAACTAACATGAATATTCTTTTTCCACAGCAGTATCTGCCATATAGGCTATGCAAACCTTGCAGCTAACAATATGAAAATTACTTAGTTGTCCATGAAAAAAATCAACTAGCAAGAAGCATAATACATAGCTTCCTTTGTACTCAACCATTCACACAAAGCAATTTGAACCTTTTGTTTCTACAAAAAAGTGCTTCTTCTTTCTACTAAAAAACACCACATTGCTATTCTAAAATACTTAGTTCATCCAGCATTATACATGTTATGTTGACTAAAGAGGTAAAAAAAAAAATACCAAAATTAAGCAGATGTTATTCATGATTGTGAGTTTTGACAAAACAGTTTTAAATTGGATATTAAAAAGAAAAACCCTAAGATATGCTAGTATATTTATACTTCTTCAAAATTATTGTGTAAATTTTCAGTCCTTTCGGATACTATCTGTCACGTTAAAGGACAAAGTGAATGCAGTTCAAGTGATTTTGTAGTAAAGAAGCTTCTAGTAAGAGTGAGCTAGATACACTAGTGTTTTCCAACACTCTTCTTTCCTGCACATGGCTCAAATTTCAAGCCTCCATAAATCAAATCATTCAGTCACATGTATTCAGGACATCAGCGATTACTAGAGGTGATGATGTTGGACACTATGATTAAGTATTAACAGTTAGGATAGAGCATGCATATATGTAATGTGAATGTATAATGGACATGAAGTAAAAGAGGTATAGGAATTTTGTGAAGAATTAAAAAAATGAGTGACTAACTGACAAAGGAAAGAAGCAATATTTTCCTTCTTTCCCTCCTCTCATTCCCATGAAAACTAATGGAAAGCTGCATTTTTTCCTAGATTTAACCCTTCACTGCTTTTTCCTAACCTATATACTCATAGTTACAGTGCTACTTTACAAACACCATTCAGCTGCTAAGTCTGTCCTGTCCGCCAGTGTGACCCATCAGAGTTGAAAAAATCCTCTCATTGCTAAGATCTTTTCAGTTCAGAGACACTCTTTGGAAATACCCAGATCCTAGATAGAAAACTTTTCTGGTTTTATCAGCTTTAGAATTAAAACTCTCTCCAAATTCCAGAGTATTGAAGCACAACTCTTTTGAAGCAAGGTTCAGACAGACACTGTTTTCTCTTCTACATGTTGTTTGACTTAGAAATGTTATAGAAAAAACATTCTCAGTCTTTTAGCATCCACTTACTATTCAAGAAATTACCCCAGCATATAATGATGTATAACGCGACAATGAAGCAGACAGAGAACACCTGTATCTGGAAGAATACTTTTTACTTGATGAAATCTAGGACTTTAATCTTGTGAATAGGCTAGAAAAACTAATTTTTTTTTTCTTAGGATCAGATTATACTTGCATTTAAGACACTTCCCATCTGCAAAGCTAAATTGGCAAAGCTAGCCTTTAGTGGTTGGGTGTCATGAAGTTCTTATAATCTGGGTAATGGAATTTCGTGGGAATTGTTCTTTTTCCTCAGTAGCATGCAAACTACTTGTTTTCTGAGAATGGAGTTGGCTTCAAAACTTAAGCTGTGAGACTCTCCTTACTGGTTTAAATGGAATTTACTGTTTAAGTAATAAAGGAATTGATGTAAAGGGCAGAGTACAGTATGGAAGGTGTGATAAAGTAGCATTGTCTTTAAGGGGGTTTCATTTTACCAATGTTCAGCAGAAACACTTTTCTATTTATGGCTTCAGTACAAACTCAAAGAACTAATGAAAGAAGAAATTATTTTTTCATATGATTCTTACCAGGTTCAGTTGCAGATCGTGGCTCTGCATATCACATCATAAGGAGAGGAAACAAACAAGACAAATGGTATTAGAGATTACACCAATAAACATCAGTATACTGAACATATTATAGCAAAATACTGTAAATAAGTACAGAACTGTTCAGGCATGTTACGAAATCACGAAGATTTAGACTGTCTGTCAAAAGCAGTGGTTCAGTTATTACTTCTAGCCATTAGGACTAAACTGGGAAGAAGAAAGAACTCTATCTAAAACTGAACCTTGACAGACTAATGTCATGATTTTCCCCCACCCTGTACCAAAGGACGCCACTTCAGATTATTGTCTGTGCTGGATTTGGCTGAGTGCAGGCATGCTGGATGTGCTAGAACTTCAATATGAACTGAAGTCCATGGCAGCTAAGTGGTATGGTGAAACTGGTATCACTAACACATTTTTCTCAATCCCTTTGGCAGTAGAGTGCAGACCAAGTTGTTGGCTTTCAGTTAGAGGGGTGTCCAGTACCTCTGGAATTGATAGCCCCTGGGGTGAAAACAGCCTGAACTCCTTGCTGATAGCCAGGCTAGGAACAAGAAGAGGAGTTAATTCCAGTGTTAAGTCAAGTGGTCTGGTCCAATGGGACCAAGGGTGAAGACTGTAATGGAAATACCTTTAAATTGTTGTAATCCATGATTTGAGATGTATGTTGCAGGAATTACTATACCAGGAACCCCATAAACCAGTGGAGGAGAAGCCCTTACAAGAAGCAATACAAGGGCAGCAGTGACTTGACCTGGACTGGCTTTGGTGCCCAGTAGCTGTGCAACACACCACCTGTCCTGTCCTCAGGGATCACCATAACAGATGGCGCCCAAAGTCATGGACTGAACTCAAGGTACCTTTTGTGAAATTTTACAGCGGTGATTCACAGACTATGGGAATGGTATCTGTGTATTAGATCAAAGGATGGGAAGTGGGGTGGTGGTTAATGAGGATCTATTGGGTAGTGTGGGACCTGACCATGACGTAAATGGTGCGGAATAAGGGGTGAAGAATGTGCTGGTTTTGACTGGCATGGAGTTAATTTTCTTCATAGTATGGGGCCATATTTTGTATCTGTGCTTAAAACAGCATCGATAACAGGGAGATATTTTTGTTATAAAAGTCTTTTCGGCTACTTGTACCTCCCAGATAGTGAGGAGGCTGGGGATGAACAAGTAGTTTGGAGGGGACACAGCCAGGACAAACACCTGTACTGATGAAAGGTGTATTCCATACCATATGGCATCATGCTTAGCATATAGAAGTGGGTGAAGAAGGAGAAAGGGGGAACATTCGCAGTTAGCGCTCTTGTCTTCCCAAGTCACTGTTACATGTGATGGAACCTTTCTTTGTCAAGGATGGCTAAACACCTGCCTGCCCATGGGAAGGGGTGAAAAGATTCCTTGTCTTGCTTTGCTTGTGTGGCTTTTCCTTTCCCTATTAAACTGTCTTTAACTCAACCCATGAGTTTTCTCACTTTTACTTTTCCAGTTCACTTCCCCAAGATGCCAGGGGAGAATGAACGAGCGTCTGTGTGGTGCTCAGCTGTTTGCTGAAGTTAAAACATGACATTGCCTTACTTTTTTGGAGAATTCTGAAGTCTGGAGAATCTTGAATTTCAATGCCTTGTCGAAACCACTTAACATGAATGGGAGGGAGTCCTCTGACCCTGCATTCCAATACCACGACTTGTCCCTCAGATGCTGTGGAGTTTTGTAGCTCCTGAAAGACAGCAATCACAATTCAAATAAACTAGGAGCATTTTATATTATTATAATGTCTTTTATTCCCTTTGTAATTCAACTTTATTTTGTGTCATTACATTTTTGCAATACACATTTTCTTTAATTCTGATTAAATTTAATATATCATCTATGCAGTTATAAATTATTGAATAGGCTATTTTTAAATACATTCTTAATAAGACCGAAAATGGGAAAGGTGTAGAAACTAAGACAAGTGGAACACTGCAGTTTGAATTTCTATTTTTATTTTTCTTCCACAAAGTGAAATAAAGTTCTGGAACTAACTACGCATTGACTGACTTGATCCTGACAGAGTAGCTGTGCTGCTTTCATGTCCCACTCTAAAAGGTGGAGTTGTTTTTCCTCCAAGCCATAAATAACAAGCCATGCAAAATTAGATGACACAAATATGATTAGGATATATTAACTAGGTATTGATAGCTTCTGAGGTAGTATTCTGGTTGTAATAAATTCTTACACACATCTGAACATTTTCAGGAAAGATCTAAATCTTTAAAGAAAACTGCAGTGAGAGAGTAGAAACAACATTTTAAGTAAAAGAATTGAGAGGTGATAGCTATTTATACTTTTGTTCTCTACCTCTGTATTTTAAATCAAAGGGTCTTTTTTACTCTAGTGGCTGTCTCACTTCCTTTCCAATTTATTAACAAAGTTTTAGACCTTGATACAGCAAAGCACTGGCAGTTAGGTCTAAGCTCAGAGTTATCCCTAATTACTATTCATAGATCTCTAGTTAATTATAACACAAGAATTCTGCTACATGGAAACCTAGAAATCTTTGGGCTGTTCCCTGAAGTTTGCATAGAACAAAATTTACATCCGAAGGCTGGATTGTTCATATCGTTTCTTCTGTAATTAAAGTTGTTTAGGTTTGGTACATCCCAGTTGACTTATGCCAGCTAATAATGGATTTCAGGGACAAGAGATATCAGAATTAGGAAGAAAGAACAGAGATTTGATTGCTTTGATAGTTTCTGAATGAGGGATGGATTTCTCCTGTTTCCCTTACTTGGAAGTTGCCTGCCTCCTGACCCTGCAGTACCCACACTCTCTAATGTCTTGCACCTCCACTATTCCTTGTGCACTATCACTATTCCTGTGATACCTGCAGTATGGGTGCAGAATTATGAGGGACAGAATCAGACCTTTCTTGACATGAGAAAGGAGTATGATAGAGCTAAGCTAGACAGTTGTGGAGAGCCAGGCTTACTCTTGCTTCTCTTACTCTTATTGCTAGGCAAAACTATTTGCTGTTAATATTAGTTTTTAATCAAAGGTTTCCTCAAAGTAATAACCAGCAATAATTTTTATTCTTCATTTTCATGTCAACAAATAGTTATTAAACAGTAAGTACTACCATGAAACTACTTGTTCTTGTCTGTAGATAAACTCTTGTGAATAAACTTTATCGTGACTGTGACATGCAATGGGTGCCTACCTTGGTATATTTGATAAAGATTTATCAATGGAGAACAGTCATGGGCATAAGACAAACACATACAGAGTATTAATGTAATTCTGCTAATGATTTTAATAGGGTAGAATGCATAAGAACTTCATTGTTGCATGGAAAAGCATTTTCTTGAGAAGTCATTAATACTGAAAAGGACAATGGAAACTGTAACCGTTTTATTATAAAATCTTCCTGCATTAGGATATAAAATGTTGATATTTCCTTCTGGCCTACAGCAGTATGATATAAAAATCATGATGGATAAAACATACCTTTGTAAAAATAGGTGCAGAATAGATAGGCTTGGGTCCATCCAGATGGTGCAAGTATGAAGTAGGGCTTGGAACCTGCAAAGCAATGCAACAATACTGTAAAATGGAAGGAATACTGCTTCCAGTGATATGGCCTCTGTGTATCTGTGCAATAATGCAAACTCTCACATGTGCAGTCTTACGGTGTTCTCTTTTGACCACACTTCTTTAGTGACATCACTATTTC
Organism: Dendrocincla tyrannina; assembly: GCA_035047865.1. NCBI lineage: Eukaryota > Metazoa > Chordata > Aves > Passeriformes > Dendrocolaptidae > Dendrocincla > Dendrocincla tyrannina. Next base: position 35,277,999 of record JAWWMP010000132.1, on the reverse strand, counting down.
ACATCTTTTATATTTCTGAAATAAAAATGCAATGCTATACTTCCAGTGAGAAGTTTATCACTTAATAGTTCCACTCCAAAAGAATCATTAAGCGATAAACTCTGTAATTTTCATCATCATAGGATCTGTCTGATGGTCACATGCTGTGTTGATACACACTGTGTAAGAATCTATACGTATATTTACTGTTATGTCTTATTCACTGGATATATACTTAATTTTTTAAAATCACCATTCTTAATATAGTAATATACATTTATAGCCCAACAATATAATTCCTCAAAATGATAGTTTTTCAGGAGTTAAAAATTTTTAAAGAAAATTTGAAATACTTATTAATACTAATTTAAAAATTTGTCTCTACGCATACCTGCTGACTGGGCATAGAGATAGGTTGAATTACAGCTGTGGTCACTCCAGATTTTGGCGTGGAAGATCCTATTGTCAAGGAAACAGAGGTGGTTTTCTTCTGGGCCCTGAAAAACAGAGAACAGCAAGCACTTTGTAAGAGCTGAAATGAGAATGTGTTAGTTTGTAACCCATAGACCACCTTGTGCTTTTTACATATTTAAATATGTCATTATCAGCCGAAAAGATCAACATTGGAGGAAGCTTGAGTAGAACACAATCTTTGCCTAAATTACACTCTCACACACAATAAAAAGTACTGATTTAAAATACTAACTAAAATTTATTTTGTTTCTGTAATCGTAGTCCTCTACATATTTCTTTGGAGGTACTGGATAGGGTGATTACAAATGAAGACTTGATTAACTTGAAGATACAAACGAATATGAAAAGTTTGTATCAACAAGATTGTTGTCAGGGTAAGGGCAGGCTTCTCTGACAGAACATGCACATTAGTACAATCTACAGTTAAAACGCTACACATTTATATCACATGAGAGAAGTAGAAAAGACAAGACACACAAATGTACCCTAGATGCTAATTCAGATCTTAAACTACCTAGGATTTTTCCAGTGTCCCTTATTAAGAACATTTGCATAACATTGGTACTACTTTGCACACTTACTGTGGCATAGCTCCAGATTTTGATTTGAAAATTAAACTTTCACTCTCTGAATCTGTAGAACTGGCGCCTGGAAAAGAAAGTGTTTTCAATAATCTCATATCCTTTTACTGATTTATTTAATGTTCAAATTCTCAAGAAAAACCTCTGATACTCTTGCAATTCCTTCAAGAATTGAGAACTCTCTGTAATAAACTACTGCGAGTTTTTTTATCTGATAAAGATTGTAACTATGTACTTTAGACTGTTACAGAAATCATAACCGTGCCAATTTAATTGCAAACTGCTTTCCCTAGACTCCTAGCTATCTTCCTTCATATTGAAGCAAATATGGCCAAAGAAGGACAAAAAATGCTGACTACTACTGCTCTACGGGAAATGTATAATTTTATTTACTTAACTTTTAAAACTTGAAGCTTAAGCAAACATATGGCTTATACATAGATAACAAATCTTCAACCTTAAGTAAGAGCAACTCAGTATACCAAGACATTTTCAGACTAAACTTGCTGTCCATGATCTCTACATTTCAGACTATTTACATTAACGTACATATAGCATTTACGTACTGCTATTTCTTGCCAGCAGAAGTCTTGATATAATGTATGTGTTTAGCAATGTCCTGAGTTCACTTAAAGGAAAAAAATATGAAAGCATTTATTCCCTTTGTCTTAATTTTTCCTAACAACAGATACTTCACACAATCATTCTAGACATTTCTGTGGTACATATTATTCCTCAAGGAATTTGTACATATTTAGGGATAGCTGTATTTGTAATACAAATCGTAAGCAATTCATAATCAATATGCATAGCATAGCATAGACTGATTCCAATGAAACAAAGTTTGGAGACATTCGAGTACCCTATTTATTTACAAAATTTATACTACAAAAATCAAAGCAACAAGTCGCACAGAAAACGTAAGAAAAGAGAACTAAATGTCTAGTCATCAAAGTGGGTCTACATGAAAGTATTTCTTCAGAACAGAGAATAATCAAGTCTTGTGTGAATGAGCCTGCTGCACAAAAGAAAGCATGATGTATCAGTGTCACTGAGACTATTAATGTACAAAGCAATACTTGTGTGACAATCTGGTTTCCTTAAAGATCATAGGGGAGGAGCCTAATGACTTGTACAATTCTCTCTCTTTCAAAGTAACATGTTATAAGACTTTAAGATAGCACTTCAACACAGCAATACTGCCAGATGTCAAAAACCAAATCATTCTATTCACAGTATCTCTCTACCTAGCTCTTTCTTTTTTTACTGTTGCTTCTGTCATTATAACTTCACATAGCACTATGTATTTGTGCCACACCTGAGTATTTCTGAAATCATGCTTACTTCTGTTATAAAAAGTCTTAGTAGAATGTGTAAGATTCAGAAATGTTTTGGGGATTTTGCTGTTATGTACCAAAGGAGCATAGCAAAGTTCTGAGAATAAATAACATAATGAAAGAAAAGCTATAAATGCATACAAATGCATGGTTTAGCTAATTTACAGTGGAAAGTTTGTTGTTTTGTTAATCAAAAGCTATGTAATAAGTTTGGTATGGCATTATTCAGAATTGTTATGAGTATTTCTTACACTGATTCATTTTACACTCTCAATTGACCATTTAAATTTAATAAATCACAAAACTGGTAAAAGAATACATATTGCCAAGATGTTTGAAAGATGCATGAATTTTTATAAAAATCAGGATTCGATTAATATAATCTTGCCTAAAATACAGTTCTCCACTAAAAATAATAATTTTACTTATGGCCATAATTCTTTCTTCTCAGAGAAAATAATACTTGAATTATGACTAATTTTGCAGTCAGGAAATATTGTGACAATAACTAGCAGTTGTTTCTGGATAAAATCAGTATGACCTAACTTAAAATCAGTGTACCAAAGATAAAGGATTATAGTACATTTACACGTGATTGAAGAAGACTCATTTGGAGCAGTCACATTTATTTATACTGAGAGGTAGCTCAGAACTGAGACAGGGATTACTGTTATCATGAAAATCATTATTGGTATCACTAGTCAAATTGTTGACTAGTGATTTACAGATGATACTGCTTAAAAGCTAACCACACACCAAAAGCTCTGTTGGTTCCTTCTTTTCCATTCTTGACCTCATGTCTAGTCTAAGTAAATAGCAACTTACCCATTGATTCCTGAGACATTCCTTGAAATACCTAAATTAATACGAAGTGATGTTCAAAATGTGTTGTGTTAAAGGAAAGCAGAAAAATACCATAAAAAAACCACCACAGCAAATGTCAACATACAGAACCAAAAGTAAACTCCAGCTTAGTTATCCTTTTCTGTATGCATCAAGTATCTTGTTATTTTGCCTCTTACCTTCAATGAATATTTCAGCTGATGTACTATCTGAACCAATGGAATTTGAAGCCAGACAAGTATAGCGTCCAGTGTCGTCTTCAAAGGCTTCTGCTATAATTAGTGAATGGAGTCCTCCACTTTCAGAATGGATCTGAATGTCAGGGGAGTTCTGAAGTTCCTTTCCTTCACAGAACCATCTGCAGCCCACACGCATTTAGAAAGAAAAAGAAAAAAAAGAATATAAAGGATTGGTTCAGGCTCATCGCACACAGGAAGACATTACACTCTGCTTCAAAAATCTAAATTACCACTGAAATCAGCACATGGTACTTTGAAGTGTGTAATGACATTCACAAAGAAATGACTTGTTGGAATAAACTTTACTTAAAAGGTAGTGAGACATTTCTGAATCCTAAGAAAATTGTTTGTACCTACATTTAAAAACTATTGCCTGTCCTGGTTTTGGTAGAATTAATGTTCATCTCGTGTCTTGGCTTGCTTTGATCACAGTCTGATCCGTTTCAATATAACTTGCCACTTCCATCTACCTAATACTCACTGTTTCTCTACACAGAATATTTGAATTTGCAATCAGTGACACAGGGTAAGAAGAGGTTGGAGGCTTAGGGGTGAGGCCACATCTGGAAGGGTGTGTCCAGTTCTGGGCTCCTCAGTACAAGAGAGACATGGAGCTCCTGAAGCGGGTCCAGTGGAGGGTGACAAAGGTGATAAATGGACTGGAGCATCAGTCTTATGAGAACAGGCTGAGGGAGCTGGGCCTGTTCAGCCTCGAGAAGAGATGACTGAGAGGGGACTTCATCAATGTCTGTAAGTATCTGAAGGGAGGGTGTCAAGAGGATGGAGCCAGGCTCTTCTTGGTGCTGCCAAGCAATAGGACGAGGCAGTGGGTAGAAATGGATGTGCAGAAAGTTTCAGCTGAATATAAGGAAGAACTTCTTTACTGTGTGGGTGACCAAGCACTGGAACAGATTGTCCAGAGAGGTTGTGGAGTTTCTCTCACTGGAAATATTCAAGAACCATCTGGGCACAATCCTATGCCATATGCTCTAGGATGACCCTGCCTGAGGGAGGTTGGACCAGATGACCCATTTTGGTCCCTTCCAACCATATGTGATTCTTGTCCATCATGCTCAGTCAACCTGATATAATTCTATGGTGCAGATTTCATATTGGTAAGCTTTAATTAGGTTTACTCTTGTCTCAGATCAGGAACATAAACTGGCTTTCTAGCTCTGGATTTTTATGTATGTATGTAATACATCTTCCACGACCAAAAAGGTATGCCCCCACAAAATCCTTGGTATTAGGTACAGGCAAAACAGACACTTATCTGGGGTGACTTATTACATATTATTAGGTAAAAACATAGCATAATTTTGTTTACATCAGGTCAATCAAGCATTTTCAAGTGTATGCTGTCTAAAAAGCTAGTCTATGTTCTTAGCTCACACTGCTGCCTTGAAAGTACCAGTTCCCACCTTTTTCTGTTTGATTCCCTCATATCAGGTAGTCCTATTTCCACAAGCTACACCCTGACTTATCTGTATCTCTGGCAGCATTGCAAGTATGAGAAGTGGATAATTCTGTTTACGGGGTCTGCCATGCATTTTTGCAAGGTGAGGTACATTGGAAAATCTAAAGGAAAATCATTAGGGAGCAGCCTTCCATCCATTTTCAAATTGTCCCTATGTTCTGAAAACAAATTTTGCCAAGCCTTGCCAAGCCTGTTATTCCTGCTCCAGTCCTGCAAACCCACACCAATCTTTACCACTCTTTCTTCCCTTCTGCTTACCCCATAATACTAATCTGTGCTTTTCCATGTCCTCCCCTGCCCTCTTTTCCCTCTTCTTCCTTTGGCACCCCAATATTCAACTCTTGCTCTGGTTAGGATAAAGACAAAACAAGTAATTCTTGACAGCAAGCTTCAAAAGCAATCTTTCATTCTCCCCCCATACACTTTCAGTTTTCCGCTCTAGTATGTGTTTTATTTAAATTAATAAATATAACCTCAGAAATTTATGGAGGAAAAGTTGACAGAATTTTAAAAAACAATTTTTAAATATGTAAATTTTGCCACTAAATATTGGTAGTTTTCTTTTCATTTGTACTGGTTTATGGGAGAATCAGTGAGGAGTCTTTAGGAAACTGCCTCACTTTTATTACTCTTTTTTTATAATTTCTAAATTTCATGTAATTAACATAAATAAAAATAAGTTTCTAAAACATTCTTCTAAAAATATTAGATTGTAAAACTTAAAATGTCATGTTTATTTCCGAATGCAGAGTTAAGAAATGTAACAGGTTTACACATCACACAATTCCCCCTAATAATGCCATAATTGCAGGCAAGCTCTCTGTGTTTATGAACAATAGATCTTTTATTCCTGAAGGCAAAACCAAAGCTGATAGTGGCATTAAAACCATATGTAATTGTCTTCTGTAATTAAAACACTAACAAGTTCCTTTCCTGTCTTCTCTTTCCTACACATTGCACACAGAAAGTATCATTTTTGGAAAGCACTGACAAACTTCCATTTGTTTACTCAGTAGACCCCTTCGGCCTACTTTTACAACTATTTGCCTTGGAGACAAATCTATTCTGTCAGCTCCACTGCCAAAATTAACATTTCTCTTTCCCCTCTTCACCTCCTTTCCTCCCTTGTCACAAGTCATCCCTTCTCCCAGTGTGAGGACCTCTGCTACTATTTCTGATTATTAGACCTTCAGAGTCCTAACCTCTGTGCAGCTTTTCCTAGGTTACATTTTAAATAATATGCACAAGAGAGTGGTTAATTCAATTTCTAGACAATCACAGACAAGAACCTGTAATATGAGGCTCTACATAACCATTAGTTCTATTTTTCTTTCCTTTCCAGAAACATCCTGCAAAGGAAAACCTCTCTTCCAAGCCTAATTATTTTCTCAGACAGATCCCGTTTTAGTTTCACGCAAATTGTATGACTTTCTATTGTCTCCTAAACTCCATGTTCACACAATGTTTAAGAAACTGTCATAAATGTAAGAATCTAAAATAAAAAAATCCATTTATATTTTGTTTGTCAGATAACATTGAATAAGCAAACTGTTTTCTTAGGAGAACAAGTTCTACATTGTCCCTTGATTCGTGCATACACACAGTCAGTCTCAAGCAGTGGGAGCTATTCCTCAGCACTGGCTGGGACTAAGTCTTGTTGCATCACATCAGTGACATACCCCTGAAAACGAGTCCTGACCTGCTACATCAGACACTGTCTGCCACAGAGAAAAGCATGTAAGTAAGCAATTCAACACCGGATTACCTCAGCTGTCATTAGGGTGATGTCTGATGCGTTGGAAACACACCTGGTGTGGGACTGCACTGTTTATTGTGGAAAAAAGAATTCACCTTCACAATTGACAAGAGCACAGTTATTTGAAATGACAAACACTGGAATAGACATAGTCTCTTTCCTTTTGTAATTCTATTTTTTTCTATCTAGGTGTTGATAAAAGAGGAGGATTACTTACCATGAATTTGGTGATTACATGAAAATTAAGTGATTAAGAAAACTCAATTGAAATACTTACCTGGCAAAAACCTGCCAGTCGCCAGTTCAGTTCACAAGAGTTTGTGAATTTAAAAAAGGATCAGTGAATAAAGGGAAATTACTCAGAGTAACACAGAGAAACAAATACGCTGCAGATGCTTTGAGAAAAACAGAATTCCTTGTATCGAGAACATTGTTTTAAAAAGGTGCCTGTTTCATAAGTTCTGGACACCAAACCCAAGAATCATCAGCTCATTTCCCTATCCCTTTCTTGCAGGTTCTCAGTATTGTATAAGGTGTGAAAATAAGAACAAAACAGGCAGAGACCCCAGCAATAGGGTTTACATAAGAGTGTACATATCAGTGCTTGCACCTAGGTCCATTCCTGCAGGCCATACTAGCATTCATGCACATTTGTAGAGCATGGTCCCCTTGAAAGAGAAGAGAAATTACTGTAAGATGACAGATAAGGACTGACAACAAAAGCCACCAAAAAAATCTAATAAAAGGAATATAGACTTTATATAGCTAGAATTAATTTTATCAGTCATTATGTATTTTGCCAAATTTCAAATTACATTGACTTTTTCTTCTCTTCCCTACTTTTTTCTTCATTCTCTTTCCACCATTTCTGCTCTTGCCTGCTTTTCCACTGTACCACTCTTTGTCTTGCTTTTTCTCTCCACTATGCTTGGTTTTCACCTACACTGTATCTCCTCTATATTAAAATGATAGCAATTAAATACCTAATGCAGACACTGAAACACAATCAGTAGACTGGAAAGTCAATAGACAAAGAAGCAAATCAGAGATATTTTGGTAGCAGGGGAACAACTATTAAGATACTCATTTTTCACGCTTCAAGCCTTCTTTGCTTTTCCAGTGGCTACATGACCGCAAAACTTGAATCGCAAATGAAACAGGACAGTCAGATGCCAGGTGAGCAGCAGTTCATGCACATTTGCATCAACTAGCACAATGTGCCTTTCTTTTTCATTCTTTTCTTTATGCCCTCACAATCCTCCATGCATGGAAATACATAGGAGCACGTGTGTCTGGGATTTTAATGACTCTGAACAAAATATAACAGAGTTGAACAGTACACTGACTAAGTAAGCACCAAGGTCTTAAGAAAAACAGTTCAAGGTTCTCTCTAATGCATAATCCTGCTGGAACTTTTGTTTTTTGAGAGTCACTGAGGAATAGAGAGGTTTTCCTCTCTGCACACTCTTAAAAGTTAATTTAAAATGGCAGCTGAAGTGAAACTTAAAGATATAGCCTTAGGGAGAAATTATAATAGGGAACCCTGACCACTACAAAAAGTGCAGAGAGATAAGTTGTAAATTAAAAAGTAATTTTATCCTTAGTGGTGTTAAGTATGTCCAGCAAGAAAAGTCAAAATGAAATACTCTGACATTCCTGTACTGGCAGAGTCAGCATTTTTACCCAAATACTGTGTAACTTCCATTTTGTTTTCTCTGCTAAGCAGTCCAACACTTCCAGACTGTAAAACATTACTACTTGAAAAATTTAACTTGATTTTTAAAAGAAATCAACTTTGTCATATGAGATTTAGAGTACACTGCAGTAATCAGATGATTCAGATGTTTATATTCTTTACACACTGCTCATTTTTTGTGCAATATACAATTTCATTATTTGTGTAGGCAATTCATAACAAAGTTGCCAATAACAACATACATACTTTGAATATTTATATTTTTTTAATCTTCAAAAAAGAGAAAAATAATATCTGAATACAGATGCTGGTACTATGCCTGAACTTTCATTTAAGCAATTAAAAAACCACAGAAGTCAATTTTATAATTAGAAGCGTGTTATATTATAAACAGTGTACTCTATATATTCAGAATTTAACAGGTTCTTGAGATGTTGCACAGTGTTCTCCCAGCTCTCACAAATTTCAATGACTTCACATCCAGCTGACAAAATTACATGATTAGGTACTTGGAGACTGAAACTGCCCTTTAAAGTGCAAAAAAAGGCAAGAGAATACCAAAATGGCTGTATTTTCAAGACATACATCAACACTTCAGCCTGCCATCTCACACAGGTTAGCTCTGCTTCCTCTTTAGTGAAGCTTTCCATCATGTTTTGTGCCAGGATGCGAAAGCAGAGGAGGTACAGAAGCAGCAGGTGTGACCAGCTGAGTCAAGGGCTACAAAACTGCCAAGAACACGGAGCAATGCCCTCTGCCACTGACTGCAAGCTGCACTAAGTCCAAAGATTACTTTTTAACCTTATTCCTGTAATTTAGGACAATTTCTTCCCTGCATTCTTATGTGGGTTTTCCAAGTCTCTTTCTGTTCACCTTACCTGTGGACAAAGGATTCTACTCTGTACCAGCTCGGGAAATAAACTGCAAGTTAGCTTGACATTTTAACAGCTCCAGACAAGATGCTGAGTTACAGCCTGTACCTCATGTCACTCTCTCTGGGCACTGCCGTGTTCCACAGACTTACACAGATGTGTACAGCTAATTACAATGGAAAAACAGTACTGTCAGACTTGATTAAAAACTAATTGTTCCATTTTAAAAGCACAGGATTAGCTTAGAAGGTCTTAATTTTTTTTTAAAAGACCGTATCTTGTCCTTGACTTTGCAACTGTTGACCTCACTTTCTAGCTGTTCAGAATAGAAGCTTTAAGAAAATATTTTTGATGAAGGCTTTTAATTACCTGGATGATAAAGATATTAACACAAGAAAACAATGAAATCAGTGCTGGAAAGTATGAAAATTAAACACAACACTGAGCAAAGCATATATTTATAATTGTGTAACGTGATATATACCAAACCTTTTAAAGAACATTTCTTTTACTTTTTAGATTATGAGCTTTAAATAATTTGCTTGACAGTTATTTTGCATTTATTTTGCATTTCTCTGGCAGTGGTATAACACACACCACAGATTTCAATTCTGTTATTTTTAAATTATTTTTAGACACAACAAGAATTTTTGATACAAAATGTATTTATCTGAAGTTACTGAAACTACTGAAATTTACTCCTACAAATTTACTGTTGAGGCAACTACATCTTGTTTCCTAAGGTTCTCCTGCTTTACCTCAGCTTCTTGTTATAAGCTATTTTTAAATAGTCAAAATTATTTTGAGCATTATAATATGAACTAATAACGACTACATCTCTTGGTAATTCTCCACTGAATTAAAAGTTCAGGACAAAATTGTTCTGAAATACAAATTGTTGGTTCTTTCTTAATTAATTTTTTTTAAAGGAATGCTTACAAATAGAGTCATACTTTTTTTTTTTTGAGAGAGAGTCTGTCTTGGTGTGGGAGAAACATAAACAGCAATTTAAATAAATAAACTGGCCTTTGTACTATATTTATTATAATTTGATTATGCACTATGAAAAATTAAAGAATTAGTTTATAAAGCAAACACATTCTAATTTAGTAAAATTTCATTGTTAAAAATTGCATGTTTCTGTGATGATCTTGCATTCTGACAAAAGTCTGGAAGATATGCATGATGTGATGCAGTAATGAAATACTTGGATACAAAGGAAAAATAGGTGAGATTTAATGAATAAAACTGAGTTACATTCCATGTGTATAATGAAGAAGTTAAATGTTAATGTTTTCTGCATATAAAGAAGATATCATATAGAAAAAAACCACCTGTTTTATGACTTATTTGGATATGCAATCCAAAGCTACTCATTTGTGATTAATAAACATTTCTGTTGTAACAAGCTGTGTAGGAGGCTGATGTTCACTACTGTCTATTCACTTCTTGCAGATGTAACTTTTTATAAAACTGGATATGTTCACTATTTCTTTTAAAACTCTGATTCTGAGGAAACTACCTAAATATTCAGCAGAAAAGCAATGAAAAGCATGTAGCAATTTTTCTGTTTATCTGCCTTCAAAGTCTCCTAGGTACATTTATGCATACAGCACAGGAACCGGAGAAGTGACTCTTGTTGACACTACTGAGGCGGTGGTGCAAGTGATATTTCACAAATGCATCCAGTGGTATCCAAATGAGATACCACATTTCAGGTAATCCTGTTTCATCATGCAGATCAAAGAAATCTGCACAGCTGGATTTATTCAGAAAGAGCAGCAAGGAAATCATATTTCTTTAGCTGGCCAAAAAACAGTCAATATTAAAGGAAAAAATCTGTATGTTTACTTCTCTAACCAGAATGAACAAATATCTTATGAAGAAATTTCTTCTAAAACAATATTGCTTATGTTATAATCAACCTTCATAATGAAATAACAGAATGCTGAAATGTATGCTGAACAACTTATTTTCCTCTCTTGAAGTCCAAAGTTTAAATCCTACCTTGTATCCTATTTTGATTTATCTTTACCCTTTTCCAAGATTTATCTCTTTTTCCATTTCTTTGTCCATCACCAAAACACAAAGTACCTTGTTACTCATGATCTTAACTATATATTTTCTGAAGACAAAACCATTATCCAGGTCTAGACATATTTCACAGTTTTGGAAACCTTACAGAGAACTTTCTTTTCCATCTTTGCCACAAGCTTGTGCTATGAATGTATCACTTTCAGAGGCTGCCATTTCATTGACAAATGGATGTGAATAGATAATTCAGTTTATTCTATACTTTTGTAATCATCAGAACAAGAAAGATGGAAAATATTGTGCAATTCAAGAACCACTTCAGTAGAGTGAACTGCAAACCACCTTTTACAACAGGAGTGTTGATTATTTGCCACACATACAGCCAGTTACTTAAAAATAACTCTTTTCATTGAGTAACTTCTGTAACTAGTGAATTTGGACATAAATAAATTTAAAAATTACATGTCCATGCTCACACTTTTAAATAAAAAGCAAGAATAAATTATATGCAAATTAATATACTAAGTTTTCGATACTTCTATTTGTAAGACACTTTTGAGAGATGTTGGACTCATTAGATAACTGCAGGCTAATTTAGAGAGATTCTTTATAGGAGTCATTTTCTTCAGAATATTTAGAAAACTTATTGCATAACAAGTGATTAACAATATTTAATGTAACAATTTCCCTACATCATCTCTTCTTGAACAATTTACTCACACTTTTTCTGAAGCAGTATTTTGTATCTGACATCTTAAAGTTTATAGGATATTTTATATAATCTTCTATTTGACTAAACCTGAGTTCCTGGCACATGTATGCATACTACCACAACTTACAACTCAGCCGTAGATCTAGGACATATCTTCTCAAAAAAGGCTTTTGAGATGTAGTGCAGTCTGGGCCAAGATGGTTTGAGCTTCTTTGCAGGTGTCTAAGAAATAGCTCTGCAGTCTCACAGGTTAGCTAGATTGAGAAGGATAAATCAGAATAATCAAAGGGAAAACTGCTACTCTCCTCAAAATTCAGAATAGGCACCTTCTGGCACAGCCGAACAGTCAAAAGAACTCTTTGATTCACTCCAATTACAATTCTATCTTTCAGTAATGAAAGTAATCACTCAACAACTTGGATGGCCGCCCTTGACAGTATGTAATTTTTTTCAAGCTCTCATTACATGTGGAAATTGAAATAAATTTCCTTCAGAGCAAAGCCAATACTGTGTCACAACAAAATATTTTCAACTTCAGGTGGCTGAATTCTCTTCCCTTCACTGAATAGTGTTTTCCTCAGCTGTAAGGCATCAACATTTAATTATAAAAGCCTGCAAATGGCAGGCAAAAGGCAGGGGAAAAAAGATATTGGATTGGAAACACCTCCAATCTGCATTAACCAAACAGTTATATATTCATAATATACAGAACAGTATGTTTTTTTCAACATTTTTAAATATGAGGTATGGCAAAATAATTGAATAGCTGCAAATTCCCCCTTGTTCTTAGCTCCCAATTATGCCACTTACATTTGGAAAATCATTCTTTATTTCATAAAAACATTAGTAAAACCACCTGTAACCTCTCTGGGTTTCAGAGTAAAAAGAAAATAACTCACAAACTAAACCCTGTGAATACCAAGGAATTGTAATCTGGTCAACAGTTTGCAAAATTATTTAAAATGCATTGAAAAGGAAAACTCTTTGGTCTTCTGATGTATCTAAAAATAAAATTCCCCATAATGGGTTAGCAAAACCAAACAATAGCCAAGAAGCAAGACAGTAGATACAGAAGAAGAATGTTCAAGTAGTAGTTTTCTGATACATTTACCTTTATTTTGGAAGACTTTGTGCTAAAATAAATAGGGTATCTGAGCAGTAAGAATAGGAAGAATAAAGTGAATTGCAAGATCACCTTAAAACAGGCAGAGTACATCCAGCTAATAAACATCCATTTCATTCCTCAGCATTCCATGTAGCTTTCTTATTTTGTGTTTTTAGGTTTTATATTTCACTGGAAGCTTTTTTTTTCTTTGAACTATCTTATACATTTTGATATCCACTGCAATAGCTTGCCTCCAAAGCCAATAAACATGGAAGCCGTTTTGATGTATCAAAGCATGAAAACGGAACAGTTTATAAATGTGGTGAGTGAGCAAGCGCAGTCATAAAAACTGTGATAATAGCTGGCTCCACCGCTCTGTTCTTAATATTACTTTCATGGTGCTTCCATTAATTTTTTATTGTGATTCAGGCTTAAATGATTATAGTCATTCATTTCCCACACTTTCATAGTTATGTACTTTCAAAGGATTGTCACAGAACTATGAAACATGCTATGCAGAAGAATTGAGGCCTGAACACAAGAGAAAAAACCATCACCTGAAACATGCACTTCTTGCATTTAACTAGCTACTATACAGGAGCCGCTAAAATTTCAGGCATGAAATGCCAGATATGAAACAATAATTTTTTCATCCTGACAGGTAATTAAATTGACTGATTTTGTACAACTTCCTTTTTGGCCCTGGAATATCTTACCTGGAAGTCAAAGTGTGGTAGCCATTACCTGCATTTCAGATTGTTCCACTAATTCATATGTCAGTAAGTCAAGCATACCCCTTCTACTTGTGTCTGCAGTTGTCCCAGCAAAAAAAAAATTGATTTATCTGCTGTTTTGTTTCATGAAAAGATTATCATCTCTACCCCAAAAAATCAGAATGTCAGATTTCCAAAGTAGAGATACTGCTGCCTATTTTTCACCCTGTAGCTAAAGGAATGCTTTGGTACACATGGAAATACATATATATAAATTTTTTCTTCAAAATGAATTTGCAAGTTAATTCAGGAAATTCTGCCTATTATATGTTCTGTGGAGCATCCTCAAATATTTTCTTATACAAAGCTATAGAAAGATATCTCACACATATTAAAAAGTAGTTTCAAATGCAACCAGCCCTGTACTGAGAGTACACTAGTGGTATATAGAGCATATGAGAACAGAGTCACAGTTCAAAGTTTCAGAAAACCCACACATGGTATTAGAGATAACATTCCTGGTTTCATACATATTGTTCTCAGTTTCAGAGCACACTGGAACAGCCAACTAGAGCAGCATACTATGCTCCCTCAGTTTATTCCACCATTTCCTCCCCCATACATTTTCCCCATTCTGTTAGGCTAGGCATACCCTTACATGTACTTTCAGTAAGAACATTCACCATAGTTTTCCACAGTGTCTAGCACATGGCACATCTTACTGAATACAACCATGGGGCCACATGGTAACAATGGTCTAGACAGGACCTAATGGTTCAGAACAACAGGTCCACTTATCCACAGCGAACGTCGGCAATTGAACAATGAATGTTCCTGTGTCTGAGCTAGCTGAATAAAAATGTTTCTCTAAGGAAAAGCTCAATCAACAAGACTTCGACCACTGAAACAGTAATTAACGTGCGATAATTAGATATGTTTTATGACTGATAAACAGGTTAAGCACTTTGTCCACTCTTACCCAGGAAAGGTAAGAGCCAGCTCAAAACTCAGCTTCCACTACCTTGACTCTAACGCCGCCTTCCATGGGCTGACCAGGTCTCGAGAACAAGAGCAGACTCTGACCTTGCATTGCCAGATGCAGTCTTAGTCGTAAAATCATTTCTCAATATTTTTGAAAGCTAGCAGATTTGCATGAAGAGGCTGATGCAAGTTATTACAGAGCACTACATGGCAGTGAAGTATTGGAATACTTTTGCCTACTGCAAAAGGATTTTATGTGGCCACCTTTCATTAAATCTGAAGGCAGTCATGTACCCAAGTGCAATAAATAACTGTAACCTTGTTCACTTAAATTGAAGATACCATCACTTGGCTTATGTAGACCTATGTTTACATCAAATTACTACTTCCAGTATTTGATAGGAAATTAAGATCATGGAAGGAAGAAAAAAAAATTAAAAGTAGTGAGGATGGTTACAGCAGGTTAAAAAAATTAAGTATTTAATAATCACATGTGAAATGCTGAACATTACTCAGACCCAAAGAACTGTTGAGGCTTGAAGGATTAACACAATTTCTTGTCTGGCTGAAATGGAATGCATAATTGTCTATAACCAAAATGCCACTCTTAGCTATCCCTTATACATATACACTCCTCTGACCAGAAATGGATTTTTGAATATCATTCTACCATTATTCTGCCTACGTTGGCAGGGAAAACTATTGCAGAATTGCCAGCATAATCTTCCAGTGAAATAACATTTCAAATTTGAAGGAAGGACAATGAAGAATTAAAAGTAAAGATGCAAAGTTATAAGGATAAAATTGCATTTACACAGTTTGAATTCTACACATAACGTAAATTGGATTTAATGTGATTGTGGTGAGTCAGTGGCAAGTTCGTGGCTCACAATACACATTTCAGATGAAGCAATTATACTTCTCAAAACCACAATACTTAAAAAAAGGGAAGAAGATGAAAACTATTTGAGACCAATCCCTCTAGTTTACAGAAAATAAACAAACAAAATTCAATTATGAAACCCTAATAACTTGCAAATCAACAATAAGTAAAAAGAAACCTCCATCCAGGATGTACAGTCTTGTTCATACTGAAAACACAGAAGTGGCAACTGTGGAACTTGGAGGTTTACCTATTAAACTGGCAGACTTTGCTGGGGTTATGAAAGGTAGAAATTTATATCCACTGTGACATATATTGCAATCAATGTGCTTTTTATATGTATGGTTACATGATTCCTATAGAAGACAGTTACCTTTGTTACAGTAAATGAATAGGTAAACCTTTGCATCTGCAACATTAGATAAACTAGACCAGATTAAATGAAAAGTGAAAACCTGTATAACCAATGCAAAACTATTTCATTCTTATATGGATATTATTCTACTATCATCTCCCTTTTACTTACTTCCTGTTTACTTCCAAGTTAGAGTCAGTAAATACAAACTTGTTGACCGGATGATAAAACACCTGATTCATTCAGGTCAGGTTAGCAACTCAGTAACTGATAGCAAGCAAGAAAGGTGTCAGCAGTTTTGTCAGTGCCTTGCACTAAGTATGTCATCAGTCAAATTTACTCAGTGAGACTCAGCCTGCAGAGTTTGGCATCATTCTGCAGAGTGCCACGGGATGTAGAGAACAAGCACCCTAGTAGCGCCCTGACTATAGTTTTCAATACTAGCAACAGTTGTGTTTATTTCATGTATTTATGCATAGCAAAATCAACGTTTATAATCTGTTAGTTTCTAAACCCATTGGTCTGAACAGAAAGTGGAAGCTTTTAGAATTAATTTCCAACATTAACCAGCAAAACAATACTGATTATACCTGTTCTGATTCATAATGTAATACTATCAAGGACATTTTTCACAGTTGCTGGTGAAAAGGTTTGAGCTCTATGTAACAGCTGTCACATTTACAAGTAACTGTACTTCTCTGCAGCATTCTACGTCCTTATATCCTACCTCAGAGATAAGTAGAGTAACAGATATAACAGAAAGTTACCCATTAAAAGAGGTAAAGTAAAATCCAATACTTTGGATTCCCAGATAACATCTGTGGTGCCGTAGAACAGATTTAGAGTGTGCTGTGTGAAAGGGTCTAGTTGAAACAGTAGATAAGAGAATGGAAAGCTTGGTGAAGGAAAACTGCCTGTCTCTGGAGGCTCAGTTCTCCAAAAACTTATGCCACCATTTCCCTCAGCATTTACACAGCATTCCTTTACTGAAATTACATACCATAGGCAAAATCTTACTGATTTACTCAGTTTATGCAACTCAATACCTTTCATTAGGGTTAACTGCTGCATTACTGTGCGTTTTACAGCCCACAAGCAATCTTCCTAAGCCAGACCTGAGGACTAGTCACCACCTTTCCCTATGTAATAGTGACTAATTTGCACTATCTGTTCAGATATCAGTTAAAGTGCCTTTACACACCATCACCTGCTTCAAGACACAGCACACCTCTCACTTCAGTCTTTAGTTTTAGCCTTAGCAGCCAAGTTTTAATCCATGTTTCACAGCTGTCAATATGGTATGATCCAAGAGCATGCAGGTACCCCTGCTTTGTGCCTTGGTGACTATCTGCATAGTTATGACTAGTGCCTGTTCTATTATTTCAACATTCTTTTCAAACTTTCAGGAATTTTCCCACCTACCAACATAAACCAGCCTAGCCAGCCATGCATCAAAGCATACCATGTGTATTTTTCACATCTGTTATGAAAACTGAAATATGAAACAGTATCAAGAGCAGGTTTTAGTGGAAAATCAAAAATTCCACAGGAATCCAGTAGGTTGAGGATCAACACTCAAGACTACTTTAAGATCTACTCCTTTTTGCAATGACTAAAGTTTAGACATGCTTGCTGTGGCCCCTGTAAATCCTGTAATTTTTTGATCCTTATTTCCAGCCTTCTTCCATCATGCCTCTCCCTGTTGTTTGAAAAACTGGCCAAAGAGAGGGCGTCTGTTTTACACATCAGCAATGCAATGCAGATTACACCAACATTAGAGTCAGAAGAAAACAGGTAAGTAGTCACTACGTTTGGGAAGAACGACAAATGCCCATTTAGTTACAGATTAATAACTGTATACTCTCAGGAGGTCTCTCAAAGCTGACCTAAAAATATTTCCAAGAACAGAATACTCTGGTATTTATATGAAGACACAGAGATGATCCCACCTATATGATGCAGCAGAGTCCTGCCACTTTTGCCTCACTTGATCTCTAAAGCACTGAGATACTTTTAAACATTTACATTGTAGTTCACTTGAGGCAGAAATTAACTAACAATAATTCATGAACTCTGGTTAATGTTTGGGATTTTTTTGTTTCATTTTTAGCCTTTTTTTAAGTTAAGAACAAAGTTCATTTGTGGTCTGTAAATGTAATGTTAAGCAAGAAACTAGTTCAAAAAGATGTACACAGCTACATAACTGATTATTCTCTCTTTTTTTTTTTAATTTTCCAGTTTCCTTTAGCTAAATTTACTACCCCGATACCTAAAGACAGCAAAAAGCTCATAACTATTGTTCATGTTATAGGGTTTGCTGTTATAGAACACCATCTATGTATTATTTCTAGATAAATTATAGTGTATGCAGAATTTTTGAAGGAATTGCCCTTCATCATTATTTCATCTTTCAACCAGAGGTAAGAATAGACAGTGGTTTTGACTGCATTTGTGGTTCTGATCTGCATTTTTTGTTTGAAACACCATGGACTTGTTTACCCATTTCAAAAGTATCCATATAAAAGTATCCATATAAAACAACATTCATCATCTAATACTCTCATTTGAGGGAAATTTGGATGGAAGTTATATATCACATGCTAGGCATCAGTTTATGGGAGAAATGCTATAATTGAAAAGAAAGAACTGAGAGCATAATCTCATCCTTCAGACTACAGACATATTATGTGTAGACAGTTATAACAGTTTAAGAAAGAGTTTAGTAATATGAATTTTCCAATCCTTTTAAGAACAGCCCAAAATACTAATTGAGAGCAAGCAATTAAACTGTATACAATTAAAAAAAAAGGTCATTGTCCTTCCTTTTTACTTCTGATACATTCCATAAAGTATTTGGAGTGAACGCATTTATGGTGATTTATGACAGCAAGATCTTCCCTTATCTCTGTCCTTCGCCCTCTCTCTCAAATCAGGTCACCAACTACCCTTTAACGTCCAAAAGAATTCCTGAGATATATTTGCTCTCATTTTAGAGAAGCATGTTTGTATCCTATACAGAATATTCAAAGAAGCCATTTCTCCTTTTATTTAAAGAAACACTAAAAACTATTTGTTTTAACCCTGACCTTACCATTAAATGCTATGACCCCAACTCTTAGCCTCTAGGCAATTAAAAAAATAAACTGTTTGAGTACATCTAGCCAATAACTTCCATGTTAAAAAACCCGTCTAAGTTGGAGCCATGTGGTCTCAATCAGGCAGTAAAAACCCTCTGTATTTTCTTAAATGCACAACTGCATTATGCCCATAACCTCTCTTTTAAATCATCTTAACCAGATCTGAATCACTCTCACCACAAATGATTCGGTGGCCTTGGAATGTGCTGGGTTAGACAGAGCTGCTCTGCAATGAACATTGAGACATTCCCCACTTCCCTAGTGTTAAGAGAACAGTCTGCAGAAAAAATAAACAAGCCAAAAAACCCAAAAAAACTTTTCTGAAAGGTTAAAGCCAAGACAAAAAGTGACATCATAGTTCAATCATTCAAGAGAACAAAAATGCATCTACTGCCTAATAAATCACTGTTGTGTGCCACAGACCACAGTGAGCCAACACAGCCAAAGAGCAGCTTTTCTTGCTGAAGCAGAGATACCACAAGCAGCTGGCAGATGCATGTGTAATTGTATTCACAGAGCGCCACTAAATCCATTAAGCTAGCCAGAGCAGGAGAAGTCAACCAATAAAAACCCCAGAATATACACGATTTCAGTAACAATCTCTGCATCCTCTACATTGCATTACAGTATTTCTTACCATGGGCTACCACAATTTTTTGCACAGGATAGTATGTAATTGGCACTTTGTTAAAACTTGTAGACAAATCACTTAGGATCAAAAAACTCTTTTGAGGTCCCTGCATTACCTGAATTAGCCTTCTCTCCCGGTCCACTTGAGCAAGTAGAAACGACAGACAAAAAAACACCTTCGCTTTCTCAGCACATCTCAGAAGGAGTTCCAAAATATTACTTACATCTAAAGTTATAACAGAGGAAAGGGAATGTAGGTCCTTGGGGCCTCCTAAAAGTCAAGTTTAAGCAGCAAATGAGCAAGCTTTGCTTAAATAACTGTAAGATTCTTAAATGCCACTTCCTCTTTAAAAGTCTGTCTGGAGCCTAAAAGATTTCTTTCAGTCTTAATCACCTCAAAAAACAATTTAAACATGTGGACAAAGTGATGTGCATTTAAAACAGGAATAGACCAGAGCCAAGACATTTGGATCCAGTTATTAACCTTCTTATACTTCATGGATGTTGGAATCCAGGGATTTTGGTACAGGCCCATCTCTGAACCCAACACTCATTGCCAAACCTCACAGTCAATAGAAAATACGCTTTAACATATCAAAGCAGGAAAAACAGCATAAAGATGTCAGATTTTTCCACCACATCAATGAGAAAAAATGTCATTATAGCACCCATGTAAATTGTGAAACTGAAAGCAGCTGCTGAGGCAACCTGACATGGTGCCATTGGCAGAGGGGGGTCCAACTCAGGAAAATACGATTCCATTTTTAGGTCTGAGAAAGAATCTTTGCTACTTCTAGTGTGTAATTCCTGTTCAGTGAATAACTTGCCATAAATAGTGCTAGGAACGGCTATAGAAACAAATGTCTTAGTACATGGTAAGGAAAATGTGCAATAGGCATCACCGATATCCCAACTTATTGCATGTTATGCTGCTGAGCACTGTTTCACAGTAATTCCATAGCAACATAATTCAGCGGAACATTTTTAACAATTACCACACCAAAGAGTATTCTTCCAAATGAAGGGTGAAAGTTAGAATGAGAGAGCTTTGGTTTAGAGTTTCTGAATTAGAAAAAACAAACAAACAGACCTCAAACAAACTCTTAATTGACTGTGACTGCTATACTTTGCACAATCACCCATTTGCTCATTCAGCATATTTTTCATGTGACTGAATTCACCTTCGCAAATCCCTGATCACTAGTAGTTAGTGAGTAGATAGAAGGGACCGCTCACCTTGTCAACGAAAAAATATTTGAATAATTACTTGAAGTAAATGATGGAGCAGAATTAAGGGAAGGGGAAAGGATTTTTTTCCCCTCTTTTCAGGTCTATTGTTCCAGTAAGATTTGCTTGTTTTTTGTTTTTAAAATACGCAAGTACATTCAATCAGCTGGTCTTTCCCCCTTTGTCAAATTTATTATGCAGTTGAACTTTTAGATCTCAAGGGTTTCTTATTTATCACTTTATTAAGATAACCCACCTAGCAAGACATAATAGCATGCTGATAGCAGGGCTTATCAGCAGCTTTGAAACAAATGGGTCCCCGCAGTGAACTTCCTTTGACAGCTAGATGGCATTTCTGAAAGCAGGGCATTTGGATTAACCTGCCTCTCCTCTGATCATTATAAAACTTTTCCTAGAGACAATACAGGGAGATGAAAAAAACAAGTTCTTTGCAATAAAGCAATCCATTTTGTTAGTAAGCTTAAAAGGCAGCAGTCTTCACACACTCAGAAAGAAAGAACAGCTAAATAATTTTGCATATTGAAAGAAAACCAAGTTTCTTTTTGCAATTCCTGTCCCCTCTCGGAGTCATTTACACAAGCCTACAGTCTTTTACACTAGCTACACCAGGGTTCAGTTCCATGTCCTAGAACAGTAAACTCTCAAAGCTTTTTCTTTTTAAAAAGACACTCACTTTGCTCCTACCACCGGGGAGAGGAAGGGGGAGGGGAGAATGCTCTGAATGAACGCCAATCATTTAAAACAAGTTTATTTTGAGTGCCTATAAACTAACTGGTCTTAGGAAGGATCTCATCCCTTTTCATTCCCCTGTCGTCCTGAACTTTAGTTCTACCCATATCCTCTGTAGTGGAAAATCTTTACTTCTCAGGTTCAAAACTTAAACGGCTTACACTGCTAGCTAAAGTTACTCTATGCTACACATGGTTCAAAACAAACCAGGTTTGCAGAAAAGCCAATAATAAAGCCATTTGGAAGGCTTTCCAAAACTGTACAGACATATAGGAATTCTGCTAAAATAGATACATTCTGATAGTGCTTTTTGGAAAGGGAGAAATGAGGAACATTTTACTGCTAGGCTCTGTTCCAAGACCACTATAACAGCACACACTGTATGATTCACTCACGTACTTTTTTCCCCTCCTCTATTGTAGTAGGCTAAAACACTTTAAAGTTTCTTGCACCTTTATACACATTTAATGCTGGCACTTACCGTTGTGGAAGAGAGGGACCCCCACCCCCCGCAAAGAGGGTGATAGCTGATGGTCTCTGGGTCCTTTATTTCTTGACTAGCCCCAGCTCTCAGATTTGCTGCTCTAAATGCTGCCTAGTTTGCAGAGAGGCACAGAAAAATGTAATAGACAGCTGAGCTGCCAAATTCCAACCACCACGCTCGGCAATGAAGACGTTCTCCCTAGTTCTGTCTGATTCCAAAGAACAAAGCCTGCTGGCAATGAGGAAGCGGAGTTTAAGTCCTCTGGCTTCGGTCCAACTGTTGCTCTTGCTTTTGCTGCAGAGTACGTGAGAGTGTTTGCATGAGCTTGTAATGCATGTAAGAGATGGGGGCTGGGGAAAAAGAGGGTGTGTGTAAGGGGAGGAATGCTAGTCATATCCAAAAATAACATGAAGAAAGTCATGTAGTGATCCGTCTCCCCTCATTCTCTCTCCTCTTATCGCATGTGCTGTGAGTGTCTCTACCCTAAGATTCTGATCTCAAGAGTAGGTAGGGAAAAATTCCATTGTGACTTGCAGCTCATATGATTGCACTATTAAATTGTAGCTGGGGAGCTCTACGCTTACAAGAACACATCACGAAATGCAAGATTTAGTAGCAATCTACTTCATATACTGCAGCCAGTGTGCATTTCACAGTGTGCATTTGTTTGCAAACTGGAGAGAAAAAAACCCAGAAACTACTAATGAAGTTTACTACATGCCACAAAAAATAGTGTTACATTTGCCTGTCCAGAAGTCCCTAAATTCCGGTCCTAGGTATTTTCAGATACTGCTTAGTGTTGATTTTCAAAATAACAAATGTTGCAAGTTTACAATATAATGTGGAAATGGGGATATAAAAATCCTCATATAGCTTAAATTTGCCCTGATTCTTCAGAAATTTTCAAAAACAGACATCACATACAGAATCAAAATGAAAATCAACATCTACAACACAGCACAAACAAGAAAAGTCCACATTAAAAAAATTAAAAAAATTAAATTCCCTTCTGGATAATAAGAAAGCTATAATGCAACTATTTTGGATTTTCTATTTCTTTTAAAAGCCTTGCAATACTGATTTCAATAATGTGAGCTTTAAAAAATCTTTAAAATGTTAATTAATAAATGAACAACAAATTTGAGGAAAAATAATAACTCACAAATGATGGCCCAAATATTTTTTTTTAGTACTTGTATTTAACCTGCTCTCTGTGAAATCAGTTTGAGGAACTTCTTAAACTACTTATACACCCAGAACAGTCTCTATAGTTAGCTAACATTTCTAGAGAACCTTCATCTAGTCGGGCTTCAGTTTCAAGGAACTGCCTTCAAAACATTACAAGATACTACAAGTTAAGCTTTTATCATGAACTCTGTGAAGAGTTTAATTAAGTTTTAATTTAAACATGACAATATAAAGAAAAGTCAAAGCAATTCTGGATTCCATCTAATCTCACGCAGATTAGTTTAGCCCACGATTTTGAGGTATCTGATGCCGTGCTGGGTA
The DNA here is from genome assembly GCA_035047865.1 of Dendrocincla tyrannina. NCBI lineage: Eukaryota > Metazoa > Chordata > Aves > Passeriformes > Dendrocolaptidae > Dendrocincla > Dendrocincla tyrannina. The sequence goes on along the minus strand of JAWWMP010000132.1, from coordinate 35,254,225 downwards.
TTTCAGAAAAGCAAAATTGGTCAACTTCCACAATGAATGGATTTAGAGTACCAATATTCACAACAGAAATTAAAGTGGGAAAGGTGTAAAAAACTAGTTAAAAAATGGACTCCAGTGTGCCAGTTTCAACAACAACTGCCTAAACCAGCCTCCTGTTCAGACAAGACGTTGTTCCTCAAAAAGGGAGACACTGTAGCTCCAGCCTAGTGATTTCCATATCCAGGGTTAGTACTTCTGGACCTACCCTTTTATTATCCTTTAGTAAAAATAATGCAGCTTTGGATAGGAGCTTAGGTTTTATAGAACAGACATAATGCATTAATGAAATTACAGTGTTTTTCCAAAACTAGTAACTAAAAAATTTTATTATAAATTTTAAAATTACAAATATACTCTACGTTGAAGCTAAACCTCAGAAGCCCATAGAAACCATCTGGAAAGTAAGGAAGTTACAATGATTTAAGTTTGCCTTCCTGCATATTCACTAGAGACTGAATTTCAATATATTATAAGGCCATAAAAGTTAGAGTAAATCCAGGTTCTGTATCAGGACATTCACTGAGCCCTACTGCGATGTACTTTTCTGTGGGTACTTGGTAGCATTACACACTTTGGCTTCCTTTGCTGTTTTGAGGTTTGCCAGCTGAAATTGAAGCTGACAAATATCACATGCAAGGAAAGACCAAGGACAGATACGATTACCTAAGAGCCTTTAGTCCACACCTTATCCTATCTTGCACATCAGCTACACTGAATTTGCTGAATTAGCTAATTACAGTTCTAACTTGAAAAACATACACTTAGAGTGGACAACAATAAGCCCACATCTAGTTTCCTATGCAATTGGGTCTACAGACAAGAGAGAGGTTAGTCCAAGACTCACCTTTAGTCCAGACATTTGAATTTGTTTTGCTGTTATGGGAAAAGCAGAGGCCTGAAAGAACATGAATTCAGCAAAACCAAACAACCTAAAGACAAAAAAAACAAGCAAACAAAAAAGTAATGGAGAGCTGTCACCTCTTTTCTTCTGTCTGAGGACTGTTGTCATAACCAGATGCAAAACTGTGATGCTGTTTTCAAGAAAATTTGAAATCCAGACAACGAAAAATTCCAATATTTTATGATAAATTAATTTTGAATGTTTCAGTAGCTGATACTCCACAACAGTCATCCATCAAACGAATCATAACTAGCATAGATATTACATTCTTATTATTCTCTGATGCCTACATAGATGAAAGACACGCAGCACAAAGAAAAAAAAACAAACAAAAAGCCTGGAACTGTTATTGTGTAATTAGTGAACTAAAAGTTTGAATTTTTCAGGGGTCTCAGTTGTAGAAAAAATTACTACACTAATATTGTTGTTATTTACCTCGAATATAAAGCAACCCTATGATTTAGGAAACTTAAAATTGTTTATTTGCTAATTTGCAGCTGATCTGCTCTAAGTAACATGCTCTACTTTTGCCTGCAAACAGTTGAGCTGCAAGCTTCAAATGAACATCTATTGGAATTCAACTTGTTTTCCAACCATTCTCATTTCTAGATAAGGAAAGAAGAAAAAGAAAAGATATAATGCATTAGAAATTCTTTCACTGAAATGTCATTCTTATTACATACAGAAAGGAGACACTTTGTGTTAGTAATGCTTTGACTCTTAAGATATAACCATCATAAACTGATTGATGCTTAGACCAGATGGATGTAGTAATTTCTGAAGCATCAGATAAATGCATCAGGAATTATAATCAGCAAAAAGGAACACAGATTTAAGAGTCCTTAAGGGTGATCACAGTGTAATTGTGACGTGAGAGTTGACTGCTGGTAGTAACTTTTAAAAATCAAGATTTTCTCATATTACTATGTGGTAAGGCATAGTAATAGTAATAGTAAACCATTCCGAGAGCTTATGGCAGACCCGCCTGGACTATTTGCATCAAGAAGCAACTATTTCATTTTTTTGGTCTACTAAGAATAAGACCATACTACAATAATAGTCATGTACTAAGAGGAAAAAACAAATGTTACTCTCTTCTTTTGAGTCCTTACTGGATTCAAGCTCTGGTAAACTGGGCTATTTAACAAATTCAGTGTCTTGTATTCTGTAACACAAATGTGTTTCCAATATAGCCTGTGATTCCGCAATAAAGTCACACAGTGCTTGGATGCAGGGAGCACTTGCAAGACAAGGGCTATAACCTTCTAACAGAAACAAGAGTGGTGAAAAATACAAAAAGGTAGACGATTGAGGTCAGAGTCTGTATTTTCCTAATTTAAATATTTGCCTTTTGGTGTCTACATACCTAAATTGTTAAAATGATGACTCATGCTGAGAGTATCTTTGATTATGAAACATTTAAAGGTTTTGCTTTTTCTACCCATACAGCCTTTTCATGGTTTCTGCAATTAGTGACCCAAAGCATGCTTATTCCTCATCTCCTTTGCTCTCTTCTAAAGACTTGTGTTCTTTTAAAAAGTGAAAGTGTTTCTGTGGCATAGGTTTAGAGAGGAACTGTGTGAAGTACTTGCATGTTCTAAAATTATTTAATGTTTAAATTTCATTCTCTGAAGGGCCTAAAGAGCATTCAGACATTTTTGAAAGTGAGACTTACTATATAGTTTCAAAGTATTTTCTTTTTTGTCTCAGAGGTATAACGTAAGTTAGTATTTATTTAAGACAAATAGAACTCCCTTCCTTCCCCTAATTTTTTGAATAAACTTTTACAGAAAATATGTTCTAAAGCAGAGGAAAATAAAATTCACATAATGCTTTCCTTGCATGAAAACTTTTATTTTAAAGACAAAAGAATATACATGATTCTGTCTTTGGGTTCTCCAGTGTTTCTATTTACAAACATTGTTAATTCACTTATATATAAGCAGTAGAGATGCAGAAGAGCAAGGTATTAGAAACAACTGCACAAGTTGTGCAGAAAAAGGGATGTATACGGATATCTCAGAATAAGTTAATTAATGATATTTCTTCCAGACAATTCAAGGTCAAAAGTAATGTCATGCTTAAACTGAAGTTTCAAAGAAATCTCAAGCTTTTCAAAGCCTATAACTGTTAAAATGAACAGTAGCTACAAGCTGCAGCCTCAAGCAAAATGCTGCCAAGATTAGTATCTGTATCACACTGACAGTATATGTACAGACAAGTTTGGTTTTCCAAATGTTTTATAAATGCATCATAACATAAACTGATAGAAATACTTATTTGTTACAACTATAGAAATAAAATTCCTTCTCATCTCTACTTAGGCCTGAAAGTCGGTCAAACCACATGAATGGTATTTCAGAGCAAGGGAAGAATGTAGGAATCTTGTAGAGCATGCATCTGTCATTTAAATGACAACGGGAATTCCCCAGAGATTGAGAAGCCCAAGTCTTATTAACCATTACTTGCCAAATTGGCAGCTACATCTGATTTCAGTGGAAATTTTTTCACATTTAGGAGGGATACATGCAGGCATCTCAAGCCCAAACAAGTCAAATAGCTGAAGTATTTATTCAGTGACTTAAAGAACTAGGTACTTCTTTTGCTTGTTTATTGAATCCGTTGTAATCTCAGGTTAAGTACATAATAATCAGCCCTGAAATAGAGTCCATTTTAATTGCTGAGTGATTAAATGTAAAAGCACCTTAAAAGGGTGCATGAACTAGGATAATGGTGGGGTGGAGATGAGGGAACAAAATATTTCTAAAACCCATCTACTTGTTTAGTTCACACATTGTCCATATGATTCATACACTGGGGATATTCTGCCTGAGGTTATAACTCATGGGAATTATTCTTCTAACTGTTAGTGAGTCTGAGAATCTTATACCTTCTCTGAAGCATCTATTCATCTGAAGTTTTAGTTCACCTTCATTCTCATGTTGAGAGAAAATAAGAACCTAGAGTGTGGAAATGGGTAATGATTCTCCATTATATTCTGTCAGAAAGTAAAAACCTAAGTACATCTTTCTGGATGAGGTACATATGCTTAGTCAGAATTGAAGATCAAATAAGTGAATACTTTAAAAGATATTAAAGGAAATTACACTCCTCCTCTCATAAGAAATTATGGATCAAGTATAAAGCTAGAAAAAAGTGTCAGCTTTGATTGCAAAACATAACGAGCTACCCCTAAGAATTGTTTTAACTCTTGTAATATAATTTTCAATATAAATGCTCCCTAGTTCTGTCCTTATTCTGCCAGTTTCTTTCCCCTTAATTTTATTTCCTGCCATTATCTTCTACTATTTACCACGGAAAATCTATGAAGAGTACCAAAAAAAAAATTGCTTAAACATAGTACAGAACATCCATGGTCACATTACTAAAGAAACTGGAACCACAGGCATTTAGCAGGCTTTCTTTCCAAGCTGACAAGGCAAAAGGTTGGGACAACTGAGCAGATAGCAGTATCAATACAACTCTCTGTTCTGTAAAAGCCAAGCAACTGTTATTGGTTCTTAAAACAGGGCTTCCAGCATTACCAGTACCTCCTTCTCTATGCAAACTGGTATTAGCAGATGATGCTGCTGCCACCGGACCACCAAATCCATTTCAGCAAAGAAACAAGAAGTCAGAGTCAAACAAAGCTCATAAAAAATTTTCTTTGAGTTTAAACTTAGAGAAGGTGGTTTCCTTGAAGTAACAAAATGATCACTAAATCCTCTACAATATACTCCTCCTTTTTTCCTTAATTCATTTGCAATTTAAAGAATCTTTGAAGAACACAGTCTGCGAAGGAGAACTATTCATGTTAGTTCTTAGCTTAGTTTATGAGGGGGTTTATGTTTGGGTTTGTTTGGTTTTTATTTTTCAATATGACCCATGCCAAAATCCTCATGTTATGATCTAGTAACTATCAGGAGTTTAATAATAAAATGTAACAATACAGCAAGAGGTCTGTGGGGCCCAAAAGCTTTCACCTACCCCATATCTCATATTCTGAAGGTGGGGTTTTTTGTTGGTTTATTTTACAAATCACAGTTCTTTTCAAACGTATAGTAATCATTTTATCCCATTCTAGCTTACCCTTCAAAGAATACATTTCTGCAGCCTCTATTAGTGAAAGGTGTATTAAATGAAGCAATTCAACAACTGCTGCATTTCCATTTGAATAAAAGTATATTTAACATTGAAACAAAAAGTACTTGGCAAAAAATAGAACGAAATAAAGTGTAGCTGGAGCTGGGAAGGAAACCCCCTATATTTTCTCTTGTCCTAAAAGTTCAGTTCTTGAACTGTGATCAAAGTTTTAACTGACAGCAAGGCAGCTGCCATCCCCTGAAAGTCATATAACAGCTATCAAAAAATAAGTTGCACTATTTACAGCAAACCCATGCAAAACTATAACCATCCAGCCCTTCTCACTGTAGAATAAATTCTTCTATTCACAGCAAACAGCATGTTGAGAACCAGCAACCACAAAGCTGCTAAATGGGAAGAACAACCTCCTTTTAATGAAACACAGTGATTAGTTTAATCTGAGTAAAAAATGCTGCATTTTTTCAGGATGTGTTTACTAAGCAGTAGAAGCATGCAACAGAGTTGATGGTTAGTCAGCATTTATAAATTCTCATAAAGAAAGCAGATAAATTGAAGAAATAAACCCTTACACTGGGTTCTGAGGTTAAATTAATCAGTACTCAAGCCGTTCTTTGAGCCATAATACTGAGACTTTGTTTTCAAAAACCCACTATGATTCTTTGGTTTACTATTAACAGAAAATGTATGAAAAGAGTAGAATAAATAAACCCAAGATCCATGTGTACCTGCTATGGCAAAAACAATATATATGTCTACTTATGCAAAAAGAGATCTTTTATCCCTATTGATGTCTTCTTTTAAAAGCAAGTTACAAAGGTGATCACAACTTTTCTTTCCCAAACTTTTGTAACATTAAATTTTGAGAGATATTATATATTAAAAAGTTATATTTTTCTTGAAGGTTAGAAGATTTTCCATATCAAAGAAACAAAGACACAGAAATTACATTTGGATATAGAGAATAAGGACTAGTAATAACTTAGGAATTAAAATTTGTCATAAAAGAAGTATGGTTATCAGCAGAAATTGAAATTAAAAATAAAATTTAAATAATTGCCAGAAGTATACCTTATTATTGATTTTTTTTTAAAAGTAAAATCTCACTCTTTGCACATTCACTTTGAGTCAACAACATTTTTTGAAAACAAACTATGCAATGCCTCAAAGGAGGCTTTCAAGAAAAGATATTTTGGCACAAACACTGAGAATTAGGTCTGGTGGGGGGAAAACCTCTCAATAGATCACTTAGCAGAGACCACTGGCTGGACCATAAGGGGGTCCCAGTTCATGCATCGCTTGGAACAGGCTGCACTTGAACATCAATCAATGCTTTTTATATAGAATCAAGCTTGCTTTAGCTGTTTGGATAGCTGTGGAGTGAAGGCTGAGTTTTACCAGGCTGCCTGCTTCACCTACTTCTGGTACAAATCCCCTTTCATGACTTGAAAAAATCTTAAAAATGCTATTCAGATGGATTAACCATGCAGCAGTAATTCTTCAAAAGTAACTTGAGGTAAACCACATATTTCTATTCCTGAGTTCAGAGGAAAATGAGTTCAGGAAATGAATTCATAGATAAATTAAAAAATAGAAATAAAAAACCGCTCAAAACAGAAAAATCATGCTTAACATATGATGCTATTCCCTTTCTAATGTGTTGCTGAACCACTGAAGAAGAGTATTGGTATGTGGATGCTGATACATGGATTTGACAGTATTTTTAACCAATAGTAACCAAAGATGCATCCAAGATTGTTTTTGTGATCTTTAATGGTATTTTAAAATTAAACTTTTTTCTGTAGTCCCTCAGATGTTTTATGTCACCAATACCTAGCAGGTACTGCTTATTAAAACCTTATTTTTGAAATATTTAAAATATTCATCTGTTTTAGAAAATCATACTTCTTAGCTCCTTTTGGTTAGAGATATTTTTTTTCCAGAACCCCCCAAATTCAAAGTTTATGCCCCTTTGTAACAGGTAATATTACCTGTTATTTTTAGCCAATTAAAGGAGTGATTTCTTAAATCTATCCAACCAACATAATGCAAGCAACTTCAACTTTTTAATTTTACAAGCAATAGAACTCGGGTTATTCTTTAGAGATGATTTCTTACAGGTATGTGCTATTCATATTTTCACTACTTTAATATATAACAATGTTGCATCACACGAATCACTTTCTCACAAGAGCATCAGAGTCAATCCTCAAACCTGCGCCTTGCTTTCTATGCTCCTTTGCTACCAAAAATTCTGTGCTATGTTGACATTGATACTTGTACTCTGGTACGTACAAGCTGACTCAACAAGCAGCTGGGCAAACAAAATAATAATTTTGCATAATGATTTGCAACAACAAGGAAGCCTTTCTGGTTTTATATTTTAGCAAAAACTTTTGTTAAAGGTTTCTTTTAACAAGGCATTCTTTTAACAAAAACAACAAACAAAATCAGTAAAAAAGGAACACTGCCACAAACAAAATCAAACAGGAACAGTGCCAAGTCTTTGTTATAGTTTTTATATTTTTAAGAAATAAGCTTTCCTAAATTCATTCAATGTAAAGTATCACTCTGAAAAAGCTGATTTTGCAAAGCCTTGCACAGAAGGAAGTTTCAGGATACCTGGAAAAGATTATGTGAAATTGTAATGTACACGTGTTTGAGCAATTAATATCCACAGTGTATCAGAAGAGCTTCCTGAACTGAAGCTTTTAAATGAGGACATTATCCACAAGATGTCACTTCTTATAGATCAGTTATAGCCATAGCAATGGCTGAGCAAGAGATAATTAGATAGGAAAAGCTGAGACGCCTTACCTGTCGTGCACTATGCCTGAAGCTCTCATTCTACCCCCACCCCTCCCACCAAGCCTTCTTCCTAGCCCTTTAAAACAGAGCCCAGAGCCCTTCTTGCCTGCCTAAATCAACTCTCCACTGAAGTTCTGCCTCACTTGAGTGGGCTTCAGTGAAGCACAGATTATGCTGTCTACCTAAAGATTGCTCTGCAGACCTGGTAGACAGACAGGGAGCAAGTTACAGCACTACTGGCAGCCAGAGATAGAAGCCTACCCTCCAGGAGGCCATAGGCTGCTTTTTGACTGTCTGTTCTACAGACTTAATATCCCTTCAGCTTGCCTTTGGAGATGAAACACTATTGACATATTGTTGTCTTTAGGTCCAATTTTATTTAACAGGGTAGTTGCACTCTGTTCACATGCAAAAATATCGCCGTAAGGTATGAGCACCAGCAATCACTATACAGAAATAAAAGTAAAAAGACTCTGTGTGTGTTTCATGGTAAGACCTGATTACATTCCACATCATTCTGCTATGCAAGCTCTGAGCTAATTGCATGGCAAAAAGGATTTATGGTGAAAAATGGATACTCCATGCATACACAATCACAAATTTCTTAACTAGATATCCTGCTGCTCTCCACTGCAGTATTTGTGATCTTTGCATACCTTCAACAACAGCCTCATGAACTGGAGGGCAAACTGCCCAAGCAGATCTGGAAACACATTCTTAGAGTTTCACTCTTGCAGCATGGCCAGCTGCTCTATAGCAGCTGATGAACAAATGCAGAAAGCATGCACAAAGCATTCAAACACTCCTTGCTCTCTCACAGCTTCACTGTGCACAAAAGGGTTAAGCTAAGCTAAAAGGACTAATGAGTAATGCAGCTGGCAAGAAGTTCTCTTTCCCCTCTCACTGGCTTTTGTTTCTGCCTTCAGTGAATGAACTCATGCAGCAATACCTGTTGGCAAATCGAGGCTTGTTGTATTGTTAAGACACAGCTAATGCTGCCAAGTACTTGATGTCTTCACAGATCTTTGCTACACAGATTGTTATGTCAGAGACTCAGCAGATGATCAAGCCCACTCAGTGCCAGAAGTAACATCCCATTGCCACATGCCAGTCAGAGCTCCCAGGACACAGACAGAGCATCACTGTTTGCCAAGGTTTATTCACAACCTTCCCTTTGGATACCACAAAGACTGCCAACTCTCATGTAAATTGGAAGACATTTTACTTTATGCCTGTAATAAATTAATGCAAAACTTATCATTCCTTTTCCTTCTCTTTGCCCCTCACTTACTCCTGTCATAGATGTTATTAATGTTGGTTTCTCACCACCTTTTGCAGTGATTCATGAATGTGGCAAATAGAAATAAATTTACACTTATTTGCTTATTATATATTTATACAATTACAAACACTGGGGCCCTTGACTTGGTGGAGGCAGAAAGAGATTGCTATACTGGAGCCTTACAAAGAAATGAAAGGTTGTGAGATAATCGTACTCCATTTTCTATAGGCAGTTTACTCACTTTGACAGTAACCAAAAACCTACATAATTTATGTCTGTCTGTGCCACCATCACAGCTTTTCGCTTTCAAAGAGAAGCTGTCTGTAGAAAATCTTGCACGGTAACTTTCAACAGAAGTGTCTTTGGAAGGAAATCTGGGCATTTCTAAATCTAAGTCAAGCATGTCGCTTGCTGAACTGCATTTACCCTTCTCGTCTGGGAAGAGGTGATGCATTTCAACATACAACATTGACTGAATAAAAATGATGAGAGTAGCTACTTGTATAACTGAAGTACTGGACAAGACTATAAAGACTTTGAGCTACTTAGACCTCATGATATGATTCATGTAAAGCACCTCAAATCGCACAGTCTCAATTTTGCAAGCATTATATTCTCTGTGTACTAAAATATTGCAGACCTTCCCCATAAATATACATTCAAAATCAAAGAAACTTTTCCATCTTCCTTTTCATATTCATCAAATCAGAGAAGAGAGAATAGAAAAACAAGAACAGATACCAAACAATGGGTAAGATAATAGTTCACATCCATTATTACACTCATATCATGAAGTCAGAGGTTCTCTGTACTGCTCCTCTGTACTGCTGTTAGCTACCTGAGAAAAATAATTAGTTAGAATACAGAAATGTGTGTTCTGAGGTGTTCATTAGAAGAAAAAAAAAGTTTAATTTTGAATTAGTTTACTGTTTTTTGACAGAAGTCAAAAACAGGCTATAGACAGAGTTTGGTTACATACACAGGAGCCTGTGATATTGACACAGACTTTGGGTACACATAAAGCTATCTCCATCAGACTTTTCTTTGTATTTTGCAACCCTTTTGTAATATGGATTCTCATACAAATGTTCTTGATATCTCAGCTCAGTGTCACTGCAAAGCATATTGTAGCACAGTTGACACCATTCCTTAGTAAAAGAAATGCAAAAATAAGCTACCCAAAAGTCAGATCCTTTTAAGCACGTAAGTACAGGCAACATTAGCCCAAATCTAAGCAGGTAAATATTGAACTCTTCCAGGTGACTACTTCTGAATAACTGCGTTAGTTTCCTAAAAGCATCAGCACGTAACTGAAAACAGTCACTAAAGCCTCCTTTCAACGTGTGGCGACTCTCAAGGAGGAAGCAAGACACAGAATATTACATTTTGCTTTAATGTTTGTCATTTTGTATCAAAAATCAAGAGTGGGGGAAAGGACTGTGTATTAGTGGGGAACTATCCAGACGATATACACTAGAGTGCAGTAGAGAGGCATCTAAGGTAGCGTCTGGTCCTGTCTTGACAACGACAGTGAGGTATGAAGATGTTACTCTCAAGTACTTCAATCTGCTAAAATGTTATCACCAAGCCTCTGAAAGTCAAGTCAAGTGAAATTTAAAAAAAAATTAGGTAAACAACAGTATTTCTACAGATATATTACACCGAACACAAAATCCCTGCTGTAAGGAGTATAAGCAAATTACAAAGAGCTGAGAATCTTTCTGCTGAAGACATTCTTTTATAAGCACAGAAGATGAAACATTCTACAAGTGACTAAAAGAATATAATCTGTCATTTTCAATTTTTTTAATATAAAGTTTTGCCCACAAGTTTTAGTCATGAATACAAACTAACACACACAGGAGGATGAAACTAAAAATTGGACTACACTCAGTACACCTGCTTGCAGCTTTCCTTCCTAAGAGGTGTCACGTAATATGTGTATTTTACATAACATTACCTAATGGCAGTGATAATTCTAGAGATTAGACTATTGCTTTCAGTCATCACCAGAAAGAGGACAGGCTGATATACATCAGCTAGAAGGATAATCACATGAATTGTGACATAACATAATTACTTTTTTTCCCAATACAAGGTGATGGAACCTATACGTATTAATTAGTAAATTGTAAAAGTTTTAGTTTAACAAGCAGCCTAAACACCAACTCCTTGAGCATCCTTGAAGGATTCTTTAAATTAGCTGCTCTAATGTTTAGCAAGGAGTAGCAATCTGAGGCTTGCTAGTATTAATATAGTGAATATTTGAATGGTCAAAGATATGACCATTGAAAAAGCCTTAGATAAAAAATTATTTAGCACTAAATCAGAATGCTACATGCATTATCTGCTGTTCTTACACCATAAATAATAACTCCACAGTGAGGTGATTTATCCCTGGTGTAAATTGTCTTTGTAAAATGAGACTCTTAGATACCATCTCTAAGTACAAAGACTACCTAAAAGGAAAAAAAAAAGACAAGACAAATCGAAGCCCTGGGGAAATAAATAGAGGATGAAGGACCAGCACCTTCTCCAGATGTAAGGTACTTCCACAAGAGAAAAGAGAACTATGTCTTCAGCTCCCACAAGGGGACCATCCACACAGGTTCCTTTTGCTTGAACGATGGGCACACATGATGGTTGTAGCTAGGAAGTTGCTGAGAAGTGGTTACAAAATTGTAATATCAACACTCAGGCTTAACTTTATGATATTCATAATACACAATTTCACAGTAATTAAGCAGTTATTACAGTATAATCAAATTGCATTTCATTTCTGGTGGCATCACTTTAGACAGGTGTTATGGTTTATCCTGAGAACAAAACCAAATGTGCAAGAAGATGCAATAAGCAGCCTATATTTAACCTTAAATATTTAACTGCAGTTGTTAAAAGAAAGGTTGGTTTTCCTCTGTTAGCAAACTAATTGGAGAATTCAAAGGTTATTCACAAATGTGTATCTGCTTGATAAGTTTTGTAAAGTATTTCAACATTTAACAGCAAATATTCAAAACATATAATTTCCTAACTCAATCAATGAGGGAATAGAAAGAATCTTCCTAAATTTACTAGATTACGTCACCTTAAATTACTGAACTTAAAACATTCCCATGTGAAAGAAAATTCACCTTAGAACAAAAATTTGTGAGGGATTTAGAAATACCTTTAAATACCCGCGTGAAAAGTGTCAGAAGTGACAATCAAGAGACCAGTCAAATATAACACAAACCAGTATTTAAAATATATTTTGCCTGGCTTGGCCTGGTCAGCTACGTTAATGTAGCTTTTTCTAATTCTTCCCATTTGACATTTTTGTCAAATGATTTTCTTTCCTATTCTTCACCAATATTCACATTTATCAGTGTAAGACATATACTTCACTAATTCAAGGAGACGCAAATCAGTGTTACTGCAACAACTTGCTGTAGCCTGTGAGATGCTTCAGTGAAATACCAGACACATGGCCATAACAGAAAGGTTGGGTGAGAGGCAATCATTTATCCCATTCCATGATCACAAGATTTGCTTAGCTAAGATTTGCACTATGAGTTGTATTTATTAATGTATTCAACCTCAATAGTTTGGAAAAATGGCCATTCTAATATTAGTACAGTATTTGCCCTCCTTGGCTGCAGTGATTTGGGTATGCAATGTGGAGTTGGTGGTACAGTTAGGTATGTCAGTTTTTCTGTTGACTGTAAGAAATGTCTGTAGATTTAACATTTTTTTCAGCTTTCTGTTTTTCTTGAGATGGAATTTCAGTAGGTCTTTCTCAGCTGTGCACACCTAAAATTAAATGCCTCCCTCATAAATTTTAGGTAGTTGTGTAGAATACTGGTATAAAAAAAATCTCCGTGCAAAATGTTATGGAAGATGAAATAACATTTGCGGTGTCTCCAGGTAATTTGATTTTACCTACACAGTCATTTCCTTGTAGATTTCATCCACTCTTGACTTTCACACACACTCTCACACCCATGTATTTACGAGAAGAAAAACATGTATTTAGTGGTCTGGCCAGGATCATTCTTATGCAATGCAGAAAACAAGGGATGCTAGTTATCAAGTCCTTGTGTTTTCTTGAAGTTTTTTCTTGATTAGCAAGATTTTCTTTTTTGTTATGGAAAGCCTTTTGCTATAAGATTTCTTCCTTTTGGGCTAACAGAAAAAGTATATACTACAACCTTGTTCCCACCCTTCAGTTGTTAGAATGCACAGTCTTTCACCAACAAAATGCTGTAGACCTACTGAAGTGCAGGCCTTTTGGGTTCGACAGAAGTAACACAGTATTTCATTTGATCAACTGGGAGTTATGTTCTTTGTTATCACTGCAGGCCATTCTTCTAACACTTACTGTGCTGCTCCTTTTCCTGCCTACATACACATTTTTATTCATACTTTTTTCATACTAATCTTAAAATTTCATATGAATCTCTACAAAAGTTACTTCCATAGCTGGATAATGCCATGTTCCTACCACCTCATATCCCTTGAGAAGATTCCAGTCCTATATTGCATAGACCTTTGCTTAGTAGGATTGCCAAAAACATAAAACCAAAACTTTCTTTCAAATCCTATGGTTATAGTTACTGCAAATTGATAAGTTTCCTAACCAGTCTGTGCAGTATGTTTTGAAAACACTTCTAGCCTACGTTGCCAGGGCAGGACCAGGAATATGAGAGATACTCAGTCTGACAATTTATTTTACTATAAATGTACACCAGGCAAACTACACATATATGCATACAAAGGACCATCCAGTTTGCTATTAATACATAACACCAAAGTAAGCAACTCCTGCCAAATACCTCCTTAACAAATCAACACTATGCCTTATTCCCTGTACTCCCACAAAACCTAGGGACACCTTCTGCTAGACCAGGTTGCTAAATGCCCTGTCCAACCTGGTCTTCAACACTTCCATGCTTTCTCTGTGGCATCCACAACTTCTCTGGGCAACCTGTTCCAGTGCCTCGCCACACTCATGGTAAAGAGTTTCTTCCTAATACCCAATCTAAACCTACTCTCAGTTTAAAGCCATTCTTGTTTGCTTGTTTTTAAGTTTGAGGCAAGAAATATCTACACATTCACAGTATTAAAAATCAGTATTTGGTTGCTCATCATTTGTTTCATCTCTTCCCAATGAGGGAAGGTCCTCATTGGGAACAGGCACTTCTAGGAATAAGATCATTGGAGCTCACAAGCACTTGCTCCTACTCTTACTTAGAGGGGATATCCAGGAATAATAACAGCTATCTGCCAATTTTCTTTCAAGCTCAAACACTGCTTACTCTGCATTTTCAAACATGGCACAGTGATATATGCTCAAATCATAAAAATGCCCAGAGCTCCAAAAGACAAGTTTAATTCAAGTATGCTGAGCTTATTCACTGCAATTAGTTTGGCTGAATTAGTTTGCAAAATGATAAACATTTAAGCTGAGTTGCTATTGCATGTAATAAAATAGTTGCAATCAAAAAGTAAGAAACAACATTAAAAAGCCAAAGAACTAACAGTCCACCAAGGAATTTTCATTTCCTACATCTTTTCCAAGACTGAAATGGCTTCTGCTGTGCCTAGGGGTGATGTTAATTTATAATAGGGAACTACCCATTTAAAAGCTGAATCAACTCTCAATTTTAATGATGCAGCCCTTCAAGCCCTATTTTCTAAGCTTTGGAGCTCAGAAAAAAACAGAGGCAATTGATCCCACTGAAACAAAAAAGGGTGGGGGAAGTCTTTAGCCGAAATATTTAAGTATGTAATGACACTTGCCTTTTTTTAGTTTCAATAACACTGAAGATTTCTGTAGCTATGAAACTAAAATGGTTCACAATAATCTAAGTTCCTAATACATCCAAATACAGAAGTAAACAATTAATAACTTAAAAGAAACACCATGGAAGTTTGTTATTAAGATCCTTAATCTAGGAACATTTCATGATCTAATTCCTTTCTTCTTTTGTAACATCCAGGCTTAATGAAAACAGAAGTTTGTCTACCTTTTAATCTCATTTTATCACTCCGCTGGTATGCTAATCTGTCATCAAGATGTGGAAATCAGAGACTATAGACATTAATTAAAATAACACTATTCATTTTGGATCCAAAGGAAGCCATAAAGTTTAGGGCTAGGATTTCTGTAAGTGTTCTATGGAAAGGTCAAGACCAAACACGCATAAATGCAATATATAATGATATCATTTTTGTGTAGCCATAGTGAAGAGGTGGAGAACTACCTCTGTGAGATGACACATATTTTGTATGAAAGGAAGCTCTTGTTATCTTGCTACCATACAGACTAAATATGTTTTGTCACCTCATATGAGATACTTCAAACATCTGTCTTACAGGGACCATACTTAGGCAATTCTAGTACAAGCAACCTTCAGCATAATCATACTCACAGGGTTACTCTAGGCGAGAATATGGAAGAGCAAAATGCTTTATAACCAGTGCTTTTACTCTATCTGCAAGGAAGCTTATTGACTCATTTTATATATATTCTTAATTTTCCTGGTCTTTAAGCACTAATTTCATTCGTCTCCACAAAACCAAGGTCCTAATGGGGAAACTTATGACAGAGAACTAATGTCTAATGCCTGAATTGCAATAATAGCAAGCATAAATGTTAGAATGAAACCACCCTAAATTTCATGCCAGTTTTGTGTTCTCTAAAAGCATCCAAAAATGCTTCAATCTATATAAATTCTCTTATATAGAACACACAATAATGCTAGCAAGCCCTTAAACAAAAGGGCTTCTGGATAGGGTAAACATAAATTTACTTTAAATTCAGGAGTAGAACCAACAGAGGCAAAATATCACAGTTCAAATAAAGATAAAAATTTAGGGAAATATTCATTTGATTTAAGTAAACTCAGTGTGTATATTCCAATGCTTACAAACAATTAAGTTGTACTGAAAAGTCTGTTCAATATTCTTTGCCAGCAGGACAGCATGGACATTGGACTTTTAGATCCCATCCAATTTTACATTTAACTTTGCAGGCCACCTTTAAGGACCATGAGCAGAAATCATTGTATCATTGAGCTTTCTGGTCTTCAGATGAAATTGAGAGATCCTTTTAAGTGACCTACTGAAATCATTATGAAATCTTCATGATCAGCAGGAATCAGAACAAGAACATATTCTACATACAGTGCATCTATTCATGAAATGAGAAATGATTTTGGGTCAACAATTCTTTGTATAAAAAAATTTGTATAAACAAGAAATTTTGTATGAACACTGCACATTTAAATAACTGTTCTTTCTGACTTTGCGATACAAGAGCTGATAAAATGTACCTTCATAGTATTGATTGAAAGTGGTCTACAGCATACAATTTTGAAAAAATGGTCCTACTGGTTTTAATCCATGTATAAAATCCATTTGATATTTTTTGACATTTGTTACTACTATTGTCACGTATACTCTCATCTCATCTCTTCCCTCCAGTCAGAAACACTATCTTTAAAAGACAAAATAACCCTTGTTCTAAAGGCAAAATTAAATTAAAAGTAAAGGTAGCATTTTCCCTATTAGCCTCAAAGACCCTTCTTTTTTAACTTTACACTACTGTAGAAGCATTTTCTGATTAATTAATCTTTTATAATCAATGAGGAGTTAAATCTCAGAAAAATCTCAGAAAATAAGAAATTATAAGACATTCTTTATTCTCTTCACTAGTGGAGTATACAACTGTTACAACTTTTACTCAAAATACTGGCTTTAAACTGAAATTAAAAGAAAAGTTTCTGTAGTAAAAATCATATTTACATAGAGAAAAACATTAAACAATAGACACCTATAAACAGACAGTTATAGAGAAGCCTTATTTTCAACTTTCCAAATACTTTTTGACTTATATTTTAATAATTAATCTTTAGATGCTATATCCTTTATCAAGAAGGATATTCCAAATTAAAAAAAAATGTAAAAAGAAAAGCAGACAATATAGTATTTCACAGTTTATTCTTTTACCTAGAGTGAAGCAAAGGCATTTCGGCAACAAAATAAAGAATTAAAAGAGGTAGCAGATGTTAAAACCTTTTAAAGAAAGGTAGTGAAGATCTTGGTTTTTTCCAAGTCACTGCATGTTTATGAACAATAAAAGGCAACTGACCACAGGTCCACTAAGAGGCTTTAAAGACAGTGACTTTAAATAAAACACTAAATACTGCACACATGAATTCCTACTGAAATTAAAAATAAGTTAGCATAATTACACTTTTTTGTTAAATATTTTTTAGTCATTAATAACAGAAAATGTAAAATGTTTCCTACATAAGTTCTTCATGAAGAATCAGCACTTCGTAATACTTTCCTGATATAAAAGTGCCAAGTATTAACTGGTTTTGGATGAGCTCATACTCTAGAAACGTTCCCATCCGTGCAATGGGGAGGGGGTTGTGCAGAGGAGGAATTGCAGGACGGTGCTATTGACACGAGTAGAGCTGTCCCGCCGTGCCCCGCCTCCCACTGGCTACGCCGGACCCCGGGAACAATATTTGCTGGTTGCTATGTAGACAGAAGTCACTGCCAATTCATCCCATTAACAAGACTGAACCTGGTTCTGGTTGATAAGAGCGGGCATTGTTTGAATGAAATGTGTTGATAAAATACTCCCCACAGGTAAAACTGATCATTTTTATGTGCTTGAAGAATGTCAGAATTAAAACATGTAGCCACTCATTTAGCAGAAAGCTTTATTTGCGTATCATCTTTGTTGGCCTTTCTTTTCAGCAGATTTGGAGAAATGATTCCTCATGGTTTTTTTCAAAGAGTACAAAGAATTTTTTGAGTATTTTAATAATTTCAACCTACAGGTTAAATAACCATTCTCAAGTAGTTTTATGATTTATGATTTTATTTTTTTTATTCAGCTGGAGCAGCTGGATGTCTGACAACCTGGCTTTGTTAATCTCATGAATAATGATTGAGGGTTCTGAGTTTATATATCCATGCCCATTCCTGTTCCATCTCTTTCATGACCTTGGCTTCATCAGATAACATTTGAACTTTACTATACAATGCTTACCTACTTTTAAGACAATTATTAGTATTTCTGGTCTTTTTAGTTCCCTCTACATGAATACTTCATAAGCAACCTCTTTTCAGAATTAAAAGTGAGATAAAACGTGTTATCACTGTGTTGCAAATAGGGTTGCAAAACACAATTTGAAATGTTTAGGAGTTGGGGTTTTTTTTGTTCCCCCCTCCCCCTCAAGAATATATAATGCTGTATGTATTTAGAGCAGAATTTCTCTAACTTTCAGATACATCTGAAACACTGACCTCAGTACCTTGAGTAACATGCTTAATTTTCAGTATTCATTCAATACCTATGTTTTCCAGCTCCAGCAAAAATCCGCTAAGAGTCCTATAAAATTCCTTTCTTGATTGTAACCCTCTAATGCATCAGATGAATAAGATCGGGAGAAGGGAGGGGGTGGGGGAGGGTGATTATATAATTACATACTGTAGTGTACTGTTTGAGTGAAACTTTGTTTTCTACATTTTGAGTCCTTGACTTTATAACTTCAATAATTATTTATAATTGAAAGAATTTTTATGTTTCTTAGAATAAGCCAACAAGATAATTTCTATTATACAGCATCATGAAAGGGCATGGATTCTCATCAGAATGTTTTAGTCTACCACAAGAAATTCTGACTTACTAAATATCAGGTGAGACAGTAGAACCCTATACTTCTATAGAAGTAGAACTTCTATATAGATATAGAAGTGTCCCATCACTTCTATATCTATAGCATTTTGTCTAGGCAGCCCTAAACCTTCAGATTTCTTAGCACAAGCCCAGCGTTACCCTAACCTCTCATTCATTTCCTTTGTTTTCCATCTCCTTGTATCTATCCTTACTGGATTGCAATTCCAGCCTTCTTAACCATGCACTCTGCCCTTTCCTCCTTTCCTGGTTTTCAAGAGCTTTTGTGCAGTCATCTCCCAGCTTGCTCACAGTTCCTGATCGTGGCCTCATGTCATTCAGTGCTAATCCTAAGTGCACCCTACACTCTTGGCCAAAGCTTCTCTTCAAAGTGTCGCAGTGTCTGTAGCCTAACGGAGAGCATAGAAATCCACCAGCCTGTAAAGGCTTTAAGATGCTTGGATTGTGTTCTGAGATGAAGGTAGCCAGTACAAAACATAATCTTTGCCTTAGGGCAAAATTCCTCAATCATGGAACCACATATAAATCCAGAAAGAACTGCAGGTTGCAACTTGGACAGCTCTGGGTGGATTTTCATAGGAGTGGCAAAAGGCACATCTCTAGCACAAAGGTTGTCCTGTATCAAATTTCAAAATATGCCCTAAAGAACTGGCAGCATAATATACCTATTACTGGGCATAATTTTATTTTTTTTTTAATTCAAGGATACAAAACACGTAATTTTCTGCTCATTCCTCTCTTAAAAAGAAAAAAAACCTAAAAATCCCACACCCTTAGCTGTCACGAAATCCTTCCCAGAACCTTTTAATTGGGTGGGACTTTTGAAGTTAAGGGATAATGCAGTTGTAATCAGCAGGTCTTCAAAGGATAGAAATAATTAAGGGAGGTGTGGATGCCCCCAAAGAAATAATTTATGATGTGATGTCATTACAGTATCTGGCATCATGAACCAAAGTGCACACAGCACTAACATGACTGATGATGATTCTCCCATGCTATTCGTGGTAGAATTCCTGCATGAGACTGACA
Source organism: Dendrocincla tyrannina (assembly GCA_035047865.1). Classification (NCBI taxonomy): domain Eukaryota; kingdom Metazoa; phylum Chordata; class Aves; order Passeriformes; family Dendrocolaptidae; genus Dendrocincla; species Dendrocincla tyrannina. Next base: position 35,234,371 of record JAWWMP010000132.1, on the reverse strand, counting down.
AAAAAGAAGGAACCTCACATTTTCTCCAAGACACTTGCTGTTGGAATATCCATCCTACTCCAGCAAGAAATGGGATTGGGCTGCCTTGATAGAAGAGAATATTTGTTTCTGAGTCTTAATTGCCCCCACTGCACTGGATCCTACTCATGCTTTTTTAAGTTATTCTGATTGCTCAGTTGTTTGCTGAGACAAGAAATAATCGCTGTCACAATTCAGGTAGTGACATTTCAAAAGCATTATAAACTGAAGTGCATTTTCTGAAACTGAAGTTACTTGGTGTATTGTTATAGCTTTGCCCCCACAAGTAGAACAGTGGTCAACAATTTGTAGTTGTCTTGAGCAAAATCATATTTCACTTTTCAAATTTCAGCAGCATACCTTTTTCTGTACAAGACATAACAGTTCTTTGAAAGGTCCATCAGTAACCAAAATCCTTACAAGGTTGATTTGAAATCCCTCCAACAATGTACAGACTTCCCCGTACCCTCATGCCCTCCACTGCCTTGGTTCTATATTCATACAATAGTCTCAGCACAAAGACTTTAGAAAAAGTGAAACAACTCACTTAGTACAACAAACAGGAGAAACAGAGTATAATTGCAGGATGAATCACTGCATTTTTCAGGATTTATTGCTGACACTGACTGCGCCAAGGGTCAGTTTTGTTAAGTGAAGTACCGCAAATATGGTATTTTAGTGTCTGACTTTATCGTGACACATTTGTACTATAGTCATGAATAATGTATGCTGGTCTCTAGTGTATTTCCCAGTATACTGCTGTTTAATAGCAATAAAGGTCCTTACTAAAACAATGGTATTCTGTAGTTTCTTTCCTCCCTTCCCATCCAATTAAAGCATATTTTAAATAAATACAGAAAAAGAGTTAGACTGCAGTCCACTTTTCAAACAAGAAGTCTGTTCTCTAAGGTGACAATCTAATTCTAAAAAGCAGTGTGAAATGAAGCTAGTGTCTCTAAAAATATATTACTTTTCAAGTTACTTGATACCTTCACTCTCCCAGAGAAAATTTCCTGCTCTGGCTGATGGCCAAAGAGATTATACAGTAAGAGGCCATATCCTTTTGCCTTTCATTATTTAGGCGATATTTCATACTATTACAATGTAATCAAAATACTTCCTTTCTACCCAATATTTGGCCCTAGCATAGATCAGCATTTTTTTCCATTGGTATTTTTAAGTAGCTGCTCTGAAGAAAAACATCATTGGATCTCAGCATTTCTTTGTTTTGCCTTCATACTGTGATAAATATCAAAAGTATTCTGTTAGATCTGTGATGACTACTCTCAAAGGGTTCTCAGGCTATAAGGTTTCATGAAACATAAAATTAGAAAAGTGAAAGATTCAAATATTAAGTGAAAGGAGAATTTTATTCCTCTCAACCCAAAATAGACATACCAGAAGAGGCATTTATGGAAAAAACCCCATGCAAATAAGAAAAAAACATTGAGATACATTTAAAAAACTTGCAAAAATTATTTGCCAATGTTTTTCTCACATCAAGTTCCCCTCCTGATTTCTGTGGAAAAGCAACAAAAAAGGAAGAATTTTGTTTTCAAAACAAGGCAAGAGAATCTCTACAGAACTTGCTGCACTTACTGAAGTTACACAGTGCATCTCTAATTTTTCTTACTGGAAGAAAGAAGGGGTTTGATCATCACATAGCCAATACAGAGGTTTGCATGAGAGATACAGTGTATTGTGAAAGCACAGTAAATTATCATCTTTGATTCTGAAATCAATGTCTGCTTGTATGTATGGAACAGATTCCAGCAGGTACACACACACTGGCTAACAAGGAGCAAAATAAAGGGGTCAGGAGTCCTGAACTCTAATGGTAGCTCTGCAATGTGACATGATGCTCTGGTCACAACCACCACAGCAAAGAACAGCCTTGTTATAGTCGTTCTCTACAACAAAGTGACTTCATGAAAGTCTATACTGCAGAGGTGGCTACACTTGGGGTGCGGTAGAGCTACAAATAGTATCTCAAAAAACCCTCAAATCCCATGGAAACCGCAACACTCCCACAAGATTAGGGGAAATAGTAATAATAATAGCCATCAGATTAGTTGCACACACCAAGCTTAATACACTAAACTATGTCTTATGTTTACATCCCTGAATTATACTTGCCTTTCTTGCATCTTTGGATATATTCGTGCTCTATGAGGAGAGAGAGGAGCAAGGCATCTCATGAGATCTGTTGTACTACAAATTTCTTTAGTTCTGTAACCTGGTTACATCAGATACAAGGCAAAGCTCTTTTCTGTTCTCTAGCTTGTGCTGCCTTTCAGTTATCTCTCACGGATGTCCATGATTCATTACAAGAGTTTAGGAGTTGAGAAATAAGTGGAAAGTACATTAATCTGTCAGACTCTTGAAATCAGTTGCCTACTTTCCTGTTTACTGCACTGCCTTTATGATAAAGGGTATTTTGAAATTGGAACTGATCATTCAACATGCTTGCTTTTTTGAAGCTTAGAAGTAAGAACAGATTGTTAGAATACTGAAAGAACAGTTAGGAGCCTTCCTGTCTCTGGCTTGCTCTCATTAAATCTGGTGGACTTCAAAATCAACTTAGCATGCAACTTCCTCTTGCTTTACTTAACTAACAAATGAGAACTGGACACTTGGCCATTTCAAAATATGACTGCAGACTTATCGTCATCTTTAAACAAGTCCTTTTACAATTGAGTCCTTTTCTACATGTTGTGCCTTTCTATTTATTCAGGATCTTAAGTGAACTCTTTAGTAAAAAAGCTTGCATTACAGGAAGTACTAAAATAGTGATGTTTCCTCCCCTCCCCGCTAACCCCTGAATAACTAGCAATATTGAGAATAAGTTAAAACTTTCCTAGAGCTATTATGTAAAAGCACTGCATCTGTCAAAAATATATCTCCCTCTAGCATAAATGATCAATCTGAAAGATTGTGTCATTTCATTCTTCAGCAAGTGGAGAAAAAGTTCAGTTTTATTCTATAGGATTCACTAAATAAACCTAACAGAACAACTAATTTATTTGATCTTATATCTGAAGCTATCCTGCTTCAGCTTATGTAAGAAAGTTTAATTTTAGAAGAACACCAGATGCCTGCAATATTTTAGATGCCTGAGATATTCTCCTCCTCCCTTTCCCTTAGCCCACAATGAAAGGTTTTTTTGGGAGTCAAGATGAAATACGCCAGATTGAATATTTGATACTGCGTGTTAAATAGTTTTTTAAAAAAACCACAGTAGCTCTTTAAACTGCCTCATAGGGCTTCAAAGATGACAATCTAACTTGCACTTAGTCATACATTTTGTTTTGCAGGCATAATGCTTCAAATAATACTGGTGATATGCTAAGCACAATATGAAACATACATTCTCTGCAATAAATGAGAAAAACACCTAACTAAAGACTTTAGAGAAACATCTAGTCTTAAACCTGAATAAAGAGTATCTTCTCAAAATGCATCAGAAATATTCCAAAGATTGTCAAGCACTATTACATTATTTTAATTTCCAGCATGTTTGTCTCAGTAATCTTCAGTATGCCATGCAATTTTCTCCATTGTTGTTGGGTTTTTTAATTTTCATTCAAGTAAGAAAAAGCAAAGAACAGTTCTTTATGGCAAAATGAGTGAATTTTTCTCAGACTGACAGTCATATGTCTTCCTCATGAAAAGATTATGGTAGCCCTTGATACACTGCAAAACAAAGAAACCAACAAAGAAACTCCACATTTTAAGTAGCCTACCAGTGCTCTAAACAAAACTGCAAATAGTTATTTTATACTGAAGATTATATCTTTGTGTTCGAAGTGTTAACTTACCACTGAAACCCCTTCTAGTTCAGATAACAGGTATAAGGAATTGTCATTAAGACTTGAATGCAAAGTTCAACACCATGTTTTCATCTTAGAGATGCACCTAATACATATGGAATGGGTGATGGAAGAGTGTTAAAAAACCCACCATCACCCAGCCTCCAGTATCTTTGAGACCTGATTTCACATATTCAAAGTTTTTGGTGCTTCAATTCTTGATGTCCACTTGAATCTTTTAATATTTACTGATTTTTAATTCACACATGGATTTAGTCACTGGTTTTTTTTTAACATCTAATGATAAAAAGCCTTTCTGTTCAAAGAATCTATTATTAGATACCTCCTATATGACTAACTATTCTGAGAGAGATTATATAACTAACTAGATGGTTTCAGTTTTGAGTACAGGGAAAAGTACTAAGACATGGTTTATGTGCTGTTCACTAAACGTAAATGAGCAAACAAGAAGAGTGAACAAAAATTGGAAGGCAAAAATTAAATTATATGAGATTATTCCCTGTACGCTACTCGCCAAACAGTAGTCAGGAAAGGATTCAAAGTCTGAAAACGTACTTGGCAATTAAAAGAAACAGAGTTATTCTAAAGAAAAACTGAAATGCAATTTGATGAAAGACAACATATTTCACGTATTAATTTCAGATTGAGGGTAGACCTGTTCTATTTGTGGGAAGATAAGAAATAATCAGCATTACTCTATGGAACTGGAGGACAGCCTAACTGAGATGCAACTAAATGTACTAGCTCAGCTGAGGTGGCTGAAAAGAAAGATAAAAAAAGACAGCAAGAGGTTAAGTAGAGGTACAACTGGTCAAAACTCCTAATTATATTCTAGTGGGAGCAGAATAAGTTTATAAGTAAAAAAAAGTATCACTAAAATTAGTTTATAAAGCATATTTAGCCATTAGTAATATAGATACAAAGTACGCAATAAACCACTAGGAACTTCATCTGTTCTGTTGCATGTGATTGTCATTGAAATCCTCCCTATAATGTTCTAGTTGCAGTTTAATTAGTAGAAATAAGTAAAGGATATTTCTATTGAAGCAAAATACATAAGCATGTGATTGGCACAAAAGGCAGTCAGATTGTGATATTCCTTCTAAGTCTGCTCTCAGTAAGCTTTGCACCTCAGTTTCATCGCTTATGAGCAGGAGATAAGGTTTTTGATGACAGCAGTGGGAGTTCTTAAAGAGGTGTCAAAACCAGATTAGACTAGGAAAAAAAATCAGGTAAGGGCAGTGCCTCAGGCCTCTCTGGCATTCTCTGGCTGCTTCTTAAGATCTTTCATCTCACCCATAAAGAGTGTGTTTGCATGTACTGTAGTTTTCTGGCACTGCCAATTCACAGTATGCCTTAGTCATATATGGGAAGATCCATCCACAGCGTTAGTGGATCCTCATAGTTCCCATTGTCAGAGATTCACATTGCAAGAATATTAGATGTATGGAGAGCCTTTCTATGGAACCAAAAGTTGCTTATTTCACCCCTGAAATTCCTTTTATACTGAAGCTATTGCAGTACTCTTCATGGGGAAACACAGATAAGCTGCCAGAAGTGCAGCTACAGCGTTGCCAACCACCACTATGCAAATTTCAATAAATGTCAAAAGCAGACATTTCATTTTGAATTGCAGTAAGCTAGATAAGTCATTCTAATCTAACTATCTTAGAAACAGCCCTGCACTTCTTAAGGTAGCAAAGGGCAACCTACTTGCAGAACAATGTTTTTTGCCTTTAGCATGTTTCTCAAAACTCTTGCTGACTGAAACACCATGTAAACTGGGTATAAGCAGAACTTAAGTGAGAACTTCTGTTTCTAGACTACTATGGTTTTATTTGCCCCGTGTAGGTGTATAAACCCTATTACAACTGCTAATTTCATTGGTGGTGCAGGAATTGGCAAGGTACTGTAGAAACTGGAGTCAAGAATAGATTTGCCAGGCAATGTGTTTCAGCTGGTAAAGGGACTACCCTCAAGCTCATTGGAGATTCATAACATGTACTACAAAAACTAACTGAATATGAGCCTTTCCTGAAAAACAGACTTGAATTTTGTTTTCACAAAGATCAGTAGAAGTTCTCATACCCTCACTTGAAAATGAAGAACCAGTAGTCTAGATTGAATAACTTGCTCTAGGAGAACAGGTAACCTTTTAGATCAAAAGAACTATAGTTCTGCTACTAAGATATTCAAGACAAAGAAGGGAATCAAATAAAAAGAATATTTTTTGCAAGTGTGCTTTTTGTAGATTGTTTTCCATTTTGTACAGCGTGATCCCCTGTGATTTTGGATATTCATTGTATAACTTAATTATTAATCCCCTTTTAGATAATGCTCATTTTACTTTAGCCATATAAAAATACACGACTAAAAATAATACCCCCTTCAACCCAAGTGTCACAGTCTGTTTACCACAAAATGGTGAGGAACTGATATTTTTCTAAAAGTTACTTGAAATACCAAATTAGAGGTTTTTATGCAATTAAGTAAAGGTGGTGGGGGATGAACTAAAGAACTGAAAACCAATATTCTCCTGGCTATTCTTTTTGCTCTATCATGTGCAGAGTTGTCTTAGTCACACATTTATACAACAAAACCAGACAGACAGCTGGACTTGAGTAGCAAATTTTCATGCTCCTGAAGAACTCCATTCATTGCAATAAAAATTTTCATTTGCACCTTAAACCTCATAGAATTGCTCTGAATTCTGAATTAAGCATGAGGAACCCCATTAAAATTCTTTCTAAACTGAGAGGGTATTAGAATATACAGCAATGAATTTTCCAAATGGTCTAAAGTTTAAATTTGCATATAATACACTACAGTGCTCTTTCTGGTCCACTTTCGTGTCAATATTTAACTCTTTCCCTGTTCCCTAGTTAGAAATCACAGGTTGTAAGAATTTACAGGTTTAAATTTACAGAATTTAAGGTTGTTAGAATTTACAGGTTGTAAGTGACCAAGTTAAACTCTGAGAGTGCCAGAAAAAAAAGGAAAAATTAATAGCTGTCATATGAATAAATAACAGAATAGAAAATCAGGGTCATGCTTGGGGTCAACACTGCCAGAGATGTACAGGCCACATTTTTGTTTTGGTTTGAAAGGTCTAGATGTTGCAGCATGTAGAAACCTTAAAATATATAGTATCAAGCAAATTATCCACACCTGTAATAGGGGCTGCATACAGAAACCTGTAATGTCTTTTAGTCAGTTAAAATGCACTAAAATCAGCAGGGCAGACTCTATGGTTAATTGAGACAATAATCTATTATTTCAACCTGTGTTTAAAATGCAAAGTATTGAAGTGCCATCCAACCTGTACGGAAGGCTGATGCAGCAGATCCACTTTTCAAATAGGCAGTAGACAGAGTAAGACAGTCTGCTTTGAATTGTAATAATTCCATTCAGATAAAGGATAAAAATATTCATCTCAGAAAATTTCAGTATTGCATAACTTCCTCCTCAATTCAAAGCATACAGTTTCTATCCCCTTGTAATACAACTAACAAACAATTCTTCTGAGGACAAAAGCTGCGAAGGAACATAATATATAGGGCCTGCTATAACTATTAAACTAAGAAGGTCTTAATTGAAAGCTGGTTTCTGCATCAGTTTATATAAGAATTTCCGGCGGGGTTTATGTCAGTCCTGGGCTCTGGTGTGACTTTGGCTGTAATGTCCCAATACATAAGGTCACATGTATCTAATTTTCAGGTTGCCACTTATCTGTGTTACAGCAACAGTGGTGTTTCCTCCATCCAGCAAGATTCAGTTAATCTAATTTAGGTTGTGATTTAGATTAGGGGGTGCGTGTTTGTTTGTGTTTGGTTTTTTGTTAGGTTGTTTCTAAGAGAGGGGGAGCTGAAGTCAGTGGTATAAAACTCCTCTGAGAACAGAGATTCTAGATTGAAATTCTGAATCACCAGCCTCTGAATTTGCAGTCAGTAACATATTCTAGAATTGCAGTGCCTGGCATGTGTAACAATTTCCCCGGTAACTGAAGTCACCATCTCCACCTACTTCCTTTATAGGTAAAGTCCCCCAAAATTACCTTTCATGGGTTTTGTGGAAAATAGGCTTTTATAGATTCCTTCTAGCCATATGGCAAGCCTGAGGAAGCTCAGATAAAAACAAGTCTCCTTTTGTCCCAACCTTCCCTAATTAAACTTGAAAGCCCTGACCAGCGGCAATGCTGTTTTGGAAAAAAGGCAAAAATCCATAATGCAACATTTTTCTCTGTAAAGCTACAACTGTTTCCCTTTATTCTTCACTGTACGAGAGACTCATTGTACCAACATCACAAGAAAACATAAAATGAGTGTTAAGTTGTCCTTCTCTGTTGTCCATCTCTATTTTCCTAAGGGACAAAAGTTTGAAGCCTTTAGATCTATTCAATATCAATATTAATTGGCAATAAAGACTGTACCAAACAAATGCTGTCAGCAGTGTATATGAGATAAACAATACAAAAATTAAGTTCAGCATTCTAGTTTGAATTACATTATATTGCTTCTTTACTATGATCCAAGCTCTCCTCAAATTAACATCTGAAACCTAACTCCTTCTAGAAGCAGAGATTCATAAGTATTTGGGAAATTATACAATACAAAGAAAGTAAGTATTTTCCCACCCAAGATTTAATCTTTCCAAATTTGCTTTATTGATGACTGGTTAAGTATAATTATAGTTTTAGAGACATAAAAATCCATATTTATTTAAGAAAGATTTTAATGTACAGAAATGAAAATTGATATAATTTCCTATTTCTTTCAAAAATCAGTTTGGAATATAATACCAATCTGTAATGTAACAACTATGATATATTATACATAGTATCAAAATGATATGTCTCAGTATTGTGCATGAGTTCATTAGAGCTAATAACACCAAGGTCATGGGTTTGATCCCTGTATAGGCCATTCACTTAAGAACTGGACTCGATGATCCTTGTGGGTCCTTTCCATCTCAGAACATCCTATGATTCTGTGATCACAAATCTTATTCATTGATTATCATGGAAGTCACTTTGAGTATGGTCCATGCAGTAACTGAGAGAATGAAATCTTCTAGGGATTAGACTTTTGGAATTAAGGCCTTAAAAAAAAAGTTACATTTCCCTACTTTTTATTAAATCTTCAATTCTGCATTAGAACTTTCAGGGAAGAACGTTTTGCTTATTTAAAAGCATTAATACACAAAATAACTTTTGATTATCTGTTTGAGGCACATATCAATTGGCCACTGGAGGTTTTTAAGAGGTTTGGTTTACACTACTTTTGTACAGGATATTTGATGCATAGTTATGCCATTTATCTTAATGTAAGTTTTTACAGTCTAAAAAGTAGAAAATTCTGAACTGAGAATGCATATTACCCTGATACTTCAAGGTGTACCTGCTGCAGTGTTTTGTCACAGATGCTTGCGGTATAACTTCTCCAGCAAGGGTTTAACCTTGAGCCACAATCCATTCAGAGGTACACCTGCTGTGGCACAGACATAAGCCACAGATGCTTTGAGATGTACCTGCTCTGGCATGGGCTTATCCACAATCACAGACACTACACAACTACAAAATGTTAACTATTTTTATAACATTAATGCATGAATGCATTGCAAGTACACAATATTCACATGATGAAACAGTGAATCACTGATTTGAAGTAGCATGTTAGGATTAGACTAAAGGAAACATCTCTTCATTATAGATTTGTTAGAAATCAGAAAAATTTTACTCTACTTGCTTTGACCTGCAGATAGCTGAAAAAACCCCCCAGTGTTTTAGGAGTTATTCTACCTGTTAATTACCTCCAACCCCTAGGCAATTTAACTTATTTCTTTTTCTCATAGGAAGTCAGACCTATTCAAGTTCACACTACTCTCCACCTTAAGCAGTGTGCTCTTCTATACTGAGTAGTATCCCACTACGTGGTAGAACATAACCTTAGGAAAGTAAGGTTCTTGGAGTCTGGTCTATAATAAACACTTTGAACATGCAGTACTTCTGATACATCTGATAAGACAATCCTATATAGGTATTTGCCCTTTTGGCAACTTAAAAATACCTTTGTAAACATACACGAAATTATCTAGTTGCATTATTCCTCCTACAATCTACTTAATAAAATAGCATATCCTCTCTACCCAGATGACCTACTTGTATATTTAAGAAGTTCACTAATTTCCTGATTTAGAGAAACATATCATATGGATGTTGATACAAATTTTCAATACTTAAACAAGTCCCTTACTATTTCAGTTGTTTGCAATTGTTCATTATTCCTACTGATCAGCTTCACTTTTGTGAGTTGCTTCAGATAAGGTAACTGACTGGGGCACAAAGGACAAAAGCTAAGGAGCACTTAAATTTCTAAGGGGACAACACTTCAGTGAAGGTGCAATGCTAAACTTTCAAATTCTGTTCAATTTGCTATTTTAAAAGAAATGTTATCTCCTCACTATGTAACTGTCAATCATTTTTAAATATCCAAAAGTGTAAAAATACCAAATAATTCTTTAATCCTCACTTCTTTTCTAAAGCATGTGGAATGTGCAAACTCATGACAACATAAAACGTTTTGTGAACAAGTAACATGGCAAGAACCATTATAATGTCTTGTATGTAAACAAAATAGCTGTCCTGCATAGCAGTGCATCTGCAGAGGTTTTGTAAAGTTCTGCCTAAAGCAGGGATAACAGGGTTCTTTCATTACTAACATCTCTCCCACATGCCCTAAAAAGCCACCCAAGACTGTGGTTTATGTATTTCTACTAGCCTCATTACTGATCAGACTGATGACTTTCACTGAAATGATTTTTCAGATGGTTCACAGAAATAACAGGTCTATTTGCTGCTCTTCTGGTGCAACTCACCTCAAAATGTGAGAATAATTGTACAAGGTACAAAACCCCCACACAACTGACTCCTTAACTTTCCTGTTTTCTTTACAGCTCAGGGAAGGAAATACGGGTACTGTGAGAAGGACTTGGATGATCCTTGTGGGTTCCTTCCGACTCAGGATAGTCTACGATTCTATGACTTACTCTCTTATTTTCCTATGTTACAGGGGGGAAATGGGCAAGGGAATTTCTTTTACTCCTTCCTTTACCTTTGCATGGGCTCGAAGGGCAAGCCGACAGTCTATTAAATGAACCAGAGTCCACTTAGTACAGCCCTATCAAACTGTAATGCTTATTAGAAAGAACACACTTTACAGATGGGTCCCAGAAACAATAAAGTAAGTTTATTATTCACAGCTGTTTAACAATGGTTCTTCTGTGTTTGGTCTGTTACAAGCTTTTAGTCTATAGTCTTCTCTACCTCCCTCAAAGACTTGACAGCTCTAATAGCACAAACTGAAGTTTAACATTTTCAGTCATCAGCTATGAATGTTAGCAGAGAAGTCCTATTTATTCAATTTCATCATCCATATTTTTAAAGGTAGCTTTCACGTGGCCAAGAATGCATTTGAAGAGTGTATTTCAGATATGACAAAGTTTTTTATTAGAAAAGAATTTTTAAAGTATCAAGTTTCAATTGATAACTGTATTTACTTAATTTATATTTATAAAGCAAAATATTATGTCTTAAAATGATATGTTCTGCTTAATAACATTATTAAACTGCTATAATTGCCCTTAGGAAATTTAAAACAATCCAAGATGTGGTATTGCCGTTAGACAAATGAGAAAATGTCAAAGAGTATTAGGCATGATATTAAATGGGATTTGGAACAGCACTTTATAGCTGTTGAACACTGATAGGTAATGATGCCAGAATTACTGACTTCAAACACTCTCCCTATGAAAAGCCTCACTACTCTTTTCTCTTCTCTTTCAGTACCAATAAAGTAGTCCTAAATCATGTAGGTTCATTCCCACCTCTGTTCTACTTAGTCTCTACATTTAATTTTCACAGGTTAAGTACTTTCAATTAGTCTATGACAAACAGATTGCTGATGCATTTCCTCATTGTCAGACTTCTCAGCTGTTGATCCTTTGCACAACACTGAAAAGGCTCACAGACAGTATATAAGATCTATACAAATAAATTCTGAAACCTGTCGTAAAAGCAGCCTCTTGGAATATTTCCTCTGACACTGTTTCAAATACACTTTAAATCCGTATTTTAAAACTACTTCAACTAAACTTTGCTTTTAAACTAAAAGGGTTTAACATGGACAAAGCTAGTGCAGTGAAAAAGCTTTCTGAAGACATGTGGTTCCACATTATTTGAAAGGCCATCCAAGTCTCATCCAATTGATATGTAAATAAAGGTCAAAAGTTTTTTATGTTTATTTCATTATGCAGATAGCAGCATAATTTTTATTCATTTACTTTTAAGCTTTTCATATTAGCCATCAAGAATAGAAAGAGTTAAAAATGTATTTTGATAACATTTTCATCTAATTTTTGACTCTTATAAACACTAATCAATATTTATTTATGGAGCATTAACAAGGAACTTTAGATTTTCATTCTTTTACTGAGAGGTAGAAAAAGAATAAAAGAATAAAGACATGAACTGAGATGCTTTTAAACTTTCAGTAATGCTATCAGAAAAACCAAACCAGAGACATTGGCTTTCACAAATGGACAGAGAAAAATAAAGTAACTAAGCTGGAATTCTCTTTCTAATTCCAGTTTGAAAAAACAATTCTAGTTTCAGTAACCATCCCTTTGTTTTTACAACTGCCTCTAATGGTACCCATCTTCATGCATCTAATGGGCTTTATTCTTTTGATTTTCAGGATTAAAAAGAAAAAAAACAAACAAAACAAAACCCAAAAGGAAAATATGAAACTTTCAAACCCAAAAATATACAAGAGCTATTTCTACATTCATGAAAAATGTTAAACTAACAGAGACTGGTGATGCACAGATCCTGTATAACAAAGATGAGAAAATACATACATCATGTAGTCAAAACTACTTTACAGAGACAATAAATAAATGAAGTGTAAGAAAACCCCCAGTGTCCAAAATCTATAGATCCTCCTCAGTGCTCTTACAAAAAACCAAACAACTTCATGTCCCTACAGGCCACCCTCCTCCCAACTGTATACACACATTCTATATTTTAGATCTTTGGATATTCAATTTGTAACATAAATTGATTGCTCTAAGTTTTCTAGGAATCTCTTTATTTTATAAGACTTTCATAAATTATCCTGTTATCACAATCTCGACTCTGTAAAGATCATTTAGCAGAAGAAAGAGCCTGACTCTCCAGATACCTTTTTTAAATACTGTACTCTATGGTTTTAGACAGGCAAGGAAGGAAAAAAAAACCCACCCATCCAAACAGAGCATTTGGTTGTCTCTTAGATACTGTTAAATACTTAAATACTCTCATTGCCACAAAATGAATGGAGAATGGAAATGGAAATATTCGAAAGATGCATGTTATCTCCCTAAAACCTGCAGGCCACAAATTACTACAGGCAGCCACTGCAATAGCTTAACCATTTGTGCTAAAGTATAACCCCTTGCTACCCCAGAAAGCCCGCTAGTCCAGAGCACTGTTCTAAGGTAAACAGAATTAAGGAGCAGTTTCACAAGTGACTGAGATGACTTTCAACATTACACTCCAGATCTGCTCTGAAAGAAAATTGAAACTCCAGGGATGCCTGGAGATGGACAGACCTTATCTCAAAATCAGCAGAAGCAAACAAACGTAAGACTTAAGAATGGCATGGCGTGGTCCAATAAACAGAAAGCATAAAAAGAAACAAATGAAAAGGGAAGAAGGGCTAAAAGAATAATGACATAAACTGCAAACAACTATTATTTTTGACTTGTAAATGAAGAAAAAACCAACAAAAGTAGACATTATTGATAAAGAGTAAGAAAAAATATTATAGTGACAGAAAAATATTAAGGATGCTGACATATAATTTTCATATCTATAGACATTTTATCTTAATTTGAAAGTATTTAAAATACTGACAACATATTACTGCTGAGCAGATTTCTGAAATTAATATGCTACCAGATTAAAATGGCTAACAACATTTTTCAGTTTAATCTCAGCAATATAACACATGCTGTTTATACTTTCAGATGATCATCAATGCTCCCTCCAAACTCAGGAAAACATCCAGATCTACAAGCAGAACATTTTTGACCAAGGAACTCCTTAGGTATGAGAATATTCTACCATTCTGAACAAGCCTCTCTCTTTGCAGAAGACTACTAAGAAGACAGATTAGGGGGAGTCTGCTCTGAAAAGAGTAGTAGAGGATTACCACAGATTTCTGTATAAAAGTGTGTTTATCGGAAAAAGTTTTCAATAGAGAAAACCAGTCAGACTAGTGGGAAAACATAAGAAAAATGTTCATATTTGTGAGCAATATAACAACTAACCTCATAAATTATCACCTTTAGGAAATAAATACAAGATCTTCTGGAAACAGTATTTACAAAAAGTTGCATAATAACCAAAAATCCACTATTTCCTGTTGTACTGCTCAGTATAAGATTTGATTTTTGCCTTATAAGAACAATATGTGTTGCTGTTGATGATTTTCAAGTCACAAGAGCCCTTTCTTGCCACACAGAGTACATACTAATCCTTTTTATCTTTTATGAATAATTTCTGCAATCACTATAGCTACAGCTAACACTATGGCTAACATAATGCTTATAGACTAGTAAAGTCTGTTAAGACACATAAAGCATCTCATTGTTCAGAAACAAATTTTGGTCTTGGGCTCTTTCTCAATCTTGGGCAAGAATGGAATTAAAAAACAGTTTAAACAAGTTCATAATAAAATAACTTCACTAAAGTTTCCATCTTGAATAACATAAATATGACTATAAGCTTATGGAAATATTTGAAAAGCAGGACCTGCACCACCTGGTTCTAAACTCCAACTTAAATAGTTAAGACTTTACAAGTAGAAAAGTAACACAACAGTTTTGAAGATGACTATTAAAGAGTTTATACAAGAAAGCAAGGAACACATCTGAAATCAGGTTTTTTTGAACTAAGGACACCTATAACTGTCAAATATGTTCCATTACTACACATACATAAATAAATACTCATATTTGATTAAAATTAGTATTAGAGCCTTGCTGTTATAGAACTAGTAGAACATTTCTATCTCCCATCAAGACACTGGTGTTTCACTACAAGTACAAAATTGACCCCATAAGAGAATTTAAGAAACAAAACTAAATGTTATCTCTAAACCACAGATCTTCCTACCTCAAGTCATGCCTAGTAAAGAAGCAGAAAGTGCATCTGTGACACCTCTTACATTCCCAAGACTTAAAAATCTACCAACTGTTGTTTAGATAATTCAATCACTGTAGTCCTGTACACCCAGTTTTACCCAGTGTGTAGATTTGTGTTAAGCATTACTTAATCTGATATTCAGCTTTCTTTGCAATTGTGCCTGATGGAAAGACTACAGTGGTGACATAATTTTTTGCTTGTTTTTAGGCTTCAAAGCCTTTAGAGGCTGTAAATCTGGACAAGTTTTTGAAGCTGTAGAAATCAAGGTAGTCTGGTTTTATTATAAATTTGAGTACTGTAATTTGCATTTGTTTCATATTTTTGGATTACATGTTTCTAGGTGGTGATTCGGGGTATTTGTTACAGTGAATTCTAGATAAACAACACTTACAAAAAGAAAAGTGTTATAATGAGAGCAAATAGACTCCTTAATGCAAAGAAGCCCTGTTCTTGCCATGCAGTATGTGGTAAGTGCCTTATTCTTAATTTTGTTTGGGGCTCTTTGTCAATTTTTTGACAAATTGACAAATTTTTTGTCAATTTGGGGCTCTGTGTCAATTTGCTGTTGATGAAAGAGGAGAATATATTTTGCACAAAATATTTCAATACCTCTTGTGCTACCGAATCTGGGTGAATATCTGTAAATACTTTAATCATAGTTTACAGCTTAGGGCAGACCTCAGAAAATCTTTTAATCATGGCTTACAGCTAAGGGCAGACCTCAGAAGCAATTAAATATTCAGGTGGTGAGGCAAATGCTGAAGAATCTAAGTCATTCCCAGCTGTGATTTGCTTTAACTAGCTCAATGCTAAGATAGTTAGCACTGCTGATGCACTTTGAAGGACAGCTGCAGAATGATAGAATGGTTTTGAGGATTACATAGAATATTTTTGTTTAAACTTATATTTTGTTCTTCTTTTGAAGACAGATATCCTGGAACTTTTCAAGCCACTCAATATTTTGCTAGCCTTACATTGTAATCTGGGCTGCTCAGAAATGTAAAAACTTCTGACTAATGACAAACTATTCTTTGTAAGATAACTAATTTTCTGCTAATAGAACTAGTAAGCTAAACATTGAATTTTGAAAAAATGTAGTGGTTCTTGAAATTGAACTCATTTTTTTTTTTTAGATTCAACTCTAGGATTCTAGTTGTAGGTTCTTCTGTCAAAGTTTACTTACTTTCCACTTGTAGAACTAAGCTACTTTGGTCAAGTTTTGTCACTCAAACCATCACATTTACTGTTTTACTTTCAGCTGTGTACATCCAAGGAACTTTAAGAGGCTTTCCTAGTCAAATAACCTTTGAACAGACACTTTCTCCTTACACTGCTTCTTTGTTTATGATAAGGTTCTGCAACTTTGTTGTCTTTAACTTCATAAGCAGGGTAGCACTATAAGGGAGGATTCTAGTTCAGCTTTGTATAGGCTGAGGACCTTGGAACATTAGCTCCAAATAAAGCTGGGGAAGGGAAGAAAGACCGTTATTAAAGATTATTTGAATCCAGGATAAAATCTGTGGCGTAGAAAAACAGTTACATGGTAAGAAATGCCTAAGTAGTTTCTTTTGAAGGCCTTTTGATCTGGTGTAGGCCAATTGGATGATCTCATGACCACCAGTGTTTGATGCTGCCTTAATGTTAGCTGTGTTTATCACTAGGCTGAACAACTTTTTGAGTGCTGGGCAAAATAACAAGTTAGTGCTTTTTGAGTGCTGGGCAAAATAACAAGTTAGTGCTTTTATTGTCACCGTTAAACTCATGTTATTTCATAATGACTTTAGGAACTATGGCTTCTGGTTATTTTCTTCCCAACTGAGAAAAAAAATATAAAATCCCAATTGCTCTCTACTTTTATCACACTTACCACGCAGAGTTCCAAAAATAGCATTTGCAGTAGCTATGTTATTGAAACTGGCTTTTCTGGGAAAAATCAGAACAACTGAACCTGGTTTCTGCAGATTTTATTGCTATATGCAAATGTACAGGCTATGGTAGCCCTAGATCATGCTGTATTCTGCATGCCCTGTTCAGCAAGTTTTACATGTGCCAAACAGTTCACTCCTACACCTCACAAACCAGGGAGCTGTTCAGCTTGTTCTATAGCACATCTCTTGGCAATACAAATAATACCGATTTCGACTTTCTACCTAGTCAGAAGTCACTACAAAAAGTTTAATATCTTTTACCCATTTTTTTCCTATGGCCAGTTTCTTCAGAAAACAGTAAATATTTCAAATACACATGTTTATACTCAAAAAATTTTTTTCCCATAGGTATTACAGACCAGAAATCCCACCTAATGAAACAGTTATCTAAGCAAAGTGCTTTAAAAAACTGGATTATTTTCATTACCGAAACACAAAAGAATTGTTGACTAGTATGGTATCATTGGTGTTTTGCTTTTTTTAAAAAACAGTATAAAACTGCCATTTACAGAAAATATTTCTCAAAGAGGCACAAACAGAAGGCATTCTTCACTTGCCCTGTAATATGTCAGTAGCTTTAAACAGGCTTGTCTTTTTCCACTGAATCACATTAACTATTTACTGGATATATTTACGATACACCATAAAACTCCCTTTCAAATCCAAAAGAAGGAAAGTGATGTGCCTAGGTGACACTGTGAAACTGCTTAGAAGTTCCTAGTGATGTTATTATACACAGAATCTACTTATTATACTACAGATTTTTTTTCTCCATGCTTTCCTATCTTTTAAAGGAAAGATTTTTCCCCAAGATCAAACAGCGCTCATGTGTTTGCCGCTTCTTAAGTCCTGCAGGAGCCTCAGGTGCTGCCCCTGGGCCCCGCTCAGCGAGGGCTCCGGGAGCGCCGCCCGTGCTGTGCGAGTGACCTCTGGAGCCAAGGCAGCGTCACTACAGACACCAACGCGGCAGGGCCGCATCGGCTGCCAAAAGGAAGCCTTGAGGGACAAGGATCTTGAGGGACAGATGCCATAGTTTTCCATTCTTGAAGATCCAGAATGAAATGGAGACTAAAAGGTAAATTTGTTTTTAGTGGGAATTTTGGAAAAAAAACCCACCCTTTTTATTATTAAATAACATGTCTCCTTTAAGTTGCCAGATGGAGAATCATTGGTAATTGTTAAGTAAAACCAATTTGAGAGTGGATGAAAGTGTATCAAATTGACTGTCAGGGAGCTTTGCAAGAGAGGAGAAGTTGGCATGAAGCATATTTGCTGCAATTCAGCTGTGGTTTTATCTAGAGACTACTAACACAGCACAATTATGGGTTTCAAAAGGGAAATAAGATGAGAGTTACAAATTGATTTATATAGATGTGTTTAATTAAAAGTATACTTAATTTTAAAATTATCTACTATTATGTCAGCAATGTTTCTCGTGATTCACTTTGCTCAGTGATTAAGATTTGCATTCTTATGATTCTGCAAGGGTTAAGATTCAGAAAAGCAAAGTTTATATTCAAAGTTAAAGATCATTAAGCTTCCTTTTTTTTGAGATTTCTTGTAAACATATTGGTATTAGCAGCCTCTGAAATGAATATAACAATAATGTAAAAGACCTAAGCAAAAAAATCCTTCATAGCTTGTACAGTTTCCTAGTTCGGTTGATATTTATGTACAATTCTGGAATCGTATCACTGAAGTGAAGACTGATGTCTTGCCAGATTAAACAAGAGATAAGATAGCGAAATATTACAACAGTGCATCTTTGCTGTTTAACACTGCAACTTACCTAAATTATGCTGTATTACATAAATGAAATACACAACTTCTAATCCATTCTGGAACAGAACTTTACTGGTACCAATGCCAGGAAACACCAAGTACCCAAGTTTGATAGCACCAGTGAGGTTTTTTTGCTGTGTTATAAACTAAATTCCTGTTGACCCTAGGTTCTATACAGTGTATGTTTAGTAATTCTTCCTGGGTTTAGAGTTTCTCCATGCTTATTGCTCCTATTCTAGGATCATTTTGACCCCACAAAAGTATATATATATATATATATATATCCAAGCATAATAGACTCATGGTGGCAAAAACATTCAAGTCAACAGAGTTTCATTCTAGTAAAGCAGTATTGTCTACAAAATGACTCTCAGTACCTTAATAGCCTTATTAAGGCTTATTGGTGACTTGATAAGTAATACCCTATAAAAAAAGCTTTGTGTCTTTTGCTTTCTTAGTAAGAAACCTTGTAACAAATTTTGTGGAAAAAAGTTGTGGAAGTATGGATGTTAAAAATGTTTAAGTTCTAGGAAAACTAAGTTCCTTTGAGGCAATATGCATCATGGCAAACTCTCACCTGTGAGAAAGACTGTTTAGATTTTTTCCTTCCAGTTATATTATCTGTGCATGCGAGTTGGCAGAGCAACTCTTTCTCCCCATGTCTTTTCCTCATCCTTTGTCA
Organism: Dendrocincla tyrannina; assembly: GCA_035047865.1. Taxonomy (NCBI): domain Eukaryota; kingdom Metazoa; phylum Chordata; class Aves; order Passeriformes; family Dendrocolaptidae; genus Dendrocincla; species Dendrocincla tyrannina. Next base: position 35,214,889 of record JAWWMP010000132.1, on the reverse strand, counting down.
CTATGTTTGCCTCTGCAGGTTGGAGATCAAAGGACAGATATTACCTCACCCCACAACCATAACCATCACAAAAGAACTACTAGAGGTTAAGAGCTCTTGTTTCCCTAATGTCTAAATCAGTACCATTGGTGGCTGCAACATCTTAGCATGAAGGAAGGAAGACTCTAAAAAAAGAAACACAAAAACGAGGGATCCATGTCTGACATAATTGTGTGACTTCTACAATTCCCCTTTTCTGCTTCATGGAAGTCTGAAGGAGAACAAACAACTCAAAGTCTTTTGCACCCGTGACTGTGATTCTTGTCCTTTTCCCCCCCAGCAGATATAAAAGAAGGAACAAGCAAATAAACAACTATAATGACATGACTTGTCTGTTATATTTCTTGATGGGCATTAGAATTTAGGCATAACAATTATACTTTTTGGGTAAGCTTCCTGGCTTGTTGCCAAGGTTCATGATGTAAGTCCTTTGTTTATCATACTTAGATCTACAGCTTGTCTTGGTTTAGAAGATCAGTTGGCTTCATTTTTGTAGGACAACCTAAGCTTGAGTGCATTACCAAAGTACTCAAGTGCTGAGGTACAACTTTTTCTACTTTTTATGCAAGAAAAAATGAATAGACTTGATGTATCTATAAATGATCTTTTGACCATGTGAAAAAATTCAGCGTCTCAATATGCAGCTTCTCTTCAATATACTGAAGACTCAGATAAGGATAAGGGCAATGCTGCTGCCTTCAACAACCACGAACAAGAGTCTCTGGAGATATTTTTTACAAAGTAACTCTTCACCTTGAAATGAAAACCTATATAAGTACATATAGCTATAACATGACTTTTTTAATCTTGTTGACTTCACAGCAAAAGATGAAAAAAAGCACAAGTGTTACAAGACAGTGATTCCTATGTTTTTTTAAGAAAATGTTGAGAACTGTGAAAGAGTTGTGCTGTCTGAGAGGTAACTAAAGAACCTGCAGCAAGTTCTGAATGTAGAGCTTCAAATTCTATCCTGTCCAAAACTTGAATTTTTGGACAAAATTTTCCTTAGAAAATATTAAATATTACTTTAAACTAAATAGATTTTGAGGCACCATTTAAACTAGAGGTATAATCTATCTCTGTGTGTGATAAGCCATCATATTAGCATTAAAGCTCAGACTTGTGAAGTGTCAAACACTATGCAGTGCTTACTTTCTATTAGCTTTAGAAGGAAAGGAAGACAGTGGAAAGCATCATGAGATATTCATAATAAAAATAAAACACCTAAACCAGACAAACCTATGCAGCAGTTAGTTTTAGCTTTTGTTATTGAACAAAAGCAAATGCACACGAATTTCATTATAAAGTACCAGAAGTTGTTTTGAAATGAGGATCATCCTAATCTCTTCTAGAAATGTCTTACACAACAGGATATTTGGCTAGATTTAGAAAATTTTAGATTATAGTCTAGACCTCAAATCCCACTGGCATGGATCTTGGACATATTCTAATTAATTGGCAGTAAAAAGCGCTGCCTGAGATATGCTCTTAAGAGGCAAGTTGTGAATTTTTTTACCTGGATTAATGAGGTAACAATCACATAGAATTCTGCTAGAGCCAATTCTGTTTTTAATTTTGCCACGTGGCTCTTGAATCAAGAAGAAATTAATTTCTTAAGCAAATAACAATGAAACACTCTAGAGAGGTAAAGAGATCAGAATTTGTTATTCATGTGCTTTGTAAAACTGCATGATCAACTGTTCTTACATGACTACCTCTAAGCAGGTCCAGTGTGATACCTGCCCTTAGGTACCTTCCACAATCAGGTGATGATATCTGGTGACTTAGCACTTACCTAACATCAGGGACTGGGTTGCCAGCAACTCTGCACTCCAGCAATACCTTGTTTCCTTCAGCAACTTCCTGGCTCCGGAGCTTCTGCGTGAATTGAGGTGGTGAAAATTCATTCTCTTCCATGTTGATGAAGGGATGGCAAAGGACCATTTTGCCCTGAGTGATGCTTCCCCTTTCAGAAAAGTGTCCTCCATTCAGATGAACTCCATGCAATTTTGCCTCGGGCTCAGTCTCGTCACGTGGTTTGTCAAACTCCTGATTCACCAAGGTACTTAAAGCTGGTTGTTTCTTGTTAGGAGACAGGTATCCACTGTCTGGAGAAGAAGAGTCCCCATCAGGACTTCGGCCTCTTGTCTTTGCTGCCTGTTTAAATATAGATGACAATTCATCTATGAATGTGGCAGCTTTGTCACACAGCTTGTTCCTGAAGGGAACATCTTCCTGGGATGTTGATTCAGACTTTGGGCTTGGCACACGTGGACTGTTTTTCTCTGAATGTTTCAGTCTTCTAATGAAGCTGGGACTAGCAGCTAGAAAAGGTGAGGTGCTTGCTTGCCTCGTAGAAACTGTGACAAAACTATCTGATGTCTGAGGTATGGTGGATGGCTCTTCCTGATTCCTTGGGAGAACGTAACTTGTGGCAGGTGAAGTCAGACTACTTGCTTGGGGTCTCTGTAAAGCATCTTGCTCATGCAGTTTGCTGTCCCGGATAGAAGGCTTTTCGGAAGGGCTAGTAAGAAAGGTGTCGGGATAAGGAGTAAAGTCTGGTGCTGCATTCTGATCCTCCTTCATGGAATTGGCAATGGCTTCTCGAGCTATGTCAAGGCTCTTACATATCTCTTCCTGGGTAAGGAAGGCAGAAAGTTCATTTGAAAATTCACCATTCTGTATGTCTGACAGGGAATCATAGAAAAAGTCATGATAAGGTGAAGCTTCTGACATATTTTCAGGATATTCCTTATTGGTGTCTCTCTCTGCAGAGTAAGCCTCCTTCAGCATTAAAGAACAAGGCAACGCCTGGCCACAACTTCTGTCTTGCATTCTGGAAGACACAAGTATGATTCCTTAATGAAAAATCTTCTCAATTTAAAAAAGCCCACTTATATCCTGGTTCCCATAAGACAGACACAAAACTGAGAGATGAGCAGAACCCAGCATTGCATGGAATACTTATCATAAACCTTGATTTCCACTAGCATGGGTTGAAGCTGCAAATTGGCTAGGTGTAAATGAGAGCACTGAGGAGTCATTTTTCTCATCCATCTTTCCTCAGAGGTATGAAGACATCCTTTGTCTGTGCATTGCCTAGCACAAGCTCAGTTCCACTGGACCAATATGTATGTGTGTATGTTATTATTTACCCTCTGATTTATTTCACATCAGTGCTATTAGACTTCATTTTTTTTCCCAGTTCTAGGCTTATGAAGATTTGGGGAACATATTTACTTTTCTCTTTTCCATAGCACTCCCTTGTAGACACTAAGCCATCAGAGTCTGAGGGGAAAAGTGTTCTAGTTGAAACCATTATGAAGATCTACACAAGAATATTTGGCTTAGAAACTCCAAGTTATTCTTTCTGATTAATAATGATATTGTGTTTAATATTTTACTTACCATGTTAATATTTTTCAATTGTTACCAATTTAGTAGCGCTTTCCTCAACTCTGATAAACGGAATATCAAATTACCAAATGCTAAAACACTGAATAAATGGATTTTACAACCTGTATATCATCCTGCACAACATAAGTGTATAATGTATGTTTTACACCGTTTTCATAAACTACAGAAACATCTAGGCATCTCCAGTTTCCCAACATGATTTTAGAATTAGGATATGCATTTTCTGTCTCTTTAAAGTCAGCAAGAAGCAAGACATCAGGAAAGCCACCCAAGGAAAGGATCTGCCTGAAAAATCTCCCTGTAAAAATGTATTTGTCTAGCTGGTCACTAGATTGTGGTTGATCTAATATGTAATCATTGTTTCTGCAAAACATTTAATGAAGTTTAATATAAGTAGTTTTAGTTACCCTTGAAAATTCTCTTCTTTTTATGAAAATTTCTATGAGGTCAATTTTGTATAAGATTTTAAAAAATACCCATGTTTTCTCTTAATTGTTCAAAGTATTTCTTCACTGACAGGTGGCTTGACAGTCATGCAAGGCACTCGGATGTATTTTACATCAGCTTGTGTAAACTCTGATTGCCTTTAGTCACTTTACCAGAGCTTACCCAGCATGTAGTCATTAACTGACTGATAGATTATTGGAATTCTTGGCCTTGCATATGCATCTCTTGATATGCCTGTTTGTCTTGCCAACAGATTACAACTCAACACATAAAACAGAAGTATAAGAAAACCAAAGCATTTTAGGATTTGACTTATGTTTTTATAGAATACAGTGATAAGCTTATTATTTGTGGGATTATATCTTTCTTTCCTTTTATCTGTGTTCACAGAGCAACAATTTTAGCAACCATACCAATCTCTTGTCAACAAATCTAAAAAAGTAGATACAGTGTAACTGACTACTACATAGCAGCTTTAAAGAATGAATCTGGGAAGCCCAGCAAACAGTTGGTCAAGAGGCTCAGCTGTTAGAACATAACTGGATGAATGCCAGGGAAACAAGGGTTAAAACTGGACAGTTTCTGTCTCCTTAATCTTAGTTCTTTTTTAAAACTTGAACAATACTTTGTTCATTCAAATGAACAAAGTTACTAGTTTACTATTTAGACAACTTGTAAATATCCGTGCTTCAAATGATGTCTTTATTTAAATCTCATACATACCAGTTCCTAGCTTGTCGACATCTCAAAGCAACACATTACATACTCAGATAAACTTCTCTGACTTCCAACACCAAGATGCTTTGCTGTTTCAGTGAGCTATGAGTAGGAGGACAATTTTACTTATTGTTAGCCACATGACACAATGATTAAAATGAATGTATTAAAAATTAACATATCTCTTCCTAATACTCAGTTTTATCATTAGAAAAATACACTGGCTACATATGTTATAATTTTCAAAGCCCACTGTCTAAATTTAGGTAAATCAGTCTGTACCTGGATATTTAGATTAAATCGATGAATTTAAACATGTTTTGGTTATTGGCAATTTCTAATGCTGATCAGCCTTCTTGGGGAGACAGGTCTGGTGCCTAAAAATGGATTAACATGTCTAGCTTTAGACAGCTGAATGGAAGTGTCCAGTATAAAGACATTTTTCAGCCATACTATAATAGATAAAACCACTATTCTTTTAGTGCAGCTTGTAAGCACAGTGACCAGAAGGTGAAGTATCTCTAACCCTATCAAGTAGCATATAGGATCATAATTAGAAATTTCAAATGCTATTTCTAGCTTCTCTGAGTTAGACTACAATGTATTTATAACAGTTTTCATCATCGTTACTCATTAGGTAACCTGAAAAACCATATACTATATCATTTAAAGATACAAAAATAAAATACAATGTTGCATGCAGATCAGTGTTCACACATACTTCCCACAGTTTTACACACAGATTATTTATGAAGTCCTATTTGTATATATTTAAAAGTTACTTCCAAACAAAAACACATTTTTATATCATGCAGTTTAAATATTTATTCAAAACCCAATATATATGCTCTAAGGAATAATACAGTTAATAGTAAATTAAAAAGGTTATCAGGAAAAAAAATGAGTAATTAATCAAATTAAGGTTTTGAAGGGATATGTAATACAATATGGAAAAACATAGAAAATCAAAGAACTCATTTCAAGAAAAGTATAAGCATCTTGAATTTGTAGAACCTGACTAATGAGAAATTACTACTGAATATGACCCAAAACTGATCTGTTCAAAAGAATCAAACTAAGGAAAATATGTATCTAGTAGGATTCTTTAAAACAAAAGGCATGAATTTTTTCTCTGAATTTTGAAATCTTGCAAAATTACTCCCCAAAGTAAATAATTACATTTAGCAGAACATATAAAACAGACCTTATAATGAGCAGGCCAATATGCAGAGTCTTAAGTATAATTAATAGCAGGTAAAGTTGTCTTTCTCCTTCTTTATCTAAGTAGGCTTAAAGTTGCTGCAGCTATTCACTAAAGATTGCTTGGTTCTCAGTAAGCATCGAGAAGACTGTGGCCTGTGCATTACATCTGTCCTCTGTAACTATGTAATTCGTACCCCACTCATCTATATTTGGTAACTGAACTCATGTTTCAGCAGGCTGCCGCTATCTGAAATTCCAGCAGAAGCAACGGTGAGCCTGGAAGTGGCACAAAGATCTGTGCACTTACTACTCATAAATTCAGAGAACAGCCATTTTCTTTCTATATAATTTTATCCTAACAGATCTTTAGGGTTTTTTTTAAACAACATTAGCTATTTTCATGACAATAAATAATTGCCTATTTCTACTGAGAATAGTTTAAAATTAATAGCTTCCATGTTTACTTTAAAATCTAAGAAAGAAAAAAATAAAATTATAGTATTATTTATGTTGGAAAAGAACCTTAACATTTTTAGAGTTATCAGTAGAAGTAGTACATCTTTTTGTGATAATTGATAGTTTTTATTCTGTAACCATGTACTGCACTGTATAAATAAATTAACCTACTGAATTTTCACGTCTCAACTGAAGTAATCCTATCATGAGAAAAGAAGTATCTCCCTCAGAAATGAAACACAAAATCCTGGGAAACATGTATGCTTTGAAAAGACCCCACAGCTCTGACATTTATTAACACTGAAACAACCAAAATGTACTTATGGTTTCTATATTACTATGTTGTAATGAAGTTCATTAAAAGAGTTTCATTTTGGGTCACTTTACAGTGACTTTGTTGTGTTAAATAAGATCAGAATCATGATTCTGAAAATTTCAGTCTAAAAACTGTACACAAAAATGGAGCTGTTTATCTAAGAGTTAACCATTGTACAGCTAATTTTCAAACAGTCACCCACAGAGTAGAATCAAGGTCCTTTGTCAGGCACCCACCGTTTCCACTAAATGCATAAGACCTAGTGACCTTGGAATGGCAGTCAAAAATAGCCTGCATATAAACAGTAACAAGCTGCCTTGGGCTATCTTCAGCATTTTCTACAGGGAGTGGGTAGATGACATCCTGGTTCTTGGAATTATATGTTTAAATTGTCACTTTGAGGAGGAGAATATATCTGCCTGGAGATGCCTGAAGAGATAATTTTAAAAGAAATTTGAAGTAATTTAGCTTTTATGAACACTACTACGCTGAGGGGTTTTTTGTGTAAATCAGGTATGCCCATTACTTTTTGTACCGCATGATAGAAACACTAGCCCAGAAATTGAAAGATCTGTCTTCAGTTTATTCCTGTTGGCTTCAAGTGTTAATGAAATTAACACTTTATAACTTGAAAACTTACTAGGGCAAGGTTTTATACAGCTCTATTAAGTCGTAAACAAAATTTCCTGATATCATTCTGATAAGATTTGGGGAATGCTTATATCCTTTGACCTGTACTGAATCTTTTGGAAACCTAATTTTTGATCAGGACTTTCCATTTTTATTGCAAAAAATAATCTGAATTCTCCTTTACAAAAATGATAAAGGCAGTAAATCACTATAAACAAATGCCAAAGGGGGACTAAAACTTTGGAACAATTACACATTTTGAAAGATAAACGTCCAATAATATGCAATGATATGCATGTAATATTTTAGCTATTACATGCAAAATTTTAAATTAATAATAACATCAAACAGGATAAGGGATATTATGGTTAATATACTCACTTAATTCGTGTTGCAATATTACGGAAAATTCAACTGATGGACAGAACTCCACGGAGATAATGCTTTTCACTACTGACAGATTTGATGGAGCATAGTTAGACTGCTCTCCTGAAACCTTAATAATAGTTCCTAATTCTAGTCATCCTGAGTTATTCAAAATCTCATGTCATGAACCACAAAGCTATTCTGGTTGTACAAGTTTTCCACTCTATTTGCTGAAGATGTTACATGATGCAAAAGATTTTTATTATTAATTGGGCTAAAACCAAAATATAATAACAAACATGGCTCCTTATCCTAGTAATTCATGTACTTACCTGAGAAAGCAGAACACGTTTGTTATGGTTCCTGTTATTCTGTATCTTGCTCTAAATAGCAGCAGAATAAAGTACAAGTAGATAGGTAATCTTCTTTCCAAGACCTGAAGTCAAACACCAGTATGCAAACTTCAAATAGGAATCTCTAAGAACTGCTTCTACTTTAAGCATCAGAGACAGATAAAACGCCCTTTACCAGTTGCCACAGAAACATCCAGTTATTTTGAGTTACTTACAGACATTTTTTTCCACCTCTGAAAGAGCAAAAAAATAATCTGGTCGCTTGTGCTGAAAAAAGACTGGGTCAATGTCTTGCTGTAGTTGGATGCTGTACCTACCTTTGGGGCTTTTTGTTTTCCCTCAGGGTGCAAAAATGTTTAATTTTGTTTGTAATTATATTGTAAATAGATTTTTTCCACAGCTAGAGCTAATTTATGTTTTTACAGAGTGCATTGGAGGTATCTGCCCATCATGTATGTATGTAAGAGTGAAACAGAGTGAAATAGTCAAGCAGTGTCAAAGGTAGTCAAATATTTTCACAAGTTTCTAGAAGAGCTTCTCTGAGGATTTTCATAGGAGTCAAATGGAAAAAGTCATACGCCTTCAGTTTTTGCTAGCACTAGCACCAGTACTTGGTCTAGAAGACATACGGCAGTTGTTAAAATTAAACTGTTAAAATAGCAGAAATATTAACTCCCACCCTTCTTTTACAGAATACATCATCGACAAAGAGAATGAGGGGCTGCAAATAACAGTTCAATAAACCTGAAAATGCCACAACTTTCCAGAACTACCACAGCTGGGAGTCAGAAAGGAAATGGTAAAACAGAAAGGAAGGCTAACAAGCAACTCACAAAGAATTAATACCTTTTCTTAAACTGGGGAAGAGATAAAGACTTCTCAGACCAACATCCATGGTACCTAAGGTCTTGCTGAGGCAACCTACCTTTGACTGCGAAACCTGTAAATTCCTTTATCTCAAGACTACTAGTACTACTCGTAATATTGTTCTCTCTGAAGATGCCATCTTTTTTAATTTTTACCAGCCAGACAGGTAAAAACTGAACACATGGGCAAATAGCTACTTGACTGGTGAGTGCTCTCAACATCCCTTAAAATCTCAAAGGAATTTCATTGGGAATTTGCGTCCCTGTGTACTGTGGTTAATACGCTTTTACATCTGGGGCTGTGAAGCAATCCGTACTCTCTCTCACAGGATTTAGCATGAAGGTGAAGAAACTTAGAGCAGAGCTATTTGATCCTTGTCAGCAAGCACTGTGCCTAGAGTACAGGTGTCCCTACCCAGGTTTCCTGAGCACAGGCAGTGCTGGCAGGCATCCGTCTGTCTGAGCCTGCCTTTTGCCAGGCCCGGCATTCCTCAGCCTCCCTCCAGGGTCATATCATCATTGCACACGCTGGTCTCTGAGCCTGCCTCTCTCCTCGCACAGACTCACAGGCCCACCTGCGTTCCATGGCGCGACATGAGGGGCTGAGGGGAGAAGGTGGAGCAGGGTCAGTGGATGGACAAGCGAGATGGGCACTGGCCACCAGCCGAATGCTCAGAGCAGTACAGTGGCTGCCCCGGGGTGGGAAGGGAGCCTGGCAGTCCCTTTGGGAGAGGGTAGGGAGTGACCACTGGAGCCTGACGCCTTGTGTGGCTGTGGTGGCCAGGAGGGTGCTGTGGCACAGCGGATGCCTCAGGACAAGCTTGGCTACCGAGGTGTGCTGCTGTGCAGCGTGCCACTGAACTGAAGTGGGTGTCCACAGGCATGTCAGCCTCTGCACTGTGGCATGTTTCTCATGGAAGCTCTTCCTCAGAGCAGAGAATGTGCAGAAACAATCTCATTTACTGGTGCTGATAGTTTTGTAATGAAAGTCCTTAAAAACTCGCATAGGGTCGGCTCACATCTCTGGGATGGCCTAGAGAAGGCCTTTTCACAGCCCAATTTCATTCAAATATTTAAGGCCTCACATAATGGTATTAAAGGACAAGAAATGAGGTGTCAACAAACTAGGAATTGACAGTCCTCTGTGGTTTAAGTAGAAAGGTCACATTTTAACATTTGGGAATATATACAAATAAGAATTTAAACAAACCTGTATTACAGTGGATGTTCTTAAAGTACAAAACCTAAATAAATAAATTTAATATTGAAGTAAGAAGCAAGTGGGAATGGAGTGAAAGTACAGAAGGCAGGACTGATGCAATCTCACAAAGGTAAGGAAAGCAAGAATAAATTTTGGCAGTTTAACACATGGCAATATAATTAAGATTGTTTAGTCTGGCATGTAAAGATTCAGATTATATGATAAATTTTGGAAATTTATCCTAAGCACCCTTTTTAATGCATCAGGTCAGTGTAATCTTACATATTTCTCTAAGGAAAGAAGTGAAATACATTATGATTGAAACACTCCACTGGAAAATCTGCATCACAAAAGAAACATTCTAACTTAAACAGACTCTTTGAAACAAGAAAAGCAAACCATTAGTGTTAGATAGTTAATTTAAGTGTCCTAACTGTGAAAAGCAGAATTTAATCTGGTTTTTAAAATTAGGAGTTTCCTTTAAGAAGTCTCCATTCAAGACTGTAACCATAATTTTATCTACTTTCATTTGCCTTAAGTTTCTCAACTGTTATTCTTGTCTAAGTTGATTTTTGTCCTATATTCTGTACATGTTAGTCATATCCACATGGCTTTACCATTTCTTTTATTTTATAAATTAACTACCTTTGTTATCACTACTTGTACCATACTCGAAAATGTGTATGCCCTATGTAGTATGGAACAGCTTAATTCAGTCCTATTCACATCAGCTATTACATGTATATCTCTGTGAAGAATATATTTCAAAATCTGATTTTTTCTTTTATATGAAGACTACTTGGACTTGTGCATATCATAAAACTCCCACAGTTGGGTAGTGAGAAAAATGGTTTATAGCATAATGTGTCATCTTTTTATGTTGTATGCACTAAGATTTAGACTTTCCTCTTCATAACAAAAATTATCTCTATTAGATCAATTTTAGCCGCAAACCTATAGTGCATATTTTACATGTTTATACTCACAGCCAGTCATGTACTCAGATTCCTTCTTAGCATGTGAAATGTGTTTGATCTGAGCAGGCACAGGCAGTGTTGAAGTTCAATACCAGATAAAAGCCTTTTTCTTTACAAGGGGATTAACTTTGAAAAAAGGAATGTGCTTTTTTCAACAAACTCTGAGATGCAGATCTCTAAAAAAATAAATATTTACTTCTCTTTCTGCTTTTATCATCATACAGCTTTACATGACTACCTTTTTAACAGTTATTGCATGCTGTCTTTTGATTATGCCAAATGTATTCCTGTAGTCTGTAGGAAGAGTGCCTGCCACCTAAAAACATATCTGATGCAAGACAGGGGTAGACAGCTGTGTATTGCTGCCAGAAGTCACAGTGCTAACAAAGACAAATGGGCAAAAATGTGACATCCATACTTCTGGAAAGAGGAATGAATGCTGAAGGAGGAACATGGAACAGCTGATTGCTTCCACTGTTAACTTCAGTAGAACTAAATTAAAAAAAAAAGTTAAAACACAGCTGGCTATTTAGAATGAACTGCTGAGAGATTTGTCAGTCACTAGCTCCTATTAAGGAGGCACTTAGCTTGGGGGTATTTTTGGAAAGAGTTTCCATGGAGTTGGAGAGACTTCAGCCCTTTTGCTTTTTTCTGATTGGCCAACAGACAGGTGCTGAAAAAGGTGGTGGCAGAAATACTCCAGACATGGTGAATATCACATGGACAAGCAACAGCAACTTACTTTTTATTTTATGATAGGTTGTATCATGTAAAAATATATAACAGATTTTTTCCTTTCTCACCTGATGTGAAATGAGATCAGACAAAGCACTGATTAATGCAGGTTAAAAATAAAACTGCCTGTGTTTAGTTTGGGAGTGCTGTATTGTACCATAGCACATGTTTAATACCCTAAAACTAAACCATGTATTTTTTTCTCCCAGAGTGAAATGATATACATACCTCTGATTTAGAAATACATGGGTTATGTTTAAAGACCCTATGACCTTCAAACAGAAACGCAGTATTCCATTATAAGCGAACCATTTACTTTTAGAGATGTCACATAGCAAATGAATTATTTTTCAAAATAGGTGCTTTTATAATGTAGGCCTCTGAACTTCTGAGAGAACAGGCCCTTTCAGTGGCAAAGAAAACTTACAGGGCAGCACTTAGAATGTTTGTATTTTTTTCATTTTGGAGTCAATTTATAGAGCTTGGACCTCCAAATTAAATCCACTGGTTCTGTCAAAAGCGAAAGTTAGAATTTTGACAGAGTACTGATTTTAAAAGTACATCTCTCTCTCTACGCATTACAGCTTCAGAGCCAGTGACTAAACATTTCAGGGGTACACTCCTGATACTTTGGCACTGATGGACTGGAAAAATTGACATCCAAAAGTTTTTAAGTTAAACAAGCTGTTAAATATGATCTCTGTTTAGACAGGATCAAGTTTTTCCTTTTCCTAAAGAGTGATCATTTCTGGGGGAAAAAAAATACTGCAGAGACGAATTGAGTACATTTAGAAGACAGAGATGAAAAACTGTCTAAAAATATATTCCAGACATAACAGGTTCTACTCACCATCAAACATGAAAAATGCATGATAAGATATGCACACCTCCTTTCTGTCCGATTTGATACCTTGGTTAGAATCAAGATAAAGAGGCAAAGTGTGCAGTTTTGGGCAGGTATGTTGTTCCATGCTTTAAATTCTACAGCATCAGATGTGCACCTTGTATTGGATACAAAGCAAGAACAATTAATTCTAAATTAATGTGTTTCATAGTTGTTCAACGAAATGTCCTTTGGGTTTCAGTGATACTTTATACAGCAGTTTTCTGGTCCTTATAAGAGCCTGATGGTATTAGTCTAGAAAAGGGAGTCAAACAGATTGATCAGTGAACTAAAAAATTCTCTTTAAAAGGTGAACCGTCACAGATAATCGTGCAGATTATTCAACCTGTCAGAGAAAGAATGTAGGCCTGGGAAGAAGCAGCCTGAAGAGCCAAGACAATGATGATGCAAGTATGCATTTGAGAGTTAAAAGCGTAAATGAGACAGCAGAAAGAGCCAGTGAAACAATGATTCATCTAAGTGGATTACTGGAAACACCACTTTCAGACTGTTTGGAATACCATTTCTGGCTTTGCCATCAAAACTCGACTAAATCCAGAGAACCCAGTAGATGAAAGACAGGACATTTTTGTAACACTATCACAAAAGGTTCTGAGATGCCATATGAGCAATCTCATATATATATATTATTTGCTCTGAAATTTGGGCAAGGGTAAAATCTGGCTATAACCCACAGAATTTAGGTAATAAATCTGCTACAGAAAAACTCCTTGCAATAGCATTAACTGTACTGTTGCACATGTGGTACAGACAGAAACAGAGGCACACCTGTAGGATCCAAGTGAACCAATCAATCTAGATTTTTCTTTACATAACAAGAGAGAAGGAAAGTAGTCTAAACAAAACAAACCAAACAACAAACTGCTTAATTCACTTTGATGCCAGTCTCAGATTCTAAAATAATCCAGTCGGGAGAGTTAGAAAGCTTGTGTTGATACAGTCTTAGTGAAGGAGTTAAATATATTTTATATGGAATTGGGATAATTATTATGCAATGCATTCATTACATATATTATTAGTATTAGTATTAGTATTAGTATTAGTATTAGTATTAGTATTAGTAGTATAATATATTTTTGAAAAAATTACCCACACATATGCAACTACAATATGTAAATACAGAATACTGAGGAATTAATAAACACAAAACTTTTATTGTTTTGATTAATTATACTTTATGAGAAAATACTGCACAGTTCTGTGATCCATAATTTCTATTTAAATGAGCTATTACAGCATTCTTATCTCTATTTTTCATAGCGTTTTCCTAGAGTATGCATTTAAATCCTAAATTGAAACCAATCTTGTGAGTGAGTCTCAGGAATCAAAATTTAAAGCCTCATCTTGGGACATGTTGTCTGTGAGTTTTAGTGATGGTTTGCTAAGATTTTCTGAACTTTTACTTTTAGAATTGCACTAGTATTTTATCATATGATGTATGTGTACAAGTTTACTTTGGTTTTTAGGTTCTGCCTAGTACCCTGGCATCTAAGTGATTGTTATTTCATACATGCAGGGACATATTTCCTCAAAAATGCAGTTCAAAATGTTAACAAGACTTCATGATAAATCTCTTCAATCTGCTGTTTGTTTAGTGGTGCACAGGGATAACCAAGGATCAGTATTGGTTCTTTACTGACCTTGCAGTCCTCTCATTTCTGAGCATTTTGTATGGGAACAGAGGCCTGAAAGCAGGGTCATTTGCACTACTTATATGGGTAGAACAACTCTTATGCTTCTTGGCTAATGCAAAATGGGACAGGGCAGACGAATGGCAAATGCATATGAGGGAATCTGTGTTCTAGGTATTATTATTATTCAGTTTAATTAGCAAATGAGTGATGAATATTATTATTTCAAAATTATTATTTGTTCCAGATCTCATTACATTTTTATAATAGCTGATAGAAAGTAAAATATATATAAATTTGTTCAAAAAGTTTTGAATAATACAACCGAAAAAAAAAGTTTTAGACTGAATATGTGAGTTAATCAGTTGAATATCACCGCTGTTTTGTGTGGCTTTTTTATTAACACATTATATGTATGGTAAAGTACATGTGTCCCTTACTCTGAACAAAGAGCAAGGAGTTCTCAAAGCCTTAATATCACTTTACCCTTGGGCATGTATTTTTTTCACAGTGTATGGATATGTTTCATTACTACTGGGTTACTACTGGTGGTATATGCACTGACTATGATTTTGTTTTGAAAATATATGAGAGAAAATGGAGAACATAAATCATATTTATAAAGCAATGAACATGGAATTTATGGAAGACATTTAGCATTTCATAGCTAAAATTTAAGAAACACTTTAATTTGATCAATAGAATTCAAAATCAGAAAATAATCTCTGAAAAAATCAGAGAAGAATAAAAGATGAATAAAAAAACCCAGTGAAAACGATGGAAAAGTCTTTGCATTGGCAACCAAATTAAACACAATTTTAGGTCTGGAATGAATAAGGTAAAAGTTTTCCTGGAAACATGCCAAAGTAGTTCTTTGAAATGTACTATAGAAATGTCTGGTTTGAATGTTTTCAACTGTGGAAAGAACAATCCCTAGATAAAGGTAAGTCCATATATTTGTGGTTTCTTTGGATGGAATGGCAGGAATTAACTCTATGGAGACTGGAGAAGAACATACTAATAAACTTTGCCTACTGTAATGGCATAGTGTTTGCATACTGAAAGAAGAGTTTTGTATGCAGCTCAGATTACTTCAGGGAAATTAGTTTGTGAGAGAGGCATATTCAGTATTTGAGGAATTTTCTAGGTAGTACATCAATTCATCAGCTTGGCGTCATCTGAGATTTGTAAGAAATAATTTTTCATAATAGGTATATTGCAGATTATGTTGAGCCAAATGAGTAACGGAAGATCAAAGAATGCTTTAAACGTTAAAGTACACCATAGACTGATATTCCGCTTTTTGATGGTGTATTTATTACATCAAGCATGTATATCTTAGTTCAATTCTGTTTCCATTACATTCATAGCAGTGATAATGAACATATGTTCTTCACATGGTGAACAATAAGGCATAAAAAGCTCCCTGATTGAGGTATGCATCCACAGTGTGTAATGGCCTCTCTTCTGCCTAAACTTCCCCTCAGCAGAGTCAGCCCAGGGGCTCTGGTACAGGATCAGGCGATGCATTGCTATTTGGTGGGTACTCAGACCACAAGCCATTCAGTTTGAGACTGTTGAACCTGCTCACTTTGAGTTATTTTGATGAGCTCACTGGGAATGAAAGGAAATTATAAGCACCTTGCACTAATCTCTCGTTTAACCCTTTTCAGACCAATAATTTGCATTTGCACGCTAACTTCTTATTGCAGCTTTTTATTTTGTTTTGTTTTCAAGCTTTGTTTTGTTTTTGTTTTCATCTAACAGGTAAAGTTTAGTGTACCATCAGTTAATGTGGAATAATTGGGAGCGTTACAGTGAAGCAGTGACAGGAGTTGAAGGTGGACTGACATCACTAACTGTCCAGATCACCAGGTACCTAAGGTTTTATAAGATGAGTCTGGAATGATGTGGGAGACCATGGAAAAATGTATTTGCACACTTTCAGAGAGAATATGCATGCATTTTCTTTTTCAAGTACATCCATCACATATGCTGATTTCTGTACACATTGGGACATCTGAGAGAATCACTGGCTGCTGATTTTTGAGAGTTTCTTCCACTAGGGGAAAATTTCTTAAAACAAAAGTAATGAATGTGACAGTCATTATGGCTGTTGGTTTTTGTTTGTTTGTCTTTTTTTTCCCTGAGGCAGAAGAGTGAAAGTTCTAAAAATAATCTAAGAATGACTGTTGAAGCAATGAGAAGAATCTATTCTCTACTGGATAAATAGAGTGATTTACTGGAGACAACAGATAGTCAGAGGATTACCAAATGCCCTAAATATTTTGAATTTGAGAATTTGACAAACAGTCTGGATTATCCACAGGCTGTGTCTAAATAACAATTAAAATGTTTAATTTTTTAATTTGGTCGTATGTATATTTGCTGTTGCATAGTTGGTACTGTTTTCCTCAAAATATTAAATTAAAGCAATAACAACATTAGCAGTGAAATCTCTGATAAATACACACTTAGATTGCAAAAACAAGAACTGCAAAATTCAGAGATGTAGTATTTATAACTGCCTGTAAAACCTGTTGTAAGCAAATCACTGAGTGAAAGTTAAGATTGTCTTTTCTGAATTTAAAAAGGGTAAAAACTTCATAGAAGGACTCTGTAATAGTATTTTAAATGTTCTTTACAAGGAAAAAAAGCAAGGACAAATATTATTATGGGGTCTGACTCCACAATCACCAAGACTTTAGTCCCTAGACCTACAACATTGCTGTCATTTACAAATGTTAAATGTCTAGCACAGCATGGTTGACTGCATTTTCTCAGAAATCAGACTTGTGTTATCCAAGTAAAGGGCAGCTGTCTGTATTCAGTTTAGTAAAACACTGCCAGTTGGCTTAGCATTGAGGGGTGATTTCAGATGGATTTTTGCCACAATGCTCCCAAC
Source organism: Dendrocincla tyrannina (assembly GCA_035047865.1). NCBI lineage: Eukaryota > Metazoa > Chordata > Aves > Passeriformes > Dendrocolaptidae > Dendrocincla > Dendrocincla tyrannina. The sequence continues at coordinate 35,197,726 of JAWWMP010000132.1, read as the reverse complement.
TGTCAGGTATAGTATGTTATTCCAATTATTTTTTAAATATATATTATTTGAACTTGTGGCTATGTCAGTATTAAACAATTCTACATCTAAATTGTGAAATTCCAAAATAAAAAGAACATGCAAAAACTAATACTGTAGAACAAGTGCTAACACTGTAGAACAAATACGTTCTCAGTAGTATCGCAGTTGTCTCACAAAGGAATGCATATGTACACTGATTTAGCAATTACTGAAACTATTTTACTGAACTGCCAGCCGGAACATGCAGAATTCCAGCCCAGAAATTAGATATATGTTACTGGGCACTGTCTCATATGGAGTGCAGCATGGGGAGCCTTTCTGCAAGCAATTCCCTTCATCTTACGTTAACATCCATACACTTATACATGCAAACACACACATGGGAACAAACAGCTACACACACGTGCATATACATGCAGGTGCACAGAAGAGCATAAAGTAAAATAATTTTGTATGTTACAAAAATTAATAAACCCATATTACTAGCTGCAGTATAGGTTTGCTTACTTTCTAATCGGCTTATTTGTTGTTTCTACTTACTTTTTAACAGAATTTGCCTCTCATCATAAATTTGGAGGGGAATGCACAAAATAATAAAAATCTGGGTTGGGTTTACATTAAAAAAGATGAGGGACTGAGTCTGAGAACTCTGTTTTAGAAGTCAATGGATTTACCTAATCTCCAGCTGGTCAGACACAAACTACATAAAATGAGGAAAAATCTTGGGTCCATAGCAGGGCATTTACATCCTGTTCATTGTCTGCTACCGAATGGCAGTCAGACAGAGAAACAAAAAATGTGTTCCTTAGCAACATAACATCACCATTTGACCAGTGGATTCTGCACTAGTTCTTGTCACCATTTCAAAGAGTTTTCCAGGTTTGTATAGCTATATTAAATTATTGGAAAGGTAATAAAGAAAAAAAAGAGAAAAGAGCTGAAGTGGAGGTGTTATGAAAAGTAAATAGTCCCAGCAGCTGCAATCAAACTAGCTCAAACTGCTAATCAAATTAGCTCACATCACACTAACTTGTACTTCACTAGAAAATACATTGTGTGCAATAAGATAGATTGTGGCTCTTCCTCCCTCTGCTGCTCATCACATGCAAGTGTAACTATACTTGTACTGATGCTTGTATAGGTACGAGACTGTGGAAATGGAACACTGACATGATTCAGGCTGAAAATAATGCTATCCTTTTGGCTGTTTATATTTAACTTTTCTGTTCAGTGATCCAGGTTAGAGCAAAACCCAAGAAGTGCATTTTAGGCATCACTGAGAAGATGATAATATGTAGCTTTAAGCATGCCTGTATTCAAATGCTGGCTTTTAATATTCTGGTATTTTTTAAAGTGTGTTTACTCTGCACTATGAAGAGAAATACAATGATTTAACAAACTGTAGATGTCCTTGGAGAATTGTAATTTTGTTATCCATCACTGCAATCCATGTGTTGCCTTTAACTGTGAAGCATATAGGTAAAATAGCAAAGTAAATGGAATTAAAATATAAAAAATGTTACAAAATTTATTTTTAAATAATTTCAAGATCAAAGTAGGTTTCCTGATTATCTTATGAGATGCAGGAATGTTATCTAAACAAGTAATTGAGATGCTCAATAATGAATATTCTCCTATCATTTGGAGGAGAGTTCAAAATCAGAATATTTTGATGGACATAAGTACTAAACAGAACTTTTCTCTCTTTACTAATATAAGGTGTTGCTGAATTACAAGTATCAAAGCCAAAGGTATAAACATCAGAGTAGAAAAAATTTCTTAAGGCATATGGGTGAAAAAAAATTGCAAGGGCAGAAAATAATTCTGTTGCTTGTTGTTTGTTCTTTCTTTGGAGCAGTAGATTGAAAATATGGCTTCCCTTCAGACTTTACTTTAACACCACAAGAAAGTCTTTTGTTATATGTCACAATGGTAAAAGTCAGGAAACATTGGCCAAGGGCCCACATAGGTACACATTGCTATTACTGCTACAGCTGTTGATTCCTGTGAGAAACTTCTTCAGGTTAAACTAGAAAGTTGGATTTAATACAAAATAATTAAGTCTACTTCTAGCACAAAAGTTCATTCACAATTTTTTTCCCCCAAATACTTTCTCATCCCTGCTAGTTTTAAAGTTTTGTACCTTGATGACAATCTTTCTTAAATGCACAGAATTGTACAGAATGTACTTGCTTAGTTTGCGAAAAATTATAAAGTTGCCAGTGGTTTTTTTTTCAGATGGGATGCAATATTGAGGTTTTAAATTGATACAACAATCATCATAAAAAGAGAGATCAGGAAATATATCGTAATAGGACACAGTGCAATCTTGCTACATAGATAAAAAAGCTAGCTGTAATTTCAGCAATTTTAAGAAGCATGATTTTACTTTATGATTACTTCTGTAAGATTAATGGTTCTTACAATAAATTATTTTCAGTTTTGAATCCCAAAACACTTGGATTTATTATGCATCTCCTTTTATCTTATACATTTTTCTCTTTTACATTTTTTTTTTAATAATTTCAAAATCTCTTCATTATATGGGTGTAAGGAACTCATTTTTCTTTCCAGGCTTAAGGAGAAGAGTATATAAGAAGGGAGTTTGTTAAAGATGAAGGAGGATGTGGAATCCTTGAAAAACACATGAAGTAGATTCTCCATTGTTGTCTTCAACTAATTCTTTTGTTTATAGGTTACAAAAGTGCTAGACTTGTTAGAACCCTGTGTCGATGAATATTAAAAAAATGGAAGTCAATTTCCCATCCTTTGTTGAAAAGTTGTGGAAATTAATAAATTCTTTGTATTACTTTTTAATGTAAGTTTTTCAATCAGTAGCTTTCTTAGGTAAGTGTTCAAGCTCAGTACCATATTGACTTTGTATAGTGTCGTGAAAAGGATAGAGAGCAAAGCTAAAAAATTTGTGAAGGTGAACAGAAACACATGCAGCAAACACCTGAGAATTATTAGAATTCTTTCTTATTGCACATATGGAAACTGCCAAGCTGCCAATACAGAGATGAAAAAAAAATTGCTGATTATTTCTTTTTGTATTACATGAAGATTTTGCAAAAAAATTGTTTTACATATATTTACTATTGCTTTCACTGCCACAATACCTCTTGTGAAGTTCTGGTACTACTATTAGAGGTAGAACTAATATCCCTCACATGCACTAATGATTCTTCTCTCCTCTTTGCAAGAAAACAAATTTTTAAAAAAAGAAGTGTCCAGAGTAGTGTTCTAATTCTGTAGTTTTTTCAACAATGCCTCTACTTTGCTATGCGCTTCTCCTCTCTCCTGTAAGACAGAAAAACTAGTGAATTGTTAGCAAAATTGAGGAGTGTATGACATTCCTTAGCTTCTTTGACTTCCTGGGAAGGTTTCTCTGCTCACCGTCTGTACTGATACACTGTAAAGTACCGCTGTATCTTGTAAGCCATGGTCCTTAAGGTCATTAAAAAATGATTGTGACATTTTGGCACCAATCCTGCAAATTTTTTATGGAGAAAGATCACATATTTTAATTATGATTTATCTTAGACTCTGCAGAAATTGATTGAACACAGTCAATGAAAAAATCCAAATCACTTAACAACATTTGTGTGGAGGGGAATTGAATATCATGAAGCTGCTGCAGAGCACAAAGGAAGAGAGTTGGTATACATGCTGTTCAGAAAAGGGTTCAGAGAGGTATTTTCAAAGATTTTATGCATGTGAAGACAATTGTGATATGCTGATGGATAGCCCCTCGAGGATGAATAAAGGAGAGCTCGCTCCCACTGGTGGTTAAGGCAGAATGGCATTTATTGAGAACACGGCTCCAACTAATACAGGGGTAGGTAAAGAACATTCTAGACGACGGCAGAACTTTGGGAGGAGCATGCAAATCCTCTCCCATCAAAGGAAAGGAAGGGGAAGGTTTGAGCTACATATAGAAATCAGGGGAGGGGGTAACCATATAACCATATATACCTTCACTGAGGCAAAACCGAGCCAATCGGCATGTAGAAATTTAATGAGGGACAAGAAAGATGCCATTTTAACAAAGGGATTTTCAATACATTACATTAAACAGGAAACATAGAACTTGCATATCAACCAGGGAACACGTAACATCCTAACGCTGTCTTAAACTATAACAACATTAACAAAGAGTCCCATTCCAGCTCTTTTTCTTCATCACTTGGCTCTGTTAATCCATTTTATTGTTTCTTTTTGTTAATCCATTTTATTGTTTCTTTTCCATGTGGTGTAGTTGTGTACCCCAACAATATGCTATCTTACATCACTTTTTTTTTTTTTTTTTACCTTTTTTTTCCCCCCTAACTGCTAATTGGTCAGGGTTTATTAGCTGCAATAAGGAGATGAGGTAGTCTAGTAACCTTTAGTAATATGGAACAAGTACCCCCCAGTTTAAAAAAAAAATCTTTAACTGATGTTGGAAAAGGGACAGTGCCAACTCTTTTACTCAAAGCTAGAGAGTGATTGCTCAGTTGTCCTCAAACTGAGTATGTACAAATGTTTACTGTGCCAAAGTAGCTGATAAAACTGATTTTGCTGATTTTGAATGGGCAATACAAAGAATAGACAAAGGTTAGAATATGCATTTATACATTGCTTAACAGTCTATTTTGTCCAGTGTTCCAGTAATATTTCAGTCAACTAACTTGCTCTTTCTCCTGTGATGTCAGAACTGCCTTGACCCTGAATACCCTTTGACCTTACAACTCATCTATGATGTAAAATACCTACTACCCTCAGATAAACTTATGGATGTGTGCATAACATTAAATACATAAAATGTGTAAATGAAAAATATAGAACTATGCCAATGTAAACCCTTACTGAATTGGTATCTCTGCATAATTTCACAAATTGACACCATTTCAGAAAGGTAAGTAGTCTTAAATAAATTCATCCCTGCTCCATTTTACCTTATCCTTTTCCATCTGACAGTGATTTGCATCCAAATCTAACGTTCTACTGACCCCCAACTCCTTATTTCTTCAATAATCAAAGCCTCTATCATTTCATGATTGCTGTACTCCAGATGGCCTCCAAACATCTGTTGTGATTTAACCCCAGCTAGCAACTAAATACTATGCAATCACCAGGTCAGTTCCTCACCATGGGATGAGGGAAAGAATTGGAAGAAATTGGGAGAAAATTCATGGTTAAAGACAGCTTAATATGGAAAGCAAAAGTCATGTACACAAGAAAGCCAAACAAGCACTGCTCAGCAATAACAGAAACATCCCTGTTATCAACCCTGTGTTCCACACAAATCCAAAACATCACCCACCAATTCTTCTCTGTTCGTGAACAACGGGTCTGACAGGGCACCTTCCCTTGTTGTCTCCCTCACCAGCTGTGTCAGGAAGTTATCTTCCACACACTCCAGGTATCTCCTA
>JAWWMP010000132.1:35159410-35192191 GCA_035047865.1 Dendrocincla tyrannina | reverse complement strand
TAGATAGATAGATAGATAGATAGATAGATAGATAGATAGATAGATAGATAGATAGATAGATAGATAGATAGATAATGGTGCTATTTCACAGTTTTTGTTTGCATCCTGGGATAAGCTGGAGAAAATTGCACTGAAGTTGGTGAGAAGGGACTGGAAATTCTATAGAAGAATTTAAGCAGATTTTAGTAATTCATCTATTTTAGCTGTACTAATTTTCTGAAATTATTTTTTACAAGTCATATTTTTGGTTTACGTTTGCACTGTAGGTGGTTACAATCTGTGAAAAGGTATTGGCAACTTGCTGAGAATACAATAGAAGGAAGCTCTACAAACTCTGACAAGAACTTTACAAGAAAACGTAAAGTGAAATCTAAAGTACAAGAACAAAACAAATCATATCATGTTAGACTAGGTGTGTATCACAATATTTTGTAACTAAAAATAACTTTAGTGTGTTTTCTGTAAAAATTTTAATCATGGTCTGCAAACTTGTGTACTGTTTTTGTTTGTTTGTTTGTTTTTTCTTTTAAATAACAACAAATCTTACAGGATTAAATACTTGTTTTTTCAAACAACCAAGTGCAACATGACAATATTTTTCTCTTCACAGTCTTGTATGAAGAAAGATACAATGATTTGGAAAAGTACGTGTGTTCTCTAAAGGGCAGTGATTTTAGAATTGAACATTGTCATCCATGTGCTGCACTAACAGTTAATCATGTAAGCATAATACTGGTGTCAATATTGTTCAGCAACTACTACACTTAGGCAACATGGATTCCATCAAAATTATTTCTGTATTTTTCTTTTGTTTAAACTCCATGCAGATTGAGAGCTATGGTATTCCTTCAGATCTTTCTCTGTCTCCACGAGAGAGCATCCAGCTTTATGACACAATGGCAAAAGTCTGGCGAGAATGGCCAAGGGCACAGGTGTGTATACACAGCTGTGAGCAAAATATATCAAAATAAATAGATGATAAAGGACTAGAGTAACAAAGTAAGAGATTAACATCTCTTTATATTAAGATTAAATATTAATATTTTTCCAGGAGCTAGATCCTGAGGAGTTTGTCTCTTTCAAGAATAAAGTAGTAATAAAAAAAGCAGATGCAAGGAAATATGAACGGGAACTGAAGAAAGAACTAAGTGAATGGATTGTGCTTGGCCAAAGACAAAAGGTAACAGTTTCTAGAGGGCACTTTCTTAAGACAGTGTACAGCTTTAATGTAATAGTAATTATATCTGTTAATATAATTATGGGAGTTTGTCCATATTTGTTAGGTTCAACTGCTGCTTTACTTGAAAGGTAAGCACTATGTGTAGCTTTTCCATAAGCATTTTCAAGGTGATATTTTCACAAGCATTTCTTGAAGTCAGACTTCTGATACTGCTGTGAGAAATCAATTAATTATTCCTTTGGGTACCTCCTACAATTGATAAGGATGTTTTGCTCTTGCTCTGCTCTTTTAGTCTACCTCCTATTTGTTGCTTATATGAGACCTTCTGTGTGACCACAGACCTTATGTATGTTCCCATGTAAAAGAAATTCAAGCAATGAGCTGAAAACCTACTCCTTGTTTGGAGGCCACCTATTCCTGTATCATAAAAAGGAATATGAAAGTAATTAACTGACAAGGAAAAATTAAAAAATACCTGGGAAAAAAAAAAGTTCTTAAAATACGACACTTAGGTGTGAACATATTTCATAATCAGTGTTAGTGATACTTCATAATTTGCACAGTGATTGTAGCCATGAATTCTATTTTGAGCTCTTGCTCAGCTGATAACTTCCAGACCTTTTAGTCTGTAAACTATAAGTGACTATTCCAGTTCTGAATGATTTGAAAAATTTGAACTGATAGAATTTGACAGAGGAAAATGGAGTATTCATATTTGTTAGCCTCCAGCTGGAAGTATCAGCCAATAAAATCTCTGCAAAAATACTACTTTGGTCAGGTGAATGAACTACTGGAGCGTCTTAAGCCAAAACCTGTGGATTGCCCGAAACAGGAAAAGTGGAAACACTTTGCTAACTTTGTTGATAAATTACATGAGATGGATAAGTTGCCTGCCATATTTTTTATGTAAGTATATAGATTTCATGTATTATACATGTATTGTCTATATTCAGAAAAATTAGTATGGAGATAAGCATTGATATGGCTTGCAAATGCCATTTACATGGTATTTATTACCTTTGCTTTAAAAGTGAGGGTCTACAAGCTCTATCAACCCATGTATCTTTATGGCACTAAAGGTTTAGATGAAATAAAACTGGAAGTATTTAATTACCATGTGGAAAGAGTAGAATCCATGCATGATGTCTTAGAAAATTCCAAGAAACTTAATCACATTAAAGTCAGATTCTCAGTTGCTTTGCTCCAGTATAGTCAGTAAAACTTGTGGAAAGTGTTTTCTGTCCATTTAGAGGTGGAAATGATTTATGTAAGGGCAGATTTGCCAGGGAAAAGGGTGAAATGTGGTTCTGTTAATGCATTAATTTGCTACATGATGATGATTCCACTGCACAGATTCTGAAAACCTCATCTTACATCCAGTGACAGCACATCAATCAACCTGGTTTGCATATGAGATGTAATTACATAGTGTCAAACATGCACAACTTCAATTCTACTACAATACCATTATTGTCAGCAATATTGCTAATATTAGTAAATTAGGCATGTACTTCAATGCTGGACTAAGTAAAAATAAGCTACTTATCAGTAAATAGCTACCTAGTGTAGCTATTCTTGGTATTCTTGTATTCTTGGTGTAATAATGCATCAGAACAATCATGTGACTATGGAAAGTTTGCTCATCTCAGTATGAAGCCTTGCCTGTCCTTGTATTAGACACAAGGGTTGACATGTTTATTGCCATTTTGGTTCTCACATGCTGGAAGGTGAAAATTTTGCTCCTGATCTTGGTGACTGATAGATTTGAATGTGAATGTTCTAATGGGTTTGGATGCAACCTCTCTGTATGTGTTGCCAGCATCATGTATAGTTTTAGTTAACATCATCTGCCTGCAGCAAGAGGAATGAAAAAAATTCTTTTTGAGAGTGAAGCTGGAGAAGTCTTCATCCCAATTAAACTCCAAACAGTCCAATACTGAAAAAGCTATGAGGAAGATGAAGAAAGGCAGGAACTGATTCTCAGTTGGGTAATTGAGAAGAATTAAAGCTATAGTTTACTTTATCTGTATGTCCAAGTGACCAACTTAGAAAAACATAGAGTTGAGCATACTTTCTATAGATAATTTATTGGTAGAACCGTTTTACCAATCAGTTTTGTAATAATAGCTGTTTGAAAGTGAATGTGGACTATGAGTTGGGCATGGAATAGGGATAAGCTTCTAATGTTTAGATTCTAACTGTCACAGATAAGGCTCACTGAATACTATTGTAAAAGCATTATATATAAATAAAAACTGTAATGGAGTTCACCTAACTAATGTATATTATACATTGTTTGCTTCAAGATTAAACATCCATTCAGTGGAATGTGGAGCTCTGGCTGTATCCTCCAATTTGCTGGAAAAACAAAAAAGTGTGCACGGTCCAGATCCTGAGAGGGAAGAAGAACAATTAAGGGAAGAACTAAGAAAAGTGACCAAAATGCTAAAAAAATACCCTCAGTAAGTATTAAAAATACCCTCAGTAAGTATTGTGTATTATGACAGAGAGTAATTTTGTGCTAACTTCTCTCTGGGGATTGCACCATTCAGCAGCATATCCATCTAGCTTGCAGTATAGTAGTCCTGTTCTTCTTTGCGCTCTAGTACCCTGTGCTTTTGGAGCAACTGAGTGGTGGGAATCAGTCAGCAGTACCTGCAAAGCCAGGCAGCAGCAAGATACCAATGTTGCTGGCACTAGGTGAGGTGCTGGCACTACAACAGAAGAATCAAAGAGAGACCTGAGAATATGGGATTGGTCAGTTTGGAATAGTTAGATATCAACATATCAGAACAGCTGTTTTCCCAAACAGCAGATTTAGTCATGCAGCTTTTAAAAAAATTGTAGCATTTGATCCTGGTGCTTGGTCAGTCACTGTGGGAGAATATTTTCGTAGTTTAGCCCCACCAGGATGGTGGATCTATGAAATACAGGTTCATTTAGCTGGAGAGATCCTATTTGAATATTTGTCAGCCTTTTGCTTGGATTGTACTGTATTTGTTTCCCCCTTAAACTTTAATTTTATTGATTTTATCATCATAGAGTACAGATTTTTGTAAGACATTTGGCAGTGAAATATGGCTATAGTTATCAGGAATGTCAGGAACATAAAACGTCATGGTTTTGCCCTCCTAATGATGACAATTTACAGTGAATTCTTTGGACAAAATATCATGGAAGAATGAACCTAGCTGACTTTAATAGTAGAAAGTGCAAATTTTAAAGGAATTTAGACACATATTTAGACATTGATGTACCTTGAAAATCTGCCTTTAAATAGTTTCCCCTCCTCTCATCTTCAAATCCTGTCCTAAATCCCTAAAGTCACTGACATTATTGGCAGTAAATCCATTACATTTCTCTTCTAATTCTTTTATGAAACCTAGCTAGCTTACAAATTTCCTAATTGAGGTACTTGTATTCTCTGTCTTTATATTCCTTAATTTTAGCATATCACCATAACTCCTCCTCTCTACTTCATTCCAAGTTACCTGCAGTTTTTCATATGAGTCATGATAAAATGAAGCTGTTAGCAGTATCAGTAGATTTACATTAACAGATCTACCTACAAGGTTGAGCCTACAGTTTAAAAGGGAATGAGCTTGCATCTTTCTGTACCCAAATAATATTTTGACGTGGAGAAAGTAATGTTCTTAATTGTATATTATATACAGGGATACCAAAAAATTGAGCCCTTCTAAAATGAAGAATATGGAACTTCTTTTGACTAAAAAAACCCAGTTCGAAACAAGGCTTAAAACACTAACTACTGTTCCTTCTATGTGTACTTATGCTGATCATAAAGCAGTGGATGAAGATGTAAGTAATAATTCTAACATGGTTTTATTTTCGTATGTCTAAAATTCATGAGTTCATGCATAAATGTGTAAAAAGCACATAATGATGCAACAGTATTCATTGACTTCAAGATATATTCTGAATATCTCCATTTAAATGCAATTCCAATCCTAAATAACTTTATTTTTAAGATGTATGGATAACTTTCATTCTCTCAGAAAAAAGGTGTTGAATTGTTCTTGTGATAGGAGTCCTGGCATGTATAATGCAGTTAATAAATTTCCATGAACTGTCAGCAATGCAGTTCTATTACTTCTTGATTTGACTCCTATGTTTCTGAGAGTCATTAGCATAGTTTGTGTACTTAACAAAAGATTTTTGAGACCTTCATATCTTGTAAAAATACTAAATAATTAATTTTTTTTAGACTCTAAAAGTTCCGGTCCTCAGAAAGCAAAGTTTTCTTTGCTATTCAATATGTTTATGATAGTAAATAAAAGTGCTTGGATAGCAAATAAAAGTAAATAGAAGAGCTTGGATTTGTCATCATAATGAAGCTACTGATGGTATCCATCCAATTATGAAGACCTTGGTCTTCAGGCTCACTGAAGATCATAAACAGCTCTATTTCCCTCTAGTGCTTAAAATGTCATTAGAGAAGATTTTTTTTTTTTAATTAACAACACCTGGTTATGCTTCATACTTGTGGTTAATACTTAACACTTCTTTTTATTTGTAGACTTTGAAGAAGATTTTTCATCGTCTTAGATCTGAGAGAAGAGGTAATCTGCAGCAAATGATGGCACAGAGGGGAATTGGGTATCATCATGCATCTATGACCATTAAGGAAAGACAAGCAGTGGAGATGCTTTTCAGGCTGGGATATTTGAAGGTTGGTAAATTGGTATCAGTTCTTTTTTTTCATTTTTTTTTTTTTTTAGTCTTAGTTTCTCTATACGTTTAATTTAAAAATATAGTGTCCCTTTCACCAGTGGTAAAATATGTTTCCAAACAAATAAACTATTTGAATAGATAGCTGTAGAACTTCATTTGTAACTAAGAATTTCTATCCTTCACATTAGCATATCATAGAATCATTTAGGTTGGAGAATACCTTTAAGGTCACTGAATCCAACTGTTATGCCAATACTTACAAGTCTACCACTAAACCATGTCCTTAAGCACCACATCTATACGACTACTAAATATGTCCAGGGATGGTGACAACCACTTCCTTGGGCAGCCTGTCTTGATGCTTCACAAACATTCCAGTAAAGAATTTTTTTTATAATATCCAATCTAAACCTTCCCTGGTGCAACCTGTGGCCATTCCTCTTGTTCTGTTGCTACTTGGGAGAAGAAATTGACCCTCACCTTGCCCTCAACCTCCTTTCTGGCAGCTGTAGAACCAATAACTTCTCCCCTCGGTCTTGTTTTCTCCAGGCTAAACAACCCCAGCTCCTTCAGCCACTCTTCATAAGACTTGTGCTCCCTTAACCAGCCCCATTGCCCTTCTCTGGACACACTCCAGCACCTCAGTGTCCTTCTTGAGGTGAGGGGCTCAGAACTGAACACAGGACTTGAGGTGTGGCTTCACCATTGTTAAATAGAGAGGGTCAATCACTTCCCTTATCCTGCTGGCCACACTATTTCTGAATCAAGCCAGGATGCCATCGGCCTTCTGGGCCACCTGAGCACATGCTGGCTTATGTTCATCCAGCAGCCAACCAGCACCCCCAGGGCCTTTTCTACTGGGCAGCTTTCCAGCCAGTTTTCCTCCAGCCTGTAACATTACATAGGGTTGTTGTGACCCAAGGGCAGGATCTGGCCCTTGGCCTTGTTGAACCTCATACAGTGGCCTTGGCCCATTGATCCAGCCTCTTCAGATTCCACTGCAGAGCCTTCTTACCTTCCAGCAGATCAGCATTCCTGACCAGTGTGATGTCATCTGCAAACTGACTTAGGGTGCACTCAATCCCCTTGTCCAGATCATTGTTACAGATATTAAACAAGGCCAACCCTGATACTGAGCCCTGGGGAACAACCACTAGTAACCAGACACCAGCTGTATTTAAGTCCATTCACCACCCCCCTCCAAGCCTGGCCATCCAGACAGTTTTTCACTCAGTGCACCCATCCAAGCCATGGGAAGCCAGTTTATCTGGGAGAATGCTGTGTGAGACACTGTAAAAGGCTTTATTAAAGTCTTGGTAGACAATTTTCACAACCTTTCCCATATCCACTAAGTGGTGACTTCACCTCTATGGCAAGGTGACACCTCTCTATACATGGTCTTGCTATTAAAGACTGAGGCAAAGAAACATTAAGTGCCTCAGCCTTTTCCTCATCCTTTGCCTTCATGTTTCCCCAGTACTCAGTAAAGGACGGAGGTCCTTGTTAGTCCTTCTTTTGTTTCTAATGTATTTATAGAAACATTCTTTTTGTCTTTTACTGCAGCAGCCAGCCGAATGTGCTTTTGTTAAATGAACTCTCTAGGATTATTATATATTGCACTGTTTTCATGAAATATTTCAATTTGTGTTCAATTTAAATATTATTTCAATTTATTTTTTATTTCAATTTTCATAATAGATGTGGTATAAACTTTCAGGATGCAAAAGTGTAATATGCAAATGTAATAACAATATGAATTACACTAAAGAGTGAAATTGCTGTATGTTCATAGCTCTAGTAAATTCACCAAATTAAAGTTTACACATATGAGAAGTTACAGGAAAATTCCTGTGTATTGCCATTTCTAACAGATATACTTATGTTTGCTATTTTATAGGTAGTCACAGCTACTTCATCTCTTGCTCTAGGAATCAACATGCCATGTAAATCTGTTGTCTTTGTTGAAGATTCTGTCTTTTTAGATGCCTTAAATTACAGACAGGTATGGAAACAGAACACCCACTTTTTATTACAGAAACAGTATACAGGTATCTCATCACACACAAATTCAGAAAAAAACCCCATCTTTTCTTTTGCATATACTTCTGGATATGTTCTGAGTTTTAGCTGTTCATTTTGGTAAAAATAATAGTTTAACTAAGGTAATTTTGCCAATGTTTCAGAACTGCTAGCCCACAAATAATGTGTGTAGTAAAAAGACCTATCAGCAATTAAAACATTACAATTGCTGAGTGAAGTAAAGGCATGTATTTGGCTTTTAGGTATGGAAGCTGGAGAGACAAAAGCTGTTTTGTTCTAGCCAGGGTTTTACAGAATGTGAAAAATACACTGTAAGAACATACAGTGGGGAGGTAATGATGAAAGGAAAGATTGTTGACTTGATTATTGGGGACATTTGAGTTTCCTCCATCTTGGAAGTGAAACTCCACACAATGCAACAAAGCAGTGTGTAGGTGAGGTTGCAAATGCAATAAAGCAGAATGTCTCTACTCGTGGCTCACTCTACAGAGGGGTGGGCTGAGAGATGCTAACCTCTTAATTAGAACCTGTTTGCTACTCTTGTGCTACTTTTCAAATCTGTGGTCATACAGGCCATATACTGTAGATGGCCACACCTAGCAGGTAGCTATCAGAGTCAGTGTGAGTGGATCCCTACAATACCTGGGCCTGTGTGCATCTTCCTTCTGCTGCACATATATATATGACTCCAGCTTCGTCACATCATCTGGTATGAGGGCTGAGTCCCTACAATGGACCAGACAAAGAAAAGGTGATCTGAGTAAGAGAACACATTCTTAGGAAGGTTCTCCCTACTCCTTCTTTATATTCTCTGCTTTTTATTCATTCTGAGACTACCTCTACTCCAAATCTACTTTGAAATTATTCAGAACTAAATGTAACTTGAAAACAAGGTTGGTGTATAGATATAAATAAAGTTAAAACTTTCCTTGAGGAAAAATAAATTTTAAAATTACATTTGAGAGAATGTAAGTATCCTGGCCAGTGTTTAGTCTTCTATTAAGTTTGAAAGTTCATATTTAAAAAAGTAAAGAAACACACCACATTTGTAAACCATCTAGATTTGAGATACAACGTATTTGGCATACATTATTTTAATAATTCTGCATAAATGCTTTATTAAGACTATATAGATGGTATATACGAGTTAGGTATGTTTTATTTAAAAATTAATAATGTTATTAATAATAGAATTAATAAATATTTTGTTCTTAGATGTCAGGACGTGCTGGAAGACGGGGACAAGATATGATTGGAAATGTGTTCTTCTATGACATCCCATTGCCCAAAGTTGAAAGACTTATCAAATCCAATGTACCTCAGCTGAAAGGCCATTTTCCTCTGACAATTTCCTTAATATTGAAACTCATGATGTTGGCTGCGAAGGCTGATGACAAAGCAGATGCTAAAGCAAAGGTTTAATATTTTTTCCTTAATGTCAATATAATGAAATTATATTGTTTCCTTAAGATGAGCAGAAAGTTAGGCACTTCAGAAGTAAACAGCCTGCCCCAAATGAAATCCTATACTCTGCTATACTGCTTCTAGTACCTGTGCTGTCTTCTCCACAGTATTCTACTGCCCATTGTCATGCATTTATTCTTTGCAATAAATTTTATCATCAGAAAGATTGCCACTAGGAGGAAGGCAATTTTATCGACTGTTGTTCTATGCAATATTTGCATTAAACTGGAGAAACAGCAAGTCTTCCAATATTTAAAATTTTAGCTGTATTTGAAGAAAAGATGTGAATGTGGATTTCCATAGGGAGGATGGGTGCTATGAAATGCTATCTCAGTTGAAAAAATAAAAAAAGCCTATATATTACTCACTTGTTTAAATACATATATTATCTGTAATCAAAGAATTCTTATTCTTGCCATTTAATGCAGTAAGTAAACAACGCATGACGATTGGTCATGAGATTGGTCATTGGTCAGAGACGTTCTCTTGTAAGTGTTAAGGAACTCTTATGTCCAGATGATCTGGTTTTTACATCCACTTCAGTATATAGACATTTGTTTTCAAGAACTCACTGAATGAATTCAGACATAAGTCTTCTTAAGATAACAAAGGATATTGGTAAACTTTATTGTTAAATATTTATTATGTTAAAAAGGTATTATAATGAAAGGAGCAATTTCAAAACTTCCTGGGTTTAGTTTACTGATGTTTAAATCCTTGTCTTTTAGATCTCTATATGAATTTAAAGTAATTAGCTTTACAAACCTCAGCATAAATTTTGAAAATAAGTACACATTTGACAGACAGAAGATAGACTTTTGCACAAGCATTTCCAAAAGTTAAGCATTCAGTTTACATAAAGTTTATATAACCCCCACACAGCATTTTTTATCCTGAGAACAAATTGATGAAATAGAGCATAAAAGTCAGATATTCATTTTTTTCCTCCCTACAACATTCCTTTGGATTTCTGATTTCAGGGTTTTTTTTACTTTCTTTTGCCTTTTTTTTTGACCAGGCTTTGTCAGTGTTGAAGCATTCATTGATATCATTCAGAAAAGAAAGATATGCCGAGATATTAAAAATGTATTTTATGTTTTCCTTGCAATTTCTTATCAAAGAGGTAAGTTTTAACTTGTTCCCATAAAGAATAGTTCTTTTTAAATGTACAGATTCTTATTTGTTTGTGTTAGTATGCTTTCATTTAAAGAACCATATATCTTTTATTCCATAGCAATCTGCTATTTCTTTCTGTTACAAACTTAAGGAAACTGATAAAATTTGAATGTCTTAAGTCTGAGGTTAATTCTGAGCTACTGATGTTACGGAATAAATTCCACAGGCAAAGTCTGTAAAGTTACAAATGTATTAGTAAAGTTAAGAGTTGTGCATTTATATTATATATGAAAATGCATGCATGTGAAATGATAGGGGTTTAAAATATACTAAGGATGACATGATTTCCAAAATGCTGAGAGAAATTATATCTCTAACAAAAGTTTAGGAAGTAGGTCTTAAATAAGACTGCAAATTAGTTGTACATCTCTCCATAGTAGTAGTTTAAGTTTGATAGATACCATTTTGGAAAATTTTTATGCATGACTCCATTTTGACTTACAGCTGAGAACTACAGGCAGTAAGAGACATCAGTAAAGTGATTACATTAACAAACCACCTGTGCCCAGGTTTCCCAGTCCTGCTCCTAGTAGGAGCCCTAGGCCATATTTCTGCCTCCTGTTCTGGTTTTCTGCAGTGTGTGATGATTCTCTGGATACTCTGTACTTTCTTACAGGGAGTAATGCAGAGTGACCTCTGATAGGAGAGCTGTGCTGGAATTTATAGCCTTTAAAGGAGTTTTACTCCATGAGTTTGCCCTGTTACTTTTTAAAACTATATAAGCCTCTAGCATCCAAACATTTTGTAGCAAAATATTTGACAGGTCACTGCTTGCTCTGCTTTTAGCCTGTCAAATATTTAGGTTAATATTTTTTTCTTAAACACAAGTTACATCAAGTCTTACTTTAATGACTGTTATTCCTATTTCATTTGCAACGTGATCTAAATCTCAGGTAAAAATCTATACTTGGACAAATTCTTGCCTTTCAATGTAAATTCAATAGTCTCAATAGGTACCTATGCATAATGTTGAAAGGCTGTTCTTCTGAATATCACAATTTTATATTTTTGGCATAACTGATTTAATCTTTTACAGCTAAGCATTTTTTTTTTTTTGCTTTCAAATTAAATAGGGCTACTTGGATCAAGAATGTAGCCCCACAGGATTTGCTGGACTTGTGACACGCTTGTACTATCATGAACCTTCAAATTTTGTTTTAGTAAGCTTTCTTGTGAAAGGTTTATTCCACAAATTGTGCCAGCCAATTAAAGGTAAATAATACTCCGTGCAGCTACATTGCAATCTATGGCAGGCTCTGTAACCCCAATGATTCTTGGTACCTTGTTGCTGCCACATTTTGCTTGCCTCGCCTTCATCTTCAGATCCTTGGCCTCTTGCCTCTACACACTCGGCTTATGCTTATATTTCTGTCTGAGTAAGCCAAGGTGCCAGAGTACTGGTATCATGAACTTATATTTGCTGTTTGTGAAACATTCTGATGAAGTAAAAATTAATGCCATGTATAGAAAAATTAATAATTCTGACTCCAGAGTGAGATTTGAGTTCCATGTAGCAAATAAAATGGATGACTACTCTGAATATCAACAAATTAAAAAAGTACTACTAATGTCTCATTACCTGAGTTAAATTCATTCTATGCACTGAGATATAGTACAATATGTGAACATATATGGATACAGTAATGATTTGTACATACTATTAGTTGCTTAGTTATCTGTCACGATCTACTACTATCTATTTTGTATCTAGTGAGTTGATCTTTATCCAACAGTTTTTCATAACCTCTGTCATGACAGTGGCAGCTGTCAAAGAAACTCCTGAATGGGAGTTGCTTATTGTAAGCAAAAAACCCCAAAAAACAAGAAACTTTTTTTTTTACACTTTCATATTTAACTCAAATACTTTCTGTTTTGACATAGGCTCAACCGTTTTTTCAGAAGATGTCCTGGAAAAGCTAGTTCTCATTCTAGCAAACTTGTTTGGGAGAAAGTATCTTCCAGCCTGCTCAATGAAATACAAACGCAAATTTTCCCAGTCAAAGGTAGAGAAAGTATTTGCCTTTACTGTAACTTGTGTACCACTTCAACGAACTTGTTTCCTTTTGTGAGTTAGACTAATGTCATTATGGGAGCGTGGTGCTGCCTACCCAGATGCTCTCTTACTCCTCCATCTCAGCAGGTTGTGGGACAAAATTGTATGGAGGAGCTCGTGGGTTGCGACAAGAAACAGGGAGATTGCTTACCAGTTATGGTCAAGGGCACACCAGCCTTAACTTGTGGAAAATGAAATCGATTTTCTGCCAACTAAAATGGACTTTGGTAGTGAGAAACAAAAAAAATAAGAATTTCAGTACCACCTTTTCTCACCTCTGCCATCCCTAGGCTCAACTTTACTACCTCATTCCTGATTCCTTTACCTCTCCTCCACCCCAAGCAGTGATGGCTGATGGGAAATGAGAAATAAGTTGTGGTCTATTCTTAACAGTTTTCTCTGCCACTCCTTGCTCATGCCATGTCACTCCTGCTCCAGTGTGAGTCCTGTCTGTGGGCTGCAGCACTTCAGGATAAACCTGCTTTAGTGTGGGCTCTACATGGGCTCTAGTTCTTTCAGAAAACATTCAGCAGCTCTGGTGTGGGGTCCCTCACAAGCTGCAGTGTGGGTATGTGCTCTGGCATGGTCCTCTCCACAGAGATGGCTGCAGGGAAATCTCTGCTCCACTGTGCTCTCCTCTACAGACTGCAAGGGAATCTCTGCTTCATTACCTGGAGCAAGTCCTCCCCCTTCTCACTCCGCAAGAATTTTGTCTCTACCTAGGGAGCTGAAGCTTTTTATGACACATACCAATGACACAGAAGCACACCAGTGTGTTCTGTTGTACATGACTTACGGCTTTTTCAAAAAATGGGACAGTATTAGTAGGATGAGCATTACCATCAGTTTGCACAAAGTTAACTCACCATGGGTGCAGGCAGAAAAGTGACATACTTGTAATGTTCTGCTCTTGGCTCTTCTATGCAAATGTTGGAGGACACAGCTATGGCTAAAACAGCAAAGGAAACTTCTTCCATATTAACCTGTTTATGTGGCCAGTTTCCAGCAAGCATTACAGGAGAAAAAAATGTTATTTATTTCTGAAAAGTGGTCAGTCATGTAGGACGGATTACTGGACTGTTGTGGGTCATAGCAGCCATCAGTCTGTCATGTTGGCCAGGAAACTTGTTGAACTCTGAGACAGGCAAAACGAGATCTGGGAAAGGCAGCCCTTCAAAAGTTCACTTACAGGTAGATAGAAACACCTTTAGTAAAGCTGTTTGCCGAGTACTCTGTAAAGAATTTTATACCTACTGTTTATCTTCCGTGCATTTTCTGCTTGAAATTCATGTTCATCTTTAAGATCTGTTAATTCTGAATGTCCAAGCAGTCTGACAAGCTGGGTAAAGTCTGAAACTGTACTCTTTCCTTCTACCAATATGCTACGTGTGTGCTAATACTTTATGTATCGACCAGTGTAGACCTGACACTTTTGGACTAATCACGTACATGTAACAATAAACTGCATGTTATTTAAGGTCTTCCTTGAAGATCTGCCAGAAGACTTTGCAGCTGCTGTAAATGAATACAACACCAAAGTACAGGAAAATTTTGCTAATTTTCTTCTGACAGCTGCCAAACTGGCTGATATGGAAGAAGAATACAAACTTCCGCTGTCAAAGACAGGTACGAAGTGAAAAAAATAATGCATATTTATAATTTGTGAAAGTGATTGTATTCGGAAATTTAGGTTAATCCTTATGTTGTAAAGAAAAAAAATATGATGAGATACAGTAACAAAGAGCTACAATTCCTGTTTCACTTTCGTTTTATGAGCATTATCAATTATATTGTATGTGGCAGAAGTTTTGAACAGAGAAAGGATTATTTTAGTTGCTGTTCTTCCGTTATTCTGTCAGGGAAATAAAAACCAAAGGGATTTTTTTTATAAAAGAAAAAATATATTAAGTAAAATTATTGAATAAAAGCCTTTTTCTCTGATCCTCACTGCATTTGCAGATCCTCAGATGCCTAGAATACTTGAATCGCTTTCAGAATCTTACCAACGACTAGATTTTCAACATCTGAACAGTCTTAAGGTTGAAGTATCAATTGAAGAACATCACACATTTTTTTTTAAATCAACTGGCTTACTTATGCCAATAAATGATGTTCAATAAGAACACAATATGAAAAACAAGACTATAAAATTAGCAAGCAATATAGATTGCAACTGGGTGAAAAATATTTAGCTACTGCATAATCTCAAGTTACTTCCCGAAAGAGAGATATAAGAGCTATGCTATCCCATTGCCTAGCTCCTCTGAAAATTAAAGATGCTTTCAAAAATACTATCTTTGCAGTATGAAAGCACTACAAATGTAGGACATATTTTATTCTGTCCTTCAGTGTAAGGCAGAATAAAAGAGGATGGTAAATTAAGTCTTCTAATAGAAACGTTGCCGTTGTCTTTGGCATAACTTCAAGCTGTTAGCAATTTTGGCTACAGATAAGTCAAGAAGAAAGGTTTAAGTTCCAAGGCCAGCATTGAGACATAATAATTCTTAACCTTAGAAAGCTCTTTGTTATCCACTATAATCACCTGCAGAGAAGCTCCTAAGAACAAAATAAGCAAACATCTATTAAAAAGGATTTAAGTTTGGAAGAATTAACTCTATTTTCTATTATTATCTACTGCACTGAAAACTTCTAAACTGAAAATTCTACTCTAGATTGCTGAAAGGGAGTTTGTGTCTCAGTAGCTTATGTTGTGTATGAAACTTCTTGTCTAGATTTTTCATCTCAGAATTGGTATGGCTCTGAACTAGCATTTTATTTGATGGACAACACCAAAAGCATATCTGCCGTCTCACCTTTTGCCTGTTTATCTGGAGTGGTTGATAAGGATCTGTTTCATGGGGAGATCATTAATAAAGTAAGTAATTTTTTCACAAGGGCAGAATTTCATTTGAGTTCAATAAAGTATTTTTTTAATAACAATAATCTTCCCTCTGTTTAATATGATGGCACTATTTACAAGTGTCACTCTTTAGGAGAAATAATTTGCAAAGCGAAAATATAAACAGCCAGCACCTAGTAGCACCACACTGGCACAGTGCAAGAAACACAGAACAGATTGATGTAGGAAAAAAATATAAATATCTTGCTTTCTTGCAAGGTCTATTGCTTTTGACTCAGACAAGTAAAATACTCTAAAATTTCAAACCATATCCCCAGTTTGTTTTCTCCATGTCAGGAGTTTTCATTGTTTTTAAATCAACCACACAGTAGGCTCAAGGATCCTAGCAAAAGGATGCATTATGGCACTGACTGCTTTGTAACTAGGATTGTGTTAGATAGCATATGAGTTAGCTTAATTCTAATAATATACATTAACATGTTTAATGTCAACTTACATTTTCCTGTGGTCTTCTACATGGGCTTTGCAGTATTAGCGAATTATCACAACTCCTAATTCTGTAATAGTAAAAAATTAAATTCCTACAACTGGGGATTTGAAATTTATCTTCATCCTTAAAATGTTCCGTGTTTAAGTGTGATTAATGAATTCAAAGCATCAGTGAGTCTTAATAAATGATCTATGTATATGGAAAAATCCTAATCTAAAACTCAAGAGAAATCAAGTTGCCTAGTCAAGCTTTAAATTACTCAGAACATCCCAGAGCTACACTAGCAGTTTAAGTCACTTTACTAACAAACTCTTGTGTTTATAGTCTTACTTGTACTTACACAGGTTTTTGGAGTGGATTAGAAGTGTAGAATGTTTCAGCTGTGGATCTCAAGGTTTAGGTTTGACAAAATAGGCATATAAACAAAACCACAGTATCTATTCTGTTATTTTTTTTGCTTGTTTTAGGCTGTCTTACGTTCTCTTGGAATTAATATCACAAACTGCCCCCTGCTTTATTTGAACAAGTATGATAACCAGAGAAAGAAGAGGCCACTCAATGCATATATACTGGACTTTTATAAGCATGGTTCCTTGACTGCACTGACAACCGATAACTGGTATGTAGTACCATTTATAATACTGTTAAACAGCAGCATTGTTTACAATATAGTACAAAAGTTCATCTTCTTGGTTTTAAAGCCTTCTCTCTCCAGAATTTAGGGATGAAATAGCTATTAAATCTGGTAAGATTAGTTGAATGTTTTAATAAGAATAAAACAAACTGAAGTCTAATGGCAATGACTGTAAAATATTTTCTGGCTATTCAAAGTAGGACCATCATTAATTCACCCTTTAATCTGTTTCTGTATTATTTAACCAATCTCTTGACATCTCTCTACTACTATGTTACCATCTTCTGGTCTACTGCATCAGACATCCTCATTTCAGGGTTCCCTGTTCCTATCATTGTGAAGAAATAAAAATAAAAAACCTGACAGTTCTGACGAGCTAGTCAAGCTCTTACACTTGATACAGCTCCTAAAGAGTATCTTTGACACCCTTTCACCTCCTAATTAAGCAATTTATAAACTTCATCAATCTTCTCAGAAGCTAAATTTGCTCTTTCCATTTACAGTCGTGTTGTCCTCTTCAAACTTTTAGAGATGCATTTGCTGAATGTGATGTCTTATTTATCATTATCGGTTTTGCCTTTGATTCTCATTGGCCTTCTGTAAACTCAGTCATTAAATCCATCTCCCTATAAAATGTCTAGCTTGCAGTTGTCCATGAAGTTTTATTCACATAGCTGTTTTATTCTCAACCTTGTCTCAGAAAAGCTCAACCACAGGCTCCCTCTCTCAACTTCTCTTATCAAGTATCTTTATTTTGTCTGTATGCTCATAGCCAGTAACATTTGAGTAAGAGAATACCACCTCACCCTTGGGTTACTGCTGAGAGCATAGAATATCATCTGCTTTTTTGTAAGCTCTTGAAAGCAGATTCTAATCAGAACAATTATAATACACATTCCATGCACTGTTATGGTTACAATAGTTTGGCATTAATGCCACATTATTGAGACACGTGGAAATGCAGAATCATATTCTTTGACTCTATCAAGCTGATCTAGCAAAAGATATCCATGCCCATAGCAGGGGAGTTGGGACTATAGAATCACAGAATGGCCTGGATTGAAAGGGGCCTTTAAGATTATTAGTTCCACCCACCCTGCCATGGGCAGGGGCACCTTCCACTAGACCAGGTTGCTCAAAGCCCTATCAACCTTGCCTTGATCACCTCCAGAGATGAGGCAACCACAGCTTCTCTGGGCAACCTGTTCTAGTGCCTCACTACCCTCACAGTAAAGAATTTCTTCCTAACATCTAATAGAAACCTACTGTTTTTCAGTTTGAAGCCATTCCCCTTTGTCCTATCAGTGCAGTTCCCGCTGAAGAGTCCCTCTCTGGCTTCCCTGGAGCCCCCTTCACACACTGGAAGGTTGTTATGAGGTCTCCTCCATGGGACCTTCTCTCCTCCAAGCTGAACAGCCCCAATTCTCCCAGTCTGTCTTCATAGGGGAGGTGCTCTAGTCCCCTTATCAATTTTGCAGCCCTCCTCTGGACTTGCTCCAACAATTCCATGTCCTTCTTAAGTTAGGGACCCCAGACCTGGATGTGGTACTCCAGCTGTGGTCTCACGAGAGCAGAGGGCAGACTCACCTCCCTTGACCTGCAGGCCATGCTGCTTTTGGTGCAGCCCAGAATGCATCTGGCTTTCAGGGATGTGAGCACACATTGATGGGTCTTCTTCATTGGTAGAAAGCTTATACAATCTCCTGCTCAGTTTAGCCAAGCAGATTCATCTGAATTATAGTGTTCCAGTTTACACAACCGAATTTATCAAAGGTGAAAGAGTTACAGTACATATCCATTTATTTTTTCTCTTTCTTCAGGTTAAATGAAGGAGATGCTTACTATGCCCTCAAGGATTTTTCAGTCCTCATTAAGTCTATTGGGTATGATAAACTTGTGCTTTCTAGAATACAATATATATTTCATTTTAAAAGCCACTCAAAATGGAACAATGCTCACTTATTTTTTTTTTTTTTTTAAACCAGAAAAAGTCTGACTGAACTGTGTGACGATCCAAATGATAATGTTCTACTGGCATTTAAACAACTGGGTGAAATCTATGAAGAGAAACTGAAGAGAGTTACCTAAAAAACAACCAAAGCACGAGTACATAATACTCTCACCACACATATAGCAGCCTTTAGGTTAGAAAGTTACCAGATCTGAGTTATCAAGTAAAATTTCAGAATAAAGTTTTAGTTAATAATCAGTATTAGTAACAGAAAGTTTACTTAGGAAGTTAAGCTTTACAAATTGACATTTTAGCAGCTCTAATGTCAATAATTGTTTTTAATAGATGACAAAACAAAGTTGTTGTACATTATTTTTCAGTTGTGCTTTCTTTTTCAGTGGTATATATGTTAAGATAGCTCACAGATACATACTGAACAAATGCCACAGTTCTGGCAGCTGGTGTGATTAGGCTCTCAGTAGGACAGTACTAGAAACTTTCAGCTCCTTTGTGAAGGATGTTCAGCAATTATTTTGGCAGTTATAATAAATTGTTCTATTTTCCACGGTTTCTATTAAATCATGAAATAGTATTTTCATGAACCATTACAAAACGGTAAAAAATAAAAGTTTTTAAACTCGTCTTCAGGTTTTGTTTACAAAATTTTAATTATAGAGGGGGCTTTATACCAGAACAAAAAAGTCTGATTAATAAAAAGTTCCAACCATATGTAGAATTGCTTCATTTTTCATCTCTTGTATTAAGAGTCAGAAAGATCCAGGACACTTATAGCATACCTGTCAAAAAATATGTGTTATAAAAATTATTGAGTTTAGTAAAATAGGCTTTCTGAGTTATTTCCTCGGTGTTTTGGTTTTTGTTGGGGTTTTGTTTTGGTTTTGATTTTTCTGGAAAGAGCAAAGTTTTCAGCAGTATTTTCATACCAATGCTTCAGTTTAATACTACCTTTTCATTTCCCTGTAATCTGAAAAAATACACGCACATACCTACATTTAGATAATGTAGGAAAATGAAGCTTTGGCAACAGTCCTCATCATCACACAGAATTTTATAGTAATGACCAAGGTAGTGATGTAAGTTATTCTCTACTGATAATAAGCAAACCTATATTAGGGACAACTCTAAGTCCCATTTCTTTGGATTGGCTCTTGTGTGTTCATCCAAGATCACAAACTGTCTTGTTTCTGGCCAGGACAGGGTAAATTTTTGCAGTATCCAGGAGGCAACATGGCTAAGACATGGAGATTATTCATACCAACTCACATCTTCTTCTGGGGACAGGGGAAGGGCTCCCTTCCAGGTCAGGTAGCCTGAGAGGGAGCAGTCATGGATTGTCTATTGTCATGGGATTTCCATGTGAATCATTCATCTCTTTCTTGTACCTTGTCACGAGTATTGTTGCTGTTACTGTTCATTTTCTTTTCTCATTGCTGTAAATTATTCTCATCTCAACCGTGATCTTTGCCTTTTGTGCATCCAGTTTTCCTCTCCACCCCACCCCAGGGAGGGGTGCAAGCAAGCAGCACATGGTTTGGAGAGTCTCAGCAGGGGGACTGAATTGGAGAATACTATTCCTAAACCACAGTAGCCTTATGTGGCACCCAACATATGGCATAAAGGGTTGAGATAACAACAGATCTGACCAGAGATGGTTAGAAACAAATTTGATGTAAGCATTTGTTGTGTTAGGCACAGAGCCACTGGTCACAATGTTGTTTGGTCTGTTCATGTGGGTGTAGTACCTAATCCTGTATATGTTTCAGTATATGCACTATGTGCCCATCACGGTACTCTTTTTCAGAGCGGGGAGAGGGATCAGGATAGCTTTGTTGATGTACTCTGCATTATCACTTTATGACACAATAACATCAAGGGCAATGAGGGTCGCTGGGGATGAGTGTTCAGTGCTGCTGTCCTACCCTGACCTTGGGTGTTACCAGAGGGGGAGAGGGGAGTGAGGGAGCAGCACTGTGGTTTGGAGAGTCTCAGTGGGAGCACCATTCCTAAACCACAAAGTCTCTGAGATCTCTTTAGGCAGCATCAAACTCCATGCAGTAGGAGTAGGAGAAAACATGGATGTAGTGAGGTAGTGATGATGAGATACCATCAACTAACCTAAACTCTGTTTTCATTTTAGGTCTTTTAGTGTATGAAACAAAATTATGACAGAAATGTAACATAGTAGTAGAAAATACTATTTTAACTCTGCTTGGAAAAAATCCAAAACTACTCAAATTATTCTTTCCTATTGGGCAAATCATTCACAAATCTTGCACAACTGTTCTTCAATTAGAGTAGAAGCGACCTCAGACCTTTCCGTGTTCATATTTTCTGATATAAATGGAATAATCTTTTTTTAGGCAAGACACAATTGACCCAGGAATAAAGTCAGAAATTGATCCTATTGTGTTCTCAGTTATTTGACCACTTAGCACAAAATCTGGGTGAATACCAAACTTGTTAGATTCTAATTTTATTTGCCAAAGACTGTAATGTCTCTTAAAGCATTAGTAACAGCAATCAACATTTCACTTTCAATAATGTACATAAAAAGAATCTCACTCCTGTTATGGCTTTTAGGAAGGAGTCAACAATAAAAGATGACCAAACAACTAAGTCAAAATGAACAAGGAAGCAACTTGTAAGAATAACAGGAAATTGATAATTCTATTGATTTAGTATTTAAATGGACTGCAATTTTATTGTGACCTGTTGTAAATAAAGCATCCTGCTTGCCATTCATCTCCCCTGTAAAACCTTAATGCTGAATTATAAGGCACTTGGACAACAATGCTTGAAACGAAGTCCTAGCACTGCAGTGAACCCCACACCCACAATTTCTACTTTCAAAAACAGTGAATCATAGTCTATTTGCTTTATGATTCTATGATGGAGTCTTTTTAATAAAAACCAAAATATCTGTATTAAATTTTAACTTCATCAAACTTTCATGAAACAACTCTTACTAGAAATGAAAACAGGTTGAAAAGAGGTAATTTTAAGAAACTTCATAAAATTTCTGATTAACCTTAACTCATTAGGATTTTTTTTCCTTGTAGCAGAAAGCAAACATTTTCTACAAGTTTTTGGCAACAAATTTTATAGGACTTATCTGACTGTCTAAAATTGTTCCATTTCTTTCAGTTTATAAGAGTGAGACCAAACTCTATCTGTGACACTCTCTGCCATGATCATCTCACTCAGCTTTTGTTTTCCAATGGTTTGATGTAATACCTTTCTAACATTTCTCTCCTACAGATGCAGGACAGGACAAGAATGTCTAGAGGTAAGAGCAGAAAAAATCTTAGGAGAAAACTGAAATATAATGAAATTTAAGAGATTAACATAAAGAACTAGAAAACTAACAATTAAGAGAATTTTCATCACCTTCCTTATTATAATGCAGACAAGAAGGTAAGATTATTCAAGTTTTTTAAGTATTAGAAACTATTTTCCCCAGCACATTGAATAAAGGAATGCACTGCCACAGAAAAATTGAGGTCAAGAATTCAACACTAATAAAATTAGGTCAACATTTCCTAAAACAATGGTATTTTTAAGTACTATGTTACAGTAAGTGAATTAGTAAGTGTTGCAGAGATTTAAATGTAAGTAATATAAAAGTTCCAGAGATAATTTGCAGATTTATTTTTCTAATTGCCAGTAAAAAATTCTGGAGGAATATTAAATATTCTGTATTTTGATTTAATACTTGCCAGTTGACATAGGTACCTAATGCAGAATTAGTTTAAAATCTGGCACCAACTTTTGGTGAAGAGTGAACAGGAAATGAAATAGAGCTTTATTCTGAGATAGTACTACTGTCTGTATATTCCAATAACTAAAGCACAATTGTCTCTTGGATCCAACAATATGGTTAATAAAGTAGAAAATATGGTCTTTTTATCCTCACTTTGTATATTTCACAGACTAAAAATTCAATGAGTTCTGAACCATTAATATACAGAAGTGCTGTTTTCCCTTTTTTTTGTCACGACGAAGATTTTAAAAGGAAGTTTTTGTTTTAAAAGCTACGTTCAGCTAATGCTTTCATCAAAATAGCAAGTTAATATCTGTCCAAGTATACCCAAGCTGTTGCCAAAAGGAACTGAAAGTGAACTGTAATGTTTCCTTTTCCTAAAGGCAGCATTTCAGAAGTGTAACTGACACCCTTCTGCAATGTATAACAAGAACACTGATGTGATGCTTCAATTCCAGAAGTGCAAGAGAAATTACTGAAACTACACTAGAAGTTGCACCTTCAATATACATTAAATACATCACAGAAAAAGAAAAGGAAACAGCCAAAGGATGGTACACAAAACAATTTTCAACATCCTTTATTTTCCCTGTGGCTATTGGCTGTACTCTTACCCACTGAAGTGTATAAGTGCTGCTGCACCCAAACAGCAAGATATTGCCTCCTGCCACCAAGGCTTCACCCAACCTGCTTTCTGGGACACCTCAGCTCCCCGCCACCCAAACATGCCTCAGTGGCACTTCTCAGAAGGTCTGCATTCTCGAAGATGCAGCATTTATGGGCATATTTTGGTCTTGATCAAGACATGACATTTTTGGTTGTTGCCCGACTTTGTGATTATACGATAAAAATTGCTTTTTTGCACTGTACTTGCTAATAAGCAGTTCTGTTTTCAACACTGAAATACCTCGACTGGCAAGAATCAGGAAGAACAGCTGTAAAATCACCTTTTAACGTGTTATGTGGCATTTATTTAATTCTAGCTTATTAAAGTATAGTTATTTTCCATTTTACTCTCTCTTAATGTCTGATTTTCTTCTAGTAGGCATTTTGCCTTCAGCAACAGAAAGGTATTCTGATGCATGGCTGGTATCGGTAGAGACAGATGTTTGACTTAACTCCTCAGTGTCAGAACTGCTGTCACTTGGCATTCCTCCTGTCTCATTGATCACATGCACAGAATCTCCTAAAGATGTTTCACTGCATGTGCCAGGAGTAGAACAAGCTGCGTTCTGAAACTGTTCATCTGGCTGGAGTTCATCTTCCCTCCTAGGACACACATAGCTGTTTTCAGCAACCGTTTCTTCATCTCTTTTTTCTTGTTTTGTTGCTGTAGTAATTTGAGTGGAAGATGCATTCTCATATTCAGCTGGAAAGACGACTGAACATAAAGGCTGACCACAGGAAGCATTACCATCACCAAGCATTTCTGCACTGTCAGCTTTTTTAGCTGAGTTCACAGGAAAGCATGAGTCTTTACATTTTGGATGACTATGACTAGAAGCAGGCTCTGCAGACTCCGAAGATACAGGCTTCACTAGATTTAGATGTGTTTTGTCAGGAGATTTCCTCTTGTCCATTTTTTCAGTTCTGTTTCCAGAGAAAAACACAGAAGTCAGTGAATCAGAGGTATTTTTGACAATACCTCCAAATGAAAATACCGATGAAGGCAATGGAAAGTTACTTTTGAAGGGAAATGCACAATTACTGGTGAGAAGGGGTGACTCAGAAATATCATTCACTCCAGCAGCAGTGTTGGTTTCTGAAGTACTCCAAGCTGCAGTTGAGGTGAATTCTGAGGCATGAGGTTTTTGTTCCCATAAGACAGATGGTTTCTGTGGACCACATCCTGCAGTTTCCTTGGCACAAAGTGTTTTTTCTCTCACGTGAGATGACATTTTTTTGTCAGACGGCTTCTCAGATCGGCTAAAAACCGAGGATGGTGGTAAACCCTTAAATGAATTGCTGACTTCTGATCCTTCAAACCAATCTCTTTCTGAATTGCCAAAGGGAAACAAAGTATATGGCTTTGTGCTTTCTGCAGAGTCTAAATTAGAACTGGTTGAAGCATCACAAACTGTGGTTTTGGTCTCAGGACCATCTTTGTCCCGGTTATTGGTTTTATCCATATTATCCCCTTTCCCTAGATAAAACTGAGCGAAAGCACACTTCCTGTCTTGCTTTTTAAAGGAAAATGTACCTCTATCTTTAACAGATCTTGGTAATGAGTTGTTAGTTGCACTGAAAGTAAAAGGTACACCAGAAAGTCTCTCTGCAGAAACATTTAGAGAATCTGAATTTGAAACAGTAACAGCTTCTGGTTTTACACCTGAAGAAGTGCTACAATTTGCATCAGTTTCATTGAAAACAGTAACTGCTGATGCCTGCATTGGCAATTTTTCTTTAATTAACAGGTCTTTAGAGTTCTCCGACAAGGTTAGAGTGGTTACTTCCTGGGAACTGCCCTCATGAAAAAATTGTAAGTCACTATTTGTTTCAGAAAAGTTCACATTTGTGGATGGAATGCTTCCAGGAAAATTTCTTTGGTCAAAGACACCTGGTCTTCTCAGAGTTCCCATTTTTATTTTATCTGTGTTACTTGCTTTGGTAGTTGAAGATACAAAAAAAGTTCGTGACAACTTATCCCTCGAGGCCTCAGCAGTTACAAATTTATACTTCTTATTTGCAGGTAAATTTTGTGTCTTGAACACAGTGGTGAGTTTCTTAAGTTCCATGTAGTATTTGCAACGTAACTCCTACAATGACAGAAAAAAATCCCATTATCTAAAATGGCATTTGTGGATTCAGAGGTTATGAAACTCAGATAAAATCTTAAGAGTGAAGAAAAGTTTTCATATATTCTACAGCATTTATGATGTATTTTTCCATTGCTATTGGAAAGCAACAGAACACAAGTCATTACAGAAAAAAGTTCTTTAAAAAAAATTGAACAAGATACATAAGCAATATTGATGACAAAGTAGGGTTGGAAATAGGAAACTGTATTTAAAGCCACTATCAAAACCAGAAATAGCTAAAAATACTAGTCTAGATATTAAGTGACAAATTCTCAGTGTCATGAAAAACAGCCATCTGAAATCAATTTAGGTGGTGGATTTTTTGTTATTATATATAATTGCATTTTTAATGGCAACAGAACGCAGATGTTCTCCAAAATAATACAGCAAAAGAAAAGTAATTCTGTATTTAAAGGACCTAAGCAACTTTTTTGTTCAATCACCTGCCACTTGTATTCTCAGAACATGGCAGTGTGATTCACTGCCAGCCACGGTTCACTGACTGTAGCTAGAATTATTCTGTACAGAACAATACTCAGCAATCCACATGGAACTGGCAATAAGTGAAAAAAATCTAGTTGTATAACTACATCATTGGAAACAAAACAGAAAAGAGACTGGATTCAGTTTTATGTCAAATTACATGGCCTTAGAAGATGGAATTCTATTATCTTCAGAAAACAGAACACAGGCATATGACTTCCTCTTCATATAAGCACTAGGGAAGCTTATCTGGATGCGAAAGCTACAGATGTGACTCAAAAAGCCACACTAAAATATAAAAGTAGGTATTTGAAGCCAGCAGTAAGATTTTCAGCTTTCTGAAGAAAAAAAAAATAGGCAAAATCCTAACAGCTTTGTCAGATCTCATTCTAGAATTGGAAGGGTAGCTTTCTACTAATAAAAGCTTTTAAAATAGTTTACAGTTATTTAGAAAGTTGCATCATAACATATAGTAACTTAGCCATATTTATAACAGATGTTCAATCATACCTCATGACTCATATTTTGAAATGCTGACATTGCTGATATCGACATAATACGAGTAGCAATCCTCCTACCGTCTGCTTCATCCTGTCCCACCACAGGCTGAAAAATGTTTTAATGCAGACATTATATTTCATTTTAATAAGCCAAAACAGACAACATAGTATAGTGCTGTAGACCACATAATGTATAACTTACAAGAAATGTGTTGGGTGTATTCTTCTGGTCCTGCCACTGCTTCATGCTATCTTTAAATGGAGTTGAGTTCTCATTTCCTTCACAATGTAGATCTATTAGAAAGAACACCAGAATACTGATGAAGAGTATATTAAATATGGAAAACCCTGAAAGGTTCCTGTGCACCTAAATACAGATTCCAATTATGAACAAAAGTATATTGCCCTAAGCGAGATGCTAATCCTTGTCAAACTTCTGTGATATAAAGCCAGAGGCCTATGTAAGAGGTTTGCTAAATGCCTGGAGATGCCTGTCCTGACAGAAAACCTAACACTTCATCCCATGAGGTAAAGGCATTTAATTTGAGCGTAGCCAACATTCACATTACAACTAATGCCCATCTAGTTCAGCAACACACTTCTGACAGCAGCGATACTGGCTGTATATGAAAATTATGATACTTCCCCCAGATTCCGAAAATACAGCCTAGGAACTTTCTAGAAAAAGCACATTGATATAATGCATTTAAAAGCCCTCAATGAATTTATCATCCATATAAATTGCTCAGATGCTTTCTAAATACTTGCATGCTTTTGCCATGCAGGTTCTTTATTAGCAATTGGTTCCACAAGTTGCAGGTTTCTAGAGTGACCTTCCAAATCTTGTCTTCATTAAGTCCTTCTTCCCTACCTTTAACAATGCCTACATTAGCAGGTGTTAATTCCAAAGCTACGATTTCATTAACCACAGATTTGATATCCATCTTCTTTGGCATATACACTGGTGGCTTTTCCCAGCTGGATGCTATATTCATCACATCAAGCTGAGTTTTCATTCTGGAAAAGAAAAAAAACTAACCAACTTACAACACTCTTCTTTTTACATGCCAACTAAATTACACCTGCATAATATTAAAAAAATTTAAAAAGAAATCACTAGGAAGGAGAAGAAATCAGAAAAATTAAGTCTCAAAAAAAATGTCAAGTCCTCACTTTTTTTTTCTTAAAACTTATTACTTGATGATTCTTTCAAATTAGGTTCCATACTCTGAAAATTGCAAGAGTTAGTGCCTGTAGTTCAGCAAAAGGATTACTGCTCTACACTTTTCTTAGGGTACTTTCCCTGAATCTAAATTATACTCCTTTTTCAGAGGGCATTGCTCTCTGAAATTAGTCTGAAACATAACATAATTTAAGAACTCTGTTTCCAATATTCTTTCTTAAAAAGTTTTAAGAAATATAATTCAAAATCTTTTGAAAGAAATAACAGGCTGTTTGCACTACAAGCACAAAACCAAAGGCACTGCAGAATCTCCACACATACTCCTATGCTTGAAAGATTTCTGTAAAAGTTCAAGCACACTTTGATGTTCCTGAATTCAAATAAAATAGCTAAAAATATCCAATCTCCAAGTATTAATGAATTTCTCTATTCCCTTTTTGTCAGGCAGCCAATTCAAAAGTTTGATTATCTCTAATCCCCACAGTCAGTCATTAAAAATCTTGACACATTTCCTATAATTTGGAATACAGAGCATCCAAAACTCTGAACGACATTGTAATGTCTTAATTACTCAATTATATTTTCATTTTAAATCACTTATCTGATGATATCCAAAGTAACTATTTTTTAACATTGAAAATCTAAAATAACACTAGAGAAAACAAACCATGATAAAAAACATACCTTGTATTCAAGCCACAAGCAACCTATAAATAAACCAAGAACTTGTGAGATATGAGTTTTTCTCCAACTGTCAAAAGGTTATTGCTTTATCAAAATAATTGAGAGACTGAATTGCCTGTTTTCATATTATGAAACTATAGAAAATAAACTGGTTAAAATATTTAAAAAAAAAACCCAAAGCAAAACAGCAAAAACCCCACCCCAAATCACTCAAATGTTAAAAAAAGCCTGAATGATTTATCTTGTAATATTCTGTGTTAAAGACAAAAAAAAACTTCAGAGACAAATGAAGGCATTTAAATAATGATCCACACCATTACCTAATTCATTCCAGATGTTTAGATATTTGTGAGCATTCAAATGAAAGACTATTTTGTATTTCTTAGTGAGGAAATCCTCTGCTATGTGCTCACGATATGCTATTACACTATTAAAAAAGCTGCTTTTAGTTTTAAATCCAGCAGATAATGGCAGTAAGAAGTGCACTGTATGGTAATCAAGTGGCACTTCCCAAAGAACAGGCAATAAAAAGTAAAAAACCCTGACTGGATTATAGCTTCTTTCCTACAAAAACCTGGTGATCTTGCTGTACTGAATCTTTAAACAAAAGCAGTGTATTGTGAAGGAGGGCAGGTGGGGAGGTGCTAAGTTGAAGAGAACAGCAGGAATAGATAAAAAATGAACAGGAGGAATGGGAGGAAGATGAGGAGGTCAAGAAGGAACAAAAGGCAAAGGTCAGGGAAGAACAGAAGGCATAAAAGAAACAGTTGGAGTAAGCAGAACAAGAAGCAGATCAGCAGACAGAGGAGGAAGAAGATGAAAACAGGATGTGGATGGAGAAGAGGGGGAGGAGGAAAAACAGGAAGAAAGGGACGTTGAGAAAGAGATGTGGAAGTGGTAAGCGACATACTATCAGTATTTCTTCCCAAAGTGGGAGTTGCTTTTTTAAAAGTGAAATTTTCCTTAATGAGTTGTTACCAGACACTTAGTCAAACTCTTAAGTACTTTCTTAGCTTCCCACATATGTGAAGGCAGCAAAAACCCCATTGCAGAAATCAGCAATACACTGTGGTTTCTCAGGAAAGCATAAGCCTTCAAGTTGAAAAAAATCAGAGAATTCAGTAGTTATTTAAGTACTTTGCCCCATATTTACCATCTCCCTAAATTCCGTACAACTGCAGCCACAGTGTTTGACAAACAAAATTAAAGGATCTACACTAGTTTAGGTAACACTGAAGATTAACTCATGTCTTAGGTTCCTCTAGCATTTACCACTAAATTAGAAACAGTGTTTTCTTCTGCAATTCCCTTGAACACTATGATGAAGACTTTCAGGATCTTATATACATAAGCATGTATACTATGTAGGCCCAGTGTATGTCAGAAGTACCAAAGCTTAGCTTTGAAGAGGCTGATTTACCCCCACTGCACACCTTGGTGCAAATGTTATGGTAGGCTTAAGAATCAGTTTAATCACCTCAGCTCAAGTATCTCAGCACTGTACTCCACTGTGCAGCACAGACAAGTTAGCTGTTCTGCCTCAAATATTTCCCCAGAAAGCATTTTTAGTACCTTACAAGTTTAAAATGCAATGGAAGTGCTTAATACACAAAGTATATGAAAATAAATACAAAAAAGCAAAGAAATGCGAGACAACTTTGAAGGCAGTACTAGTAAATAACTTTACCCAGCACCAAGGCAGCTTACTTTCACAGCTGGTAGCACAATACAGCAAGTGTTACAGCAGCAACTATACAGTCAGTATTGATTTCATTTGTTAGTGAAGAAAAAAATGTCTACTGAATGCACTAAAAAACACCACTAATAAGCTGAAGAGAAAGCTTTTTCAAAATTTTCTAAAAATAAAAAGTGTTCTTATAAAAAAGTATGAAGTATTAAGTAATTTTAGTCTGTAATTTTCCTGTATTGAATTTTTTTTTCCTGATTGAGTCATAATCATAATGCACAATACAGCAGGCTCTATTCAAA
Organism: Dendrocincla tyrannina; assembly: GCA_035047865.1. Lineage (NCBI taxonomy): Eukaryota > Metazoa > Chordata > Aves > Passeriformes > Dendrocolaptidae > Dendrocincla > Dendrocincla tyrannina. Next base: position 35,162,233 of record JAWWMP010000132.1, on the reverse strand, counting down.
TTCATTATGCAACTGATACCAAACAGAAATAAAAGGCCATCACCTCCAGGAAACGCTGAGGATCACATTCATGGACAAGCTTTTCACAATCCTTCAAAAAATTCTCAATGGTCTTCTTGTGAGTTTCTTTCATTTTCTTCCAAATCTGAAATTCCTTCTCTTTTTTACCTCTTTGAATTTCAACATCTTCTAGTAATTGCTGTTTTTTGATTTCCAGAGTTTTGAAAATTTCTCCAAATTTCAGCTCAATTATCTCCACATCGTTGTTCAGCATCGTCTAGAAGAGAACATAAGAAGAGATGCAAATATAGTAGCAACATCCATAGACTGACTTTTCTAAGTAATCTCAGAGCACATCTATGCCACAAGAAGCACCTGTATGCTACCAGTTTTGACTAACCTCTCATGAGAGGGGAAACAAAGACACACACAAACAGACAATACACAGGATTTGTAACTCACATCTATGTCATTTGGTCGTTTTGAGATCTCATTCATCAGCTTCTCATTTATTATTCTCATTTGTTTCAGAGTGCTGAAGAAGGTTAACTGCAAGGCAATTGAAACACTTATTATGACTTATTATGACTTTCAGTGTTTATTTAGAATGATATCATGAAAGACATAAAGCTTCTAGAGAGGACACAGCAGATGGTCACAAAGATGATCAGGAGTCTGGAGCATCTCTCTTATGAGGAGAGACTGTGGCAGGTGGGCCTGCCACAGAAGAAGACAAGACCAAGAGGGGATCTCATTAATCCATATAAGTATCACAAAGGCAGGTGTCAAGAGGATGGTGCCAGTCTCTTCAGTGGTGCCCAGTGACAGGATGAGAAGCCATAACCTAAAACACAAGAAGTTCTACCTCAATCTGAGGAAGAAGCTTCTTTATGCTGAGAGTGGCAGAGCACTGGAACAGGATGCCCAGGGAGGGTGTGGAATCTCCCTCTCTGAATTCAGACATTCAAACTTCACCTGGACACTTTCCTGTGCCCCCTGCTCTAGGTGACCCTGCCTGGGCAGGGAGGTTGGACTGGATGATCTCCAGAGGTCCCTTCCAACCCTAACTATTCCATGATTCCGTGATATTTTGTACAACATATTAAACAAAGGTTGCAATTCAAAACATCACTTAAAAACATTTAATGCTTTTCTGGATCAAACAGACCTTCTTTTGCTCTTTCTCAAAGTAATATTCTTAGGCTTACCTATAATGCATATTGCTAGGATGGCTGTTTCAGTTAAAACATTGTTTTCCTCAGCCTTTTTTTAATCTCTTCCTTCACACACATCTATCACAATGCAAGTTTTAATGCTGTTATTCCAGTTTGATGAGAAACTATGTGCTATTTTTTTTTTATGCCTCACATCAATAAAATAAAAAGCTGTTCATAACCAAGATATTTGGTTTTAAACTAATATAATCACTGATTTTTTTTCCTCCTTTACTTCTCTAGAGTATCATTAATTTTATGCAGGATGTCGAGCAGAAAGGCTGTTCTCCCCTGGTTTCCCGAGTGACATGCATTTGGTGATGAGAGAGACAGGAAGAAAATCTGCATAAAAGCAACTTTTGTCTTAAAGAATAGTCAGTGCTCCGCTTAGTACTTCTCATCACTGCCCAGCACTTGTACGAATTACTGCACAGCAGAACTGCTGTATGACATGCCACCCTGCACCCAATTTGCACAGGGCATAAAGAGTTTATTCAAAATAGTACATATTTTGGCAAAACCTGCAACTACTGCAACCAGACAACCAAGTATTAAGCCAGGCAGTTGCTTTCTTCATGCAAACTGAAAAGCATCTCGGTTTTACATTTATCTAATTACTACTTACCCAAACTACCTACTCCTAAATATGTAATCATCTATGACACAATTTACTATGGCAGCTGAGAGAGCCTATAAACAAAACACCTGTGGGTGAGTTTTTGGTGGTGGTAGTAGGACTAGCACCTTCCTAAGCTGGAAAAACTGAATCCAGACATGCAATAAACTCTTAGCATCAGTGTTCCTTCAGCAAAGACCGCAAATCTCCATGTGAAAAAACACAACCAATCACAAACCAGAGCAACAACATCAAAAAAACCCTCCAACTCTCGAGGTGCTTTGGTAAACTGTGTTCAAACCTGTTCACACTGTAATACTGCCTGGCCTCGTGCGTGTGGAGGATGCAGTGTGACAGCAGGAGGGGACGGCACAGCCCGGCAGCCCACCAACAAACTCCCGCCTCTGGCTAAAAGCACCACAATCCCTCTGCATCTCTCCTGCCCACCACACTGCTGTTCTCCCTGCGAGAACTGTTTCCAAACTCCCTGTTTTTAAGCAAGAGCGACCCGTGCCGTCTGGGAACTCCAGCGGACATCCCGGCCTCCCAGCGGGCCCCAGGCGCGGAAGGGAAGCCCTGAGCTTACTTTTTCTTCCTGGTACACCGTGTCTATGAGGTTGACGGAGTGGAAGATGCCCTGATGCTCCTCGGAGACGCACTGCCCGCACCCCGCCTGCCGGCACATGCGGCAGTAGAGCTGCACCGGCCGGCTCGGGTGTTTGTGGCAGCTTCCCCCGAGCGCCGCCGGGGAGAGCAGCTCGGACCCCGGCCTCGGCTCCGGCGCCGCCTCCCCGGCCTTGGCGGCGCCCGCGGCGCCGGACCGGTACAGCTTGACCACCTCTGCCAGGGTGGTGTTGACGGGCAGGGCGGCGACGCCTCCGCGGGGCAGCAGGCACAGCTTCCTGCACAGCGGGCACGGCACCCGGGCGCACGGCGGGCCCGGGCCCGGCGCCCCCCGGGGCGGGACCCCCGGCCAGCAGCTCGGCGGGCAAG
>JAWWMP010000132.1:35117699-35159310 GCA_035047865.1 Dendrocincla tyrannina | reverse complement strand
GGGCCTGCTCCGGGGCGCGCTGTAGCTGCCGTAGGCGGGCGGCCTCGGCCGAGGCCAGGCACTCCAGCACGCAGCCCCGGCAGAAGTTGTGCGAGCACAGCGGCAGCGTCACCGGCTCCTCCAGCAGCGACAGGCACACGGCGCACGTCAGGCTAGCCTCCATCGGCGGAGGCGATGGGCCGGGCGGCCGCCGCTCTGCCTGCTGCTGCCGCTGCTCCTGCTGCCCTGGGCCCGGCTCGTCCCGCTGCCCCGCCGCGTCCAGCCCAGCAGCACCAACCGCGGCCGCGCTCCCTCACACCCCACCGCCAGCCGTCAACTTCCACAGCGGCGGCACCCGCCCGCGGGGGCGGGGCGAGCACGAGCGCGCTGGCGATAGGCGGAGGCGCCAGATTGACACGGCTCTTATCCAATAAAAGCAGGCAAAGGCAAGGGGGCGGGGCGTTCCGGAGCCCCACCCCCGCCTGGAGGCCGCAGGGTCCTAGCGCTGCCGCCGCCATCTTGTGACGGGCCGCGCCCGGCAGGGAAGGCCTGCCCCGCGCATGCGCGGGGAGGGGTGGGGCGGGGGGTAGCGCGTGCCGCGGTGCTCGTGGCCGTGTGAGGGCGGGCGGGGTTCGGATGGGGTGACCCTGCAGGCCCGGGGACGGGCGGAGCTGCCTCCAGCTGCAAAATCGGAGCGAAATCTCGGCTTACGACTGTGTCAGTGCTGACAAACTGGGACAGAGATCCGCTCGTTCTCCTTGTGTTTTTTTTTTTTTTTTCTGTTTTTTCTCGTTAGTTTATTTTCCCCCCCAAAGCCGTTCCTGCCAAAGTTCAGGCTTAACAATTACATTATCCGCCCGAAATGTTTTGAAGTGAGTCAAACACGAGAGGGACTCGAGCAAAATCTGGAGTTTATTGTAAATCAGTGTGGCTGTAACATGTAGTCGGTGTTGCTGTCAGCAGTGCAGCGGCTGAGGGGCAGGGCGGGAGCGGCACAGGAGCAGCCGGGCCCTGTGGCGGGGCTTTATTGCCCCTCCCGAGCCGGAGGAGGCCGCGGAGGCACCTCCGGCCGGACACCTGGTGGCTGCGGGAGGGAAGGGAAGGGCAGGCATTGCAGTGAATGTTAGCACGCTCTCCTTCACTTCTCCCGTAAGGCGCTGACAGCAGGCACACGCAGGCTGGGAAGGCCCAAGGACAGGCTGCCCTGAATAGACTTGGTTTATTTAAAAGCAGCGTCGTGTTTTCCTGTGAAAGGGGGACTCGAGACTGGGCTCTGCCGCGTTCTTACTGGCGGTGTGAGGTGCTGTCCCCAGATGTGTCAGGCTCTGCAGCCATTCCGCTGAGCACCGCATCCTGCAGCCTCATTTGGAGGGCAGTGCTACCTGGTAGGACTCAGCTCCTGAATTAAACCACCCAGGGCATCCTGGATATACCTGCATGCTCTGAAGGTCAATATTCAATTAATGATTAAAATGAAATAGGCGCAAATTGAATTCAGAATTTAATCATCTGGCACTTCTCTGCTCAAAACTAAGTAATGTTTCATCTTCCAGCGTCTCCCAGTACGGGGCTCTGAATCAAGAATGGTTTGAGTAATTGATTCTAATTTTTTCTTTTGTTTCAAACAGAATAAGGGAAATGCCATTAAGTATGTGGGCTAAATGAAAGAGAATACAAAAGCATTCTGGTGAGTCACTGATAGCAGACTGGGGCAGATGCTCAGTTTGATAGTAACTAAACCAATAATGTTCAAAAGCATAAAATGGAAGGTATAAGAAGTAGGAAAGAGAAAAAAAAATACTTAAAGAAGAAATCCTGCAGACAAAAGTAAATAAAGAAATATATTTTTTTCTTGCTACAGTGTGGAAATAAATAGGTTCTTCCAGAACAAAAGGTTGAAATGTTGTGACATTTTACCACTTGCTTCATTAATTTACATTGACAATAAACACAGAAATATTAATTAGAACTGGGAATAAGATCAGGTTCCTGCCAACTTTTTTTTTTGGTCTCAAGAAAGATTTAATATTAGCAAATGTATAGTACTGATTTTGCTGTTCTGTTATGTAAGGTAGCGATCTCTTACAGATAGTGCACTATGTATAGCTTCAATTTCTATTTAAAATAGATTTGCAGAGTCTTCAAAGTTCATCTTCTTACTTAATAATCTTCTGCATCACCAGCACAGATAGCGAGTAAAGCACTCTCATAATGTCCTGAAGCAAAATGCTGCAAGAAAAAAAAATTAAAAAAAAAAAAAATCAACATTTATGTGACTATACATTTTCTGAATTTTTCTTCTCTTGGTGAGTGACAAGGGCTAGAGAGTGTTATAAGATTTTATAAGATATTACATTGTTTTCATAAGAATTATAGGCCAAGATTTTTTAAATTTCACATTCCTTGGCCTTCGGTTGTTTGGGCACCTAGGAACAATAATGGATCAAATCTGTTCTTTACTTCTCAATTTCACTACCAAAAAATTATGAGCAATTTATTGAAGTTGCTGTGGATCTTGCAGTTGGATTAGAGTGATACAAAAAACAAAGCATCTTAGCAAAACTCATTTTGTTGTACAATTAAATGGTCTCAAAGCTTTAAGGTACAGAGCAAGAGTACAAAAGGAATAGTTTTTTGTGGAGGTACTATTTAAGCACAAGGATAAAAACAGATATTTATTTTAGTTTTGCACAAAAGTGGTATCAGCCTACCCTGACAGAACAGTATGAAGTAAGATAGTATTCATTAGTGTAGAAACCATTCATGCAAACTGTTCCTCAGCACACATTGTCCTGCCCTGTTTAAATATTCCTCTTCCATTGGGGAAGGACAAACTCACAGAGAGGGTGTGAGCTGAGAGTTCACTGCTTGCTTACTGAAGTCAAACAAAGGGACTGAAAATTCCCTGTTGTTTTTATACTTTTTTTTTATATATTTTTTAAACCATGTGGTTAAAGAAATTTTTACTGTCTGCATTTTTCTGGTAGGACTTTGCACAGTCTGTGTGATGCTAGTGCTGAATATATGCAAAAGTTTGCAAAAACTTACTTTAATGTCATGGAAGAGTGATTTCCCATATCTTTCTTTGTATCGCTGTCGTATATTCATCAAGTCAATCTCACTCCTGGCAATGAGAATCCTAATAACTGTTTTATTGTGAAACCCAAAGTCCTAAAATGAAAAGAGAAGATGAGAGTAGACTTGGCAGTTGAACAATATGTGCTTGCCTATTTGTATATCCTCATATTAATGTTTAATAGATAAAGATAAGATATATCCATATAAGGTATATAGGGTATTTAAGATATATCTATATAAAGGTGTGCTAGACTTTAAAGGAGTTTAAGCACTCAAGGATTGTAGGATTGTATCCTACAGAGTTCTCATGTACTCCAGTGATAGAATTCATGTTACTGAATAACAAGGGGTCCCCACGTGCCAGTGTTTTATCCACATGGTGAAACTTTAAACAAGGAAAATCTGGTGATCTTTTGTCAGTTTGTGGGTTACAGCTGTGACTATCCTTGTGGAATCAATGCAAACTATACTGAAGCCAATAATGTATTTTGCAAGAACTGCTGCTGCATGTGAATTCAGTGAGATTTTTAACCATTGGTTTAGAATTTACATATTGTGTGTTCAGGCGTGTTTATTTTAACTATTTCTAAATAAATTTTTATACTGTAATTGTGTGGAGAATGAGGACATCTAGTGGCAATAAAAGTAGTCAAGACAGGTTTAGGGTTGGAGTGAGGGATGAGTGATTTAGATTCTTTAAAGTGAAATTATAATGTTATCAACTAGTAGTTGATACTGAAATCTTGTTCTCCACAAAACAAGCAATGAACTGTGTTAAAAAGCTGCTTGTAGAAAATCTAATACATGTTTGATGGCTAGATTAAAATCTCATAAGCTATTATGGACTATGATTTCAAGCATTAGAATCCTGGGTGGGTTTTATTATATTGTATTATAAATGGATATATAAAAAGATTTTTGACTAATGTGGCAAAACTAGACACTATTTTAAATTTTTTTATTTCTTTTGAGAATTTTTTGTGTTCATTAAAACACTGAGAAAATATAGTAAAATATTAATTAAAACAAAATGTAGATGTTTATTCTTAATAACTAAAAACATCTTCCTGCATCACATCCATCATCTGACTATAATATAGAACAAAATTATCTATGTGATATTCCTTGAAAATAAAAAGAAATTTTTAACCTGAAAAGCATTCTTGATACAGAACAGTGAGAAATACCACTTTTCCTAATAGTTGGTATTTCCTGCTACTTTTGGCAAACCTTTTTCGTGTCGTGCCAGAATCTTCTTCTGACCAGTCAAACAAAATACTGCCTCTTTCTTTCAGTCCCTGGAATTTTACTTGGTTCTTTGCTGCCACACTTGCTGTTTTAGCTGAAACATTCGACAGCAGTAGTGGCAGCATCTGGCAGAGCATACTGGGGCACTTTTGAAGTGTTGATCAAAAGTTCTGGCTTGGAATTCCTATCTTTGCATTTCTTCTCTAAAGTTATCCTTACTCATGGCTAACTTTTATGACCATCTGCTAAAGATTCCACTTAAAAGATTCAACTTAAAAGATTATACTTTAGTTTTTATATAACATAATGCACCATTATTTTCACTAATGAATGAAAACCAAAAGAAAATGTCTTCAGTGACATTCCTCCCTAGTAAGAAGAATTTTTTATGTGTTTCTTTGCATTTACCCACATTTCTCCTTGGCACTAATTCATTTTAGTATGTTAGCACTTACGCAAAAAATGAACCTGCATGGAGCCCCACAAGAAAATATGCCTATTTGTCTTTATGTAACACTAATTTATTATTGAAGTTTTAGCAATACTTATTAAATCTCTAGAGACAAAAAATTGCATAGTAGGAAAAATGCATGTTGAGTTCTGCACAGCAGGGGGAGATACCATCCATAGAAAAGAAATGTTTTCAATAAAAAAAGAAGTTGTCAAAGTTACCAGACATTGTTTTAAGGTATCTAAATATTTAACCTTTAACTGATAAATGCCAACTGTAGCTTAGGCACTAGGGCTTTGAAATTTATGTAGGTATCAACAGTTTTAAAACATGTAATCACACCTTAAAGATTGAACAGACTGATTTGTAAGTATTTGTTTAAGAATAATCAAACAAAAAAAAGGGGATCTGCTTTTTATGACATGTGAAGACGAATGACTACTTACATGAATTGCATTGTAAAGCCTGTAAGCGAAGTAGGACGGCTTGTCACGAATGCAGAGAACTAGGAGAGAAGAGTGTCAACAGGTAAACAAAGGATTATTATAAAATAATTTCTTTTGGCTTTGGGCTCCTTGAAATACAAAGCTGGGTAGTGCTGTTCATGCCTCAGCTAAAAATTAAGCTACCAGTATTCACTAACATAACTATAATTTTAAAAGTATGGTATTTTTTTTGGGTGGGTCCACATTGCTGTTGCATCAAAGAGGTTATTAAATATCAGTGAATACACTCGTATGACTTCTTTGTAGAAATATGATTGTCCTTATTCTGTAAATGAAGAACAAAGGCACATAAAGCTTGAAATCTCTTTATATACTGCCAAAGTCCTGAAAACATTGCTGATTATTCAATATGTGTAAAATCAGCTGGAAATGCAGTTATCATTGATTGCACAAAATTTGTTACAAAAATAAAGAACCAATAGATACTAGTTCTGGTCAGTGAGAAGCTAGTGCTGCATGGGTACATTTTTAGATTTACACAAGCATAGGAAAGTAGTTAAAATTATCTCTGAAAATTTAATTGCACAGTGTAGGAGGTTAAAGTGGGTAAAAATATCAGAAAAATAATATTTTTGATGCACAAGACATAACATACTAGATATTTATTTAGAGATTACTGCTAGTAAAAATAATATCTTTACATTACCTATTGCAACCAGTAATTCTTGAAAGTATCCATCATAACATTCGTTAATGGCATCTACTATGTCTTGCCCAGAGATATTTTGGAACTCCTGGAAAACTTATGGGGAGAAAAAGGCCAACTTGTTTCATTCTAGTTTATTAATAATGACCAATTTGCTTTTTATTTAGTTCATTGTTTCCCCCCAGTACTATAACTATTGAGTTTATTTTTTTAACCTTATTATTCTCAGTGTTTCATTATGTTTATATTCCCCAGGTAAAGCAATATAAATGAGTAGCCTGAAACCTGGCTTCCAGGAGATTCTCTCCCATGGTTCTTCAGTCTACAGTATAAAATGAATGCATGCCACAGCCTCTGTTTCACTGGAAGCTTTAATAAATTCTCAATCTAGCAACATCTGTTTATGAAACATATAATAATGTCATGTCATTAAGGCAATTTCCTTGCTCAGCTTGGCTAAAACTGGCCAGAGAGTCACAACTGTGACAAGAATCCATGGCTTGCATGACATGTGTAACATGTCAACATCCAGACATGGACACTCTCCGCATAATGCAGGTATCCAGACATACAAATATACAGGGAGTGCTTTCTCCTTTAGGGAAAGAAGAAAATTTTCAGCTCACTGCTTACTGCAAAACTTGTGGAGGACTACAGTACAGGTTGAGCCTTCAAATCTCAGAAAGACAGCAGAACATAAGCAGGTGTGTTATATTATATTAATCCTGTCAACACCAGCTGAATGAATTTGTTGATCCATGATAGCAAAGTAATTCTAAGCTACTGTTAGGAGTTGACATAAGAAATCCAGCTGGCTGCACAGTGATAAACTTGTCACCAGACATTTTTTCCACTGCAGAGCAAAAACTCAAACTTGTCACCAAACAGATACAACAGATTTCTTTTCTACAGTGGAAGATCTGGATGAACTCACATGAATTTCTTGCAATCTGCAACTGTGTCTGACTTTCTGTTTTAAATAAAAATGGCCCTTCCATTTCTCTGTGTATTTGCATTATGGGAGAGCGGTTGTGGACACTAAAGTGCTCCCATTAGAAACTTCTTTGAAATGTCCAGAGAAAAGCTTCAATACAGCAATGTGTTTTCACATACAAACATGTTGAAAATACTCCATCTGCCTCTCCTGAGGTGTTTCCCCTCATAAGAGCTACTTAGGGAAAATGAAGAAAATTTTAAAGAAAAATCTACCTCATCCTGTCGTGTCATGTGTAAAGCCTGTGCAGCCATAGCATTTGCCTTTCTTTGGTCATGCATTCTTCCCTCTGTTAATAGGCATCCTGGTGCCTGCCTGTTCTGTCTACAGCTGTGAGTAGTCATCAGGCAAAGTTCAGTTTTGCATTACTTCTAAAATCCCATTAACATCAATGGGAGTCTGAGAGCTCCAACAGTTCATACTTAGGTTTCAGACTAATACCCTGCTGCACACTGAGTGTCTTGGTATGCAAAGCATGGCTTTATTAGCAAGTCAGATTTTTCCTTTCTGCTCTGTTTAAACAGCTGAACTGCTGGATTACCCATCCACAACTGCTGGTGGCTTCTGTTGCAGAGAATCATTTGCAGCATGTTTTTGTGTTCGCCTGTTTTCTGCTGACATGCTTCCCATAGAATCTAATATACAAGAAAAAGGAAAAAACATGCAAAATATTTTAAGTAAGTCCTAAATCACTTTTCAACGTTTTTATTTTTTCTTTTTTTTTTTTTTCTTTTTTAATGTTTGAGAAGTACACATCTGAAGATATTTACCATTGCATCCTGAGCAGCTCTAGAAGGGTCTGCATATCCTTCCATCCTTGTTCCCTGGGAAAAAAGTAAAACCAACGCATTTTCTTCAGAAGTTAAATCCTACAACACTGTGAGAATATAAAGTTCTCTCTCTATGAGGCTATGTTGCATTTCTTGAGATAACATATATGGCCTTTTAAATTGGATAAGTATATTCTATGGTTGAATTTGAAAATGTAGAAAATACCTTCAAGTTGTTATGTTATATATTTATTTTCTTTAATAAGAGGAACTCTGGAATGACCAACAGTCTTGTGAGAGTGAAAAATGGTGGAAATAGATAAACCTATGCCATTCTTAGTCCCATTTAAGTAAGCATTTACCTGGCCACCACCATCCCACTGCCATTTTCAGAATTACAGGTATTATATTGCTTACTGTAATATGTAACTCTGAGGGGAAAACAAGGATAAGGCTAGCATTTGCCATTCACTGATCAGTTTTTATCAATAGGCGTATTACCAGAAGAATATTTTCTCAATTTTTTTCACCATGCATAAACCATAGGAGCAAGCTCATCAAATAATGGAAATTTTGCTTGCTCATAACCATTGTCTAAAATTAAGAACCAAGACTAGGAAATTGTGTGGCAACATTGATACACGAATCACAGAGGAATCCGTCTAATTTTCTCATACATTTAATAGCTTTTCAGTGAGACAAATCAGGCTAAATTTTTTAGTAAACAATCTATGAACTGAATTACATAACTGTTAGAAAAAAAGAAGAGCATACAACTGTTGGAATTGCTTTTTTAGCCGTAGCCATCTTGTAAGGGTATAAATCAACCTTGGTTGCAGAACTCATGTAATCACTGCCTTTATAATACACATTTTAAGCAATTTAGTTTAAAATTTACAGTCGTTTGACCCTATATGTGAAAGGGAGGATTAAAGTTATGTATTGACTGTTAACTTGCAGAATGACTGATTTTTAGCTCTTTCTTTTTAAATATGTTAATTTATATTTTAATTAAATAGTAAGAATTTCACAGAGTGAAGTTCCTAGTGATAAGATAAATTACTTGAAGTAAATTTTGATGGATTGACTGCATAAAATTATATACACAAGAAAATACAGGAGACAAAGAACAGTAAAATAACTTACATAATACTCTACATGAGTCAAATGCCCACTTTCCCCAGTAACATTTGTATAATTATGTTTTAAACTGTAGGAAGTTATTTCAAAAAAAGAGAATTAGAATAAAATTTGTCTCAGACTGGAATATTAGCCTGAATTTGTAACTGTTAATTTCTTTAAGAAGGACTAAAAACTGTAACTTCTAATCTGCCTCAGGCTGGACATGAAAACTGTAAATACAACATTGCAGCAATGGAATAGTTTGCTCTCCATATGTGGAGCAAATTTACTTCTATCTGTAGTCGGACATGTTCCAAGGTTTAACAGAAATCAGAGCAAAGAGTTTCTGAAAAAAGCATGAAGGGATGCATTGGGATGTTGCGATAGAATGATCTGTATATTGCATAGTGAAGGAATTAGAAAGGATATATTTTAATGAAATATCATTGAGTTTTAATATGAGATCATATCCAAACATGGGTGATTTGACTAACAATCGTCAAAAGTATATGGTATAGCTGAGTAAAGTTGAAATTTCCTGCAACCTTCCTTATCTTGTGAAAAATCTGGTTAGCTAAGAAGTTGGTGATTTTAGGCCACTTTATCAATATCTGGGGTTTAAGAAAATAAGGACTAATAATAAGGACTAATAAGGACTACAATCTCAGATTATTTTAAATGTAGTTTTTTGATGGGTAATGTCTCATGGTTTTAGTGAAGATGAGAAGTGAGGTTGCTCAACCTCCAGCTTTTGATTTTTAAGGAAGGATTTTTATTAGAGAAAAAACATCCAACATGAGAAAAAAATATTTCCTGTTTATAGCTTCTACTTTTGCTCTTTGTACCTCAGTGAAGCCTGCTGCCCTTTCAAATCTCAGTAGGAACTTTTTCCCCAGACATGCCAATATAAAAATACAGATACACCTTATGTATACTCTTGTATCCTGACAGTGCTTTTGTCATTATTTGTTACTCTGGTTTATGAAAGATTTTCAGGATAATGAGCACAGTTACTACAATGAGAATAGGAGCTTATGATCTGACAAGTATGAGCACTTTGTTGTACAAAACTACAAACTGGTAAAACTGCAAAAGTTGGTGTATCATAGAGACACTTTGCTTGCCTCTGTGCAAGTAGCACATGCCAAAGAGCATCACATTTCAAACAGAGAAAACTTTAATACTTTATTTCTTAATCAAATGTGGATATATCTCCATTTTCACATAGAGTTTCAACTGGATTATGATATATTCTGACAATGGAGAAAAGCGATTTTAAAAATTACAATCTGATTTGTCCATGCAAGTAGGCTCCTTTTGAGGTGAGACAGATGGAGCACAGGATCAGCAGTTGAATAATCAGGGGACTTTATAAAATAACTTGTTAACCTTTGCCTCTGGTTGCCAAAATCTAAGCCGATGACTCTCTTCCTTGTCTGATTTTCCTCCCTCTCTTGTTCGAAATTGTAGCCCTATTGAACTAGCTTTAACCACAGTCACCTTAAAATGTAAGACTTCTCAAATAGTATCAAAAGTCATTATGAATTTTTCAGAAATGTAAATCATACTACTTCTTTTTACAGTACCTGAGCAAGGTTCATGAGCGTATCTCTGAAGTGCCCTGAAGTCTCAGAATCGATATCTTGTTGAAGATCAGTATTATATTCTAGGTTAAGTGGAAAACATATAATGTAAATCACAAATTAACATGCTCTGCATAGTACAAATGAAGATTATCAAACAAAGGATAAATAAATAGGATTCAAATACTTGTCCATTTTCTATGGGGTTTATTCGACTGTAACCTGGGCAGGTTCTCCACAGACCTGACCATGGTGCTGGCACTTTGCCTGGCCCTATGGGTGCCTGTCCACTCACCCATGTTGCTTCAGCCTTTGGTATATAATTAGGGGAGGGGACAGGGAAGGGAACCAGTCAGTATTGAGGAATCATTTTTGTAGTTCTGTTCCTTCATGTCTGCTGATACCTCCAGAGCACACATAGTAAAACTGCTACTGCGCTCTTAAAAAACATTACGCATTAGGTAGGCTTCTTTCATCTGGAAGATCTCCATATTTGATCTTGAAGCTAATATGTCAATTAGGCATTTTTCTTCTGTGTCTACTCCCTGTGTGGAAAGAAGTAAATATGAAAAGATGTTGTGTAGTAGAAACTACCGTTTTTAGCTGTACTTATCAGAAGTAACAAAAGAATAGCAGTCTCTGTTGGAGCAGTTCAGAGTGTACTTTAATAGTAAAACCCTGTGTTTCAAATATATTTCTACTTAATCTGAATTTCAGCATGTACATTAGCAAGTGGGGAATGAAGCAAGACTAGTGTTGATGGAAACATAATAGGAATAATTTTAGAGCTTTAGTAAGAATTTAGGATTCGCTGAAAGAAATCAAATGTAAAGACTGAGCATATGTCCCCAACAACTATTCAGGCAATCTGAAGTAGACAGTAGCACAGCTATTATGTTTGTCTTCTATCTTCTCTATTTCTTTTATTTTTTCCTTATTTTTTTTTTAATTTTTAAAAAATTTATTTAGGAATGCTAGTCTGTAAATGTCTACATTTAATGTCTAGATTCACATGGCCTGTTTTTTTACTTTGACCATATGAATCCAGATGAAGGTAGAGTACTATAAGAAAGTTCAACTTTGAGCCACATTTAAAAAAAGAAAACTTTAGCAATCTCGTCAATAATGTTGATAAAGGACATGATTCCATTGTTACCGATGATATTTCACAATTCTTTTAAAGCCAACTGTAATAAGAATATATGAGTAGCTCTAAAAAGTGCATTTATCTAAGTGTCTGAGCAAGTGTTAATACTTTTCTTTTTTTGAGGGGATTCTCAAAATTAGCAGGATAGAGATAGATCATCTTGCTCAAAGTCGTATAATCTGTTCCTTATTTCTGACAGCAGACAGTAGCAAATATTTGTGGAAAGAAAAGGAAAACAGTGTTGAACTCTGATACACCTTCCTATCTTTCAGGAATGGGCAATTCAGGAATTTCCTGAGAAGGATAATTCTTTTCAATAACCAACAGTGAACCTGTTTTCAAAGAGATTATTCAAATTCTTTATGAACTGATTGGTGCTTTTGGGCTGCACAATGCTCTGTGGGAATGAATTTCACCATTTAATTACATGATACGTGAAAAAATATTTTTGTTTGTTTCAAAGCTTCAGTTGTGTATGGAGCATAGTCCCAGATCCTGGGAAGAAAAGGAAATATTTTCTTCAAAATGGGCGATCACTTCCTTTTGAGTGGAGTGATTATTGCTTTGTCACAGAGTAATTTGTAAATGTTTATGCAAAGACATGTTCTGCTAAAGAAGTATGGGTCTTTCCAGAGGTGGAGTCTTAGTGCATGGCACTGGGTGTGCAGATAAATTTGGTTTGTAATATACATAAATGCTTGCAGAAACAGGGCCTTACATTTGCATATAATAATATTTCCTCATTTCCTGACTTTACCATGGGTGTTAAATGGGTTCTATTTGTTACATTATAAGGATATTATTTCTGCTGATTTTAGCATACCAGCACTTCATATAGCACTGTATTTCTGATGACCTAGTATAGTACGTGATAGTACTCTACTCCAGTGTGCTAACTTCCAGCAGTTGACCAATTAAATGTCAAAAAAAAAAAATTAACATATGTTCAGTAATCTAACTAGTGACTGCAACTCTAAGCAAT
Organism: Dendrocincla tyrannina; assembly: GCA_035047865.1. Lineage (NCBI taxonomy): Eukaryota > Metazoa > Chordata > Aves > Passeriformes > Dendrocolaptidae > Dendrocincla > Dendrocincla tyrannina. The sequence continues at coordinate 35,146,804 of JAWWMP010000132.1, read as the reverse complement.
TCTGAATTTGACAACTACCTTCAAGGCATGCCAGAGCTCGTGGGCATCATAGGAGGGAGGTGGATACATCAAGCCAACCATAACTTCTTTGAAGTGATGAGAGAGATTCTCTTTTAGGTCTGTTATCAGATCCTTGAAAAGAAAATGCATGGACAGGATTATTTCAATAGTCATACTTTTTTAAGACAGCTTAAAGAAATATTAGTGGTTTTCTCTGTAAATGAATAAAGATGAACTGTCAAAGATGAATTCTGGCTAAGATGAAGTAAAAAAATAGCCTCTTAAATAGTACCTGCTTGTTCAACTAGTATGGATAAGACAGGAATAGATGCATAAGCCAGCAGACCACAATGGATTGTTAGTTTTCTGTTCATTAGAATACAGAAAAAAATTCAAAATTTTAAGTTCAACTACTACTTATAGTCTTAGAAAACTGAATATCATGGCAGAGCATCTGCAGCTTCCCTTGGCAGATCTGTGAATCTGTGTGAATCTGTGGGAGGTAAGCACCTTTCGAATCCCACAGAAAACAGGTGATTTCTTGTGCTTTTTTCAGCTTTACTCACTACGTGAATAATTTAAAAAATCATCTGTGTTGCCCCTCGTACATAAAAATATCTGCTTTGGGTTGCTGGCAGGTTATGTGCTTCAGTTTAGGTATATTTTACAGGCAAACTAAATTCACTGCTTTTGACAGATGCTGGTTTAATAATAAGGAACCCTCCTCTTCCTCCTCATGTGTCTCAGTTCTTGCTTGCCAGGTAGCTGAGTAATGGATCAGTTTCCTTCTCACTCTCCCCATTCCCCGTAGGATTCTTCAAAACACTGCAAGTGCCAAAAGCTTCTTAGCTTACTTTTGGTTTTCTGTTAAAGGATACTTGTGCACTCTTTTTTTTTCTTAGTATTTTATGTGCAGCACTAGGTAGCAGTCAGGTGTGTTCTGATCTGAGACTGAACTGAAAGGAGTACCAGAAATGGGTCCCTGGTACAAACTATTATGTTTTCAGAGCTACACCTTTCTCAGGCCTTTACTTTGGTTTTGATACATTTCTCAGTATAATTGATATATTTCTGAGTATAATTGAATTAGTAGCTAGAGTATCAATTAAGGAGGAATATACAAATTAAAAAATAAATTTATGATGAAGAAATATAAAGAGTCTTCAGTGAATGCACATTAGATGCATTTGACAACCACTATATCACACATGGAGTAGAAATTAATTCATTAAGACATTTCACTTCTGACGACAAGCCTGTGGGAAAATGTATTAATAGTACAAATGGATACTATTTAAAAAGTACTCCTGTAATCAGAACTAAGGGAAATGAAGTATTAAAAAATAAGAAAAGACAACTCCAAGTTGTCATTATTTGAATTGCCTAATCATTTTTGCTATAAGAAATCCTTGAATGCTAATTGTAAGAAGGAATCTTAAAGTTTCTCTCTATGTCTGAATCGTGCAGCCAGTTCACATCTTTCTTTTCTTTTTGTTTTTTATATTTCTCTCCTAAGATGTTGTTTAATGAGTGGGCATAGTGGGTACCATATTGAGCAGACTGAAGTGAAATTAAGAGGGAAGAGGATTAGACCAACAGTTTTGCCATAAATTGAACTGAGAAGGCTAAAATTGCTGTTGCCTCACTGTGTGTCTTCTGTGATGTGCAGTGTTTACCACTCATAAACGTGGACTGCCGAACGGCACATTTGCCCGATGCAAATATAATCATTAGGACAGATGACAGCCAGGGAAATGCTATCACTGATGTGTGCTAAATTATCTTCTGACGCACAAACTGCTGCTGCTCAAGGCAAGACACATTGTATCCTGTCCAGCCCTTCCTGCCCAAGATGACAAACTTTTGAGGTATCAGTCAAATGAACTGCATGTAGCACTAACTAGATAGGCCATTTCTGTATGTCTGCTGTCACAGGTGTGATAATAAAAATCAGGATTTCTGTTTAACCTCTCAAGTGCATTAGAGCTACTTTGTACCGATCCCTGTTTCCACATGGCAAAGGGTAGAACTGAGTGCAGATTTTTGAAAACTGTCAAGAATATCTTGATGTATCTTGTGTTATACCCAGTGTGTAATGAATTTAAATTAAAATTGTGGGTCTATTGAGTTATGTTCCATGAGTTTCAGAATCTTCTGTAGCCCAATGCTGGTATATGAAAACAGTTTGCTTGCCTTTCCCTTCTGCTATTATTCATAGATTTAGAGACTGAAATCCTTAAAAACACATTGAGGGGTTCTTTTCTGGCATTTTTTTTTCTAGATCTTTAGGTCTTCTTCATGTTGACTCAATATGCCTAACAGAGGTATGAATTTAAAGGTGATGTGTTTTCATAGGGATGTATTTATTTGTTTATATTTTTATTTTTGATTTGAAAAGAAAAAATAACTAGATCAGCGGTGAATAAGTCACTAATTGTTCTCTAAGAATATGAAATATGGTAAACTATAACCATTCCTGAAGGACATTTGCCAATTCTTTGTTGTGATATCATGTGTTAACTCTAGGCCATCCTCATTTATCAGAGGGGAGAAATTAAAGATAGAAACATGATACGGAGCTTTTAAATGGTTTCCTTTTTTAAAATGATAGGTCCAGTTGAAACACTCTAGAGAAAAGGTCAAACCAAACCAGCCAGCTGCTATGGATGGAGTAGAGAAAGAACACTGTTTAGTGATGAAGGAGGTAAATGAACACTTGGAAACAATGGGCTTGGGTGTTTTACTGTCACAGACACCTTTGGGTAGCTTGACAAGCTTTAGTTTTCTGTAGGTGAAATTAAAACTCAGCGAGGAATGTTACATGGATGAACACTGAACTTATGTGGTTTGCATATGTAATGGTAACCTAATAAATACCTCATAGTAGACAAAGAGTTTTAAACATTTAGGTACACTGATTTCAAGCGCTGTCACAGTCTTTGGAAGGTAATAGCTGTGATTCAGTTATTGTTTTTTTATGATCTATTTAAAACATACTCATCCATTCAAGGCTACATCTAAAATATTACAAATACTCTGTGTTTGATTTTTTCTAACAGTTCAAATAAATTAATTGATCTCCAAGAGATGAGTAGCAACACAAAATCAACCCATTACAATGATTAAATCCATCTCTTTATCCCATTTCTAGGAGACTAAGTGGGTGTTTCAGCATATTTAGGGGTCAATGATTTTGAGGTATTTTGGTATACAGTTGGCACAAAGGTTGTCTCTGGAAAACTTCTTGTCTACCCAAGGGAAAAATACACTGTTCTACTGGCTAAAAAACTGGTCATGTAACAGTGCCACATCATATGGAGGTTTTGAACGAACCACTTCTAGTTAACTGTAATTAAGGCTGATGGCTGTGTGGTAGCATCTGTGCAAACTCTTTGTTCTCATTCACGCTGATCAATTCAATGGCAAGCAGACACTGACCTTCAAGGAATTTTCCAGTGAGCTGTTAGTTTCACAGGCTTCAGGAAAAGAAGAGTGGATTTCATTGTGTTTGTTTGGCTTCTCTTAGGGGAAGGGCATGTCTAGTCAATTTAATCCAATAGCATCTATTTTCATACAGCACTTTTCATCACTAGATTTCACAGGAATTTTGCAAAAGGTCCTGCTATTATTTTTGCCCATACATAGTTGGGGTAACTAAGGCAAATGCAGGCATTGCAACGTTCCTGAAATTATTTGGTTAGCAATTGTAGATCTGGAAATAGAATGAGGCTATCTCTCTCTGTATATTTGAGAACTCATATAACAAAGATTACATATACATTTAAAAAAAAGGCCAACTTTTTATATCTTAAAATTTTTTAAACACCTCTCAAAGATTCATAAATTTAACATTAAGCATCTCAGATGAGTACTGTGCTTAGTGTATGGATAGAATTACATGGAATGAGGACTGAGAATGTCAGTGCTTGAGATGAGAACATTAATCAGCATGTGAGGAAGATAAAAAAGCCTGTAACTGTTGGTATGGTGTTTTTCTTTGGTTACAATACTATTGTATTATTTATTCAAAAAACCTGAAAAATGTAATTCAGAAACCACCAAAAGCACATGGAGGAAGAAATAAGTTTGTTCAAAAATTTTCGTCAATAGAGAAGAATGAACTACAGAAGAAGAAACTTTCCATGTCCCTTTCTAACTCTGTGAGTGGCAGATGCACTTCTACTGCTGTGTAAATGTCAACCTGACACCGTCAGAAGTATCAATAGTCAACGTGCTAAGTTGTGTGCCAACCTGTTGGTGCCAGCCAGCTGTCTGAGAGGTTTTTGGTTCCAGTGACTGACCTGAGAGACAAGCTGACCCGCTGCACTGGAGGCAGGAGAGAAAGAAGTAGTGAAAGCGCAAAGTGACTGTGTCATACCCTGCTATACATGTCCCTGTATGCCTCAGCAATCATAAGCCGCTGGGAGTTGCAACGCTGGGTTAGGATATCAATCAACACATCTTTTTCACAGCCTGTAAAGGAAACATGACACAGACTCTAAATTAACAATGTGTTGTTATTTACTTAGGTTTGTGATTGTTCATGCTTTGTTCAAGAAGATTATACTAATCTCTCAGAAAAACAGATCAACAGACTAATATCCCCCTAGTATTTACCAACATCAGTTATATTTACCATGCTTATGTATCTTGCACTTGGTGGTATAATACCATCAAAATGTGAAGTAGTCTGTTATTACCAGATGCATCATCACCTCTCTCAAGCTCAATGGATTTGAAAGCATCCATAAAACAGATAGAGGCTTTCATTTATTCAGAATTAGGCCTAGCAGAAGGATTTGTGGCTGAGCCTTGGAAGTCATACTTGTATGCCTTGTTGATATTGATTAAATAGTCATTTCAGGATCAGGGATCTCTTTTATGGGGATGAAAAATTGTGGTTAGACCATTCATTGAAAAACTCAGCTATATTTTCAGAGGAACTATATAAAATAAGTTATGAAGTTTTAAAGAAATATAGTGTTTTACCCCATTTCCAAGGACATTTCATTGAAGGCTATCTATGATCCTTTGCTTGACGGCTTGAGTAAACTGCTAAACTTCTAGAATGAATCAGTATTTATTGCTTATGAAAATGATGATTAGCATATTCAGAAAATTATTTTAGAATTTAAAAAACTGTTTTTTGCAACCCAAAAGTTGACTTTTGGTGGTTTCAGATGTCTGAACATTTTAGTGTCATTCCAGCATAAATATATCTCCAAGTGTAAATCAATTGACTATGAAGTTTAGATGAATTGGACTGGGAAGCATGGAAACCAGCTGGCATCTGAATGGCCTAAGGTAATTTCTCAAGTTTCTAGCAGTCACTGTTAAATGGGCATATATATACATGTTACAGATACACATTCTGTACCTATTACACCTTTGTAAGGCAGATATTATCATACTTTAGTTGTCAAGTTCCATTCTGACACAAATGCAATTGGACATTGAATGCTTTTTTTTTTCTTTTTTTTAAGTTGGCAGAGGAAGTCAGTATTTGCTCTTTTCACAGCAGGTTTAGTTCTCTTTCTGCTTGATCATCTAGCCACAATTACACCAGCTTTTTAACAAGATATTGATTTTTAGCAAGACACTGATTCATTTCCATCAAACTACAAAATGGAAGTACTACTGAAACTGTGCATAAGGATTTATTTTGACTTTTCAGAAAATAATTATCACCAGGAATCTGTACAGCTTACATAGTCTCTAAAGTCAAAACTAAGAAGGTCCCACATTTCTATTTACATAGAAATGTAAACAACTCTACTCATTTCTCTAATACCACTGGTATCAGTGGGACAGCATATATGACTGAACCTCCTCCTGAGAATGAATGTTGTGCAAGATTCAGGATCACTGTGACAGTGTCTGTAAAGGATATGGTGACTTTAACTCTTCTAAAACTGAACTTTGTATTTTGCCATTTGTCCTTGAAATTAGAATTTTGTTCTGTCTACTTTGATAGATAGATTAAAAGTAAGGTTCATGTGCTTGTATTTACAGTATTAAATGAAGAATATAATCTCTGTATTTTCAAGTTAGCAACATTGCATTAAAAGTACTGTTTGAAGTTTAGCAAAATGTTTAAAACTTTTCATCTGTAGCCAACTTAGTTATAAAGATACTTCAGATACTCTTTGATCATTAATGCTCATTGCGGTTCATTTGACATTAAGTCTGAGTCCTCATATTTGCATTAAAGGGACTGAAAACAGAATGCAAGACTTAGTGCTGCACAACCTTGTGAAAAGCCCAAGGCATATAAAAGTTCTGATACAGAAAACAGTTACACTGTGAAGAAAATGTTTCAGATAGTAGAAAAATAGATCAATATTCTGACCTTTAGCAATAGCAACAATGTTCAACAGGACAACACAAAAATCTGAACAGAGAAAAATGCTTTGGTGAACAAAAGCTTTTTTGTACATACACTGAAAGCAAAAATTGTTCCCGAGTCAAAGATAATAAACCCTTTAAACTTTCTATTCCATTTATTTTTATTTCTTGAGGATTGATTAATAGACTTAGCAGACCTTGGTAACAGTTAATTGTTGAATTTACAACTGAAAACGTTTCATTTTTTGGCCTTCACTGTAGTGACTTAACACAGATTCTGTTTTCTTTTTCTTGTTTTCTCAAGGAAGTGTATAGATTTTAGATTAATCTCAATCATCTCTCAGTTCCTGTAAATGAAAATATGTGATTTACTTGGACATAATCAGTTTGTCTTATTGTGATTCCTTGATGAATCAACAAATAGGTAGTGATACTTTTAATTGTATGTGGTTTTATTTTGTCTAATGCTTGTTGTTTTATGAGACCTCTCTGGAAAAAAAGAAATAGTTCAAGATACTCACTAATTCCCTGCAGGGCTTCCCCTAGCAACTGGGCATCCATAATAGGGTTAAAATTCGGAGCAGGAAAAATCGTTCCTTGTGTCTGCTGAAGGAGAAAGCAGACTTTAATTGAGGTGTTTAACATTTATAACACTGCATATATAAATCTTTTGAAAACCAACAGTCATAGCTTTGAATTATCTTTGCTTTACAGGATTAAGAAATTGTCTGCAGCTAACTGAGGAAAAGAGTGCATGTTCAGAAATTTCAGATTTTTGAAGGAGTTACTTTAAAAAGTACTAATAGGGCAACATGCCCTTACACAAACAGTACTTACCAGTAGGCAGACATCCTTCTGCAGTTTGTTCATAGGTTAAATACAAGGTCCAACTTTTACAATGGAACATAGAACACATAGTGCCTTTTTACTCATAAAATAATTGGGATAATATTGAGAAAAATAATTTTGGAAATATGTAGATAAATATTTGCCACAGAGAACACAATGAGACTATGTCAATTTTTTTAAGTTGATATATACATGCTGTATCTAAAATGAATTGGCAGACTCATCCTTAAGATATGCTCCATCTCATCTTCCTTTGTCAGTGTGGGAATTGTCTGTGTATGCCATGCCTGACTTGGCACTTAATGTACCTCTAGGATAGGGATCTGCAGATATTGGCTTCAGAAACTGAGTTTGTAACAGCCCTTGCTGGTCAGAAGGGTCTCAGTGAGGAGGAGAGAAAATGTAGGATATGTGTGCATTTTTTGAATCTAATTTAAAACACTGGTGATCTCTGCATCAGCTTTGAACAGGTTCAATTCCTGTAAAGATTAATTATCCCAAAGTATTTCCTTTTACACATCCAGGCTTGTGGTGTCACAAAATGAACAGCTAAGTCACTGATCTTTTCAGCATTTATGATACTTGCGCTACAATATGACATAAGTGATTAACATAGTGAGTGCTTCAGGGGTTGATTCCTGAATAATCCTTGGAGTGAAACATTAGTGAAAGTGATTTTCAAAGTAGGTATAACCTCTCAGTCTGAATGGAGGAAAGTATTAATCATTTCTGAATATATATCTTTGTTCATGAAACTGTTGGAATAAAAAAAGAGTTTTGTGTGGATGCATATTTGCAAAAATATAATGGAGGAAGTGATCACAGAAAAGACAGTTTTAAATATAAAGATTTGCAGTCTTGTAAATTGTTGACAAAAAAAATGCAATGTAGCCCTTGTGATGTATCTTTCAGGCAAACTAATGGATTTTTGAATGTGCTCTATTCTCCCTTGATTCATCAGAATTGCTGAACATTTCTTTGATAAAGTATTCACTGTCTTCTTATTTGAGGCTCACCATCAGTAGATTAAACCTTATCCAGTAAGCACCTGTCTCCTATCCAGGATCTAAACCATGATGCTTTTAAGTAGAACCAAATTAAATATGAAGGTTCAGGTAAAAGCTTTTAGAAGATACAGTAAAATACAATTTATTTTTTTCTTTTTAGTTGAAGTCCTTTGTGGGAAAGATCTCTCATCCTTTGTTGTTGTTGTTGTTGTTTTGTTTTAAAACAAATTAAAATCCATATACTTGCCAATACTTGGCTTTGCCTTCCATCTCACAGAAGACATTTTCAATAAGGATTTTCAGTGTACCTTGTATTTCGATTTTCAGAGTGATTTCTCAGCGAATTCAGCATTCTGCCAATATATATCATTTCTCTGAGCTGAGATGCAGAATTTACAGCATACAGGCTACCAGGGTCCCCAGAAGGAATTTCTGCCTAACCAATGATGTCTAACTGCTGGCATAGCTTTCAGAGTCATTGTTGCAATGTCGTGTGCCTTGGAGAAAGTACTTTGCTACTTTGCAACGTTCACACAGTCTGACCTTTAGCAACGTTTATCCCATCATAACCCATGCCAGTTTTTTCCTGTAATGTCTTCCATAGTTTTTCCTTTGACTAGCCTGCAGAAGCATCCCTGGTTCACTCGATGCGCTTAATTTCAGAAAGTTTAGGTGTTTATTACTTATTAAACTTATTCCGCCAGTTTTTGGTGAATTTTTGAAATATGGGCTCAAGCAGGTCTGGGCCAAATCTTTAGACATGAATTCTGATAATTTTGGGTCTGAATTCAATGTAATTACACCGTGATAGCCTACCACTTGCTGTGACTTGTAACATTTTTGGTTTGCCTTTTTTTTTGTTTTGTTTTGTTTTGTTTTTGTCTTTTTGGATCCAGTAGCAAATAATTTGAGGGTGCTGTGTAATATTTGGAAGGCAAAGTCAAGGGCATTTATTGTAGACAGTTCAGTGGAGACAGGTGTTGATTCTAGGATGTGCAGTGCTGTCTGTGCTTCTCTGAAGTAAGTGCTGTGATGGCAGGTGGCACTGATATTGAGCCCTGCAAGATTTGAGTGCCTCAGTATTTGAACCAAACTTGCAAGCTCTTTTTTTAGCTGTTAATCAGTAGCTGTAGCTGAACAAGTTATGATTAAGCAATTGCATTCCAATCTTTCATGCCTGGCTAATCTTTTGTTTTCCAGAAAAGGGAAGACAATCCCAAGATGAATGGACTATCAGGATGAGAGCCACCAGGAGTGAAGTCAGCAGAACTCGGCAGTAACTGGAGAGAAGGTAATTCCTTTGAGGTAGTTCATTACCCCCAACTCATTGACGACCTACTCAAAATGGACCCCAGACTCAAATGTAGGTAAGAACTGTACATGCAGCCCTGCCTAAATGTGCCTAGGAAAAGTATATCTAGCAGCAGTGTTCATAACTGTAAAAACTGAGGGAGCAGAGCAGTAGAGGCATTTGGTAAGTGAATGAAATTACAACAGATTGAATTTTTATCAGGGAGGAGGCAACTACATGTGAATAGATAGTTCCTTTCCATTACTTTTGGCTAGAGAATTTCTACTGCCCAATTTTGAAGTATGGCATTTTTAGGGTTCATTGAACACTTGAGTGTAGTTACACATACTGCTATTTTGCTTCATTCATTTCCACTGAAGTCAGCTGTGACTGACCCCTGTAACAAAGAAGGTCCAATGGAGCTAAGCAGGGGCACTGTGCCCATGGAGCTCCAGACAAAATGCAGGATGTGACTGACAACAGCTGTTGCAAAGAAAGCTGATTTTATCTCAACACGAAGTGGATTGAGTGTAGCTATCAACATTCAGAGGATGAACTGATGATGTAAATGTTTGTATCCAACTCCATTAAAAGAGTGTGAATGTCTTCCTGACTTAGCCAGGCCAACATGAGGGGAGTGAATACCTGTATAAGCCCAAAACAGAGTATAAATACTAAACAGGTAGTAAAATAATTTTGGAAGAGGGCTTGAGTTGACTCAAGCCTGTGTATTCCTTTCCTGTGATGTCCAGCATTACAGCAGTGAGCATATCATAGAGAGCAGTAATGTGGATCTCATCAGTATTACATTTGTATTGTGTTTTCCGTACATTTTATACTAATCTGCTAGCAAAACCTGTGTAAAAGTACTTAACTTGTTACTATACGTTAAAGCCTCTCTGCGTGGAATCTAAAGGAACCTAGAGCAACATGTCTGATACTAGGATGGCCAGGTTTGAGTCCATGGCTGTTTCTGTCCTACTTACACAACATCTTTTTCTCCCCTAAGCTCTGGAAAGCATAGGGAAATTAATAGCATGACCTCATGTCTCTTCTTACACATAGCTTAAGACGATCACACAGGGATGAGCAGGAATTACACTTCATGGCAAAACTAAGTCTATGGCAGTGAATGTTGCATTGTGATTTTCTTGGTGATGTCAGAAAAAGAGTTGAGGGTGTTCTCACTGAATATAATTTCTCTGAATGGTCTCCAACCCACCCACACAGGTAAACAAAACTGTGATTCAGGAGTAACAAGAATCATTTTGTAAGATGAGAAAAGCGGGGACATTTTTAGATCACTTAACCTTCTTACTATTAGAACTTTATCCAAATCTCATGGATAGCATCAATGGACGTCTTTTTACTGTTTTCAGTGAGCTTTTAGGTCATGCTCGTAATAAGCAAAACTGTTTCACACCTTGCTCAGGAAAGAAAGGAGAGCTTGTTATTAGACAGCAGGGCATCTCGAAGATGGTTGAAAGAATGAGGCACTTGCCCTGTGAGAAGAAGTTGAGGGAAATAGACTTAGCCTGGAGAAGAGTCAGCTTTGGGGAGACCCAACAGCTGCTCTACCGTGGCTGTGGGAAGACCATCAAGAACACAGAGCCTTACTGAGGTGCATGAAGAATGAACGGCAACAGTCATAAAACAAACCAAAGAATGTTCTGGCCGGATATGAAAATGACATTTTTTACTGTGAGGATAACCAAGCAGGTTAAGAAGTAGCCTGAAGAGGTTGTGGAGCTTCTGTCTTCAGGAGTTATAGAAACTGAATTGGGCAAATCTCTAACCTACTTGGTCTGAATTTAGTGTGGACCCTATTTTGACAAGGAGGTTGAGCTAAATGACCTACCAATGTTCTATCTAATCTAATAATTCTATAACTTTTTTCCAAAGCAAAAAATTAACAGGAATTTCTCCAATAACATCTTTAAAATAAGTAAATACCCATTATTCTTAGTGATATGGGATTGAATAATAAAGATACTTGCATTATTCTCTGCACGTCAGTCCTGTAGGGTGTAAACTATTTCCAGACATACACTTTGAAGAATTCTAAAGTTTTTTCAGGATCAGGCACAAAACTTGAAATTTATGTTGGTGATCACCGGTGTCTAGTGTACATAATGGGACTTCTTGAGTTATCATGCTGGAAAGAATTGTGTACATTGTCAATATAAAACCACTATGAACTACATGTGCCATTTATTTATACATTTTCATTTCCCCAAAAGGGAAATTAGCAAAGGTATAATGAGCAAGGAGCCTAAGAGATTTGACTACTAGAAGTGACGGACTTTGATACTTGCACAGAAAATAAGGTTGTATTTAAATATATGAATAATTATGTAGATGGGGAAGTTAGGGACATAGTTTAGTGGTGGACTTGGCATTGTTATGTTAATAGTTGGAGTAGATGATCTTAGAGGTCTTTTCCAACCTAAGTGATTCCGTGATATTAAGTGCGCCTAACTATAATGTCTGTATGGAAGCTACAGTAAGCCAGTTTATCTTTACCAGTCATAAATCAATCAGATTTAAAATATTCCTTCCCTAAATGAGTTTTATTTATAATAAACTAGGACAGATCCCATAGGGAGAAAGGTGCTCACTATTTCATCAGTATCTGAATGTATCTACACCTTTCCAAAAGGTATTGGCATACATTGAAACTGCAGAACTGAACTTCTAAGCATCTGGAAGATCAGAGTCACTGCAGACAGCTCATTATTAATTTCATGGCAAATGTGGTAGTTCATAAAAAGAAAAGGGGGGGGGGAGAAAAGGGGTATCTAATTATTGCCTTAAGGAAAAAGGCATACAGAAGAAATATGGTGTAGCTCCTCATTTGGAGTAAATGTGCAGAATTTGGTCAAAGTCCATAAAATTTTGTTTTACAGAGGATGATGGTTAAACAAATAGTCTTGTAACTCCTCTCTTACTCATATATCCTTCAAATACCCTCATTACTAATATATTGCATGTTCTCATTACCTTCATAATGAACATTGTGAAAACTCATGAATTTTTTGTGGCTCTTCCCACATTTGCATATGTTTAGATATGTTCATTAGTACAGTGCACAGAGAAATCAAAACTTTGTCTTCAAGTTGTCTGCACTCACAAATATCCATCCTCACAAGCACATACACAGGTGTTTTGCTTGCCAAACAATGCCAGATTCAGTTCCTCAAGTTGGGTTCCAGACTGTGGATTTTGTGGATATTAGGAGGGTGTTTTGCTTGGAAATACAAAACCATGTATGTTCAATGTTTTGTGATATAAGTTGTTCTGTGAACACTGCAACTAATAACAACTGGTTTCTTCCAGGTTCTTTTGACTCTCTCTACTTACTTCCTCCAGCCACAACAGCAGTTAATTTCCCTTCCTTGTTCCATCTAGGAACACAATCCATCAGGTCCTTTCTTAGGCTAAGTAAAATGGCTAAGTAAAATATGGTTTGTCCTGTGCCTGAATCCAAAGTAAGTATGTATTGCTTGGCTAATGGTGGGCCAATAGAATAAATGACTGCAGAGTTTGAGCTGCTATATTTTTATAACTAAGAAGAAATTTGTTCCCTCACCTCCACTGAGCTGTATTGTCACAAAACTTCAGAAGCCATTGCATTCCTTTGCCAAACATGATACAAAATCACTGTAATGTTCAAAGTTACGGGTTGGAACAAATGGATGTACAAATACAGACATATACAGCTAGATTTTCTGAAGAACCTAGGGGGTTCTGGTATAGCCATGGAAAGGATGTGAGGGATTGCGCAATTTAAAAGACTTTTAATTTTGGTATCTGGATTCTGGCACCCCTCATGATATATGCACTATTTAGCTGGAGCACCCATTTCGAGAATAGTATTCAGCATGGCAGGGCTTCCTGCATTGAAAAGAAAATTCCTTCAAAGGGCATCTGAAGAAAGTTATTTTTGGGAGCAATTCAGCCTTTTTATGGGTTAGTGTAGACAAAATTATATAAGTGAGCATTGGAGAAATGGAGAAATGCCTTTCTCCAGCAGCATCCTAGTGAAGAGGATACATACTGTTTAGAAGGAAGATAAACAACATCTTGCTTTTTTTCACAAAGTGTTCAAGCACCTAAAGGTAAGGCAAACAAATTTCCATAGGTGATTCAGATATTTTTGACTTTAAGGATTTTAATCCTCTTTGTGATGTCAGGATACCCTCATCTACGAAAACACAGATTGTTTCCACAGAGGTAGCCCAGGTGAGCAGTTTCTACATATCTCTCTGTTCACACGTGTTCATTTAACTCTCCTGGAAGGAACTAGTTCCACAATCAGCTGTGCAGAAAGAACACAGACAGGTGTGTGGTGTTGGTAGAGTGAATAAAACCGACAAAAGAAATTGGAAAGAGACTGAAAATTTTATGAGTTTGAAAAAATTATACTTGCAATTTACCTTCCTTCTGTGCGAGAGCAAGAAAGTTACAGCTTTTCCTGACCAAAGCCATAAGCAGTTCAACAACAGTATCAGTAAAAATTGAAGCTGCTTTTATCAAATTATGACGTGTAAAGTTCAGGCAGTTCAGTCTAGTGATGGAAAAAGCAATCTGAAGTATGAACAGCCTTCTAATAATATTTGTTCAGTAAGTCATTCTGCTGATAACAAACAGTCAAAGTCAGACTCCTTAGTCTGAATATTTCCCATAGGGAATGTCTACCAAAATAAAATGCTTGCTTTATTAGCTAGCTAGGTGCTATGAGCCAGATTTACTTTGGCAAAGATATCCTTTGTGTACAACTTTAATAAATAAAAAAATTCATGAGTATTTTGATTTGCTATGAGTTTATTGTATGTGCTACATTTAATTTGAAAAATGTATCTTACAGTAGTGGAAGGGGTACTTCTAAACATAGAAAATTCTTTCTCCAAAACCTCCCATCTCTCCCTTAATGTGTATTTGAGAGAGGTCACAGATTTCATCTTGTCTAATTTCTTGTAGTTTTACCTGTGGTACTGTGGGGAGCCATTTTCTCTATGTAATGTGTGATAATGATGATACCCTGCATTGCTGAATCTGGCAGGAATGCTGCTGTTAAGTTTGTAAATCTCATTCTTTATCTTGGGGGACTCCATCCTATCCAATTGTAAATGGATAAAATATGCAATTACTAATAGGGGGAGCATAAAATATAATGGAAGTCATCTTAAAGAACCAAGTACATTATGAAAGTAATGATTCCAATTTTATTTTTCATGTTCTTATGCTTCTGAATTAATGATATATCAATGTTTCAGGGTTTCTTGAATAACATTTTTAAGTCTAAAGTGTGCTTTTCAGACTTCTTTAATATGACAGCCTCAACACTCAGTCCTGTGTAAGCCCTGTTTTCTTGTTTGAGATTTGCTAGAGTGATTTTTCTGCTATTTTGTTGCTGAGTCTCTCCTGAGAAAACTGCCACTGTTCAAAGACTGACTTTGTCTGAAAGAACCAGCCAGCACCCAGGAGAGAATGTTTATATGGGCTCTGCATGTCCCCATTCTGTCTGGGTGCCTCAACAGGGTAGTCTGCTCCACTAATTAGGATCCAGTGATCTAATTCATAAAAACCCCTGATTTCTCTCCCTTTCCATCCCACAACACGTGGAAATGGGAATAAAGAATAAAAATTTACTCAACCCACAAATTCATCAGAGAAAGCCTGTAACCAGGTTTTCCTCTCTTTCCTGAGACTGATATGCTCCCCATCGTCTTTAGTTGCTTCTCTGCTTTCTTACCTCTGTGATTACAAAAAACCAAAGGGCATATCACTGTGCCTTTCTATGTTTAGAAGAAGAATGAAGTGATGGTATTAACATCATTTATTTTGGAGTATTTTGGTGCAGTTCAGAGGATCAGAATTAGGAACTTAAGTGTCTCTCTGCTCAAGGAGTCCTAAAGGCTGACTAATGCGTAACAATTACATGACATTAAGCCTACATAGCTGTTGTAAACATCTGCCACAGTTAAGGATTATTGCCTATTCTATTATTTTTTCTTTATAATACTATCATAATATTGCATTATTATTACAAATATAATAATTGCCAATTTTAATTACTTAAAAGCAAAAGAGTTTCTTCTCTAAGTTATTTTATAATATACTACCATTAACATCAGACAACAGATTATATGCAGATGCAGTGTCAATTATTTAAATACAATTGGTCTCAATTAATCAGTAGGAGAAAAGAAAGTGAATTTCTTGACATCTCCAGCTGAAACTACTCTACTACTTTGTCAGGTAGATTTATTCTTGCTGTCTTCATT
Organism: Dendrocincla tyrannina; assembly: GCA_035047865.1. Taxonomy (NCBI): domain Eukaryota; kingdom Metazoa; phylum Chordata; class Aves; order Passeriformes; family Dendrocolaptidae; genus Dendrocincla; species Dendrocincla tyrannina. Next base: position 35,131,025 of record JAWWMP010000132.1, on the reverse strand, counting down.
TAATTATCGGTAATAGATTATAGGATCACTGTAATTGAAAGAGGGGGGAAAAAGAAACAAAGAAAAAAATCCCTTTTTAGTTCTTAACTGATCGTAAAGGATGTAAGATCTCAAACTGCAGAAAACCGAACACATTAGTAATCCCCATTCAATAACTACTCCTTTAGAAAAGCAAATATATGCAATATAATTTTATCAGAAGAAATACTTTACTGACAAGATTGGAGTAATTAGTCAACTATACTTTCAATTAAAATAAGTAAGGAAAAAATGTCTATCCTTTAGAAAATTCTACATTGATTTGTAAGGTTTTTGGGAATGTACATGCAAAAGCATTTGAGAGGAATGAATATTATTCCTGTTAATAATAACTAAAAGAATGGGCTTAGTGAATGTAATTATCAGTATGCCAGGTACAGAAAGCAATTTCATATTTTGTTGTCATGAAATAATAACTCTAGAAGCTTCCAGAATAGAGATTTAAAATTGCACTATGAACTTTTCTTTTCTTAAAGAGCGCTAATGAAACCATTTAATATACTGCTATAACTTTTGATGGGGAAAAATAACTGATATGTGTTATCGCCCTTGTCGAGGTAGCATTTCTTTGCTTTGAATTATTTTTCACATTGTGAACAAACCCAAATGTTTATAAATCATAAATCTATTCAGTTACTTTATGCAGTTACCAATGATCTTGTGAAATTACAAACCCTCCAAAAGAGTGCCAGGAATAGGTATCTTCTGAGAAATTCACATTTTTATTTTTAATGCAGTTAGGTGATAGCATGTAATTTAGTTTCTAATGCAGCAGCTAAGTGCAAGCATAGAAAACCCACAGAGCCTCACAAGGAGGCTTGAATTGTTTTCTTGAAAGGTCTAAAATTATGAGACAGGAATTGATAATTTTTTATATTTTAATCTTCATTTCAGACACGATATATACTGTAAGCAACACCAGGATTAGACTCAAATCATAAATAAATTAACTTCACCTGTGATTAATTTATACCAGTGGAGGCAAATGGATCCCAACATATGTAATGACAACTGAAGAGGAATGAAAACTTTTGAAATATTTCATAGAACATACTCACATAATCTCCACAATACATTTTGATATGGGTCTTCAAGTTCTGTTGAGATGAAAATAGTAGCTTTCCTAGACTAAAAGTAATAGTTGTGTAAACTAAATTGTTATATATGTCTTATTCTGTTTTGGAAATTCAAGAGAAAACATCCAATCAAACTGATACCAAGTACATTAGGCTCCAAAGTAACAATGAAGCAAACACCTGTAGGTACCGTATGTCCTTGTGTTTTATAGATTCACTGTATACTTAGTCATTAATCATGTATTGAATAAGTGTGATTATAATGAAAGTAAACAGAGTCATTAGTACAACACCCTCTGTTCTGCGGTGTTGATTTTAAGAATCAGATTCAGCTAGCCACAGAATGAAACACTCACCTACAGAAAGTGTTTGTTAATGATTTACTTTTCAGATTGGGTCTGAATCTAGTTCCTTTTTCTCCTTGTGCTGAAGTCGCTCAGCTCATCACTTGTTCTAATAACTATTTGTAGCTGGCATGCATAGGAAGATGCTTTATAGCCCCTATATGTTACATGGAGTAATCAGGCAGGCCTCAGTGGAACTCTGTGATGAATCTCTTTTCACATAAGTTACAATTTACAAAATCCTGTGAAGACCTGATCAAAAATCCAGTAACTTTGCTCTGTTGGAGGACTTATACAGAATCTGAACTAAACAACTGACAGCAAACCCATTTTTCATAGCAAATAACATGTATTTTTCTGCTCATGATAATTATTATTGTAATAAACCAGTCATAAAATATGAAGTTTTCTCATACCCACTTAAAAAAGGAATATAAAATGGAGGAATATAAATATAGGGGTGCAGAATCAGTCTGTATATCCTTTAGTACAACTTAAATGAAAGGCATAGGCTACTGTTATCCTGATTGGGTACCAGCATAGTGAGATAATGTTTTCCAATAGTTGGACAGTAGTAGTAGTAGCTCAAAATCTGAATTAAATTACTCCAAATTTTCCTGCGTTTCTTAATGTACCATCACAGGCTTTGTAGCACTTATAAAAACTGTGCTTTTTTTCTTACAATTTAGGAAGGCTTTGGAAATGATGAAAAAAATACTTTATTTTGTAGCCTTAATATCATAGTAGCTCTTCTAATCATTTAAAACTGTCTCTGGGCTTGTATAAGCTCAGCGGTATTGATTTGATTATAAGCTTTTGCATGTCAGCCTGTGTTATATGTAAAGGCCACATGTGCATCCTTAGAAATAGGAGAGTTTCACAAAGAAACCTACACATGTGAAACATGGACTTCACAGTGGCACATCTTTACTTTCTCTTTTTTCATTAGTGCTGGGGTAGGTATTTTATTTTATTGTAATTGTTTCAAGTACTTATTTTAATCTCTGTATCTCAAGTGCTCTTTGGGGATGGCTGGGGAATATAGTCCCACTGTACAGCTAAGAAAAATGATCTGTAAAGAATCTGGTCTGTCTGGTTAGAGAATAGCACATGTGATGTGCAGAAGGCCATACCTAGAGTAGGATCCAGTCTCCTGATGATACATATTTTAAAGCAGTGATAAGAATACTTTTTTTACAGACTTTTTTTACATGGATTTTCTTGCTGTGATTAAAATGTAATACAGTTAATCTTCAGCACAACAGAGAATGTATTTACAGTATTACATTAATATTTTATTCTGCCTTTGTCAAAATCTTTAGTGGTCAGGATGTAAATTAATAGTCAAAATTTGTTGTTCTATGAAATATTAATACCAGGCATATAATGTGAGAAAAGCACCTGACCGATTACTGAACTACATTCTGTTTAATGAAACTTCCTGAGAAGAGCTGTGAGAGAGTTTAGAGAAAATGGGAGAGAAAGATTTCAATCTTCTTTTCTCTTCGAATGTCCTTTGGCTGTCCTTTCCTGCTATATCCCCTCCAAGGTGAGAGGCAGGGCTTACCAACAAGGAAATGAATAAAATATTTGTCCATGTAATGCTCAGCAAAATGAATCCAGTGTTTGTGTACCAGAGTGAACATGTTGAACCTCACCTTCACATTTTCTTCAAGGCTCAGTAGGTCAGAGATGTGAGTCATTTCTTGGGGAGTTGCTTATCCTGTATTTTAGGGGAAAACCAAAGAAGTTGTGTTGCAAAGGGTTTTGGCAATCTCACTTTTGAAAAAAAAAATAAAATTTGACTTCTTGGAGAGACTGCAGAACGGAGCAGCAATAATTTCTTGTGCAGAAAGACAGGAAACACATGGTTTGTTTAGACTAAAGAACAGTGAAGGAGTCCTAACAGTTGAAGATATAAAAGATGTTGTAAGGGAAAGGGAAAAAACCATTTTGTCTTCCTCTTCACAATGAACTGGACAGATTAAAGTCTATTTTTCTGTTTCACCTCTATTTAATCTTTTCAATTTTCAGACAGTTACAGGGTGAGATTTTCATTACTCTGTTATTTGGCATCTCTTTACTGATCTGGGCACCTGGTTGCTTTCCTTCCTCTTTTTCTTGTTAAAAAGTTTCTTTTTTCTTTTCCTTCTTAATTTTCTCATCCCTCACTTTGTCACCTGTACAATTCTTTTTTTGTACAATCTTAATTCTTTTCTATTGAAGCAAGGAAGGACCAGGTCCTCTTCCTCAGGACTCTTCAAACAATAGAATTTCTCACCTGTGCTAAAGGTTCTTTCCCAAATTTTCCCTGTCCTGCTCATTGGTGTCCTTAGGCTTAGACATTGCAACTGATCATTTCCATGTTATTCTATTGGAAACCTTCAGTAAAAAAAATAAAACATAATTAATTTTTATTAGAGATGCATAAAAATGTGATTTAATTAAAATGAGAAGTAAAAATTATTAAATATGAAATTATTCTATTTGCTTCCCCTGAAAATTAGCTTCTAGCATATCAGTTACATCAGTTACATTAAAACCAAAATTCACATTATTGGTATAATAATCTTTTAAGTATTGCTCTCTAGTCTCATCAGATAATTGAAATGTTTGTCCAGTATTACTGCAGTGGCAAGCAGTAATGTGTTAAAAGCATGGGCCTTCATACTCTGTGCTGCGGAGCATGCAGTTTATGTGGTGGAAAGAAAATCTGAATGTAACTGGAGGTGGTGGAATTTCTAGCTCTCACCAGAGTACAGAATGTATGAGCACACTACAGAGGTCAAGAAAAAGTGGTGGAATGGTCATCTCTAGCTCTAGTGTAATAGTTACAACCTTGGGCCTTTGAAAAATGTGGTAATGGGAATTTCATGGACCGTATGAACTTGTGTAGAATATGTATGGAGCATTTGTGGAATCTTACTCACCATGATTAAGTGAAGTATTTGGTAGCAAAAACCTTATCACAATGAATCACTGTAGGACCTATGACTCAAATCCCAACCCTGTATTTATATTATAAAAATGAACTTGGGTACTTATCTATCTGTTAGTTCCCCTTAGGGTTGTCAGAACCAAGTTCTGCCCTAATTCTGAGAACAGCCCTGAGCATGGTATGTACATGCAGGAGGCAATTCCAGATACTGTAAGGACTGTGGAACTGGTGATCTGTGCCTTGGAAGGGTGACTGCCAGCTCCCATTTGGGATGTTACCATTGGCAAAAGGCTGACCACATGAAGTGATGTAGACTATTAAAGAAGAGGGTTTGAATGAGACAGTGGGTAATGAAAGGTAGTAGTGGGCATAGCTTTCTAGAAACAGTAGAAGAACTGTTATTTAGTGAGTGTAAAATTCTGGTTTCCCCATTGTGTCAATATAATTTAGAATTGCAGTTTCTGGTTCTTCATCATTGGAAGAAACTGAAAAAAATCTCAGGCCTACAGGGCACTTCCCATTCCTGAGTGTCACTGAATTGGATACTGGGGACTTATGCTAAGCTTGCATTGATGTATATGACTTTCTGGAATTGCTCTAGCTCAGAGTTCTAGACTGTAAAGGACTCCTAAGTTTTACTGAAGCAGTAGTTGCTTAGGAGTCTACTTTGGCAGCAGCTAACACAATAGTTTTCAAAATATTTGCATACTGACCACGCCAAAGTAAACACACTCACACATTTGTGGCAGAGTTCCAGTCTCCAAATTACCAACTTCACCACTATCAGAGGTGCAGTTCTAGTGAATGAGTTTCCTGTTTAGCTCCACTGCCTCAGAAACCCCCCCTCACATTTGACCTCTCAAATGTTTTCTTTATTTGTACTCCTCTTAAATGTGCAAGCTACGTTTAAGCTACTGTTAGGCAAGCAAGGGGAATATGAATATATACAGTTGTCATCGCATTTGCAATTTTAGAGTGTTGTCTGGATAGAGATTTGTTTTTAATGGGATGGATATAGAAGTCTTTTTTATAATTTTTAATCTTACATTATAGAATCTTCCTGCAACTGTAATTGCATTTATAGCTTTGGTATAGCTCTTTCATGTTTAACTTATTAAGGTTATGTTTAAGACTGGCAGATATGTGCCACTGCTTTCCTAGGGTTCTGATCACTTGTTTTGGTGAACTGCTTGGAGCTCTTCTCAACAAAAAATCTTGGTCTCTTCCTGTTGAAGAATATATTGGTTTTATACATTATTTAGAGATATTGCTTAATTTTCTCTTAATGTCATGCTGTATTCTCCTCCAAAGTTATTTTTGTTTTATGGTACAGTGCTAGTGGTTGTGGGTTACTTGTGTATTTTTAGGGTGTGAAAACCGTTTCTACAAATTTTTGTTTAGGAACGGAAGCAGTTGATGTGAATTCATTTTGAGGAAGACTTCTCATTCTTTAGGCCTCACTTCCACTGACATGTGTTCCTAAAATTCTTATAACTGTTTTCCTGAATCTTGAAGAAGTAAAGCAAACATCTAAATACACGAATTTTAACACCTTTTATAATGAAGGACTCAAGATTTACATTCTCAAAGCTTGCTAGCTAAATGAAAGATCACTGTGTGTTTCCAGCCAAGAAAAAGTTTTCCTTAAAAACTTATTAAACCTGTATATGAGTATGTCAGCAGAACTTCTGATCTTTGGAATGGTTGTGTTTGAATCACCATGGATGCATTTTTTTTAAAAGATTCATACTGCAAGGAAAATCACATTATTTCAAAATATTTTTCTCTAACTACCATGGAAAGAATTTTTCACTCTAATAAAACTTCCCAATTATTTGCCTAAAAAAAGAAAAAGGAAAAGGAGTCAGTCAAGCTTAATTAATAGTGTTAGCATGTAACTTCAATGGCAATATGTAAGTTCCAGAAGAATGAGTATTGTCTTCCTACAGACATTTCACTTTCTCACTGTGCACCTTTCTAGAAAGTGCATTGTCTATGCCAAACAAGTAAAATACATATTTCTTGAGTCCTTATTATTACCATGGCAACTGGTAATTGGTATTAAAAATTATTTCACTTATAAACTGAACTGATTTTTACCCGGTCCAGGGAAGATGTTTTGTTTACAGAAGTTACTTTTGATGGTTTAGTCATGATATGGCATTGTTTATGGCATGATAAGCCATAAAATATAGATGGAGGGAAATGTCATTGTAATTGTTTTTATGACTTTAAATAAAATACCTATTTGTCAAACAAGTGCATAGCACTTATATTGCCTCAAAGGTTGAGTATAAAAAAAAAACCATTCTGCTTTGTTTAATTTATTATTCTTTTATGTGGAAGTTGCCCTTTTTTGTGCTTGAAAGTTTATGTCTAATCCTGTTTCCCTTGTTTACCTCTCAACAGTTGTATTTCCCAAGATTACAGTAAAACTGAGCAAAATATTAATTAGTGAAAAGAATAGACATTAAAATGAGCAAATTAAAGACAAGGTCTTTCCACAACAAGTTATTAACAGGTTGTATCTAACTCCAAGCTGAATTCTGCATATTTTAGCATGCTTAATAAATTATAATGAATTTTGGGCACTTTTTTATCAACTTCAGGCTTTGTTGAATATGAAACTCAAAGGATCTTTTGCCTAAGTAAAAACTGTATGATTAACTTCATAATTCCCTATTTCCATATCTCACTTCACAGAAGCATCTACTAATTTTTAATGTCTGTAGCAACTTAATCTCAATGATTATGTCTTATATTTTAATTTATTACATGCTGTTCACAGAAGATCCGGATTGTTTTCTTATTTCCCAAATGAAGGAAGTAGCGATTAAGCGATTTGTGTAATATTACCTAGGAAGCTGGTAGCAGAGCTGGTAGCAGGTGTCAAAGCTTTCAGACCCTTAAGTAAAACCGCTCTCCTATGGTTAGCACAGATTCCCATTGACAGGAAGACTCTCAGAAATGCTGTTCTAGTGAAAACAGTCTTGCATGATGATGGGTTGACAGAAACATATTCCATTAAGGCTATTTCAGGGGCATGAGACTAACGATAGGGCACAAATACCACATAATCTAGTAGGTATAAACTCGAGTAGCTTTGATTTGTCTCTGAGTGGGAGGGCCATGCACTTAGGCTGAACACAGCACCAACAGCTCTGTAGTGCCTCTGGCATGTGCAGTTGTACACACCCACTTCAGGTGTGTGCTACATTGATGTCTTGGTTCGACACTTTTGGAGGGAGGAAGACCTCGGACAGAAATCTCTTCACTTGGATTCAATGTCCCTGGCTTCTCCAGTACAGAGAGACAGACCAAGTACACATGCATGTAAGGGGAAAATAACTATTTGTCAAGAAGAAATACTAATAATAGTACCTATAAAGCTGTGCTAAACCAGACAGTGAGGAGAAACTTCCCAGGACCTGCCCACTGGACCAAATCAAGATGGCAGCCAGACCTCTGCCACCCAGAAAAACCATATGTGGCCACAAGATAGAGACAAGGTGGCCACCCTTCCACATGGTTTGCCTGCCCCACATCTGGAAAACCTGGCAGAAACAGTTGGAGAGTCAGCACTGGCAGGAAACAGTGGATAACCAGCATTCAATGCAGGCAGATGCTTGTGTGGTGCTGGAGTGAGGCTGTGGTGCTGGTACTGGCAGTCAGAGCAGGGCTGTGGACCCTCCGGGCACCTGAAAGGACCTGCAGGGCACGCACTGGATCCAGCAATGAGACTTGTTTGTTACAATTCCAACATTCAGTGGTCAAGGTCATAGTCTGGATCCATCAAGGCAGTGGAGGAAGCCCGGGATGGTGACAGAAGCCCCAAAACTCAGTTATATACACTCAGATTCAGGTGGAAATGCCTTTGGTACCTCCCCTGGGGTGGGGATATTTACACTGGATGATGTAATACTGTGAGTCACAGGATACTTCGGGAGTCTTTGATACCTTCTAAGATGCTGCAGCTCTGTCTTCTGTCAGTGCAGCTGAGTCCATTATGGGCCATTATTGGTCATCAACAAGTGACGAAAACCTTCAGGTTGGGTGTGAATGTTCCAGGGAGTGATCATAGCTGAGTCACCTGTCTCAGAAAAAGATGCATTACCCACCACAAGGGTTTTACATTACACACCACATAGGGTTTGCCTCTTTTCTTATCTTGCTTAACACCCAGTTTGTAGCCTGAGGTGTCAGCTGTGCACACCTTCAGCCTCTGGCCTGGGTGGCCACGCTGCACATAGTTAGCAAAGCACATGGCTGACTGAGCCATCAGCACCAATAGTGCAGTCTCTTATAGCACCTGAGCAGTCACTGCAGGTGGTCATGTGTTTGAGGCATTAATCACTAACACTTCAGTCTCTTTAAAGAAGGCAAAACACCCGAAAGCCTAAAAGGTGTATTTAGGGAAAAGGTGGATACCAGAATTTTTGTGTAGCCCAGGATAGCTGGGGATCTCTGTCCCATGCTCTGTTGAGTGATGTGCCAGGCTTTCTTGCTTTCTTCTTGTCTTGCATGGTTCAAGTGATTGTCTACCATACCTTTCAGAAGGCATGCACTTAAGTCCTATGGTGGCATCTCTCCGAATTACACTGCTGCCTAAAATATTATTGCAAAATGAAAAGGCAACAGACACCAAATTTATTCACTACTAATTTGTGTAGATGGCAGCAGTGTTTCATAATATTCTTTATGCAGTGGTGTTCCAATTTAAATTTAATATGGTTTTCTAGAAATACAGCTATACATGGATGAACTGGTTCTGATTAACACAGTATTTTATTACTAACTTTATTAATTTCATGGCATATACATCATAGACATGTAATTTATCTGATAACAGTTTCAAAAGTAAATCAAATAATTATACATATATAATTTACTAAAAGCACTTTGAGGATTTGATATGTTTTTATGAAGGACATTTAAAAATTATATATACAATCAAATGCTTATTGTGCTCCTATAGACTTTTTTAATGAAATATATAAAAATAAAATATAAAATATTGTGAATTTAGGCAATTTGTTAAACCCAGCTATGTTTGGAAGATGTATCTGTAACTTGCTACATTAATGCCTGGTTTAAATGTTAATTCTTGTCATGTGTTGTGAATTACACCAAAATCAGAGTTATACAATGAATTAGTGATTATAGACTACTGATTAACAGGGACATTTGTAGAAAACATAATGAATGTATGACTTGATGTATGCTAGGCTATCAAATTACAGTGCTATTTCCATTATGCAAGCACTTGATCTTGCAGGGATGAAACATTCTCTACTGCATGTTTGTACTGACAATGGGATAATGGATATTGCTCATCTGCCATGCAAACTCTCAGAAAGAAGCAAAGTGGCTGTAAGTATGTGCATAGGGCAACTACAATCTAGCTGGAGAGTGCAGTTTGTTTGAGATCTTTTGTTTCTTGTGTGGAACTTTTCTGTTGTAATGACATGCTTAAATGCATTAGCATTACTCTCACCATAAAGACTGAGGAATACAATTAGCAAGTTGTTTACGGCAGAGCTGCAACTGCTGTGACTAAATTGTTATTGATAGAGTGAATGAACTTCTCAGAATTGTTTTCCAAAGATTAGCTTTATAAAGATTTGTTATGATGCTATAACTTAGCCTTGATTAGGTCCAATGTAAGGCTCAATATTATATTTTCACCGTCAAATTGCTTCACATAAAAATGACATGATATTTTGCCTGCATTATTCCAGACAGTTAAGTCTGTTCTTACCACTTTTAATCCTTGCAGTTCTATTAGCCTTGGAGCCTAGAAGCTGCTTGATTCTAAGCACTGTTGAAGTTTCATTTATTTGGGTGCCTGAATCTGAAGGAAGGAATGATAATAACTTCCATACTTAAGCTAGAACAATTTTCTGCTAGGGAGTGAAGTCAAAAGGACATAAGTAAAATGTGGTGTGTACAGAAGAAGAAAGAGTAAAATTAATGCTGTCTGTTTAATATTCTAGTGCCAGTCGTCTGTTTTTAAAATCTTTGCCAATGCTGATAGTCACAACTCATGCATAAACAGGAGCTGATTTTATCTAGCTTGTGCATTTTGTGTGTGTTCTCCTTGTTGCCTTAGTAACTACAGTAAGGCTGGCACTAGCATATGCACTTTTATCTGAAAAAATAATGTTATTTATGTCTACTATGCCTGAGGAAGAAAGCTTAGAGACATAGCCAGTAATATAAGCCTAACTTTCCAAAGTTGCCCATGAAAAGAAAGAATCATCTTAAACCCCTTCCCAATGTTGAGAACATGGCTCTTTAATGGGATAATTTGAAGTTATAATTTCTGTATTTTGGTCATAATTTTCAGCATTGTGAGAAAGAACTGCTAAAACCCCCAAACTGACTTTGGGATGCCTGGTTTGTGTTCTTAGATATGCAATCAATAGGCAGAAGCCCCATGGGAAAGTGAACTTCCCTGTCTGTGCCTCCATCTTTCCTCCATAAGTACGTTATAAAGATACTTTTTATAAAGTTACTTGGATGCCATTTCTGAAAGGATTAAGAATTGATTCACGTGTCTTTATCTTGTATGCAATATATTATTCTGTGAGTATAAATAACTTACAAAGTGAGAGGCAGGAAACACTATGTTAGGCTGAAAACAAACAGTATGAGCTTGATTTTCAATATCTCCATGGCAAAGAAGGTATGAGTCCCCTTTCCTTTATTGTTCAGTGGCAAATGAATATTTAATTTATGATTCGTTTGACCTCTGTATTGAAAGATCACCATTAATTTTTGCACATATTCAAAGGTAAAGTAGGCTACAGTTTGCAGACTTTATGTACATCCAAACACGATTTTCATTGTCCTCTGTACATAGAATCTTATATTTAATCCTGAGGAGGTACACTACTGTACAGATTTTTCATCTTGTAGAAAATTGCACAGCTTGGTTCATACTTCCTTTTCATTCTGTTTTATGAAAACAGCTTGTATGTTCCTGCAGTATTTAGGTCCTCCAAGGAACATGTCTTCAGAAAGAATAACCATTACTGCATGATGCTGGGAAACCTGTTTTCCAGGTATATTTAATCATTACTTTATAGTTATTCCTTTACACTTGCTGTCTTTTAAGGGTTTAAAAAAATTACACAAATCCTTTTATCTATCAATAAGAGACCTACCTGGTAACAGTGGTTTTGCCTTATGTTGGTGTTGTGCAAAATCTCTAATAAAAAGATAATTATAGTAGCCTCTTCCAATTAAGTCAAAATTCTGCAAAATCTGTCATCAAAACCATAGTCCGTGAATCTCTTTTTCTCCATTCAGGTTTTTTTCTCTTTTCTGTTGCATACTGCTTCAAAATGTTCTATAGACGGCTCTAGTAAACATTTCAACCTTAATATTATAGTCTACATTTTTGATTCAGTGCCCATGCTTTGACATTTTCCTCATCACTGACTGATTGAATGAAGATTTCTCACAAGAGGCTGTAATTTGAATACAGCCTTGTGTTTACATTCATGGTAGATATTTATCTTTGAACCTTAATTGACCAAAACTTTGGTTACAGATGTTTCCATGTTTCTCTGGCCCTTGCATATGTAAGAGTCATGTGTTAATTTTCCTTGGCAAAGTACAAAATCCAGGCAGGACACAAAGGAGTGACTCTGCATCTGTCAAGAACATTCTTGCTTTTCAGCATACAATGGGATTAGTAATTCAGTCCATGATGAAACAGCTTGTGAGGAGACTGAGCCTCTGCACCTTTGGTCCAGTGGCTAAGGCTGGGGGTGATAGTAACAAGCGTGGGCACAGGAATGTCAGTGGCTGAATGAATCTGCCAACATACTACCAAGCAGTAGATAAACATTCAGCTGATAGAAGTATTTTTAGATTTTAAAGAATGAAAGATAATACTCATCTTGGTTTAGGCTGTTCCTCTAACATATGAGGACTAAGACTGAAATTTTGAGCTCTGTGAGGACTTTGACTGAGTAACATTACTACTGGGGTGAATGCTTTGGCGTAATAGGTAGGAGGCTCTATGAGCAGAACTGAACAATACCAATGGTTAACAAGGACGATGGTTCATTTAGCTTGGAGGTGTCACCAAGATTAAATTGCCCTATGCCCTACTTCAAAACTGCTTCCATAACAGATGGGTCACGGTTAAAGGAGACTCCCTTCTGAAGGGAACAGAGGCCTGATATGCACACTGAGCCAACTCTTAGGAAAGTTTGCTGCCTCCCTGCAGCCCAGGGTAAAATGTGAAGAGAAAGCTTCCTGCCCTGTTATGATCTTCATCCATAATAACAACAAGAAGTCCTAGGGCAATCCAGAGAGACTTTCGGGCCCTTGGGACTTGGTTAAGGGAAGAGGAGCATAAGCAGTGGTCTCCTCTATCCTTCCAGGTACAGTGAATGATGGAGAAAGCAGAATAAGCCTGCAGATCAATACCTGTGTCTGAGCCCGATGTCACCAGCAGAATTTTGGGGTTTTTTGATCATGGGTTAGTTTGTACAACACCAAGCCTGCTGGTGACAGGCAGGATACCACTGCCTCAAAGTGGGAAAAGGAGTTTAGGAGTTAGCAGAACTTACTGGAAGAGCTTTAAAATAGATGTGAAGGCAGAAGGGGTTCTACCAAACCTAGACTTGGTAGAGGGGTACCTCTGGGCAGCACACCAAAATTTGACAGACTGTGTGTTAACAAGGTCCTTCAGTCTGTCATCTCAGTGGAGGTAGGGGATGGAGATCCACGAGGCAGCAAAGACACAATGACTAATGATGTGTTGGAAGCCATGAAAGTGCCCGAGAATGGTCATGTAGGAATTAGGGCTTCTCACCCCAAAGAGGGGCAGGATCAACAGCCCAGCTGAAGGGCATCTACACCAATGCAGGCAGCATGGGCAACCAACAGGAGAAGCTGGAAGCCACTGTGCAGC
>JAWWMP010000132.1:35089256-35117599 GCA_035047865.1 Dendrocincla tyrannina | reverse complement strand
TAGGAGATACCTGGAGTGTGTGGAAGATAACTTCCTGACACAGCTGGTGAGGGAGACAACAAGGGAAGGTGCCCTGTGAGACCTGTTAGAACATAGAAACACTGGTGGGAGAGATGAAGGTTGAAGGCCATCTTGGGCACAGCAATCATGAAATGATAGTTTTTGATTCTTGGAGAAGTAAGGAGAGGGGTCAGCAGGACTGGAACTTTGGACTTCCAGAGGGCAGACTTTGGCCTGTTTAGGAGGCTAGTGAACAGAGTCTTTTGGGAGACAGTCCTGAAGGGCAGAGGAGTCCAGGAAGGCTGGACATTTTTCAAGAAGGAAATCCTAAAGGTTGAGGAGCAGGCCATACCCCTGGGCCAAAAGATAAGCTGATAGGGAAGAAGTCTGGCCTCACTGAATAGAGAACTTTGGCAAAAACCTGTGGGGGAAAAAGGGAGAGTTTATGACCTTTGGAAGAAGGAGCAGGCATGTCAAGAGGACTACAAGGATGTGAGTTTATGCAGGGAAAAAAATAACAAGGACCCAAGTCCATTTAATGCTTAATCTGGCTACTGCCATAAACTTCATATGTTTCTGTGAATACATGAGCCACAAAAGGAGTGCTAAGGAGAATCACTATCCACAGAATTACAGAATCACAGAATCAACTAGTTTGGAGAAGACCTCTGAGATCATTGAGTCCAACTTATCCCCTGTTGGATGAAGAGGCAAACACAGTGACAAAGGATGAGGAAAATGCTGAGGCACTTAATTTCTTTGCATCAGCCTTTAGTAACAACATTAGTTGTACTCTGAGTGTGCAGCTCCTTGTGCTGGAAGACAGGAATCAAAGTGCAGGCCTCATAATCCAAGGGGAAATAGTCAGAAACCTACTACACCACTTAGACACACACAAATTTATGTGACCAGATGAGATCCACCCAAATATCCTGGTGGAAGTGCCCCCCACGCCACTTTCAATCATTTACCAGTAGTCCTGGCTAACCATGGAGGTCTGAAATGATAGGACGTTGGCAAATATGACACCTATCTACAAGAAGGTCCAGAAGTAGGAATCATGGAACTACAGGCCTGTCCTCGGTGCAGGGGAAGGTCATGGAGCAGATCATCTTGAGTGACATCATGCAGCACATATGTGACTACCAAGTGATCAGGCCCAGCCAGCATGGGTTTATGAAAGGCAGGTCCTGCTTGATCTCCTATGACAGTGACCCACTATGAGAGACTGGATTAATCTCAGTAGATTGTGCCAGAACAAAGTCTGTGTGTGTGTGTGTGTGTGTGTGTCTGTGTGTGTTTGGGCAAGAGGCCAGAACTAAAAGCACATGGTCTGCAGCCTAATGGCAGCACAGAGCCTGCATGGAGCAGCTATCAATCAAAAGCCCACCTGGTAGCCCACCCACACCATGCCCCCTGGAGCCTCTGGTTGGCTGCACCACCCTTCACTCTGTCCTGGAGGGCACTGCCTGGTCAGCGAGCCAGATGTTCTGCCTGGGAGGGGTGGCCACGGTAGCCAAAGCACATAAATACAGCAGCACACTTTTTACTTACATGGTAACTGACAGAGACCTATCTGGTAGACACAGGGCAACGCGTTGGAAAAATGCATTACTTTGTGTGTTGCTGAACCAGGACTTCACACATCATTTTAGATAATGGTATTTCTGAATATTTTTAGATCCTGTCTGGAGAATCTCGTAAATCATTTACTCTGGCAAAAAAAAGGATTTGAGGACATCACAGACATTGATAATCCCATGAGTAAAACATTAGAAAAAATACGTTGATCTTACTTAAGAATAGACAGTTGGTCTTTACCAGCCGACATAATGGATTTGATCTTCCTATGGTTTGTATTAGGCACGGTAGTTTCTTATGGCTCCTTCTTCCTCAGAAAAAAAAGAACTGAAGACATTAGGAATCCTATGAAACAAGTTGCTGATTGAAATTCAGGTTTGCTTAAGTCCTCGTGTCAGATAATACCTTAACTTCTCTCTCAGAAGTGAAAATTGCTGACTCCTTTGCTGATTTTTTTTTTTCAGGATACCATCTGTTCTCTTGATTTTGGCTTCTGAGTAAGTATTTCTTCACAGCACATTCACATTGGTAAATGGCTCATCAGTGTGTCACTTTTGCTTCCTTGTAAAGAGGGCTACAGGCGGGAGGTAGAGAGGGCAATCCTGTTTCACAGTACAGCTGAAGCCAGGTCATGAAGAAAAAAGTATCTGAGAAATCTTTCTTTTTTCTATAGTGATTCATGGGGTTTTCAAGAAATTAAATTGGATGGGTATCTGTATCATATCAGAACTTTGGAATTAAAAGATAAGTTTAACAAACTTAGATGGTGGTCTATAGCCAGAGGTGTAATTTGCACCAGCTTGCCTGGGGCCATTGAAGCGACTTGTTTCTGCCTTGAACAGTTCTTATCTTACCTTGGAGGGAGGAATGACTGTTTTTGATAATGCTTTTGCTTGTTAGTGCAGCAAGTGTCCTGAGCAGTAATGTAGCATTGGCTGCTGTTTGTGTGAGCTTCTCTTCCTCTCCTCTGTTTCCTTGATAGCAGAGTCTTTTTCCCTGTTTGGGTTGATATGTTTGGGCATCTTTGGCTGGTGCAGAAAAATGTGAGTGGCACATGTACAACTCAAAAGTGTAAGGCAATCTGAGTCAAGGTGAGGCAGCTGTGAAGATAAAATGGTAAAACTTCATAATCGCAATGGATAATTAAGTGGGGAAACATGATGTTGATACCGATGTCCAATTAGCTTCACTGGGGTCTTTTCTGAGGACCCTGTCATGGTAACATGTGCCCATTACTGGAAATCTAGCAATGCTCTATGTGCCTCGTGCAGATCACTCAGAGCCAGGATCTTCCTACTCTTATTGGACTGATCCATATTAGGAGCCCTGGAACTGTTTTTAAGGAAATGAAGCCAGTTCCAGCTAAAGCAAGTTGCTCAGTCTTTTCCAGCTGAGGACACCCACAGTCCCCAGCACCCTAGTTAGCAGTTGACGGTGTAGGAGGCTTGTGCTTTCTGGCACAGGAGGGACCAGCTGCTGCGCTGTGAGCTTCATGCAGAGTTCCCCTATAGTCCCAACATTTTTCAGCTGGTACCGATTGTCCCAGGAATGCAGTGCAAACCTACCCCCCATCAGAATTGTTTCATGAGTGTAGAAAGAGCATGGCACATAGTGAAGTTAAGTTTCTTTCACAAAGACTATCCTTATCTTCCTTACTTATTGATGATGCAGTTAGCATCAGGGTCTATGCTACTGACAAACTCACTATGAGAGCTGTTTGCATGGCCTAATACACAGCAACTGACGTAGAAATACAGTTCTGAAATAATACCTATGTATTTGTGATGAATAATATTACCACTGAGCCTTAAGTCCTTTTGTCACTTAATGTGTAGAAGCACCTTGAAAGAGCCGAGTAGGATTTAGAATAGCAGAAGAACTGAGAGACTGAATTTTCCTCTAAATTTTGTAATTCTTGATATCTTCTACAATGGAAGGAAGTTTGAGGGCAAAAGGCCTGGAGATATTACAACTTGATCTTCAGTAAGAGAGTCTTGGCCATGTAGGTACTGACATATTGTTCATTTAAAAGCAGCACATAAGTGTGTTACAATTCAGGGGAATTTGGTATGTTGACAGAAAATAGAGGAAAAATACAATACTTAAATATGCCTAAAAATTGTTTATGAAACAGAGCTTTTGTGGTAAAAGAATTTCCTTCTAGGTTTTACCAGGAACAGTAGTTAGGAAAGCAACATGTTTGACATAGTCATACAGTTTTACTTCCTTCGTTATTTTTTTTAAAGTATTATTTTCAACTCATGCCAACGTAGTTCTGATGAATATGGATTAGCTTAAATTTGTTTAGCTGCAGGAAGGGTACAACTTTACTGGCTTTGGAACAGCACTCTAGAAAAATAAACACCTGAATAGCACGTACTTGCAGAGTAGCAGCTTCCAAACCAGTGTAGCTATGCAGCTATGTGGAAACACGTGCTGTATTGTGTGCAGTTCAGCAGACTGCTAGAAACGCTAGGTTTAGACTTGCTGTTAATGCTGTTAATCTCTGTTGATAATGCTGTGAAAATCTGCCTAAATTTTTAAAGTGATATGTATTGCATATGAAGTTGAACTACTTTATAATAATATGCACTTTGTGATGATCTGGGCAATGCTTTAAAAGAAAATTATCCAAAATGATCCATCAGCCTGTTTATTAGATAATTACACACATTTTGCTAGTTAATGTGCAGTAGTGCATTGGGGTTTTTCTGGCAATGCTTGTGCATTCAAAAAGGGTAAATGGAAGCTGCTGAATCCTTAAAGGTTGAAGTACAATGTGCGACAAGCATTGTCTCTGTCCTCCCACAGCTATGTAATTATGAATACTAAGTATTGGAAAGGAGGATAAAACTACTTCATTATTCTGTTAACATCCCACTTCATTTTCGTATAGGAAAAGACAAAAGTGTAGGCAACTGAAACAAATGTTTTACTATTTATCTTAAGGGGAAATGACACTAGGGGCTTGTAATTACACTCCCATGATTAAGTCCCTGGCTACAGCTATAGGCTGAACTTTCACTGTCTCCAGTATTGAAAAGAGGGAAGGTAACAAAAAGAGAAATTGCTCTTAGGGGGCTGGCAAATAAGTTTAGTGAGTTTTTTTCTTTCCAAATTTGGGGTATTTCCAATTATTATTTTTTTAGTTATGCAAGTATAGTTGGAAGGAAAGGAAGTGAAAAACCCAGCAGAGCAAACGATATTTTCCTTGGGGGAAAGGTAGAGCTTACATGAGATTTTTGGGGAAAAATTCCAGAATTAGATCAGCAAGCAGCATGTGAGCAGACCCAAACCGACTGGGCCAAATTACGCTTCTCCAGTGACTGGTTAGGATGAGGAGAAATATTCAAAGATCCAAAATGCTGTCTTATAATCATAAGCATTTCATATGGTGTGTGTAGATGAAAAAATAGCAGTAAGTTTCAGCATCCACTGCATATGTATCCTTTCTATATAGAGATATGTCACTTGAAACCTTGCTGATAGGCTAAATCAGAATTCTAGGTACTATTGTCCTAGAATTTTTCCACTGCTCTCATTTATGGTTCCCAAACAAATAATTCTGAAAATTTTAATCTCAACAATGTTATCATGAAGCAGAACCCTGATATGAAGTCAATTTGATGATATACTGGTGATTTTTGTTTCAGAGATTTCAGAACTGACATGCATGACATCTGGTTCCCAAATGTCATTTTCATGCCTAATTAAATATCCTTATTTTCAAAGTTGCTTCACTTCTAGCATCTGCCTTTGAATCTTGGCAGGGGCATCTATAAAAAATGTAGATGAACCACTCTTCATTTTAAAACTTGGCTAGTAGTGATTATTTACTTGGGTAAAAAATCTGAAATGAAACCAAAACACAACCATCAAAAAACATTAAAGCTGCAAATAACTGAGTCTGTAGCTAGCAGGTTTTGAAGCTTAAAATACAGAAGCAAGTAGCAAACAGTATTTTTGAAAGCAAAAGCTTTTGTTTCCTATTGTAAGTGCAAAGTTTGAGCTGAACTTTTATAAGATAGAAATATAAATGCCCATTTCTTGACCTCACTATGCTTGTGCTGTATTGTGCTGTGGTTATTTCCAGGAGCCAGAACATGGATGTTTGTCCCAGAACAGTGTTGCCCTATCTCTGCATAGTCCCCTTCTCCAGCCACATTGTGTTCTTTATCACAGCAAGTTCTTACCAACAATGCTTGGTCGGCTCCACAGCATCCAGCTATCTCTGTTTGAGACACATTAAACATTAGCCCCTTATCTTCTGGGATTCTAGGGCAGGAGAGTGCAGGAGAGTAGTTTGGGGTTTTTTTTAATTTTGCCTTTTTTGTTTTGGTTTGGTTTTTGTTGTTTTTATTTTTTAAAAATAATATTAGTATTTTGAGTGCTGTGATTGAGACTAGATATCCAATTAGTCATGTTATAACTTCATAGAATCCAGCTCAATGGAAACAATGAAAAAGGGACATATAGGAAGAAGTGAATGAAAACTATTCAAGTACTTCAGTATATTTTCCTCAAGTACATTAAGGAGGACAATAATTGTTTTAAAAGGTTTGTGACAGCAACTGTCCCCAATGTAATAATAAATATTTTTTTTGATTTGTTTTGTCTCCTACCATCTTCTAACTTCATTAATAATGAAATTCCTCATTTCTCACTGAAGTTTAGGGATATGTGCTGGGTGGGTGAGGTCCATTTTATTTACCACATCTTTTAAATAAAAAGAAATTAAAGTGTTTGAATAATTACTGACAAAATTTCAAACTGATTTGAAGATTACTAAAAAAAAATTCAGGAAAGAAGGCAGGGAGGATGTAGTCAGCCAGGTAAACTAAGATAAATTCTACAGTAGAACTATGATTTTTTCTGATGGCTTGTTGCTCTTACTGTCTGACAGTGAAATGTGACTGTCCAGCTCAGACTGGAATTTGTTATTTCACTTTTAAACAAGACTTCTTGATTCTCCCCCACTTTTAGAGGGCAATCATGTTTAGTTTGCAAGATCACCTTAATTTCCATGACAACTACTTTTGGAGTCAAACATACAGGATTAGTAATTCTGACAATGCCAAACAAAAGAACAGAAAAAAATAATTACCTAAGAAAGACAAGTGGTTTTAAAAATTTTTATAAACAACCAATTTTTCACCATGACTGTAAAAGCATGTCAGACGAACTGTGTATCTAAGACATCTGAGAATGGACAATAGTGGGTTCTTGGAAAAGAGTGCAAAAGGAGGCCAAGAATATAGCAGGTCTTTTCTTGTCAAATTGCTTATGTATTTTTTCCATATTTTTTTTTCTCCTGTTTTTTTGAAATTCAGTCATGATGTCTCACTTAAAGAGAGTGTGAGGTTGAGGATCAGAGGAAGCTTTGGGAGACTGGAGGACTAGAAAGAGACTTAATAGGGGTTCTGGGAGTCAGCTGGAAGAACATGAGGGAACCTCTGAAGCTCAGAAGTGATGTGAAAACTGGCTAGTGGCCAAGGTGGATGTCCAGAGCTTGCGGGTGAAGTGGGCTTCTTGGTAGGGGAGGTGAGCTGGGAGTGCTCAGAGGAACTTCAAAGACTGAGAAATGGTTTCCTTCTCTTGCTTTCAGGCCAGCCTGTTCCTCTCCCAGTCCCCTTCATAAAAAACCAATACACCTGCACTTTCAGCAACCTTCTCCATTGCCATGGGAGAATGCTTGCGTCTTCCCTTGTGCCTCTTAGGTGGCAGATCAGGGTGGGAGCAGCCTTCCATAAGGAAGCCTTCCATAAGGCTTCCATAAGAAACCCAGGCAGAAGTTTTCCTGATGCTGCCAGGATTCAGCTGGGGCTGGGGTAGCAGCTCTTGCTGCTGTGGGAGGTTACTTCCCAAAACAGTAGCTAGCTCTGAGTACAACTTTCTGACACTGATCCAGACACTGCTGAAGGAGAAGGGCTGGTTTGACTGTACTGGGCACACTAACACCCGATCCCTATTTCCTTGGTGCAGGCGAACAGGTGGTCATCCATGTTTGGCTTACTTTTGGTCATCCATGTTTGGCTTACTTTTGCTCAGTGTAGCATGTTTTCTTTGGGAACATAGATCTTTATTGCTTGTTCTGGTCTGTATCAGTGACCAGTAGTAGCAGAGTAAAAGTGACTACTTTGACAAGCCTTTATTTACAATAGGTCAAAAAAACCAACAACAAAAAAAGGAATTTGAAACTGCTGCAAATTTTGCTCATAAGTTTATTGTTCAGAATAAGGGAGGAGTAAAAAGAGGTTAAAATATGTTGCTGTATATATAGTTTTCATACAGTTTTCTGTAACTGTGTAGCTTTTGCATAATATTGACTTAATAACAGACTCAATAGGCAATAATAGATTTTAAACAATGTATATGATCTTCCCAAAATCTAAATAGCTGAGTAAGAAGTAAAAATTTTGGGGTATATTAGCAGCATGGGTTTATTGTTAAGTATAAAATGGTGTCTATTTGTTTGCTGCATTTATTTATGTGAGATAAAAATGTAAAAGAGGATAAAAGTATCCTATTTGCCCTGTTGCATGGCAGGCACAGTCTGTGATACTCACAAAAGATGGCAGTAACTAGTTTTTGCAATATGGATCATGTGTGACCAATGGCCACACAGTTCCTGTGCTGTTCCACTGCATTGGAAAGCTGTGAAAGACAGGTATTACTCACAAAAATTAGGTATTAATTAGAAGAAAATGACAAACCCTTAGCCTAGTCTTTGCTTATGTTATGGTGGTAGTGAATGAATCTACTTGTGTAAATGTAGTGATTTATTGGTACAGTGGTAACATGTAGGAGCTCCAGCACAGACCATGCCAAACCAAGGAGGTTTCCTGGTACAGCATTTCCAAAACAATACTGAATATGTATGAAAATCAGTCCTCTTTGTCTTGTTAATTATCCTCTATGGATTGAAGTGACTGACTTGAGGCACCATTAAGTCCTGTTTACCTAATTATTTTGCATTATCTAACTTGCATGTATCACTGGTTACTTAATGGTCTGTAAAATGATGACATGGACATTTTTTCCGGATGTTACGTGATGGGTTTTTAACTTCTACAACATCAGTTTATTATCATTGTGTACAGCTTCTGAATTGCTGCAGTTCTGCTCTATTACTCTCTATAAGAGCTACATAGGTATACCATACAATCCATAATTAGGAAAGTGTTATTTTGCTTAGGCTTATGAATGTTGTGCTCCACTTTTGCTTTCTTGTTGTTAAATATTTGTACTGGATTTGAGCTCATTCTGGTCCATTAAGCCTTGCTAGCCGATATGCTGCTGCTGTGTACATTCATGTATGAATTCCCTAGGAGTTGAGGGGGAAGATGGTGTTAGTGGTGCAAGCTCAATTGGCTTTGTAGAAGTGGAGGATTTGCCTTTGCAGAAGTCTTCTATGGGCCGGATATAGTCAGCAGACTACATCATACAAGAAAAGAAAAAGAGCTGGTAAGTTTCTTGTTTCCTGGTTAGGAATGTTGATTATAACTGCTAAATAACAATGACTATTAACGGGGCTGGAGAATGAAGAGAGGAAAGGAAAAAACAAATTGTACAAGGATTCACGCATATGATTTGTGATGCTGAAGAGCATTATGCTTTCCTTTGAGTGTGTGTGTGTGTGTCTGTTGGGGGCAAACCCATCAAAAAGGTAGCTCCCAAAATATTTTTCTTTCTGGAAAGTCTGGAAAGAAGTATTTCCAATATCTGTAGAATTCTGTGACAGGGTGTATTTGAGATGCATCATTTACCCCAGGATAACTACCAATACTGTGCAACTATATTTTGTTTTCAGTGTTCTGACAGTACAGGCACCTTTTATGACCTGACTCCGTGCTAGAAGTGATTGCTTATAGCATTAAACATCTGACCTAAATCTCACTGAAGTTAGAGGTAAACTCTCTATTCTTTTGGTCTTGTCCTCAGTAACCAGAGAAGACCTTATGATCATGACCTTGTATGCCTTGAACTGATCCAGACCTGTTATATACTTCTCAAAATTTTCTTTAATTTTCACTGAATTCTGTTTCTTGATATTGACGTTCATTTGCTCTGTTTGTTCAAAACCGAATTTAGTCTATTTAAGCAATAACAATTGAGGCTCTGGGCAATTTCAGGGGATTAATGACTGATTGAGAGGGTTGATGGCCTGAGGCAATGACTCAGGGCCATTAACTGCATCTAAAGAAAATGTATCAGGAAATATTTTAGACTGAAGTTGTTTCTTGGCAGTCTGTAGCTGTGCCTGAGTTGAGGAAGGGTCATTCTATGGCAAAAACAATTACCTATAAAGTCTGAATGGGTTTATTAAAAGATACTATTACAATTTTGTTTTATTGCAGCTCTAAAATGCCTGAGCTCAAATGGGGATAAGGCAGGAAAATGGAATGGTTTGTTTTGCACTGTGTTGTGCAAAAACACGGTAATAAGCAGTTCTTCTCAAGAAGTTTTTATTGTCTTTTTAAAAAAATAAGAACATATTGTAAAGGTTCATCAAGCAGCTTATTCCAATTTCTCCTATAGTTTTAAATATTGCACTATTCAAAAGTATTCCAAAATGGATCTCTAAATCAGAATTGCCTTTCGGAAGTATTTGATATCCATGACCTTTTAAAATTATATTTCTAAGTTTTTAAATATTAGCAAAGAGATATTCACATGCATAAGAATTTGAGACATTGATTATCTGTGTATGTAGATCTCCTAATAAATAATATGTGTCATAGACACAGAATTTATTCCAATAAAACTGCTTGAAGTAAGGCTGTGTCCGTACTCCAGTTTACAGATGGGAGCCAGATTGTTTGAATTACCTGAAATTGAATGACCTGAAATTAAATGACCTGAATGACCTGATTGCTTGAAGATGAAAAAAGTTACCTGCAGAGCATGCAGAATACTCATCCTTGGAGCTTTCCAAATCGTGGCTGGATGAGACCCTGAGCATCCTGCTCTAACTTCAGAAGTGCCTCTGCTTTGAACACGGGCTTGGTCAAGATGATTTCCAAAGGTATCTTCCAACCTGCATTTTTCCATGATTCTTTGCTTCTATGTATATGTGACAAAGTTGGGAGTGGAAATTTAATCCTGTTGGTCCAACAGGACCTTGAACAAAACACTATATAAATACCATAATAACCTACTTTAAATCTCTGACTTCCAGTGGCATATGGGCTTCCAAAATTTCTAGTGAATTTTGATATCTGTCCCTTAGGTGCTTTGCTTCTTTTTTAAGCTAAGGACATACAAGCAAAACTAAAATGAGTGGTTATGCTGATGTTTTTGCTTTTGCTGGTTTTCATAGTTAGTGTTGGCATCTTACTTTATTTTCAAAATTTGTCTTCACCGGAGATTCTCTTTTGGGACAAATTCCTGAATTTCCTGGTTGGTCATAGGAACAAATGTTAAATGGCTTTTGTAAAGGCAAGTGCTTGAAAGTGCATTTGGAAATATTTCTGTGTGTAAGCAGTGAGTTTGTAGTGTAGCTTACCTCCTCACAAGGCTGCTATTTCAAGAATGCTGCCACAACCCAACCTCTTTTTGTAGTTCATAAACCATTTGCGCTCCAGCCCCACAGAAGTGGTTTTCTATTCTCAAGCTTCATATTCTTATTCCTCTCATGTAATATCTTTAATATGCTATGTTTTCTGTCTGTGATGCTTGTTACTTTTGACCAGGAATAGGCATTATGTCTAAAAACATTTTCAAAAAGTGGGCATAAGAATTTAATTAAAATTTGAACTGAGCACATGCATATCTTGATGTGATTTTCATTTTTTGATCTTCGCTTCTCTTTCTGACTTTCTGATTTGATGTGAAAAGGGACACAGTGAAACATTAGGAATAGGTGTCTCATATGAAAGAGCCATAAATATCTATACTAACTGAGGACTTTTGTACCTAGGTTTTTAACTAGCCTTGCATCCACAGAACTTGGGTGAATACAGGTCACTAATCTGTTTTCTGCTTGTCCAAATCAAAGCCTCAGTGAACAGCTTTTGCCAAGTGTTCAGCAGCCACCACATGTTCAGCAGCCATCACAGTGACAGTTATTGTGCATCTTTACCTTCTTAACACACACACACACACACACACACAAAGGAGAAATGTGTTACATCAGTATTTTGAGTTTTCTACTCTTTGAATTTGCAGCTTTTCTGAAATCCCATCCTTTCAGGCTTTGAAATGCAACATCAACACTTTTCTTTACCTTATTGAATAAGAAAAGAAAATTGAACGTCAAGCTATGGAAATATTTCCCTTCTTCAACATAGACTTCATTCAAAGAATT
Organism: Dendrocincla tyrannina; assembly: GCA_035047865.1. Classification (NCBI taxonomy): domain Eukaryota; kingdom Metazoa; phylum Chordata; class Aves; order Passeriformes; family Dendrocolaptidae; genus Dendrocincla; species Dendrocincla tyrannina. The sequence goes on along the minus strand of JAWWMP010000132.1, from coordinate 35,105,712 downwards.
ATAGATACTTTTCCCTGTTTTATTTTGAGAATCTTAAAACTCCTTAATGATATATATGAACAGCAGACAACATAGAGATGGTCCACATACCATCTGAGTATTTTCAGAACTAAATTACTGTTCAGAGTTAAAAAAATGGGTACAAAAGTCTTAGCGAGGTGATCCAAAGCTAATGGATAATCTTTATTTTTGACTCAAAGATGCTTTGAGGTGCCTGTTTAAGTAGAAAAGCTCCTACTAGTTTCTTAGTGTATCTTCAATATTTAGCAGATCAGTCTGCTCCTGCATGGTTATGCAATACAGGATGAGAGGCATTCAGTGGTCATTGTCACTTTTATTCATTCCTTTGTTGGTTTCAGCTGTAGTAATATCTGTCACATCAAGCTGTAAGATATATTTCCATATGGAATCTACTGAGGAGCAGACAAATTAGATATATTTGTGGATTAGAACACTGTTTTATGTCTGTTTCCCTCCAAACACCACCTGCATGTATTTGGTGTCAGTGTGGAACATAAAGAAAGCTGATAATATTTAACTAAATTTTACTACAATCAACAAATGAAGGTTTGATAGCCCCATTGCCTTTTTGTCTGATACACCTGATTATTCTGATTTACATTCTTACGTTTTCTTCTGAATTTCCTGGAATCTTATTTTGTTTTCTTATCACCTTGGTAACTGCAGGTTTAAGTCTGCAGGTGCTTCCATGTACACACCAGGTCTGGAAGCCCTGGCCCTACTGGGGTCTTGAATAGTATCTGTGTTTTGCAGAGATCATGCTTGGTTTCATTGTGCAGATGTTGAATGAAGATATATCTGTTTCTCTACAGAGATACTGTTTTCCAATTTCACTGGTTCTCTGATGTCTCTCATGAGAAACCAAGGCTATGTTGTCATTATATCTGTGTAACAGCACATAACTTAATGAGTTTTGACTGTATTGCTTCAAGAGGAAGTTTCTTTTTCTGGTTTGTTTATGCCAGGTGATGGCAGTAAAGGACCTTTGCTCTTTCTGCATATGCCATGAAGTACAGAAAGCCTTCAGACTCCTAGCCTGCCTCCAAGGGAAAGAACTCACTTCTTTCATTGCTGTTCCTCTCTTGCAGCTCGTTATGACATCCATCATGAGACGGAAAAAACAGCGTGGCTTGGACTGTAGGCTGTTTGGGCTTTTTTCTCGTTCTTAATAAATAATAAATACGGTATCTATTTTTCACTTGCCTTTCTCTGTGTGGGCTTCTCATACTGTATATTCTAGTATAACTATTCAATGTAATCCATATGGTGCAAGCTGTAGTGTTTGGTTTTGATTTGAAGATATTTAAAATTGCCTCTGGAAGTTTAGCATAGTTCGTGTGTTAAGGGACAGAGTGTCCCAATAAAGCTGTTTAGCTGGTATTTGTCGCTCAGGCAGATGGTAACATAGTGATGTTATGTCAAAAACATTTTCAAAATGAAAAGCCTTGCAGTGAGCCTGAAGTGTACCTGCTGGAAATGGAACAAATCAGCCATTCACAACTAATGTTTTATTGATGGTCTAAAGGAAAGGAGGGGGGGGGAAAAAGGCCACACCAGAAAACACAAATTAATTCAGCTTGGCCTTGAAACTTCCTTTCTGAGCTTACATTTAATGAGCATAGGGCAGGATAGAAAAGTGACTAGCTTTTCAAGCACTTCTCAAGCAAGCCACAGCAATGCCTGCTTAACAGAGAATGTGCCTCACCTGTGGTTTTGGTTGTACAGAATAGTGCTCTTATGCAGGGGGAGGGGGGGGGGATGGTGGAATGAGCTAAATATTTTTCTAGTGGCAAAACCAGGTCTGAGAGTATCTGATAAAGTACCTTCTGCTGTAGATTAACTTCAAGGAGGGTACCTGGGTCTATAGAAAGGCCTATCTCAAACTATATGTAACTTAAGACTAGCAGTGCTGTAATGATGAAAGTCTCATGTTTTAACTAAGATGGAGAATGAACCTTTGAAGCAAGCATCCTGGGGGTGTCCTCTTTCTGAGCTTTGGTTTGCATTGCAGAGTGGTTTCCCAGAGTGCAAACTGGATTGATTTTGGACAAAGCTTATCTGGAAAACGTAGAAATTTAGCTAACACACTCTGGTCAAAACGGAGTTGGACTACTTTTTTTGTTCACATTTTTCTTCTGCTGACACTTCGCAGAGTTGGTGTGCAGTCACCAGACACTGAACTAGTCCATTAAGGTCTCTCCTTTGTCATATTTAACTGATGTTATTCATGCCTATAGTAGAAGGTCATGGGGGAAGCTGCTAGCTCCTCATGCTTGGGTTTGGTGGCGTTAGATCTCATTCAGCTTGTACTATTTCAGTTTTTCAGGTAATCTTTTTTATTTTTCCCCAGCGTATTTCTGCTTTCACTTGTATCCCTGTCAACTTTGTGCCACTACTCAACCTGTTTAGTACTTGGCTCTACTCCTTGAGCCAAGGCCATGAGTGTAAATATTAAATAAGACTGTTCCCTAAACCAATCTACTAGGGACTGCAGTAGCAACATTTTTCTAGGCTGAAAATTTGCATTTTGGCCTGGCGGATTGATGTGTCTGATGTAGTCACCTAGACTTTGTGCAATGAATAGGGTTGGTATATATGTCACAGAACTGTAAAAGAAATATTACAAAAAAAAAAAAAGAAATCTGTTCTTTCTTAAAAGATTAATTACTGATGTACAATGTCAGGGAGCAGCAGGGGCTGACTGCTCCCTAGGGACTGGAAAGCAGAGCATGATGACGTGGCCCTTGCCATCTGGATGAAGCAAACAGGACAGACCCAGAGCTGACAGACAAGCTTAGGCAACATTTGAGACTTTCTGCTGCATTTGTGGTGATGGTGCAGGTCTGAGATCAGGCTGGTAAGTCAGGTCACAGGTCAGGGTTTGGAACCATGCGGTGTGTGGTGGAGCTGGGAGCTGGTGCTCCTCTACATCTGCCACCCAGGCTGAGATGAAGTGAACTCTGGGACCTGTGGTGTGGGAGCTGGCCCCAGAAAAAATTTGGCCAGGGCCATTAAGACCTCTAGGTATCATGTCTCTGGTATATATTCAGTTGCTAATCAAGCTTCCTGCTAATTCACAATATGGATTAGTGGGCATTTGGTTGAAGATTCAACTTGATCTTGAAGATCTTTTCCATCCTTAATGATTCTATGATTCCATGACTCTAATCAAAGGAATGAAAATAAACATATTTGCATAATGTGACGTCTCTCTGTGGAGAAGCTTCCTGGATCAAACACCTATAGATGAGGAGGGTGTCTGGGGCTATAACTTTATATGGCACAAAATAATTCTTTCTAATGCAGTCTTTTAGTCCCTATATGTTTCCAGAATGGGGAAAGGAGGAATTGAGGAATTACAAACTGATTTTCTCTTCTGTGTATATTAAAGGTTGAAGGGATCTGTTTACATCTGGTTTTTTTTAATTTGCAGTGTAAGATTTCCTCAGTAGCTATACGCCTAGGCTGTGCACATATACAAAAAAGTTAAGCACACCCAGGAATGTTTCTGAGCACTGAAACCAATTAACTGATGTGGAATAGCCTGCATTGCTACTTTTAAGCACTTTTAAGCTTTCTTAGCTTTAGAAACAGGAGGCTAAACACCACTAGAAAACTGCAGATTTGATAATGGTCCCCATCCTGTGCTAATATTTGAACTGTGTCCATGCCAGGAATCATTTTGAAGATTACTAGTTAATGCTAGGACTGCATTTAACAGTTTAGAAGATGAATGGTTTGGGCTGCTTTTATTTTACAGGTATATACAGGCACTGAGTACCTCTCAGCTTTTGAAGGTCATGGACAAGACAGTTACATGTAAACAGAGGAAGCAAATCAGTTAGGCAAGACACACACGAGTGCTCGGAATGCCATCTAAGTGCTTGGGAAAATATTCCATTTCTTCACCTGAAATTTTCAAAGCATGTAGTTGTGATGTAAGTTGCATTGATAAAAGCTGAGGTGAAAAGGATGTTGTACTGCTGAAATGGCAATTACATCTACAGACAGACTCTTCTCCAGTTTGTTGTTGCAAAAATGCCCATTAAATAACTGCTTAGTTAAAACGTTCTTACTTTTTCTGTTTTGGTTAAAGCCTCCTGATGTTGAAGAATTGTATAGAATTGTACAGATTTGACAATGCTGTGTAGGTCTTCAATTATATAAAACCACTTATATAAGATCACTTTCTGTTCAGCTTGTAATAATACAGGAAGACAAGCTAAATACCGTATTTTGAAATCATTTGCTTTGAGGTCAGTGGGATGCAAGGCCTTCAGCTGCAGGAAGTTAATTCCTTTGAATTGTTGACCACCTGATCAGTAATTATTGGGTCAGAACCACCTTGTGGGGGTGCATGTGTGTCTGTGGAGGGAGCAGGGATGGGTTGGACCCCATGGAGGTGGGGTGGCATTGTATCCCCCATGGCAGCCCCTGAGCCCACACGGGGAAGCACCAGAGCAGCCTGGGAAAACTGTGACGCACCCCACAGCTCCTGGAGCCCCTGACCCAGGCTGGGATTGGCATGGACAGTGGGAACACTGCCTTCACCCTGGCCTGGGACCCCAGAGTGGGCTGGGGGGGGGTCAGAGGCCCCACCCTGGGGGAGTGGCCACAGTAGATAAGAAAGGCACACAGCAGGTTTCTATTTGGTTTTGGCTTGCCCTGGTAAAGTTTGCCAGCGTGTGACTTCTTAGTGGTAACTGTATTTTTCCTCTCCTCAGTTTCTCTCTTTATTATTTCTTCTCTTTTTCTCTCTTCCTTTACTCTTTTCTTCCTCTTGTGGGTGACTTAAACACCTATTTTCTCTATTTCATTAAAGTAATGGTATTTCACTTAAGTTGTATGAGGTTTGTGTTTGCCGGGTGCAACAAAGGTGCCCTACTCTACAGCAATGCTTGCTAGCTTGAAACCCTTGAGGAGTGGGGAATGCTTCTTGGAGAGAAGCAGGGAAGTCCTCTGGTTCCTAGTAACCTGTTGTAATGCTATTGTGAAGTTTTGTGTTGCTCCTGTAGAGCCTTTTTGCCTATTTTCTCACCAAATTAAAAGAAATCTCTTGGGAGAAAACTATGTAGCTTTTTCTCCTTACGTGAACTCAAGGTATCAAAGAGTCAAAGACTTTGCAGAAGCTTGTGGTGGTGAAATCTCTTAAGTCTGAAATTAACGTGTACACCAAGTAAAGCCTGGAGCTTCTCTAGCTGGTTGTAACAGAATTAATAGAAGAAGCTGGAAAACAGGCTATCATAAAAGTTCAAGCTTGAATATTTTTGTAGTACCAGCTGATCGGATACTTTTTGTTGACTGGAAGGATGATTGGCCAGTCAAAAGAAACTGAAAATGATTAATATGTATAGATTTCAATAAAGCAGTTGACACTGTGCCACATGGGAAAGCAGTAGGTAGATTAAGATGGGGACTGAAATAAAATGTGGGAGTTACGTATGGAATAGATTAAGCAAGAAGTAGGTTATACTGACAGGGAAACTACTAAAATAAAAGGAGCTTTCAAGTGTTGTTTCTCTGCGCTTGGGGTTGGGACTGATAATATTTATTAACTTTATAAGTGACTGAGGCACAAAAAGTGCACTTTTTAAATGTGCTGCTCTACATGTGCTTGTAATGTGCTGACAGATCCTGAAGAAAATGTGGAGAGCAATAGCAAAAGAAGCTGGACAGCTCTGAACTAAAGCACGATGTAATTGAGCAATAAATCTAATAGTACAAAGGACAAGGCAAGCACTTAAGGATTAACAGTAAGGATTAGTAAGTAGTAAGACTATCAGTTCTTATTTGTGTTTGGAAGAGGTGGAGTCTAACTGGAATGAGTAAAAAGAAGGGTTGTGGAAAAATAAGTGTCTCAATGGAAATTTGAAAAAGCTTTCTAGCTTGGAAAAATAAAGGACTGAGAAGTATGAAAGTCACTGAATATTTTAGAATGGTAAACATCATGGGTAGTGAGATAATTTTTAGGTAACGAACAGTGTTGACATTGGAAGAATTAAGTACAAGTGGTGCATAAATATATTTAGGCACAATAATAGCTAATTTGAGTAGCAATAATAGTAGGTTTTCTGACATACTGACTAATGTTTTGGCCACCAAGGGTTTTTATAATACAGAACAATGTTATAGAAGTATTTGGGAGAGTAAGCAAAACATTTGAATAGTTATTTTCTCCTTTTTTATTAATTATTGCTGAATAATTAAGTTGGTCTGCAGAAGATGACTTTTCCTTAACTTTTGTTCCAACTTTTTTATAACGTCTGTGTAGTTAGAACTGCCAATTGCTGTTGCACTACAGATTTGTCTATGGGAAGAAATGAGAGACACCTCACATAAAGTCAAGAATTTATTGCTCACATAATTGAAATCTTAATAGTCTAATTGAAGAACCATTACTGGTCTGAATGCAGTTATTACAGAAAGAGAAAGAATACGTCTATGGAGAAATGTTTAATAATAGTGAAAAAAAAAACAGTTAAAATTGTTATTCACATGCTCCTTAAGAGGGAAAGGGTCAGAAACTGTTCTTTGTCCTGCATTTCTGGGTCATAAAGCCAGTGGTTTCATTCTGGTGTTGGTGAGGGTGCTACAGTGGTTTTTCTCAGCCAGTTTGCTGGGAATAATGTTCATGTTGATGGTTTTTTCTCTGTGACAGGATCTGTGTGGGACTGTTTTCGTATGTTTGCTAACACACTTGTATCCTTTTTCTTTATCAGCTGTCATTCTTCATTGTTCTGTAGCTTGACTTCACATCCAAATTTTTTGCCTTTTACATGTGTTGAATTCTGTTTTTTTCTTTCGTTGCTAAATCCTGTTTAGTCCAGTTTCATATCCAACTTTTCTTTTAGTGGCTACTGATGAGTTGTTTATAGTGGCAGGGTTTTCAGTACCAGGCCTGTGCCCCATCTTTTATTTTCTCATGCCAGTACTTCTCTCTGCTCCACCATGTGTCTTCAGTTCTCTGCTAATGCATTAGGCCTATATTTTTCTGTATTATTACGTTATCTGTAAATGTCTTATTCTACATGGAATTATTCCTCATTATTTCCGTGTATAGTTCATTATTACAGGGCAGCACAGTTACACCATCTTTACTCAACATATGAGTTCATGTTACAATGAGGTCTTTATGCAGCAGTTGTTAGCTTAGAAACAATGATGAGGAGAGGCAGGCCTGAAACATTTTTTACTATAGGAAAGTAGTATGTTTTCCATCACTTCTGCCACTTGAATAATGTAATCCCCAAACACTGTGGACACCTCTGTGAGGCCTTATTTGTTTCAGTCTGTCCTTGCTATCCTATTGAGCTTGTTTCAACCCTTCAAATTCAGTAGTACCATCTATGCAACAGTCTTTTATTGCATGTATTATGAATTTGACTCCTGTTCTGTGGGGTATGGAGTACAACTGCTAAAAGGCATTTTATTTGTCACCTTTAACAACCATAAGAAAAATGGAACTATGTCTCCATATGATGAGCTAGAAAGTACTTAGTCACCCTTAAGCTATTCATTACTAAGTCTACCTAGACCAAAATTGTACTGTTCCTCTAAATGATAGCAACATCTAATGCAATAACTCAAAATATATTCTCTGACTCTAAATGCATGCCATTGTTTTTCTGTGTTAATTTGGCTTTAGACAAGGAGTAATCAAAAAGAAGGTGAAACATCTTATTAGAAATGCAGAAGAACATCTTTGGAAACATTTCAGTACTTCATGATCCATTTTCATCTGCCAGTATCTGGCTAGTGCTTTTGAATACCCTTGGTAATAATTGGCCAAAAATGTGTAATAGAGATACAGTCACCTGAATAGTAGATACATACAGTGATACACTGAAACAGCTGTGGCTAGCAATTTACCTCTGCAGTATGGCTAATTCCCTCAGAAATTTAGGATAATCCTCACCAGAATGCTCCTGGTCAGGTTACTATAACCTGAGCAATCACAGACCATCATACTAACTTTATTTTCCAAGTCACCAAGATTTTTTAATTGGCTGTGTCAGCTATTAAATTCAAGGAATGAAATTTCTGAATTCTGTGAACAGTTTACAGAGGCTTTTTGTGAAATGCTCAGTTAAAAATTTCATCTCTTCTATGTCAAATCCCAAAGAAGGGAAATGCTAAGCAAGTGGTAGGGAACTTCTTTGTGTTGGAAATTATATAACTTTCCTAATTCTTAATGTTTTTAATTAACCTTTTAATTAGTTGTTTTAATTAATCATAAGTGGTGTGTTAGGCCTTAAATCACTTTCAGCTAGCATTCAGCAGAATTTAACATAAGCTGATATTGTGAGAACACAGCTTGGTAAAATTACTGAAACTTTACATTGTGTTAAACTAACTTTGATATGCTTCAATGAACAAAGCCTGGGAGAAGAAAGATGTAGTGTTGAAATTAGATACAAGGCATGCAGAATTTATGGACCACAAGGACACTACAGAAACCAAAAGATAAAGAGACTAACAAAGAGTCACTGTATGTGTTGGAAAGTCCCTACTGGGAGAAAAAAGATACTAAAAGGACTGAAAAATATGGACTTAATTAGCATGGATAGTGAGAAATCAACTATCAATAGAAGATACAATACTAATTAATTAAAGGGAATTATATAATTTAGAACCAATGAACATTAAATTTTTTTGTTTGTTAAAAATACATAAATAGGTGAAAAAGTGTTCTATTGGTGTGTGTGTGGAGGCCAGGCTTTTGTCAGCCACATGCACACCCCAGTGCTGTGAATACAGTAATGCCTTGCCTTCTAATACTAAAAATGCAGTGTTAGAGGGTTCTGTTAGCCTGATGATTTTGGAGATATTTGGCAATATTTGGACTATAATGTTGGTTTTATTTTTTTTAGAACAGTTAGTTTTATTGTGTGAGGAGTCACTGTATTCTGATCCAAGTCAGCCCTTGTCACAGCTATGTATATATTCAATAAATAACAAAAAAGAAGTCAATATGAAAAAGGCTTGAGCCACCTATCATGAATGGCAAGACTGTCCTGGAGTCGTGACTCCTGGTGACCCTTATAAATTTTCTATTAAATGTCGGAGGACCTGATTTAACTGCTAATTGCTGTACCCTCAGTCACTTGGGTGGCACGAGTTAAATTTTACTGCTTTTTGTATGAGAATAACAAGTCTGGATAAGTGCTTGCAATCAAACTAGACAAAGCAGAGCCAACGATGACCAAAAGAAGTGTCATACCAGAAATATCAACATCTGAGAAGTAGCAGATATCTTTCTAATGTTATGAATTTAGGGGGTAGGTTGGACAAGAGAAATTAAATAAAAGGAAGAGGTAAGAGAAGGAATAAATCTTTAAAAAAAGAAAGCTGGAGTGAGAAATGCAAGGCTACAGATGTGACCATCCCCATGTAGAAATTTCTCTGACTATCTGAATGTTCAGGATTTTGATGCCTCTCTCTGGTGGGACAGCCTTCTTCCGAAATCACCTGTCTGCCTGAGAGGAAAAAAACACTAAGCGTAAATTCACAACAGTGACAGGAAGTAACAGAAAATGAAGCACTTGATATCTGTAGTTTTGCAGAGACAGATTCAGTGAAGACTCTTGCAAAGGTTTTATGTCAATGCACCTCAACATAAGGCCTGTTTTTAGTTTTTCATTCCAATTCTATAGGATTGTGCTGTTCTTCTCCTTCTGAGAATTTGAGCTGTGATCTAAACTCTGGATTTAACTTCACAGATATATCAGCTGCAACTTTCCATTCTTCTTATTTACCCAGGAACAGCTCTGCTAAATTGCTTCTACATCCTTTGTGATGGTCCTTTAGCATCATATTGTTTTATTTCTTGATCAGTTTCTTGGATTTTTTTTTTTGTGGTCTTCTATCAATGTTTGCAAAGAAGAAATTTACCTTCTGTTAAACTCAAAGCAGCAGATATATACTAAGTGGACTGTGACATCTATGAAAATGCAATCTTAGCCTAACAAGATAAGGGATGGAAGTGCTTCCCTTTCTGTGCTTTGAATAGTTTTTAAAAGTCCAATTCCATATTTCCACTGCCATGGCGAAGAGTGGGCATCATATGGTGTCTCAGAGGAATTCACATAAATTTATGACATCACAGGCTTTGTTTTAGGTGGAAGAAGGGACTGCCATCACTGGGCAACAGGTCATTGATGAGAAAACGTGGTGTGAGTCAGTACTTCCAGGTCAACTGAACTCTTCAACAGGACATGTTGCTTAACCTGTACTCCTAAGTCCTTGTTACTAAACAAGGTGAGGCCTGAGAATAGAAAGAGGCCAGCCTGGAAAATGAGAGACAAGAGAGAAATTCAGCTTGTGCTGTAACAAAATATGTGCAGCAGAAATGACAATATAGTGGAGAAGGATTTGTTGAAAGTTGGTGTTCTGTAAGTAGAGTCTCTGTCTGAGAGAGGAAGGGTAGCTTGACATTTGAGGTCGTGATGAAGAGCAAGAGTACACTTTTTTTAAGAGCAGGTCTAAATATAACTGCAAACAGTGTGAGTTGCCTGGGGGCTGAAATGTTTAGGCCTACTGTAAACATGAAGTCTGTGTTGTGTTATTTTTAGATAGTATGAGAAACACCCATATAAAAAATGAGTGCTTGTTCACACTGGTCATTTCATATTGTCTTAGGATAGTAGTAATTTGTGGTCTATGAGTATTTCAGTGTCTTGAGTGGAATATTTTTTTCAAATGTAGATATTGGCTGAATTAATGACTTCTGGGACCTATCTGTGCATAGACATGTTCACATTCTTAGTCTTATTTTGGGATATGAATAATAAAACCTAGCTGTGTGTGACAGCATCTGCCTGTCACCCAGTATTGACTCAAACTGTGTTTAGCTGCCTCTTCTTTGCAGCTGATGCTATGCAGGAATGATGATGTTTCATCTGTTCTAGTGATGCCAGGATAAATACCCCAAACCAGTAAGCATGCACAACTGCCAGAGGTGCTGAAGAGTCAGGCAGTGGTTGGAAAAAACAGGTTAACACTGGAGCATAAATGGATGTGGCTGCAAGGAGTATGAGCTTGGGAGGGCAGATGCTGGAAATGGTGCTTCCCACAGTTGAGACATGATGAGTATCTGCCAGGCGTGATGCAGCTGTGCTGCTGGGAAGGTCATGAAGTGCTGACTGCTCTTGCTTAAACCAGTGACAGTGGTAGGTGGCAAGAACCATCCAGGTTAAAATATGGGGTATAAGTACATCTAATAATGCAAACTTTCATTCATGTGGTTCCAGGAAGGTACATTTTGTAAAACAATGGAGCAAATGCTTTTTAGAATCATGGAATTGTTTAGGTTGGAAGAGACCTTAAAGATCATCAAGTCCAATCATCAACCTAGCATCACCACCATGTTCACTATTAAATCATGTCCTCAAGCCATATCCACTTTTTTTTTTTTGAATGCTTCCAGCAATGGTGACTCCACCACTTCCCTGAGCAGCTTATTCCAATGCTCTACAACCCTTTATGTGAAGGAATTTTTCCGAACATCTAATCTAAGCTTCCCCTGGCCCAGCTTAAGGCCATTTCCTCTCATCTTGTCCCTTGTTAACTGGGAGAAGAGACTGACCCCTGCATGGCTACAATCTCCCTTCAGGCAGCTATAGACAGTGATAAGGTCCACCTTGAGCCTCCTCCAGGCTAAACAACCCCAACTCCCTCAGATGCTCCTCATAGGACTTGTGCTCCAAAACCTTCACCAGTTTTGTTGCCCTTCTCTGGACATGCTTCAGTGCCTCAATGTCCTTCCTGTAGGTAGGGATCCAGAACTGAACACAGCACTTGAGGTGTGGCCTCATGTGTGCTGAGTACATTGTGGCACTCAGTGCTCTGGTCCTGCTGGCCACACTATTGCCGGTACAGACCAGGATGCCATTGGCCTTTTTCATCACCTGGACACACTGCTGGTTCCTGTTCAGCTGCTGTTGACCAGCATCCCCAGGTCCTTTTCTGCTGGGCAGATTTAGAGCTGCTCTTCCTCCAGCCTGTAGCATTACACGGAGTTGTGTGGTATTACATGTGGATTGTGACCCAAGGGCAGGGCCAGGCACTTTGTCTTAGTGAAGCTCATACCATTGGCTTCAGCCCATCAACCAGCCTGTCCAGATCTCTCTGCAGAGCCTTCCTACTCTCCAAAAGATTAATGCTCTTACCAGCTTGGTGCTATCTGCAAACTCATGGAGAGTGCCCTCAATCCCCTTGTGCAGGTCATCAGTGAAGTTGTTAAACAAGGCTACCCCCAATACTGAGCCCTAGGGAACACCAGTTGTGACTGGCCACCAGCTGGATGTAACTCCATTGATTTGTTTTCTCCCAGATCAGCTGAAGGGAGTGTGATATGATCTCAAGCCACCTACTGAAGTAATGTACAGTGAGGAAAGAGTCACTTCCATTTGAACTGCTACTAGCAGGCTTTAGTCTTGGCAGGAAGACAAGAATTCTGCACCTTAACTTCTTTCAAAGTGGGAACAGAAGCTGTCAAGTTTTCACTTGACTTTTGTTTGTTTCCCCCATGATGAGACCTGCTGACACATCATCAAAAGATGGCAGGCAGACTTAAATAAGCAAGCAAAGCAAAAATCAGCAGGAAGAAAACTTGAAGCTGCAAAATAAAATAATGTAAAAGACTGTTCTATATCAAGGAAGTGTAATTGAATTTGTGAATAGTAGGCAAACATTGCCCAGTTAAAAAAGAAATTGCTGAAATCAGGTCTTCTTAAAAAATGGGATACAGAATAAATCATCTGTCTTAAATTTTGTGGAAGTGGAAATATTGTAAAGCATATTTGGGAGGAGGCTTTTCCTATACAAAAAAGGCAAGTTTGAATGAAATTACACAACAGAGAAGGTATAAAATGAGTTCCTTAGAAATTTATTGCTTGGAAGGATCTTGGCATCAAACAGCGGAAAAAAAGAGAGGGAATGTTCATTATTCTTTTCTTTCCAGGTGGGCTATTGACAGGTAAATCTTGATCAGAAAGATTTTCCAACTGAAAGTTCTTAAGAAAATTACCTCATATTATGTACTGTCTACATATTCTTAGATATTGCTGTGTAAAACAAATGTATGTGTAATTTATGACAGAAAACACTGTATGACATATGGGAAATTTTAATACTGGCACCATATGAAATATTATAATCAACTTAGAATACAAATTCTTGACCTAAATAAGCAGTAAGACTGCAGTACATAGTTTTATATGCAACATATATATACTCGGAAATCATTACCATTTTTCCAGATGGCAATGGTACTTTTTGTTGGAATTTTCCTCCACTGTATACAAATTTTTGTGGTATTTTCAACATTCCAATATTATTAGAAATAAAATATTTTTGCAAGAAAAAGGTTTCATAAAAAAATGTAACATGATCAATATTTACTCAAAGATAGGTTCACAAATTATTTTTCAGTTGTATTTACTTTTGTGCACATGTTGCATGTGGTCATTATTAAAAGAAATCACTAAAAGAGCTATTGCAAAAGTGACAGACAGGGAGGATTAGCTGAACAGTTTGTACAGAAAACCCAATTCTATAGAAGCACAATTAAAATCTTCCTTGCAGAGGTCAAATGTTTTTAGGAGCACTGAAACACTGAGGAAGGGAGGCCTAATAATAAAATTTAGGGAAATAAGGGGTACAAACAACAGTCACGTTTTGCATGGCCATCTAATTTGCAATTACGTGTGATGGAATAGATAATAAAATCATAATATATTCTTCTTCCTCTTTTCATATTTTTAGTGCTTGGAGTTCTTAGCAAAATATTTCTGTAAACATTTCCAAATTTTTAACTGTCTGTGGAGAGTTTGCACAAATATTTTAAACTGAACTAGCTTAGATGAGCTGCGTAAAAGATGCATGTTTGAGTTCCTGAGAAAGAGATGAATGTGATCCTTCTATCTTTGACTATTTTGCCAGTGTTCATACCTGTTGTACATATGCAGTCACATTTCAGTTTTGAAAAAAGTCATATTTTCAGTTCACTTGAAATGTATGTATGCATAGGTGGAAGCAAAAAAGAGCAGAGTGCTGAACAATCATGCAAATAATTAAACTATATTATTTATCCTTGTGCTTACTGTTCCTACCATCTTGATTTCTCAACTCACCAAGTTGAATCACTTCTGTGCCAACTACAGGTATGGTTTGAGTTTGAACTCCTTGGAGCAGCTGCTCTTCCTATGGGCTGACTGAGGGAGCAGTTCATTGCTCTTCTGTTTATTAATTGGTGAATCAATGGAGGCTTCAGTCTGTAACATAAACCTGTGGAGCTCAGATGAACAGAGGACATGGCATGTGACTAAACAACTTCCGACATGGTGTGCTGGTTTTGGCTGGGGTAGAATTAATTTTCTTCACAGTAGCTGGTGTGGGGCTGTGTTTTGGAGTTAGGGTGAACACGGGGTTGATAATACAGAGGTGTGTTTGTTATTGCTGAGCAGGGCTTACACAGAGCCAATGCTTTTTCTGCTTTCCATACTGCCACACTGGCAAGAACCTGGGAGTGCATGGGAAGTTGGGAGGGCACACAGCCAGGACAGGTGACCCAAACCAACTAAAAGGTTATTCCAGACCATTTGACATCAAGTTCAGTGTATAAAGTGAAGGAAAGGAGGAGGAAGGGAGAGAAGTTCAGAGTGATGGTGTTTGTCTTTCCAAGTAACTGTTCTGTGTGATGGGGCTCTGCTCTCCTGGGAATGGCTGAACATCTGCCTGCCCATGGAATGCAATGAATTAATTCCTTGTTTTGCTTTGTTTGCATGTGTGGCTTTTGCTTTCCCTGTTAAAACTGTCTTTATCTCAACCCATGAGTTTTCTATCTTTTACACTTGGTTGCTGCAAGGACTTAAATCATTACACGTAGTGGAGAACTGGCGAAGAGGCTCTGAACAGTGGGTAGAGCTGTGTATGTGTGTTCCCTGAAGAAGCAGGGGCTGGAAACTGGGTTCTGGCTAGAGGCACCAGGCAAGAATGTGGTTCCCAGGAGCTCCAAATGTGACTTTGGTTGTGGCCCGGGCAACCTGTGTTTGACCCCACTTGAGCCATGTCGTTTGTCAATGTTGTGATTTTTGAGAGGCTACCAATATTTAAAGAAGGAAAATATTTTTTCCTCTCTATTTTTAAAGATACTGAAAGTTGACTAAGGCGAAGCAAAGGCAATGATTAAATTTGTATAATGAGTTTGGTTTTGTTATTTCTGTTAGCTGAGATACTTGGAAAAAACATACTGATTGTCTTATTGCAACTTTTCTGATAGCTATCTTAGTTTAGTGATGGACTAAACTACCAAAAAAAAAAAAAAATGTTTTTTCCCTTTGCACTACTTAATATTGACTCCTGATCTTGAGTTGCAAGATATACAAAAGCTAAGTTAGAGACCGTAGGCAATTTAATCTAATTAAGATAGTAATTAAACATACAACTAATTTTTTTTTAAATACTGTAAACAGTTTTTTAAAAAGATTTGTCACTAGATTTCTTTTAGCAAATGCAGTTGTTTGGGGGTTTTCTGTTTTGTTAATAACTAGCTTGGCAGCTACAGATTCCTAGTGATTTTGGCTAAAAATAACTATATGGCTATACAAGTTATTATATGATGAAAAGATAAATTGGGTTTCCTGACCATAATTTTTCTTGTGAAGAGGACTTCTGTTACTCTGTAATATTTTCATGCCTGGAGTCCTTGAGGGAAGCAATCTGAAGAGAATGCATGAAATAGGAATACCAGCTGTGAAAGGTAAAAGGTGCTGGAAATAACTTCCTTCCATGAACCCATACATTTTTTTGAATAAATGCAACAAAAAAATGGAGTGCCTTTAGCAGCCTAATAGCTTATTTTCTGTTATTCTATTATCATACTTCTAAAAAAACCCCTCAAAATTCCTAGTTCTGGATCTCCTGTTTAATATCAGTGTTCATTGATTTACAGCTTTCAGTATTTAAATTTTAAAAATAATATTTGGTGCTAGTAATTTTTTGTCTATAGTCTTCACTGCTTTCAGGGCCACATAAGAAATTGCACTTACAAGGAATTCCACTGGTAATTACTGGATTCATGTAACTGTGGGAACATCAATCTGAGGTCTGAAAGCAGCGTTTGGAGTAGTTTAAAACAGTAGTGTAGATTACCCATCACAAATAATCTGTCTTGCTAAACAGAAATTTTTTGTGCTGAGAAGCAACATACTATGTGTGAAAGTGTGTAGGAACAAGGAAATAAACTCCAAATCAACAAAAAAAATCCAGGGAAAAAACTGAACCTGAAGGAAAAAGACCTCTTGGGGGATGCTCAGCCTTCTAAAAGTAGTGTTGCTGTAAGGAAAGGGGAAAAAAAATTTCCAAGACAACTTTATACGGGTAAAGCAGAGAAGAGTTCTTTTACTTATAGGGTTTTGGGGTACAGAATATAAAG
>JAWWMP010000132.1:35014522-35074049 GCA_035047865.1 Dendrocincla tyrannina | reverse complement strand
TTCAGTCATCTCTAGACACAAACATAGGAGGCGATTCATCATGGGCTATTTAAATCAAGTAAGTATGAAGGACATAGTCAAATCTCCTCTGCTTACAGAGGCTGTTTCAGATGGATAACAGAATGGTAGATTTCTTTGGTTAAAATTCCGGAAATAGAAACTCTTTCTACAGCATAATGCTTAGCAACTAATGCTTCATGACACAACACTTGTTTTTTTAGAAGCTTGAATAACACTCACTTAACAGGTGAGGGAAAGGGACGTAAATGCTAGTTTTGATAGTTTTATAGTAATTTAACTGTTTCTTAAAGCCATTCACTATAAGTGATACTATGGCATGTCAGTATTATCAGTGAATTGAACAGAAGGCAACATGTCTGCTGTAATATGTCTTTGCAAATAGCATTTTCTGTTAGTCATGGGGCCAAGATTTGAAGTAAACAAAATGAGGAGTTTTTTAAATCAGTTATTTTAGAAGGGAGACAAAAGACAACAAGAAAAGAGTCAGCAAGGACTTTGTGTGTTAAGAAATTTTTTGTTCGTGAAGAAATCTGCATGATGATGAAACATTGGCAGAGCTTCTCAGGTAGCTTTTTGGTTTCTTATTTTTATTTATTTATTTGTCTTATTATTTTTCAGCAACAATTTTTCTGCAACAGAAGTGAAATGAGTATTTATTAAAAAAAAATCTTCACACTGCTTGCTTTAACTATTACCTGATCCTTAAGAAAACCCAGAAGTGTGAAGAATGTTCACTCTTCCTGAACTTTTTGAAGTATTCAAGAGCAAATGAGAAGGTTATGACTTTCCAGCCTGAGCAGCCTGTGTCTGAAAGATCCAGCTATAGTGTTCTCTGGACAAGAAGGGAAGAGCATATGCAATCCAAAGTCTAGAAAAAAAAAAAAACACATCAGTATTTCTGCTTGAATGAGTAAGGCCTCTGGAGTTGTCCTAAGAAAGAAATTACACTTCTGTAATGTATGATTTAAACATACTTTGTGTCTTCAAATATAGTAAGACTAGAAAATTCTTGTATCATAAATTCGTTGATTCAGGTAATTAAAAATGGACATTCTACTTCCTAAATACTTATTCTACTTAAATCTATGAGTATGTTAAAACATACAGTAATTTCAGGCTTCAGAACTATTCTGTTACTTACAAATACTTAGTCATTACTTTCACAAACAATTTTGATAGAGGTTCTTTTTCAATAAGTTGTTTGTAAGTGAATTCTGATGTCACTTCAAAAGATAATTTTAGTGGAGATTTGTACTTGACAGCTTTCATGATCATAACAGTGTTTTAGTGTTGTTTTCATTCCAGAGTGTTGACACCTTTTCAAAATTTGAACAAATCCTGCAGGTAGGAAATATGTACATGTTAGAGTTGGATAGATGAATTTAAGGAAAAAATGAGTAACTGCTTGATTCTTTTTCTTAATTATTTATAAGAAAAAAATGCTGTTGCAATCATTGAACTAATTTTTTTTATATAATTGTTATCTCCCACCAGAAATGCATAAATTTAAAGATGGTATTTAAGGTTGTATATTCCTTTTACCAACTGGAAAGAGTACAAAAAATGTCTAAGTCAAGTTAAAATAATTTTGCTTACAGAAAACTTTAATAGTCTTTCATATCCCTTGGAAAGCACTTGTCACCAAAATATTAAGAAAAATTTAGCTAGTGGTTTTGAACAAGAAAGGTCATGAAGGAAGCATGTAATTTTGAAGTAGTTTAGATATAGTTGGGAAAAATGCTTGCAATTGTGGGTCAAAAGAATGATTTGCTGGACCTGACATGCTGTCTTGAGCATGCTGGGCATTTTTGGACTACTGCTGTAATTCACCCGATATATATGTCAGTATATGTGTGTCTGAAAGGACATCATGAATGATTTCTGTAGGGGCACCTACAGGATATTACTTTGAGAAAAGAATTTTTGTTATCTTTAAAAAAATCTTGATTTTTTTCACAGATGTAGTAGTAAACAATTTTATTCTCTTCTCTACATAAACCATATATAAAATACAAACTTTCAGTTTAATGTAAAGGATATTTTAGTTTTCCTGATATGTACCACTAACTTGTATGCTTCAAAGAACATGCAAAGTTCTTTAACTTAGAATGATCTTATTTACTTAGCACATGGTAAATGGTAGCTCTAGAATGCAAGCTCAGATTTCAAACTCTTTCTGAGTTATTGAAAGAAGATTGTCTCTTTCTGTAAGGAAAATTGTAAGTTTTCTTTCATTTTTGAACAAGATTTTAAAGATTAGTGACAGAAAGCAAAATATCACATGGTGGTTTAATTTCACCCTTTGAAGACATAGTGGTAGGAGGAAATAAGCATAATCTCACTGGCAGACAACTACAAACTACTTTTTAACCTATTTAACCTGTTGCGTGTCATATTGGTGTTTTACTGCAAGGTTTCTCTTATCTGGAGTAGATCTTCTCGAAGAATTCTCTTACCTAGACCAGCTTATCTTTTCAAACAAGATCTCCTGTTAAATTTATTTTCTGAGGAATCTCAAATACAGTGTGGCTCCCTGCCTTTGCTATTTATTGGTTTAGTATGGAGGGGAGAAAGAAGAAAGAACAAGAAAATGGGATGTTGGGGAGGTATGTCTTCTGAACTGCTTTCTTCACAAGACAGGAAAGTAAAATGGAGAGATCCAGAAACACTGATATTTTGCCTCCGAGAGAGGCCAATATTGAATGCAAAGCCAAAGCAGTATCTGATTTTTCCTACTTTATTCTCCTTGCTTTCACTATGATCTGAAGAGGCAGACATGATATCCAGCTACAGCTGTTATCACTGTACCTTCAACTGAGAAGTGAGAAATTGCCTATGACAACAAAATATTCTCACACAACTCTTTTTCCACTCTGATCTGCCCCTGCTTATGAGCTAGTGCAAAATTGCTTGAGCTTTCTTTCTGGGGTTTCCATTCTGACCAATCTCCTGATCCACACTCTTTGCACCAAATGAGCTGCTGATCATTTCTTTGCCATTCTTTGCCCTGCCATTGTTCAGGCAATTCCTACCCCATCTAAAAATGGCCCTGGACTAAGCATCTTGTACCACTTGCTAGATACAACTAGATTTTTTTACCAAGCTGAGTCTGTACTTTGTGATCTTGTCTATCTGGAGAATAAGTTTACTGGGCCAGGATTGTCTCCACATTTGTCCGTCAGGTGTTGGCGTAATGAAGTTGGGCCTTTTGGTGCTCCCACAGTAATAGGAAAAGCTTTACAGAAGGTAGAGAAAAATCCCTTCAGGACATAATGTGATTTCAACTGCCCCAAAATAAAAGAGGTGGAACAGGTAGTGCAGCTGGTGTGGCAGTAGGTTGAAGAAAATTTAATTTATGAAACCTAAATTATAAATATGTCCAAATAATAGTAGAAGGAAAAAACAGAAAAAAGAGAAATCAGAACCAGGCTATGCAGGCAATTCTCAGATAATGTATATACACTTGCTAAGACAAAATTTGGAACTGCTGAAGACTTGCTTAAAATACTTAGACTTGCCCAGCTACAAATGTTCAGCTGTCTTAAAAAGAGTGGAAATTGAAGGAGGAGCAACCATGAGTCAGCATTTCAAAGGAATTAGACAGGCACATAACAAGCCTGTAAAATATATATATATAATGTTATCATTGTCACAAGTTGTTTAGGTAGAAGCTGGACAAGTGGATGGCAATCTATAATACAGGGTTGGAGAAATACTGAGGAAAAAAAAGATTGGAGCTGATAAACTCTACAGATCAAACAAACCCAGGAAATCAACAAAAATTAAATCTAATCTTAATAGCCTGGGAAAAAAAAAGAGAAAGGCAATGAGGGGTAAAAGACAATGAGTTAGTGAATTAAGATAACAGCACAGTTCTATTCCACAGTAAAAGTAGGTAAACAGAATGAAACTGCAGACACTGCGCTGCTCTAGGTCCTGTATGGCACTAAGCATGAGGGTGTAAGTGAAAAAGAGAAGGAGAATGGAAAGTAAAACAGAACAATTAAAGCTGCCTGATAAAAATATTCAGATGTTCATAAAGTGAAAGCTTTTTGCAAAGTCAAGAGCCATAATCTAAATCCATAAATGTGCTTCCACCCTTGTGCTTCTCCCTGTTAAGGAAGGAGAGCTATCTCACAGCAGCTGAACCAAGGGGTTAAGAAGATGGTATTAATGTGACTGTTTTCTTTCTCTTGGTGAAGAAAACTTTATCACTCAATTAAAACAAACAAACAAACCCCATCTCCCTTTATCCACTTCCATCACTTCCTTTCACGCCCTCACCCCTGCCATTTCTTAACTCCTTTAAGGCAACACAACAGTACCTTATTAAATAAATGACACAATGGGTATTGGAGGTTCTATTCACAACTTTTCACTTGGGCACTAGTAACTGGAGAAGCAATGAAGAAGGCAGTGCCTAGTCAGAATGTCATAGAATGGTTTGGGTTGGAAGGGACCCTAAAGATCATCTACTTTCAACCCTTTTACCATGGGTAGGGACAACTTTCACTAGACCAGGTTACTCAAAGCCCCATCTAACCTGACCTTCAACGCTTTCAGGGATGGGACATTCAGTCTGGGACCTGTTCCAGTGTCTTGGTGGCCCTCCTCTGATCCAACAGGTCCATGTCCTTCCTTTGCTGGGGACTCCAGAACTGAATGAAGTACTCCAGGTGGAGTCTCACATGAGAGCAGAGGGGCTTCTTGCTAAAGCAAAGGGTGGGCATTGACGTCTCCGTGTTCCTTTTAGTTCATGACAGGAAGGTTTGTGCTGTCTTGTTCCTGCTTGGCCTTTCTCTTTAATCAGTTTTGACACTAAAAGCAATAGTGTGAGTGTCATTGTTCAGAAAGACCTCTAGGCCCTGTGCTTAACTGGTTTACTCTATTTCTTGCAATGCTTGCACCGTACCTTCCAGAGGAGAAAAAATTAGGTTTGTGTTTGGCACATGCATAGATGATATTTGATTCAGTAAAGTTCTTTCACGAAGAGGTGTGTATTTATACCAGATTGATTTCAGCAGATCTGTGGTGACTGAGCAGACATTCTCCTCTTTTTTTCTCATCCTCCCCACCTTGAAGTTATGTACAAACACATCTAAACTTCAACTACTACTTATCACTTTGTAAAGATGCTGTTAAACTGTAAGTAACTCTAGCAAGAAGAGGGGGAAGGCAGTTTGGGTGGTCATGTTTTTAGTGATTATTGCCTGATTTTTAAAGGAGCTAATGAGAAGCTAGAGAACAAACTATGGTAATGCATCAAAAGAACACCAAGTAAAGCTGATAATGAATAAGCTGAGAAGTAAATTATGAAAACCAACAAAATGTGTGGAAATGGAACAGGAGAATTGGTTGTTTTTTGATGTAAAAGTTATTGACATAGCAGACCTTCAAATGTTTGTCTTTCTTCTTGGAGTGTCTGTGGTATGTCACTGAATTATTCCTACATAGTGTGGTAAGGTTAAAGCACTGGGGAAATTTAGAAAGTAAATTATAGACAGTATACAGAGACTGACCTTTATCAAGGATGCTTTTTTTCATCACATGAAGTGCAACTCCTTACCAGTAGGGAAAAAAGAGCATCCTACCCAGAGAAACAGGAGCTAAAGTGGAAAAGATTTTGTTAAGTTCTGTAGCTGACTTTTCTTGTCTCACACTGTAAAGAACCTATGTGTATTTCCTTCCTCCTTACATCAAAGGAAGATCATGTAACTTGAAAATTATTCTTGCCTTACAAGAGATGGGAAGATAAGCTCTCAAATCTAGGCTCCATTCAGCTGCTATGCAAAGGCTTCCAAATAAAATAAAAAGTGGTTTTTTACAAGGTTTTATTTTTTGATTGAATTAATGCCATAGACTTTTTCATGCACAATCCTGGATCCATTAAAATGAAATGGAACCACCATAGTAATGATAAGTATATATTTTTTTTCCTTTTGGTTCGAGCAGTTATTGTGGCTTTCCAGAAGAAGCCTAAAGTAGGAAAAATATTTGACAACCACAGTTATTTCTATGAACACAGCACTGATGGATTACCATGTGGGTGAACTTTGTAACTTTTTTAATGTTGATCCCATCAGCTCATATCCAACTATTTTTCTTCTTTGATCAAATGCTGTTGGTTGAGGTAATGATTTAACGTTAAAAGGCTGGAAGCCTGTGACATTTATTTCATAAAATAGAGCTTATTGTCAGTCTGCCTTCCTAGACAACTGGCATTTTCACACCTATCACCTGTGCAAATTACGTAGTATAAAAGTTGAAAAATACTGTGAGAGAAGACTGTGGTAGAAGCCTGGACCTTCTGGGAGAAGTGGGATCATATACTCCCTCAGGCAGGGTATTATGGTATAGCTGACTTCTGATGGATCAGTTTTAATTGGCTGGGTTATCTGAGCACTTTCCAGTTGGTACATCTACATTTTACAGTCTCCTTAGTACTGTTTCCCATCTGTTTTACCCTTTCACACATGGATAAGTAGGAATTCACCCCAGAGAAGAGATGTGCTGGTGGATAGAAAGGGCACCCACACTTAGAGTGTCTGAGGTATGGGCTCTCACCACTAAAAAGCTCTTCTTGTGCTGTAGAGTGAATCCTAATGTTGGAATGGACAAAAAAAGAACAGAACAAAATGGGAAATTTGGAGCTTATATGGAGGAGAGACAAACAGACTTTAGTAGGTGCCTTCTTCACCAGAGTAGGCAAACAATACGGATTGCACAAAAAAAGGTGATTGCCAAGAAGCGTGTGGTTAGCATTGGCAGTATAAAAAGAGTTGAGAAGAAATTTCTGGATATATCAGACTGGAATTGTTAGAGTGCATATAAAAGGAAACTGGTATTCCAGTAGAACCTAAAATAATTGTCTCTGTATTTCATTTCTGTCATCCTTCAAAGCTGCAAAGTGGTGAGAAATTACAGCATTAATGTTCCCACTGAAGCTGAATGAGAGTTGACTTTATTTCTAAGGAAAGATATCCACTACAGCAATATTGCTGTAAAGTAAGCAATTGGAATTATATGTAGAATTTATAACCCGAACCTAAACAACCCAAATCTTTTCAATGTTCCATTTCTCTGTTCATATTTTAATGTATCTGGTGCTGATATTATTATTTTATGGACTTAAGGGAATGGCTGCACTAGTTGGAATGCTTTCAGGGAAGGGAGTTTTATTTTTAGATCAAATGAATCTGACCCAGATAAAATCTGGACCTTGGCAATTATGTAATTTCAAGCAATGAATAGCACATCTGAGGGGAGAGATGAGTTGGGTTTTTTATTTAATTGTTACTTGATATTCAGGGAGTGTCAGTATGTGCAGTGTATCTTGTGTGTATTGATGTATTAGTTTGCAGAAAATTGCAATACATAGAAAGTATTAAAATATGCAAAATATTAGTGTTTTGGGCATAACAGGAGCATAATTAATTGTGTGTTGTTATAAGTAACTCAGTAAAATTTTGTTAGTTGAGGAAAAGGAATTGAAGACTTGTTCCCTTTACGGGAAGGAGTGTGGCATTTTAGCCATTCTGTACAGCATTTAACACTAACCCTGACTATGCCTTAGGGGCACATCTGTTAAATGGTTTCATTGCATCATGCTAGAAATTTTGCTTTTCAACAGACTGGCTGAAAGTAGTAAGGCAATAAAAGAGGTATGTGTAGTTTGCAATCTTACAGTTGAATTATTTTAAAACTTGAGTTATTAATGGAACTCTTGGGGTAAAAGGATTGTGACAAGTGATGTCTGCTGGGAGAAAGCAATGATGCTCTCCTCCACATATTTGTTCTCCCATGTTTGAGTGTCACAGTAGAGATGAGTGGTCATGAGTTGCAATGACCAAAGTGCACAAATATTTCAGAGAAATGTTGCTAACTGATGTGCTAATGTGATGTGTTTAGGTCTTATATCAGAGAATAATCTAGCCTTAAATATATTGGATTATTTTAAATTTCTGTTTCTAAACTAAAAGAGTGCCAGTAGAATTAATAACATTTCTTCCTGCTGAAATATTATTTAGAAGAAACAGTAACTAGTTATCGTACTAGCTTCCTTGGTTTAAAAGGGAACAGTCAATTTGGATTTTCAGGAGTGGATGAACCATTTATTGCTCTTACACTTGTACATTTCTTTAACAGTACAGCATGCAGTATTAAAATTCCAATATCAATAAATGGAGTAAATAAGGAGAGAGTGACATATCTACTCTAATAAAATTGCTTCGAAAAGATGAGGGTTTTTTTTTTGTGGAGGAAAAAGAACCATTATCAAGATTGACTCTATATTTTATATATATATATATATATATATATATATATATATATAACGTAAAGTCCCTTTGGCTGTTAGGCCTTGTGTAAGGTGGGATACATCTCTCTTAATTAATATGCTTGAAGTAATGCTTTATGCTGTGAACTCCTAGAAGAAATAGATTTTTTTTTTAATAGTAAGAAATTGAGCAATTAAACTTTTTTCCCATTTCCCTACAAAACTTCTTTAAACTTCACAAGAAGGTTAAAAAAAGCTACATGGAATGGGCTTGACTTAACAAAAAAAAAAGGCAGTGAAGCAAAACCAGGGTAGAGTCTCTAAGGCAAGATATCATTAGCTCATTTTGAAGTGGAGACAATTCAATTTAGAATTTCATTTAATAAGGTTAAAAAAAGCTTTTAAGAGATCTATTGAGACTGGTCAGCAGCTTTCTCAGTGTTAGCATTGTAGTTGACTTACAGGACCTTGCCTTCCACACATAAAGTTACACTCCTGGTGTAGTATCCTGCTGTACTGAAAATCTGTATTATTTTCAGTGCAAAAACTTGAATTCAAAGCAGCATTTATACCTTTGTTTTCAGCCACCATAAATCAGAAGAAATTCTTCTAGCTGTTGAAAGGGATCTTCAAGCAATTTTATAGCCAAAGTCCAATCAGATAATGCTAGTCTCTAAGGGGTACAATGAAGCATTCACAGGAGAAAATATTAATATTGCAGCTCACCCCAGAGGTGACTGCATTTCAATTTGATAAATGGTTTTATTATCGTCATCATCTTATCTGTCAAGCTTTGAGTGTATTTTGGAGACTTTGGGAAGAATAAATCTCTACAGACATGGCTCATTGCCATTTACAGCAATATGCCAAATGGCATCTGCTCTCTTAGACATAGTCAAAAAAGATTAATTATCATATTTGGTGACGGTGGGAAAAATCAAAACTTTTTTTAGTAATTGTTTTGTCTTCATGTGCTTGTAATGTTATGATTCCAGAACAGCAATATGGCATTACTGCAACAGTACCTCATGTTTTCCAGTCCAAGGTGCCTGCATCAGCTTCCATTGACAGCAGAGTAGATTAGTGGACTTGCATCACCTTAAAATGGTTGTAACAGCTCAATCAGCCTCAGAGTTTTGTTGTTGTGAAAATTTGATAATCATTCAAGTTGAACGTTAAACTGAATGTTTTGTTCTTCTGGCACTTACATACTTTAGAGTTAACTGCAGCTTTAATATGTAGACTACTTCCAATACATTCAAGGCTGTGCAAAATTCTCAAGTCCTTAGACATTATTTGAAAATTATGCCTGAGAAATCTTTAGCCTTGAAAAGTGGTAAACTGACATTTGAACGTAGCCAAGTGCCATAACTCTTACCTCTAAACTGATTTAGTCTTTTTTTTATTTCTCTATGCAGGCACACACACACAAATATGGAAACAGAAACTTTTTTTTTTTCCTTTTTTTTTTTTTTTTTTTTTTTTGCTATGATTTGGCATTTCAACTGCCCATAAGGGATTTATTTTAGGAGATATAATACTTGGCAATATACTTTCATCCTTCCAGTGAAGTATGCTGCCTGAGCACCTATAAGAAATAGGATGCTGTGTCACTTTTTTTACCAAAAGTATTGGTTGAACTAAATTAATTTCAAAATGAGTGTTTAAACCCTATAAGCAAAACATATTCAGCATTTCAAGGCCAGGTGTTTTCTGCAGTTTTTTCAAAATGTGCATTCTCTAATGTAACTAAGTTTGGAACTTTTGCCTAAAATTGAACCAAAAGCTTAAGCCTGTGCTACATAATAGTCATTCATCAACTTACATTTTATCAGTTGCTGATTCAGTTTTGAATTGCTTTAAATGTAGTCTGTGCCACAGTGTTGGTATCTCTGACTTTGCTTTGGGCATTTTGAGGAAAATGGCTGTGTAGGAAACTAAAGTACACATTCATTTTATATCCTGGCATGTAGCTGGGCTGTGGTCAGGATATGTGCTCAGGCACTGGGGCTGAGATGTAGCTCCTAAACCTCTGGGCTCAAAAATAACGTGAGTTTCATTCACAAGGGTAACCAAATTGCTTCACAAGACTTGAAAATAATGTTTGATGCTTATCTCTGAATATTTGTCTCAAAAAAAAATTCAATAAAACCTTCAATATATATCAGATATTACAGAAAACATTAAGAATGTAATATTCTCTTTTATTTAAACAGAAAGACCATGATGTCTCACCAGGTTGTTCCGATGGACCAGGGGTTCTAATATTGGCCATTTTCTTACAGTTCCAGGGCAAATGAAGTCCATATGTCATGTTTTTTCTCTCAGAAGTGCTTCCACTGCTTCCTTTCCTGGTGCTGTTGTCTGAACTGTTAACTTGTTGTTTTAATTAAGCGATTCCAGCTCATTTAATATAAAAGCTGATATAAAAGTTGGTAGATATATCAGGAGCTTCTATAAAACTTCTCTTTCTCAGATTTCTCGTGAATTCATGTCAGTTTCCTTCTCTTAAGCAGAGTTGAGAATAAACTGTTGAAAGTGATGACAGTTCATTTATCTTCATATTCATATTATCACTTTTCCTACTTTTTCTGAACTGTGGCTTTTGTTTCATATTTGGTAATGATGACACCCGACACCCTCACCCCTTAAAAAGTAACAAATAAGTTCCTTACATATGCAGAATGGTAGCATTAGGGTTAAATGAAAGCTATCTAGAGGTAAGTTCCTTCTCATGTATAGTAACAAACTTTTTGGCAGGTAGAAGTGCTGTGATGAATAAAACAGAAGTGTAGAGCCTTTTTCTGGAAGTCATTTTGGTTTTTTTTCCTAGAATCTGTGTATCTATTATGTTAATGTTTTACTGATGAAGGCAAGAGAAGTAGCCCTGACCACATTCCTGTAAAGACAGACTATGAGAAAAAGCAACAGCAATGAAAAACCCACCAGTGGGGTGAAAGGACTTAAAAGAAGCTTGCAAGAAGAATGCAGGAGGTGCAGTACTGTAGGTTGGCACTTCTGGACGGAACCAAGTTCATTCAGGGAAAATAACTGATTTGATTTGTGAGCCTGCATGCTCACAGAGCCTGCTTTCACAGTTTGCAGTAACAAGAGAAGTGTGAGTTAATGCAAATCTGTTCTGACAAGCATAATGGAAACAATTGCATTTGCATCCTTTAATCTCCCGGGAATTATTAAGGAAGATTGCCTGTCTCTGGAGTATAGAGTTCATAGTCAGCAAATTCATATACTGTCCCAGCACTTCTTAGTGTGCCTCAAATCAGTTGAGTTCATTTTGCTGAATTTCCATAAACTCTAACAGGAAGCCAAATTTTAGAGCTATAGTGAGGGTTGTGCTGTCTGCAGTATCACATTTAAAAGTGATATTATTGCAGAAATTAGGTTATTCCCAGATTCCAACTGCATTTTACATGTTAACATTTTACATGACTTAACCTGTGTGACTAGAGGTAAAGGTATGACAAATCCATTATTAACATTCAAGAGTGAACTTAGCACATAGGTTAATCTCCACAAGTTGTTTTAGGACAGGGTTAGCCCTGTGCTCTTTTTTGAAGGCATCTGTAAGTAGAGAGGCCAGAGCCACCCATTTCATTTCCAGAGAAGGGCAGTGAAGCTGGGGAAGGGACTGGAGCACAAGTCTTATGGGGAGGAGCTGAGGGAACTGGGCTTATTTAGCCCAGAGAAAGGAGGGGCTTTTATCACTCACTACAACTACATGAAAGGAGGTTGTAGTCACTTCTCCAAGGTAACAAGGGAAAGGGCAAGGGGAAATGGGCTCAGGTTGTGTTCCAGGAGTTTAGATTGGATGTTAGGTAAAACTTCTTCAGGTATCATCAAGTATTGGAACAGTCTGTTCAGGGAACTGGTTGACTCACCATCTCTGGAAGTGTTCAAAAAACTTGTAGATGTGGTGTTTAGGGACATGGTTTAGTGTTAGGTTAGTGGCTGGACTCCTGTGATCTTAGGGGTCTTTTCCACCTTAATGGTTCTGGGGTTTACTAGCACAAAGTGCTTGTCTATTGGTCTTTTACTTTCTAAAAGTCCCTTTTCTTGTTTTGTGCACTGTAAAGAGGCAATCTTTACAGAATGACTTAAAAATGGTGATGCCAGATCTTTTGCACATTTAGTTCATCATCTACTGTTCTTAAGTCTAGATTTGGCCCTTGGCTGTATTGTGGTATGAAACCTTGTAGTCTTCAAATACTGGCTAGTCACTAGAGAGCCATTGTATTATATGGTGAAAACAGATTACAAGAAGGCATTTCTGAGCCTTTCAATGCCCTGACATTCTGAAATATCATAAGAATGTGGAACATGATATATATATATTGTTACTAGAAAGTGTTGCATTTGAGGGTTTAGTTTTTGGTTTTAAACCTGTGAATGAAAGGCAAATTATATTTGACACTAGGTTACTGTTGAGGATGGTACTATCTTTTTTTCCAATGCCTACAGTCAATTTTTCTATTTTTATTTGTTGGCTTATTTAGTTATTTTGTCAGCATTAATTCCAAAGAATGCCCTATTATTACTTTCAAGATATGAAATTGGAAGAAAGTAATAATTCCTACTCCTGACTATTGTTGTTTCACACATTAACATCCTCAAATATCCACAGCTAGTCTAATAAAATGCTGGTTGATCTGTGAACTAAGCATTTAGTCCCGTATGAAGCAAGAGCTGAAAAACAAATGTCAGAATTTCACACTTGTGCACTGATTTTATTAAACTTTTTTTTTAGGAACTGTATTCTGGAGATAATTTGAATTAGTGTTTAGAAGACATATCATTTGGTTTGGTGTTTTAGTGCTATTTTGACTGAGAAGAAATATAGTAATTTTTGGTTTGGAAACCATGAGTGGGTTTTGACCTGAGGAAAAAATTAGCCTTTCTGTCACTGAGAACTGTAACTAATTAGATCTCAGATAAGAAAAGCAGTGTGTGCTTAATAATCTTCTGAAACAGAAAACATATTGGAGGCTAAATGTTTGTGTATAATAGAATATTCTTTATATAAAGTTAAACCCTTCTGTTTACCATAAGTGCAGACAACTGTGAGTGTGAGTTTAATTCCACTCCACCCCCTGACCCCTGAAAATACTGTTATGCACAAACTGTTCATAACTGTACTGTTATGAACAAACCTATTATAAAATGATACCGTGAATAGTTAAATGGAAATTCGAAAAAAAAAGCAGCTTAGTGGAGGACTGCTATATTTAAAATATGATCAACTTAATTTGTGGACATACCTGATTATTTTTTTCAGTTTCTCAGAAATCAAATTGCCTTTGAAATAATCTTTGTATGCTAATTTTGTCCATCCATATATTAATATCTGCTTCTACTCTGGTATCTGGAATTCTGTAAGAGTGGTTCTGATTAGCACCACAGTTCATGGTCATGAGGAGTAGCTGGAATCTGAGAATCAAACCTTGACTACCCATTGTCATAAAAATTTGATACGGAGGAGGTACTATTTATGCAAGTTCCTTGGCCATATTTCATTCAATAAATTAAATATTTTGCAAGCTACTGATAAGAATTCTAAGTGCACTATGTACTTATATTTTTTAGTCTACTTCCTTTGCTAGGCTAAAACACAGATGAACTAAAAAAATTGAACTATACAGTAATATGATATTTAAATATGAAGAAAAGGCCTAGAATTATAGTCATGATTGTTTGATCTTGAGGAAATTTTCCTCGGTTGAGGTGACATGCACAAGTACAGTGCTATCTGAGAGGATATTCTGGTTGTAGTTTGCAAAAATCTGTAAATGGTAAATGGTACTGTTTCTGTAAAACTGCAGTGTTGGATTCAGACGATGCTGGTTCAGTGAGTGGCTGCTGATGCCAACAATGTATGTGCGTTTGCTGTGCTATTCTATATGATCCACATAAGATCAGTTCTGTATAGTAAGTGGAGTGCTGCATTATTAATATGGGACTTATTAAAATATAATTGTAAAGAAATAGCTGGTGTTTGATTCATTAAGGCTATATATTTTAAAAGAAAACCATCAATTAAAGTGACCATTTAATCACTGTAGTGCATCACTAAAGGAACTCTCCATTATGTGTGTTTGAACAAATGAGCTCTAGATGAGAATATTCCTAAGTAGTGATAAAGAAGGTATTAAGACCTCAGCTGACATGCAGTTTCTTAAAAATATTGTACTATTCTGCAAACTGGTGTTAAGGTACGGTTGCAAATGTCAGCGCTTAAGGCATGTTACTTTAAGGTAGCTCCTTTTTGTCATCTAGAAAGAATTGTACTTCTAAAATGATATGGTGCCTGAGCTCTAGATATCACGAGAGAAGGGTTAAATGGAGACAATCTGCTGAACATAGTAACTACTCTCTGAATGCCTTATCTGGAAAAGTGAAAAAAATCTGTGGGCACAAAAAATGAACAATCAGAAGAGATGTATAGTCCCAAAATGGTAATTCCTGATCTTTGGAATACCCTGTAGCATGTGCAGAAAGTAGTTTTGAGGAAAAGATGACTAAAATAAAGTAATAAAGGGTAAGACACATTAGGAAACACCAGCCTCTTCCACCAGTGCAACAAAGATATGTAGCAACAAAGGGAAGAATTTTAAGACACACACCATATGAAAAAAAAATAAATCCATGCATTTATAATGTCCATGTCATCACTGCTCTATTTTTATTGGGGGAAAAAAGTGAAAATTTCGGCCTCTAAAGCTTGTTCCTATAATTATCTGTAGGGAACTTCATGAGTACCTTTCTCCTTTCTGTTCAGGACAGGATTTTCAAGGAAGAGAGACATCAACTTTCTCTTTACCTGGGTCACTGAAGAAATGTCTGTTGCCATGTATCACGCCCATACTGCTCCATGTCCAATGGGATTGCTGTGGAAAGGAGCTGTATAGTCATTACACTGGTATGGTATTTTATTAATACCTTTTTAAAGGGATTTTCAATGATAATGAATCCCAAAAATAATGTCAGCAAGACTTGTGGAAAATTGCTAAATCTTTGGACATGCTTTCTCTAAGACATGATGCTGAGTGGCTAGACTGATATGTTTGTGTCTGTCATAGATGGTGAATTAAGATAGAAGGTGATCTCATCCCTGACTAATTTTATAGATACTCAGTGTTCCTAGTATTTAATTCTTTTTTACAGGAAGATTTAGTGTCAGTTTCTTGTTTCTGGGACAAGAGAAACAGTCTGAAGAACACAGAATTTGTGAGGCTGGTTACACCTTGCCTCTCTGATCTTGTGTAAGAGAGAAGGAAATGCATACCCACTTGGAATATGTCCCATTCTGACTGCACAGGACTATGTTGTAAACTAAATTAGTAAAGCTGCTTGCTTCTGTGATTCTTAAAAGATGGAACCTTAAATTACGTGTATTCTGCTAGCTGCCTCATAGAAGATCAGTTTCTAGGAGATAAATATTTTGCCTGTCTCCAAAGACAATTTTGAAAGTTGTTTATCCCTGTTCTTTTTATTCTGTTACGTTACGTTTATTGGAAAAGGCTTTTCACTTCCTGATGATTGCTTGTCACATAAGTCATAGCAAGAGATTTGGATGAATATGGCAGAAAAAGAAAAGCTGCACTTCAATGGCATTTTGTAGTATTCTACAAAACTGACCTGCTACCTCTTCCTGATATAGATAAGACTCGTTGGGTATAACTGATTTGAAGAAGTTTTGAAAGTCTCTGAATTTCGAAATGTTTCTGATGAATGTGCATGAGATGTGTTTTGAACTGTAATCCAGCTCTCATTGAAGTCTATGGCAATACTGCTATCAATTCCTGCGGTGCAGAAGTGGACTAATAATGAGCTATTTAATGTTTCACTTATCTAAATTGTCACAGCTTGAAGGCTGTAGTAAAAGACTGGTGGGGTTGTGGAATGACTGGAGGGCCTGTAAATGTAATCAAAGAGAGCAGATTGTGTGTGAGAAGCTGTTTCATCTCAATCTCTTTCATCTATGGAAACCTGATAGAATTTGTTTAGTAGATTCTGGCACACAGAGATGCATAGACAAATGCAGCATTCAGAATGACTCTTCAGAACAAAAGCAGGCAGATGAATAGTTTTACAGTTAAGCAGCTGTAATTCAGTAGTTTTTCTTCACATTCTGTCACAAAACTTCTGATGAGAAAGTCTTGTTTGTAAACCATATCTAACTTGGGTTTCTTATTTGTACAATAATGGAAGTATGTATTTTCCTTGGAGGAGACCTGAAAACGTATGCTTTAATATTTATGGAGTGTTTCAAAAGAATGATGAAAAATAAAATAGAGAATAAATGCTATATACTGTGATGTCTGGTGTCTGTAATATATGTGGTTTTTTTACATCTTTCATTTTAATGTGTTGTTCAGAATTGCCAAGAATTACATAACATCTGATCTCAAATAGAAGAGGTGGTTGCTTTGAAGTTTCTTTGTTTTGCCTTTTTTTTCCCCCAGGAGTTCCTCGCATGTTCTAAAATCTGTTTTGACTAAGTACATTGAAAGATATACCAGTCCAAATGAACAAATAAATGGATTTTCTTTAAAAATATATGACAAAATATGGAACAAATTTTAGTAATGTTAGATAGATTTGCTGGTACGATAAATTAAGGATGAAAGAAACATGACTTCATCATCTTCTTTTGAAAGACTTAATTATAGATACTTTAACGATAAAAGAACAAATCCATATATTGTACGTGTTACCATAAATTGTCAGCAAATGATCTGCAGAAAGGTGGAAAGGGTTGCAGAGTACATGATATAGAACTGGTCTTGGAATTGCCCAATTTGTAAGCCAAAGATAGCTTTGAGGTAAACTTATATAATGTTTTCTTTGAATTTTTGGATTTTGAAAGCCAGTTCAGAATGAGTACAGCAGCATTAATTAAAGTTTGGCCAGATCACATCATGTCTCTTCAACCCCAGTGAACTGAATTGTGGAATTGTGAAGAAGAGTTTTATAGGCTGGTGCTGCTACAGAATTTCTTCCTATATATTTTTTTTTTTTGCCATTAATATCAAATGAGATGTTAATGAATGAATCACCCAGAATATTATTCAGCATCTTCAGGCTTTGCCATATCTCCCTGTCTGTTGCTGAGTCAAATGTGTTGAGTGTGATTGCCTGTGTTGAGTTACGGCATCTGCCATGTGTTTGTAAAATAATGGGTGAATTATCCCTCTCTCTCCTTTTTCCTTGTTCTGAGATATCGGTCTAAGTTTCCTTGGTAGTTTTTTTTTCCTTTACTCAGACATGGTTTTGCACAGTTATTCTTGTTTATAGATGATCTCTCCTCTTACCATCTTGCTCACTGTTAATTTAAAATGTTGATTGACAAAATTAAGTTCTTAAATTAGGGCTGCCTTGTATAGAAAATACTTCCTAGGAAACATCTGCTATGGAAACGTTAAAGTTCTAGGAGGGTCTGTATTGTTTAGAGGAACTCTAATTTTAATTTTGTGTGTGTGTTTTTTAGCAGGATGATTTGGTTACAAAATGAAACAGGTACATGGAATGAGAATTTTTAAATACAAGTAATATATTTGTGCCTGTAGTAATAGGTACTGAGAAAGAACTGTTTATTCACCTTACCATGTGACATTGGTCCCTCAAATAGTTTACCTATCTACAAATGTATTTTGCATGTTTTGTTCTCTGTTTTTCTTTCTTGCTAAATTCAATTTTAAATAGACTGACCAGAATAATGCCCCACCTGAATGCATGTAAAAAAAATCCCACCATATTTATGGTGTTTTCATTAGCTGCATACTCCCAGCCTGTGCTGTCTTCACTGACATTGAACTTGACACTCTTCTAATTCACTTGTCTAGACAGAGGCCTTGTTTGTTTGTTTTTTTCCTAAGTTTGGTGTAGTGCATTTAAATTTAAGCAGGATGACTTGGTAGTTCATATCACTTTGTTTATTATGCATTACCTTGTGTTTGTCAAATCTGTATTTCCTGTCCCAGCTTTTCCTTCTTGACTTTATTTTCATATTTTCAGACTACTGGTAGAAAATGAACGCATAAGTGATATGAAAACAGGTGTAACTTTGGTTTTAAACGTGAGAATATTTGCCTTATTTAGATAATAATTAGTGAACTAATTAGGATCTCTTCAGGAATGTCTGCTGTAGTAGACTATTAGTGTAGTGATCTGTGTATTCTGTTGTACTGCTTACTTGTGCAACTGGTATGGTCACCAGCACCTGTATTTCATATTCTTATATGCAGGTATTAAAATCAGTCAACTTTGCACTAAGAATGGTGTTTCCTATAAAGCCTTTAGCTGCATTTTGCAAACATAATTTTCCTATGCAGAACTGGTGAAGTGATGACATGAAAAGCTATTTTCAGACAGGACCTGGTTTTCTGTAGGGTTTTTTTGTGTGTGTTTTTTTTTTGTTTGGTTGGTTTGGTTCGTGGTTTTTTTTTTTTTTTTTCTTTCATGGTTGTCTGGGTAATTGTGTTGAAGAAGCAGTGGTTTGGTTCCCCTTCTGCCAGTCTGTCTAACAAATCTGGGTTGGGAACTGAAGGGCAATGGTGCAGCTGCTCATTAGGAAACTTAGGAATTGATATAAATACAGGCTCTTGTACAAGGATGTGGAAGAGATCATACATCCAGGACGTAGGGAAATTCTCAGTGTATTTATTAATACTGACTCTCTATGGGAGCATTCCACTACTGCTCCTTGTTTACAGACTCTGCAGAGTGACAATTCCAAGTTTGGTTAAGTAGTAGCTAGAGTTGTTAAAGTATTGTGAATTTTTATTTCCCCATCTTTAAATGCCTTTTTTTTTTTTTTTTAATAATGTCCTACTGCATCTACAAAGAAGAAAACAACATAATAAAAGACTTCAGCTTTAGCCTTGAAAGCTCCTCCTTCTAAAGACCTTGTTTTATGCTTATAAGGTGTGCTCTGTGTATGCAATAACCTCTTAAAGTTTCTGCTAATGGGCTTTCTCCTGCAATTCTTCATGGTGTTGATAAAAGTCAGGTGTTACAATGCAGGTTTAATACATGTCTTTTCATCTGAAAAATCTTGCCACTGATCTTTCATTTGTCTGGAAGGAAGACAATTCACTTCTATTCCAACCACCCGCAAGAACTGTTTTTTGTTTTCCTTTCTTCAGCTACTTCTGCTTACTATTGATATATCATACCAACTCCTTATTGAGGAAAAACTCTTTATATACAAACTTAAATTTAAGCACGTAGTGAAAGATATTACAGGATGTATTTAGAGCTAATTCCAGACTTAACTGATTCATCAAGTTCTTAAATAGTAATATTCTCATGGTGCTGGTCAGAGGTCATATCACTTTATATAAGTCCTTTGTCATTTTCAGTTACAAAGTTTGCTGATACAAAAGGACTTAGTATTCATAAGCTATATACTCTGTACTAAATGAACACCCTTGCCTTTGGTGCTTTAGATATTCCAGGTTTTCTGCTCCAGTATATTTGGTGCTCTGTCACAGCAGCACCCTCAAATAAACAACATGCATGTTGAATTACATTATTTTATTTTCTCAGTTATTCACTGTATCTTGTGATCTTGCTCTTTGTGTGGCACACGAAGGTGAAATAAACACTTATTAAGCAGCAGTCACTGTTGCAAAACACTCTCAATTATAAATTGCTTATGTCCAGAGTAATATATGACAATAATTCTGTGCTGATTTTGCAAAGGAAAATCTGGTTGAAGATCCTGTTAGTTTTCACAGCATTGTTGTGGATGTAAATGTGGCTGTCTATTATGAGTATATAGAGACACCTGGGGATGGTTTATCTTTGCTTTGCTTTCCATTTTAGTGATTTACAGCATACTAACCTTATGCATATATGAGTGAACTGGTGCTCCACATTTATTTTCAAGAATGTCAGGGATTATGTAAGATGGAGGGACCAAGCTAACAGGGTCACAAAGTCTGGATGGAAGACACCCTGTTGTATGGGGAAGAGAGTATGGTTAGTGGCTGGATGGTGCTAATTATTGAGATTGAATTTGTTGTGTGGTTAACAAGCTACTGTTCAAAGGCTGTTTAGTAGGTCAGAATTTCATTTTCTTTCTCTTCAATAGAATATAAAGGGTGATATGCAGCTGTGGTCAGGCTACATAAAGTGCTAACATTACACTGCCATGTCCACAGATAATGCCAAGTGTGGCATAAGTCCCTTTAATGTTCTCTTTCACATGCTGCTCCAAGCCTTGTATTGCTGGGTAAATTCACATCTGAGATGCCATAGGCCACATGTGGCATAGGCATATAGAAGATCAGTGCTGTTACAAATTCAGTTGCAGATGATTTATCAGGGTTGCTCCTCACAAACATTCGCTCTGGTGACATCTGGTCATCACAGCAACTTCTAGAAGGAGAAAACACCACCAAAATCCCTCATGTCGCACTTCTGAAGATTGCAAACATAACAAAGACTTTGATACAGAACATCATCTGAGGTCTTTTTCATGTGGCCCATAAACCAAGCTGGAATGCAAGTCTGTTTAGTTGATGTAGTTGAAGTTCTGTCTTGGCATTAGTCACAGGGAGCACGGGCTGATAGTGGGGTGTGTTCAGAGCACATATTTTTGCACATGCATAATACTGTTTCCTTCATATACCAGAAAATGGAGCAGCAATTTTGGCTATTATTTTTCAGATAAGTGTGCTAGAAAGATGAATACAAAGCAATTACTAATATGCCATTCTAAAGTTGTTTTTTGTCTGAAGGCTGTGCCAGCTCTGTAGTTGCTCTCAGCCTAATCAATTATAAAAACTTTCTTTTTGCAAATTAGAGTAAACTGCTAACCCAATTTCCTGATTATTGTGCTTTTATGTTTTCTTAAAGCTTTTAGATTAATTAATTTTTAGATTAACATAATTTTACAAGTGCAGTGCATGTTTTCTGGAAAACAGTCATTAATTATTGTAATGCATGACCTCAATCATAGCTTGTCTCTTAATAATATGCCTTTATATTAATCAATAATTAACATTGCCTTCTACTATGTCCTACATTTAAGAAGTTATCTTTTTTACTTGCTTGTTTTTAAGAGGCAAATAAAATACTTATGAACTTCTCATGGTACCTTTCTCCAAAGCTGTTGAATGTCAGAAAAGAATGATGGAAAGTTAAAGATTAATGAGTTATGTGGGAGATGGTGTTTTAGGCATAATGTTCTTCCTGTGTTAGCATCAATACATGTGGATCATGCAATGCAATGGAATGCACCAGCCTGCCAATTTTAGTGTCAGACTGCCTTTCTAGGGTGGTTTGTGTGCTACTCCTGAGTCCTTAATGAGTTTGGCATTCAAATCCAGTTTGCTCATCAGCCTGAAAACTGGTTATTTATCTTTAGCATTACAGCTGAAAACATGAACTTGTTCTGGAAATAGAAGAAATACACATGTAAGATACCTTGGAAACATGCAGAGTTATATGGACATATGTACATATGTCTGTGTATTTTCTATTTTTCTGTGCTTGGGAGAAAATACGCTTGGAGTCTGTCTCTGACTGTGGGTGACCTTTGGAAAGTGTCTTAAGATATCTCCTCTCAGCTTTCTTAATTTTTAATTAAGAGATTGATACCTGCCTGACTTATATATGTCACAATTATTTTTGCCATGCATTTTAAGACTTGTGGTTTAATAGGTTTAATTAGATAGGAAAAAAAATAGCTAGCCTCTTCTATCTTCCATCCTGACTGAAATCCTCTGGACTTCAGATAAAACTGAAATATAATAGAATAATACAGAACTAGAAGCACAGACCGCTTATTTGTTTTATCTTGCCGGATTTGTGTTAAAAGTCACAAAAGAATCATGCATGTATGTTGCTAGCTATAGAGAAATGGAGAATGTTTCAGTCATAGAATTTTTAAATAAAACCAAAATTATTAAATAATCTAATTTTTCAAAACCAGCTAATGATAAAAGCTTGATTTCAACAACTCTAATTCACTTGCAAAAAGTAATCTGAGAAATTTGTGTGAAACATCTCTAGTGACATGTCTTGATTTTGATTCAAAATGAATGTGTAGAATTTTGGTCACTTTATTCTGTGAAGGTTGAACTATTTAAATGGTTTTAACTTGAGTGAAAGTAGTTCACATTTCAGCTATCCTGCTTTGATCACTGTACTAAGATGTTCCCTATAGTCAGATGCAACTCTAAGTTAGGTGTAGTGGGAGTAATGGGTTTCTGAAAACAGTTGGTGTCTGTACAAAAAGATCCTCTTAAATGTTTGTATTGTATATATTGGTAACTCACAGATTCCCAGATAAACAAAATCTTGCTCCATAAAGTACATTTTATTCAGATATAACATCCAGATGCCTCATAGAAATGGTATTAGCTGTGAATATTCTTGCTATCTTTGGTGAAACAAGCTTCTCTCAGTCAATTTTATCTCATATGAAACTCTGCAGCCAGGAACTCGCATACATATCACTGCATGACCCTTCAAGAAGTCATTGTGGTGTTTGAACACAGGGTGTTTCATGAAAGTGACATCAGGAAGCATGAAATATTACTACCATCATAATAATAAGGCAATATGATGTCACTTTCATAATTGGAATTTTAGGTTTTGAATGAGCTATGTTAGTAGTTAGATAAAATTCTTTAATCTGCTAAAATTAAACTAAAATTTTTACTATGGGCATGAACTGAGCTCTTCCAACATCTTTATTGTAGTACACTTTTGTGAAAATGTAATTAACTGAGAAGACCAATTCAGGTGTTTAAAACAATAAAAACAGCTATCCAGAATTTTTGATCAAGTGACAAGCATAGCTCTCTCAGGCTAGTGATCGAGCTTGTTTCTTTAAAAAGTGAGGACATTTCCCATGATTGTTTATCAGTGCTAGGATATGAAAAGGTATTCTCAGAGCTCAAAACTTCAGGACATAAATGATCATACGGTGCTGTTGGATGGATGCCAGTGTGAGAAAGAAAATGAGCTTTGGTGGTTTGAACTTCTTGCTACTGTCTGATATGATTGTATGATATTTCACTCTGAAACTGAACTTTCAATGGCTGAAAAATCTCTGTGGTATTCATTTAGGTATGTTCTTTTAGAAAACAAATTTGTTAGGACAGAAGATAGTTTATTGAAACTAATCCAGTGGGTTTTTCCTGAACTAGGCCTTACACATGCCACAATGGTATGTCTGAATCCTTCCTTCATTCACTAATACACATTCAGTACTTATCAGCCTTAATTATAAACTGTATTTTAAACTTTGTAGTGTTGTAAAAATACCCCTGAGATTTATGAATGTGTTTCAAGCCACAATGATTCTGAATCATAAAGTGGAACTACAGAGATGTTTTCTTGCTTCTGGATACACATTGTTGTTCATATTAAAATAATTCCTCTTATATTTCATAGTTTATGTTTTCATTGCAGTAAATCAAAGTGCATGTAGTCAGGGAACACCTCCGGAAAACTGCAAGTATTTTTAGTTTCAGCATTTTTTGTCTTCTTTGCCATTGAAGATATGAAAGCATTTTGGAGGAGGCACTGAAGGGGTGTGAAAGATAAGCAAGTTGCTAATGAAACTATAGACTGAAAAACAACCTGCTGCCTCCCTCTTTAATTACATTTTTCCTGCAACACGTACTGTTTGTGAAGTTGTGTGAGTGGAAACATGAAGTACGAGTCCTCTCTCCTTGTTCATCAGTTCTGTCTCATAATTCTCCTGGCTTAGAGTATTCTTTCCTCTTAGATAATTGCATTTGTATTGTCAAACAGCACAGGTTGCCATTTTATCTCAGGCATGGCTGTACTCCCTTATTTTGGTAATATAAAACCACTGTTCATTCTTTTCTTTAAGAATTGTTTTATTATTAGTTATTGTTTGAGTAGTTTCATTATTTATGTCAAAATGTGCTTACAGCTAGGTCTCTAGAGTATACATAATTGGTGTTATTTTATGTAACGTAACTTTTGCTGTCATAATTTGATGGGACTACTTTCCTTGTTTATGCTGTTTCATACGTTAGGCAGGACTGAATTAAAAAAGTCCCTCAATCAGTTTACGAAATGAAAAGATTTGGTACAATGCTTACAAATGGAAACTAAATATTTGAGAAAGCTGGATAAAAAAGAGGATGCACATGTGATGTTAGAGGAGATGCATAGAAAGACATGATTGATACAGTCTTCCACAAAAATACTCCCTTTACTTATCGTCTTGAGACTCAGGAAAACAGGAGCTTCCAGTCCTGTGTGGAAATTTGCTTCCTTTAAATGTCTTAAGCTATGGCTGCTGGATACCTCGAGGGCACTCAGGAGGATATACCTGTGTGCTTGTACTGTGCTTCACTCATTCTTTCCTCGGCATCTTCTAATGTGAACAACAGGTTGCAGGGTTAGATAGGACTTTAGAAAGGCAATCTTTAGGAATTAATTTGAAACTTCTTGATGCTCAGCATTTTTTGAAATTACTCTAGCTGTTTGGCTGTCTAAAGGGAGACAACAGTTCCTAAAGTTGGAAGTCTTATGTTGAAAATCATCATCAAAGTTTCTTCTGATTAATGGCTTTTAAATATAATTCAAGAAGCCTTAGCGCGAAAATGCCACAAAAAATTTCAATAAGAACATGGAAATAAAAGCTTTTTAATTAATTAGAAATGCTCTCTGAATTGGCAGAAAGCTTCCCCCTGGGGACCTCCCAAATATGCATAAAACACTAGCATACACAGAATAAAATCTCACAGCAAATCAACGAGTTTTCTCTCTAGACTCAGAGCAGCACAAAAGAGATCTCTGAAGGAGTTAGCTTGCTGCCAAAATAATTTTTCAATGCTGTGTTCTCATGTCTTCTCATTTCGTTGGTTCACTACCTTAAGAACATAATTTGTTCTTTTATGTTTTTGTGCTGTGAAAAAGGACAAAAGATTGGAAACATTATGGTAAGTTCCCTGAGGGCTCTTGTTTCAAGAATGAACCCTGATTTTATTTATTTTTTCTTTATTTTTTTTTCATTTGTCTGAAAACATGTCTGCCTCCCCTGACTGTGGTGATAAAAGCTTTACACCTGCGTGTAGTTCTCGGCATTTGGGGACTCTGCTCTGGACCTGTGATTCTTGAAATCTCAGCATTACAGTTTACAGATTTAGCACATGCTCTGGGTGAGGAATACCTCAAAACTGGTCTTCGTGCAGTTTAGGCTGAGCTGCACTGTACCTTGAAACAAAAAATGCAGACTTATTCCCCCATGAGCCCATGTAGGTAACGTATGAAGGGTATTGCTTTAAAAGCCCACAATGAGCATTAAGGCTAAATCAGAAGAGTGTGTCTCTCTTGTCCTGATGGGTAGGCTCTGGCAGAGCTGCAGGTAGGATTTCCTATATTGCATACCATATGTTGCATCTGCGAAATATAACAAATGGATAGACCTGTGACCTTCATAGAGTGAAAGCATCAGTGTCTCAGTATTTTTGAGGGTGCTGAGAACAAAGAACACAAAGTAACAGACCAAATGGCACTTCATAGCATAGTGATTTCCTACATGTCCCCACACCAGTCATTCAAAAATGCGACTATATTAAACAGACATCTAGTGCGTTATTGCCACATTCTCTTGGGAGTACGTTTCTGAAGTTCCTAAAGGATTAATGGGTACTAATTAAGAGTGAGTGATTTGAGCGACAGCAACAGTGTAGCAGTGTTTCTCCCGGGCTGCTTATAGGGCTGAGAAACCCAGGCAAAATGCAAAGGTAACAAAGCTATGCAGATCTGAAATTTGGATCTTTCTGTAGGTTTGTACTTTGTGCTGTGTTGAAATCTCTTTACAGATTAAATTAGTGTGTGACTAGCTTTACTATATCCACATGGAAGAGTGAG
This sequence comes from Dendrocincla tyrannina, assembly GCA_035047865.1. Taxonomy (NCBI): domain Eukaryota; kingdom Metazoa; phylum Chordata; class Aves; order Passeriformes; family Dendrocolaptidae; genus Dendrocincla; species Dendrocincla tyrannina. The sequence continues at coordinate 35,047,867 of JAWWMP010000132.1, read as the reverse complement.
ATGTCTACAAAAAACACGCAGGAATAATTTTATACTCAAAGAGCATCCAATGTGTATTTATCTCATTTTGTAATGGCATTCTCGTTGTCCTTTTACAAAAATACCTCTATTGACACAATAGATAGTGTTAGAACTTTTAAAGATCATTAGACTTCTATAAGCTCTTTACTAATGCTTTTTCAAAACAAGGTGTGGGCAAACAAGTTGTTCTGTCTCTGGATCTCTTAGTCTCTGTCTGCCATGAGATAAAGAAAAGTACAAGTGGAGTCAAACAAGTATATAGTATGAAAGCCATTCAGTAGATTTCTTCAGAATATACCAGTCTGAGTTGCATCAGTGTTGAATTTCAATGAGGACAGAGAAGTAATACCACTTGTGAAAAATGAGGTAGGTCTTCCTGTTTTCTAAGGTAGCAGTGTCATTCATATGTGCATTATATCATAGATAATCAGGAATTTCCCCATTTGCCTTCAGTATTTGTATTAGACTATTAGAGGCTTCAATTTCATTTTTACATTATGTCAAAGAAAGGTACATGTATAAGGCCATGTATATAATATTAAAACATGCTTATTTATGATTACAACATAGTTGGTTTTTTTTCCTCTACACCGCTAATTAGGTAAAATAAAAAAGAAAGTATGATCACAAGTACTCTTTCAGGTAAAAGTAGAAACTAGCAGGTCTCCAACTAAGTATTTTGCGTGTTGTCTGTGAATACTATGCTTTGCATGCAGTAAATATTTATATGATTTCTACTAAATATTTTCAAAATTTGACCACCAGTCTGGGACATAATGAGTGGTATTATGCAAAAATGTGTACAGCTTCTAAAAGTGGCAGGGAAAATTGTTTGTCTTTCCCCGTGAATTTCTGAAGGCAGAAATGAAAGATGTGGTAATATTTTTCTCTTTACTTTCTTCTCATGTAAATTTTGTTTTGGAACTAAACCAAAAGCAAAGTAATATCAATAGTTTTCTGTGAAATTCAACATTTGGCCATTTACCAAATGTATGGATATTTTTGGAAATGCCTATCTTTCCTGCTTTGACAAGCACTTCTGCTCCAGTGATTTGTGCTGGAGATGCTTCTCAAAACAATAGGCCCTTTCAAAGACCTTTGTTCAAGACTTATTTTGAAAAATATATAGAGTTAACGAATGAATCCCTGTCATACCAGAAACAAACACTCTATTTCTATTGAGAAAATACAATTTTGTTTCATTAGCATCAAATTGTAAAATGTGAAAACTTAGAGATAACCATTGTACCTGAAAATTTTCCTGGCCTTTAGTCTTTTCCAATAAATTTTGTATCAATTTATTGAAAGCAGATATAAACATAACAATTTACAGCTACCTGTTAAGGTGGTTTTTTTTTTCCTGAACCAAACTTCCTGACAGACGTGATTTACTAGATTTATGTAAAATTGTGCATTTTTCCTTCACCTGAGGGATGTTCTTTATCTGGACATTGTTACTTTTGCCTTCCATCATCAATGACGCACAGCTGTGTGTGCCACGGTGCTAGTCATAGTCTGAGTTGGAAACATACTTCCCTCCTGATGATGCACCTACTATGAAGCACACCCTTAATGATATTAATTTTTCTGAAAACTGTCCAAGAAGGTACAGGAAATTTGGCTGGATTGCCCTTGTCATTACTTGATTGAAAATGGTGTCCAATATCTCTTCACTCCTGGACTCATCTGTGTGCCCCCCTACAAAATCAACATCCTTTTGATTGAAGAAGATTTGGCTGTATATAAGCTATGCAATTCAAAACAACATGAGGCAACATTCATTTTGTGTGGCAGATCTTGATTATACGATTTAAATCAATCTATTGCTGTCACCCTTTCTAAAAAGTGTAGGCAACAGTTCTGATACAGTAGATCCAGTCTTGTGAATTCAGAAAATTCATTACCATGTAGAAGAGGCTTTTCAGTTGTACCTTGGTGGAAATGAAGAAGGCTAGAGTCGGAAATGTCTATCATACTGTAACTAACTTCCCCCCCCACGCCCCCCCTTTATACTGTATTGCTGTAAGTGCACTAATGGAACTTTGTCATTAAAGAAATACACAATGTATTGGAATGTCGGTTCCATTTAGTTCATGAGTACACTTGAAGAGGAGAACCTTTTATACCAAAGTAATCATAAAATGTGCTCCTATAATTAATGTACTATGAAAGGCAGAAATTAGTTTTGGGTATAGTCCCTGGAAATGAGTGGTATCATAAAGCACAGTGAATCAATGATGCTGACCATTATTATAAATTTCTGAAAATAACTCTCAACTGCAAACAAGAAAGGATATAAATGGCATTCATAAATGTCCCAGACATTTCCTAGGACAGATCTAATACAGTGAGCTGAGTACTAAGGAAACATTTATTTTTTTCAAACTGCCTGTGGGTACAAGATTATCATGCATTTTCAGAAACTGCTTGTCCTGTGGTACTGGTGACTTGTCTTTGTACTTGTCTTTGTAATTTTCTATATTTCCTTCAGACATTTTCCATCTGCCTTTTTTTTTTTTTGAGTGTGTAAAAAAACTTTCATTTGCAAAGTCAGAAAATAAATATAGGAAAGCTATATATATTATATAAATATATAAAGCTATATATATTATATATATATTATGCCCTCTCTTTTCTTTTTTTTCTTTTCTTTGTTACCTTCTTTTCTCTTTCAGTTGTTGTGTGGACTTAAAAATGAGCACCCCATATTCTACAAAGCACTTCCTTCCTTGTTTTTCTTATATCCTTGTTTTTCTTTCATTTCTCTTGTTAATGACCACATAAGACTAATAGGGAAGATACACTATTTAGCAACTGTCTTACCACTGGAGGAAATCACTTAAAAATTCCTTTAAGTTTTTCTGCATCTCAAGATATGTAGATTTATACTTTCTTTTAGCAAGCAGGTGAATCCTTATAATTCCTAAAATACTGTGTAAGTCAATTAGGTGTTATCTGATGAAATATTAGGAACGGTATAGCAATTTTTATGGTGGGGATACCCAGAAAATTAGGATGGGAGTCTCACTGTACTGTCACCATATAAGCACATGCTGAAATAATTCTTCCTTTACAGTAGAAGCTTTGGTCTTTCAGTGTTTTATGCACCTTCTTAACTTTAGAGTAGTCCCATTGAAGTTAGGATTGTAGAAGTGTAGAATGGGTTGGAAAGGACCCTAGAGACCATCAAGTTCCAACCTCCTCCCATGTGCAGGGACACCTCACTAGGTCCGGTTGCTCAGAGCCCCACCCAACATAAGTTTGCATAAGTTTGCTTTTGACCAGGACCTAACAAACGGTTGTGTTTCTGAAGTCTGAGATGCTCAGATGGGATAAAACCTCGCTATCCATTTCTTGGATACCAAAGCATCTGAAAGTCCCCAGAAGCCTCGTCCATGCCTCTTCATGCATACTGAACCATGTCTGCATGTCTTTTTACCCTTCTGTTTCTCAGAGAAAAAAAGTAGGAAGTGTGGCATGTCCCCTACAGCGTAGCACTTCAGTTCTGCTGAAAGCTGATAAGAGGAAATATGCTCTCTTAAGAACATAGAGTGGCAATAAGAGATCATGTCAGCAATAACAGAAGCCATTGTCTTAATCTGGCTTTCAGCAAAATAGTTTATTTTAACTTCACATGCTGAGAATGTAATGAGAGATTCTGTTTATCTCAAAAGATGTGTGTGTATGTGTTCAGCTTTTCTACCACATTTTAGAGTGCCTGAATATAGAAATAACTATAATTTTTTATTTACTTGCTTTTAGTAGATAAAATAACAGAAAGAGTATGTTAAGAATGCATAAATTAGAGAACATAAGCACACAAGGTAAGGGGTGAAAGTTACTATGGAAACTTCAACTCAAAGTATTTGTTAATGTTAATGTTACACACCTATTCTTGCATTAACGTGTAATTAAATAACTTTGAAATACAAGGTAACAGATATGTCTTTAAAACAAAAACAGGGAAGAGATTATTAAATGTCATTATTAAAAATAAGCAAACTTTTTTGCTAAATGAACCATCAACATCACTATCTTTGTATGTCATTGGCCAAAAAAGTTAACTGAAAACCTGTAATTGATCATTTATTATTTTGGTTGCAAAGATGGGAAAAAATAAGCTTAGTATAGATGAATATATAAACAAATTAGATATCAAATATCAACTAAGTGTTGGTAGCAATTTTTTTTTCTGTGCTGTTAGAAGTAGGATATAAAATGATTGGTGAAATACATTATTTGTTTTAAAGAAATCAGCATATCACCTCAAATCTACAGTAGGACAGGTTATGCTAATGTAGACTTCCTGTTACAGTTGCAGATGGTAAAAGCACCATATCCTTTGCTCAGTTCTGGGATTTTAACAAGCACAGAGAGGCTTACAGACAAAGGAGAGTCAGCAAACGGTCTGATGTGCTACTAAGAGAGTATTTATAACATCGTACTGTGTCACATTGAATGGAAAATACAGTTGTTCAAGAGCATTCTGCTGCGAGAGCAAAACATTAACCGGTACAGTTTCTTGGGCCTCTGCACGGGAGTACCCTTGAATATTTTGGTAGAGGTAAAAGAGTAGGAGAAAGACTTTCTGGTTGCAAAAAAAAAAAAGTGAACTGGAGTTTAAGAAATTTGAATTATATTCTGAGTTTTGCTTCTGTTTTCTTTTGTAATTTTTTTTTTTTTAATTTGTGTCTCATGTGACACCTGCAATGTTTTGCAGGTTACAGAATATGTCTGCAGTGTGAAAATCCAGTTCTGTCTGACTGTGTTTACTTGCTGAACTGTTTGATGACTGCCCACAGTATATGGAGGGATGTTTTTTCTTCTCTTTGGTTTGCAGTCTACTAGGTACACAATCAGTGCAAATTGAGCTGCTGGATCAGGGAGGTAGCCAAAAATCCACATTGGCTTTTGATTGCCAGTCTGTAAAACAAGCCGTCCAGAGTGTAGACGAAGGCAATGGTCAAAATAATATAATTCAGATTTTAGCGTATTAGAAGATGCTAAGTAGGAAGGTGTAAAAATCTGTGGGGGAGCATTCTCTGACAGCAAATGGATGGATCCTTGCACTTAAAGGGAAATGGAGGTTAGCTGTCAGAAAAGCAATAATACTAGAATGTAAGGAGGGATCAAAACTGAAGAGAGCAAAGAGTATTTTGCAAAGAATCTCGGACAGGAAAACTGATAAGAAGCTGTCAGCAGAAACAAAAGAAATTACAAATATTCTTAGCCACCAGCTAAATGGATGTACTTTTTGCCAAGCTCAGCACTGCTGGGAAAGGTGTGCTTTGTGTTCAAATACACTTGGAAAAAACCCAAATGAATGAGTGCAGAGCAATTTGAGACACTGAAAAAAAATTAGCAGTGCTTTTCTCAAGGAAACATACAAATTAAAGTAGAATAGTAGTGAGTATTTTATATTTGATCAAATAACTTTTTTTTAGAATTACACATTTTGTAGTTATTATGTACAGTCTCTTTGTGCTATTGAGTGGGAATCTTTTACCACTGAGAGTGGTTTATATCTGTCTCTTTCTTTAATTAGCTAAATTTAAACTATATATTTCTTTAAGAAACATGAAGTGCATTTATAGAGCTTAAAAACATGCTGTTTTGAGAAAATGATGAAGCCTTCTGTGGCAGAAGAACCGCAATGCAATCCCAAATCCCGGTGAGAGGCAGCAACACAAAGAGTTTATGATGCTCCATATTAATTGTTCCAAAATGTAGTAACTTGTTAGTTAGTGAGAAGTTCATGAACTAGCCTGAACAGCCAGATGCCATCTCCTCTGCATCTGCTTGGTTGGCAGGGTTGTCTCCCCACTTTCTGTGCATAGGAGAGACAGACAAACAGCAGAATATGGATCTGAACAAATTTCTTAAGAAAATGAGAAGAATAATTGGCTCTGTAGTAGTTGTGCTAAATAAAGAAGCCATTCTGGACAACCCACATTGATTATGTAGAGGGCAGACGGGAAGACAGATGAAGCTGTGATCTGAATGGGGCAACCTGCAACTTTCACAAGCCATTGCTAAAAGATTGGTCTGGGAATAGCTTATAGAGATGCAAAATTACAAGGCAGGGAAGGAAAGTATTTATCTGTGTTTGCAGTCTACTGGAGTTCTCCTCACTTTCTCTGTTAAAGATGTCTCTTAGAAGAAATCATTTTAAAAAGGCTGTTGTTTTCAAGTAAGCATTCTGTATTTTGTTGTAGTTTGTATATAGACTTTTCAGGACAAAATGTCCTAGATTGGGAAAAATTATTGAATATTTTGACTGGCTCTTTGGTGATAGCAGTAGAGTGTTACTCTGGAAAATTCCAGATGTTGTGTCTTTTCTTTCTTTTCTTTCCAAGAATTTGCAAGTTTCTGAAAGAATGCATGTATTCAGCTGGATTAAATGGAAGTATTGCTCAGCACCTTTACACATAGGTCACATTTATTCCAGTGGAAAAGTGAATTTCTGCTGACCTACATTGCTTATCATACATTTAAAATCTTTTATCACTGCTGACTTTATAAGAAAAAAAATTAATGATTTTTGTTAATGTGTTTCAAATACCTCTGTGGGAACTACTATATGATAAAATTAGAAAAGTTTTTATATGTGCAGATTTCCACATAATCTTTTTCCCAAAAGGAGGAAACTCCCAATTTGGCTCTATATTATCTTTGCAAGTTTCTTATATTTTACTGCATATCTACTTACAGCATTGAATAATCTTCGTTCTGAGATTTTATGTAGAACTGAGAAGTGTGCTTGATGGTGGGATTATTGAATAATATCCAGATGTATTGTTGCTTAACATGCTCCTTAGCACAACGTGTAGTTTGATTGCAGAGAAACTTTTTTATGGTGTAGTTTTCTTGTGCAGTATACCTCAGCACCATTCTGTATATTTGTTACCAGTTTGCAAACTAACTCACTAACTAACAAGAAAATTGAACTGATATGTGAATTTATGTAAGTAGATGTGTGAATTTTTTGAAGGGCCTTCTCTTTTTCTTTAGCTACTTTTACGGTATTCTCTGTAGATTAAAATTCGACCATGTAGTTTGAACATGAACTTTGGATCACCTTAATTCTTGTAACAAGAAATTTTCATTCTTCATTCACTGTGAACCAATAATACATTTCCAAACTGTTTTAGACAGAAGGGATAACTGAGTACCAGCTGAGCAGATGTGTTTACGCTGGCCACATTGTCAGCAGCGATAACTGTAAAGACCCAAAAAAGTCATGATTGTGCAGCTTTTTTTGCATGTTCTGAAGAGCAGTATTGGCTCATTCTTCTGCTGTGCAACTGTGGTGTTTCCATGTATTTTGAAGCACCAATTATTTATCCAAATAACTGGGATAATTTTTTTAAAGTCACAGTACTATTACTGCCAAATTTGGGAAAAAAGAAAACATTCTTTGCATAAAAAATTACCACGTATTTACATAATTAAAAAATTAAAATTATCCAGGATGGAACAACTTACTCTAGTAATATGGAGACAAATGAGTACTACTATTCTATCTGTTCAGGCCTGCATCTTCAGTAGTTTTGTAGAAGGGGGTGGTTTTCTTTAATAATATGCTTTGATATTTAGTGTTTGTCAAACAATTATGATTGTATAATAATCTGTTCAAAGGAACAAATAATCTCCAGTGGAATTGATTTTGTTGAACAGAAATGGCAGGTGTTACTTTGCATTACAAGAGAAAAATATCACCTCCATTATTTTGGGTCTGTAATGCTACTGCAATTACTATCAGCATCGTTACTGGAATTTTTTAAGTTATGTGATTAGTAGTTATGGAGGCCATTAAAGTAACTATTGATTCTATTGATTATTTTTGAAAGATTTTAAACTGAGTGCAGCACATGTAATTGCAGTTTTATCTATTGTTTCCTGTTCTTTTTCTCATTTACTGAATCGCATTTTATTTTCTTTGTGACTTTCTTCTTCAGTTGTGAGGCTGTACAGAAAAAGACTTCTTGGAGGGAAACATATTCTTTGGGATGCTGGAATATTTTGTCAAAACCAGCATGCTAATTGGATTCACCTTCCCTCTCCTCTTCAGGTCTTGCCTTCCTTCCCTGCCACTGACAGCAAATTGCTCATCTGGCTACCACATTCCTTTGTACTATGACCTCCTTTGAGTTCTTCCCTTTTTCTTTCTTACTTCTGTGCTTGTCTATCTGCAGTACCAGCTCTACATCCCTCTGATGTGTACAGGCAGAGAGGCTTGTCCTCTTTTTCATCTGGGTTAGGTCACTGTTGACTTATGATATAATTCTACATTGTCCCCTCAGTCTAGACTAAAATGTGAGCTTGTCTGGTTGAGGGTCATTACATCACTTGCACCTTTAGGAAGACCTGAAAGAAGCTTTGTTTTACAGCTCTCCTAATAGTGCCACACAATCCCGAATCAGGAAAAGAATGCCTGATAAGAGAATGTTCTGTAAGCTTTCATTTTAAGCCTTTGTTTCATGCAAAATGAGTTTTAACTACTCAGTTTTCAAACAAGCACTATGTCTGAAAGATACCCTTTAAAAAATTTCATAGTTCAGCAATAGTTTATGCTCTTCTCTTTCTTGTCATGCTCATGTCATAATCAAATTCTATTATCTGTTTAATGATACTTTCTTTCCTGGATAATGGTTGAAATGCAGGTATTTCTAAGACTAGGCAAATATTTGTGGTAAAAAAGGTGACTTTGTCTTTAGCTTTCTAAAGAAACATCTTTAAAAAACAATACTGTCACTGCTTTTATTGTCACTTCTTTGATTTAAATGCCAAATCCCTTCTAAAATCCACTGCAGATCTCAGGGACGACCCATTTTCAGATTTATAGCCTGTCGTTATCAGCATTCTATTTTAATGAGCACAATTCATATCCCTAACACACTAACAACCGAAGGCCCACCACTTTCACATCAGTCCGTCCTTTTAATTAAGGCACATCTTTTTCTGGTTCATCTCAATGAAAGACAGGGACTCAGTGTTAAATAAATCCTTGGTTTAGTGTTGGTATAAGTATTAATGGTAATGTAAACAACAAAACCTTTCTCTTAGTTATTGAACCAGAAGACGAACGTTCTCTCTCTGATTGTGCAACATGAAATCATTAGCTTTATCCACCACAGATATAAAACAGAACCTCTAAAGATTACTGGGCATTCTGCAAACTTTCAGGTAGTTGGGCAAAGTGAAACCCCTAAAGCACCATACTGAGTCTCCAAAAACGTGTCCAGAAAATTCACATAATTGAGTGGTTCTCATAGACTGTATTATATAACATTTAGGTACCAGAGATGCTCAGTCCAGAGTATCGTATCATATTATACTTTATTTTCCGTTTTATTTTCTACTTTATTTTATTGTTTTATTTTTGATGGGTGGTGATATTCAGCTGTGCCCCTTTGGGTTTTTTTGGGGTTTCAGTGCTCCTACCAAAATTGAAGGTGGAATAGGTGTGATGTTTAGAGGTTGTCCTCCTCCACCTTAAAAGGTAAAAAGTCTTACCAAGTGCATAGGTGACTTTGTGAAATTATAGTGATCCCCACTAAAATGTGGAGAAACTTTTGCAATCTTGCTTATCTTCATATTAATGACCTAAAGTTTGATCTGGTCTTCACACTGGATTGTCCTTAATACTAAGATTAAAAGATTAATTGTGTGTTGCATAATTTGTCTTCATATCTCTAAACAGTTAGGCTGGAGTCAAGGAAACAGTGGGAACTGAACCATCATATAAAAGTAGATACAGAGGAAAAAAAAGCTTGTAATTGCTCTTGGTTAACATGTGAAAAAGTCTCTGAATCCGTATGAAACTTGGATTCCTCAGTTCAAATCTGCATCCTTATTATGACTCCTAAGGAGATAATGAGGAGAACTTTGAAGATAGTGAAGTCTTGTGATGGTGTTCCTGGGAGGGTCTGAAGGGATGTAGGAGCTGAAACTGAGGCACAACTGAAAGCTTAAGCCAAACAGTAGTTTTATTACCAAAAGTGATCAAATAACAGGAAAAAAAACCCTAAGAGAGAGAGAGAAAATGAAAAATAAGCCCCCAGGGGCAAACACCCAAATTGCGCAGTCCCCCCTGGAGTTGTCTCACCGACCCCCGGAATGCCCAAACTTCCCGAGCAGTGGCTGCGTCCTTAAGGGTCAGCAGGCTCACAAGTGAAGGCGGGCATTCCCGCCAAAAGGCAACATTGTCCTCTCACATGAAGCGAGCAAGCCCCAAAACATGAGCCACCTGCTCTTTTTCCAAGTTGCTGAAGTGACGTCGACCTGAGCAAGTGCGGCCAGGACGGCCCAGACAGAGGTCCTCGGCACCTCCCCCCAGTTATGTAAGTGGGACCATCTTGCGCATGTCTGGGGGCATTGGCACCTGCAAGATATGCTCCAGGGGGTCTTTATTAAGTGGGTCTGGAGACTTACTTCCTCCTCCTCCTCCTCTCTTTCTCCTTCAAGTGCTCTTGAAGGGCCATCAGCCAATAGTGAGAGCCCAATTAATTCTATTTTACACAAAACTGCTTCCTTCAAGGACCAAGTCCGTCTTTATCAGCCTGTTTTCCCATAACTTGGCAGGAGAAGCACAGCTCCTCCATGGCTGGGCCAAACACAGACCAAAAATATTAGCATCTAATTCAGCCCGGATACAGATGGGAATTGACTGATAATGTGTCATCTCTGTGAATCAAAATTAGCGATGAGTGCATTTGTGACCATCTACTTAAAACTGCTACAGAGTCTGATCCAATAGAATTATTCAGTTAGGTCTCAGAGAACATGCAGTAATAATGAGATAATAATTACAGTGTTGCAATAGTAATGGAGATCAAAAAATAACATGGTAATTTGTAACAGTACAAAAAATATTTACCTTTAAAGTTTTGGAATGCCTATGTATATTGAATTGAGCTTTTAAAACCACAAATCTGCTAAATTAGCTTTACATTTTAGGTTTTGCTTTAATATGTTTTAGACTTAAAACATGTTAAACATATTATTTGACCTGGTCTTTGGAACAGGGATAATTTTCTGAATATGGGGTCTGTAATGCCAACAATGGTGCATTTCCAAACCTGTTTTAAGGCTATTCAGTCTTGTTATGTTACAAATAATACAAAAATGTTAGGTCCTGATAGGAAAAGACATTTTTATTCCCCACTGTTTCTATCCCCATCTTCATAGCAATTTGCTGTTATAGCAAAATAACCAGAATGGGCAAATATTCAAAAAATGGTTAATGAAACATGAAGTGCCAGAAGGAATTTTATTGTCCCATTTGAAAATAGTGCAAAAATAAGCAAATATGCAAGTAACACTTCTAGTACCTTTAGCAACAAGAACAGCACACTGTCTAAATAGGGACAATCAATTCAGTGAACTGCTTTCTGCAATTAAAAGCCGCCATGCAAATAGGAATGTGTTTAGGCATGAACCCTTGCATCTAGGGATAAGCATGCATTATTATTTTGTTCATAATTGTGATTGTCATCAGAATAGGAATTTATGAACAATGACTTAAAAGCCTCTATGGCTACTACCATCTTCTGCAACAGATTTTATAGCATATTTCAGAAAAAAATATCAGGAAAGCAATTATTTATCTGGAGCCTTAAGAATCACTCTACTCTATATGGAGTATAGTCAAGAGGTCTTAAAGGGCTAGCAGGAAATGAGTATCCTCTTCTCTAAGAAATTTGATCTTTAAAATGTCACATATTACAGGATGTAACAAAAATGATTTTTCAGAACTGGTTTCCTATTTTTATGGCATTATGGTAACTATGCATAATATATAATGTTGCAGCCATACTGTGGCTGAGATCAAACTAGTTGTAGGCACAGATAAAGTGCCCAACTATTTTTCATGTATTTTTTTTCTCAATCTTTGTAGCAATGAATGTAATTTCACAGAAGTGCTGAGAACAATGAGAGGTCTAAGCCCTGAAACACATTGCCCAAGAGACTGTGGCCAGTGCTTTACCTGGTAAGATCCTGGGCCAACTGGTTAACTGCTGAGTTGCTCAGATTGTGATCTCCAGGGCACATGTAGCTGAGCTGCCCATGTGCACATTCACAGAGTTGCCATGTATATGTTTGCTGTAGTGCTTGAGCTCAGGGAGAAATATATATTTGCGGTGCCCATACCTGCTGCTCTTCAAGTTCCTCAAAATATGTAGAATCATAGAATCATTTAGGTTGAGAAAGACCTTTATGATCCAGCCATTAACCCAGCACTGCCAAGTCTACCACTAAGCCACATCCCTAAGTTCCACATCTACACATCTTTTAAATACCTCTAGGGATCGGGATTCAACCACTTGCCAAGTAACAGAGTATGCCCTGAATACAGTATCATTATGCCTGTGAGATGGCATAGTATCTGGAACAAATACAATCAAAACTCTAGGAGAATGCCTTGTGCATGGGATTGAGATGGCTCTTGAAAAAGGCAGAGAGACAGCTTGAGCTGTGGTAGGGTATTTACAGACCAAACGTATCTGCCCTCAGAAATTCTTAGTGTATTCTTGGCATGAAGGTTGACATGCCATTGAATTTTTCAGCTTTTGACGCTAACAGCAGTTAAGCTATTAAACTGATGTCCACTGAAGGGATGCAAGAGAGAAAGGGGTTAGACGATTCTTAGGGATGAACTGACTGAAGATCTTTTCTGCAACTGTTTCTCTCATCCCAACCTGTATCAACTAGTGTTGCAGTTAGGAAGCCAAAACCTAGCAACCTGGTGGTCCCTATTGCCTTGCGTTGAGTCCTGAAAATGAGACTAGTGATCAGTCTTTTAGTTCTTCCTGGTGTAAACGAATGGATTAATGTGTCACTTTTATTCTCAGAGAGAATATAAAACTTTCATGTGCTACACTTCAACCAGCTAATTTGATTACCATGGCAAGCAAGGAAAATTAAATTTCAGACACTTCAGTGAAGCCACAGAAGCTGGAAGGAGAAACATTTGTCATTACTTTGGTTCTGACCGTACAAAAAAAACCTTCAAAAAAAGCTATGAAGCTAATAACCCTAATCCATTGACTTCACAGCCTAGGAGGGGAAGACTTTCCCTGGAGACAGGACAGAGGCATAAAGTCTATCCCAAATGATGAAGGGTTTCTCTAGAAGGAAAAAGAAAAGCATATTCTTACTTCTCATGCTGAGAAGCAGGCTGAGGTGATAAATTAAAGGAAATGTAAATAAAAAGAGATACCCTTTTAGAAATACTGTAATTTCAAAAAATGTTTAGTCCCATAGCGTAACTAAACCAGGCAGGTAGTTAAATAGCTATTTAAAATGAAAATTAAAAAAATTAATAATTGTATAGGCTATATTTTGCGATTTTATTCCAGAGGTAGAATCCCTGAAAGCCTGTTTAGTCAATGATTACCCAAGGACAGCGTACGTTAGAAAAGTCAAATTCAGCCTGTATGAAAATCTCAAGTTGCCCCATCATCTGCTGTCAAACACCAGATTCCCCCTGCTAATATTCAGGATAAATCAAATCTGAAGTGATTAATAGGCCACAGATCATGCCTAAGTGCCAGTTTACACTCAAATATGATGGAGGTCAGGTTTGGACTGGATCAGACTTGTACTGAACAAGCATATGTAATTTTATTCAGAAAACCTGTTAATTACATAGTCACTTAAGAAGCAAAAGTCATGCCATTGCACCACGGGCTTTGTCTTATAAAACTAAAACCTCAAATCCAGATTTCACACATCTGATATGATACCATTGCCAAGCAGCAGATTATTGATGTTCGCAATATATTCTGTATGTGTGGAGGATAAATTGCACAAGATTTAGCAGTTTGAGCAGAATTATTCCACTGAAATGTTTTCCATGAAGCATCAGACACTTTATTAGGGGATGACATTTAGTGTGGAAAAAAATAAACATTTCTTACTTTTTAAGCACTATTCCATCCTCAATAGTGTCTTAAAAGTGACTAACAATCTAATACTGCTTTCTCTACCAATACATAGCTTCTAGATTGTTCACTCACCTCACTCAGTGACTGTCATAATGTTTCCTAAACTTTTTTAAAGCTAGGTCTTCAAGAAGACAACTTCTATTTCAGCCACCTAATCTTTATCAGACATTATAGCCCCATGTGCGCTTCTCCTGTACACCTTTTGTAGTAGTCCTTTATTCACAGCAGAGAAATACTTGAAAAAAAGGCATTGAAAACTTTCACAAGGTGGTGATTTCTCTCTTTTATTGTAGCCATGGATAGGCAGTGGAGCTTTAAGGTGTACTGGTGTTTGAGTTATCCCTAAAACTAATGAATTTTATTCTCAGAACTATTGACACTTATTGCTGCCTTCTTTCTGTTAGATAGGAGAGTGTGAGCTTGCTCTGTTCTCTCAGAGATTCATTAGGGATTCTTTTAGTAGATCTCATATAAGTTGGCCTAGAAGATAATGATTTGTAGAAAAATGACCCTCAGTGGTAACAATAAAGATTAGGTTGACCAGCGCTGGCCAACTTTGCTCCTTTAATAACATCAGGATAAAAAGGATGCTCTTTCATATACCTATTGCTGCTCACCTGAAGGAGGGGATGAGGAGGTGAGGTCCAGTGTGGAAGCAGTCAGCAGGAGTAAAATAAAAGGCATCAAGCCTATCATCAGTGCGCCAGTAGCTGTCTCTCAAGAGGTTTCTGCATGGGTGAGCTTTGTATAAACACCAGACCTTTGGTCCTAGGGGAGACAACTGCCATCTCTTGGCATACATGACACTTAGGCAGAGTGGACAAAAAGACTTAATTTTCACCCCTTCTCCCTAGCTGTGTTATCTTTTAAACCTACCCTGGATTCAATTTAGGCCTGGTGTGCCTCTGTGCTAAAGAACATGGCAGTTTGCCATTTTAATCTATGCTGTGTGTCTAAGTAATTCTTGCCTGCTCATCTGAACAACTTTTCACTGTATCCGAGCTGGGGAATAAGAAGGAAACAATAGATGTGGGAAATGCAAGCTGAACAGAAATTTCAGATTTTGACTAATCTGCTCCTTCTTTCATCCCTTATTTTCCCATCTCAGTTTTACAACTTTACTTGCTCAAGTGTAACAAAACCTCTATTTATTTTTTCTTTATATAAACTCCAGCAAAACATTGAAGATTCAGCTCTCAGAGATAATCCATGGCTACAGTTTTGTGTTTTCTCTCAACATCTGGGAACAAACCTCTTTTGTCTCTTCAAGGACTGCTTTGTTTATGACATTATTCATTGTTTTAGATAAGTCCTTGGCTTCTGAAGTTGGCTCTTGTAGTGTTTGTGGCCTCTTAACAGACAAAGGCAGTACTGCTTTTATCCTTTTGACTACTTGGTCTTTGTACTCTGAATGCATTTGTGAGAACCTCCAAGAAAGGACCAAAATAGTTATGTTGCCTTCAAGCACAAATAGTCTGCACCTGGGGATGTACTCATTAAATACTTACATTCTACTTCCCAAGTCTTTCATATTAACAATTTTACTCTCTTCTTTCACTTAGCTTAAAAAATATAAAATTAAGGGTCAAAACCAATCCCAGCAACAAACACAACATTTTTTATTTTGAAGTATAGGCATGACAGAAAGGAATCTTAAGGATCTTACAAAACTTCACCAAGGAAGTTAGGTGCAGCATTCTAACATAAAAATACAATTATAGTGAAAGGTTGACCTTTATGAAGAAACGTTTATTCTTCTGTTTATTTCTAGGACTGTCACAGCACCTTGACATCTTCATACTTTTATAAAAGCTTAAGCCAAAGCCTAGATGATTGCACAAATATCTAGAGGATGGTGCTCTGTTGCAGGAACACATAACTCTCCTTGTTACCATGTGAATTAAAGGTAATAATGACTAACCACACCTGTATAAACAGTAAGACTTTTTGGCTTTGTTGCTGATGGGGCTACCATTCTTCCAAAACTGCACATTTTGCAAACCTCTCCCAGCAATTATTTTTTCATTTAAGATGCAGTAAACCCAAGTTTTTATTATTATTTGCTCTCCTATCTGGATGCTGTGGTCACAGTCAGTGACATGCTCACAAGCTGGTGCTACACAATCGAATTATGGAAAATTACATCATCCCACTTTCAGAGTCATAGAACCTAAACAGAATAAATTAAGGGCATAGTCATCTTGAGCTAATTCAAAGATTGTATTTTAACTCAGCAAGCAGTTTCTTTGCCTGTGTTCTCTCTCAAATTTGTTCATGTACTTTTCATATAAATTCAAACATTTCAAAGAACTGTTTATTGTACATAACTTCCAGGTTTTTTAGGTTAACTTACAAGCTCTTTGATCCTTTCCATGCTAGCCAGAGAGCAGGTGATCTGCAGCCACACAGTCTGGTGTCCATTCCTGGGTGTATTGTACCTGAGGAAGGAGGGTGCAGAAGCCAGTTCCCATTCTTTGCATGACAAAAGGCGCTAGTATAACCCCATATGAATATAGGAAAAATGCTGGCTCACTCATCTGAATTCCTGATTTAAAACTGTCTGTCTATGGTAATCTTTCAGAGCAAGGTGCTGAGGCAATTAATGATCAGAGACCTGAATTCAAACCCTGTTATCTTGTGCAGCAAGTTGAACAGGAATACCGCCAGAAGTTTTTTTTTACTTCAGTGGATTTTATTACGTTGGGCTAAGAGGCTGAAAAAAAGGCCTATACATCTTTTTGCATTTTGTACTCAGGTAAAGTAAAATGTGATCTTATTTCTGAAAGCCTTTTTCGTGAAATGATCAGTTGTAGATTGGGCTTGAAAACCCATACCTTCAGCATGGTCTTTTTGAGTCAAAGAGGGCATATATCTGTTTAATGTGATGCATTAAGAAAAACAGTTTCATGGGTGATTGAGAAGTAATTAACACATGGCTACTCCAAAAGCTCAATAACAATTTGCTTAGTGGCATATCCAAAAGTAAGCAGGACAACCATCAATGCTGAGTGAACTTCTCTGGTATATTGTAGCACATGAAGAGGCAATAAATGTATTTGGTAATGTCTTACACATTTTGATATTGATGTAATTTACAGGCTACTATTTTATGGTTCTTAATGTCAAATCACACATCAATATACAGCAACAAAATCTGAAAATGACATAATAAAATGCAAGCAGCTGTGAGCTACATTATGAAGATGACAGAAAATGATGTGAAACAAATAATATTTTAGAGTAGAATTACCCAATTTACTAGAGATATTTGCTAGAAAAACTTTCTCTGCATTGATTATTCACCCAGACGCTTTATAGTATAAATGATAACATAATATGTTTTCCAAACCAGAAACCTCTTGGTACTTCTGGATTGTTTCTTGTAGGACTTTCCTTTATGCGACTGATTTTTAACAAGGAAGGAGATAAAACCCTCTTATTAACCACCTGAAAGAATTACAATGGGGAATAGTCAAGGTTCTTTTGGTTTTCTTTTCCTTTTCTATTCAGATGGGGGAAAGTTTGCTAAGATTTTTCCATTACTGCAAAGAAAACTTCCACAAATTTTCTCTGCCCTCCCCCTCAAAGAAACCAAAAGGAAACCAGCAAATAAATATTATTCATAACAGAGAAAGGAAAGAAAGATTTTAAACAGTATGGAAATTCAACAATTTGAAAATTGTACTTGTAAAAGTGTGTTGAGTGAGGTCATAAAGCCTTGACTTGAATATAGTATGAGTGGTATTTTATTTAACCAGCAATCTTGAAATAATGGTCAGTCCTTACGCAATTTATGAATAGAACTCATTCAATTCCATTTCTCTCTGGCTGTGCCTCAATAAAACTTTCTTAATCCGTGAAAATTTCACTTGTGGCACTGCTGCAATGAATTTTTGAAATTGCTCTGGGAGCATTTCTAGTATGTCCTTAAAGGTTTGGTTTTTCAATGAGGATAAGAAGAATTTGGAAAATATCAAAAAGTGTTGCTGTACTGGGTTTTTGTGACCAGGTTTTGGCAGCAGAGGGGCTACAGAGGTGGTTTCTGTGCAAAGCTGCCAGAAGTTTCACCCCAAGTCCAGCAGAGCCAATGCCAGCCAGCTCCAGGACAGATCCACCACTGACCAAGGTCAAACCAATGCCTCTGGGATAAATATTTGAGAAGGAAAACCAAAAGTTACTACACAGATGTAATTGAGGTCAGAGAATAGTGGCGTGAGAACAAGTGAGAGGAACAACTCCATGGATACCAGGGTCAGTAGAGAAGGAGAGGGAGGAGGTGCTCCAGGTGCCGGAGCAGAGGTTCCCCTGCAGCCTGTGGCACAGATGATGGTGAGGCAGCTCTGTCCATGCGGCCCATGGAGGACCACAGGGATGCAGGGATTCACCTACAGTCCATGGAGGAGACCAACGCCAGAGCAGGTGGATGTGCCTGAAGAGGACTGTGGACCCGTGGTAAACCTGTGCTGGAGCAGGGTCCTGGTAGGGAGCAGATCTGTGGAGAGAGGAGCTCACGCTGGAGAAGGTTTCCTGCTAAGACTTGTGACCCTGTGGGGGACTCACATTGGAGCAGACTGTGCTTGAAGGACTGCACCCTGTGGAAGAATGACCCACACTGGATTCACACTGGAGAAGTTTGTGGAGAACTGTCTTCCATGGGAGGGACCCCACAATGGAGCAGGAGAAAGACTCTTCCCTGAGTAATGGCAGAAACAAACCATGAACTGACCATAACTCCATTCTGTGTCTTCCTGTGCCACTGGGAGGCAGGGCATATTGCTCAGAAAGGATGAAGGGGTGGGGGAAGGTGTTTTTAATATTTATTTTTCTTCTCATTATCCTGCTCTGATTTTGTTAGTAATAATTCAATTCAATTAACAGCCCTAAGCCGAGTCGTTTTGCCCATGATGGTCCTTATCTCAACTCATGAGCCCTTTGTAATATTTTTCTCTCCCCTCTCCAGCTGGGGAGGTGAGTGAGAGAAAGGCTTTGGTGTGTACCTGGTGTCCAACCAGGGTCAACCCTCTACAATTGTCTAGAATTTTTGGCTAGTACAAAACACTAAGCAGCAATGTTTTATTTTCTGCACACAGTATGTAATGTTTCTCAACTGTTAAAAGTTTGCTTTGTAATTCCCTTTCGATCTCCTCTTTTACATTTTGTTCTGTAAGAAATCTACAAGTACTGTAGCCCCCAGAAAAAATATTTTTAACCGGTAAATTGTTAGGGGGTTTCTGAATGTAAGAACCACAATAGAAAAAAAAAATCCTTTTTTTTTGTTGTTGTTTTTTGTTTGTTTGTTTTAGAAAATAAAGAAAACACACTATTCGGAATAGTGTACTAGTATTTATTTGAACACGCAATGTGACTGAGGCTAAATTTATAGCATGTTACACTCCAGAGCTTTCATCCAGACTCATGCTAGTTCTTTATGGCTGTAGGTCTTGGTGGATTGGTTCTGTGGTGGCTATTTCAACCTGAAGACAAATGTAATTTTTCAGCTTTTTCTACTAGTTTCAGCTTTCACATCTTAAAGAAGCCCAGTAGCTATGACAAAGGAAGAAATTACACCTCATCAGGATGAAGTGCTGGTGAGTTTTCTTCATAAAGTAGATGCTTTTCAATAAAAGCTGGCCTTCCTCTTATGTGTTTCCTTTCTCCAACTATGGAAATAAGGTAATGCACAGAAAAAGAGCAGAAGGTACTTAAGCAGTTGAAAATGTAGTCCCTCTGTTTATACTAATAATTTGGATTTTGATTTACTTCACAAGCAAAATTACATCTTGGCTGAGGTAAATAAAATGGGGATATTAGAAAGCATCCTAGATCTGACAAGATAAAACATGGCAAGCTTTTTTTCCTAAAATCCACATGTATGCATTTCTGATGTTAAGATGGTTCTTTTTAGTCTGCAGGAATTGAGTCTTACAAAATAATATTTGCTGTGACCAACATTTTCAAAGTGTTATGTTCTTATGCGGCAGTACGTAGAGTGCTCTCCATGATATTATTTTATAAAGATACCTTACTAGTACTTCATACCCAGTTTCTCAGAGTATTAACCTGTTATTTATTTAGCTGTTAGCACTTGATTTTTTTCAATTTTGTTTAGCAAAGGTTATAGAAAATAACAGAAAAATTCTAACACAAAAAAATAAAGATGAATTGCTGAATATTAGATAAGCATATTCTTCTGCTCCAGCAGCAGCTGACAAACTGCAGAGCTGTCTCATCCCCTCAGATTGAGGCTGTATTGATGCCTTATTACTGCTAGTTAAGTATTTAATAATTTTCACGTGGGTTGGAGCTTCAGACTACAAATGAATGAAAACATGCATGGTTCAATGTGCCCTAACAATACTGTGAACAGATATTACTGACTCCTTACATTATCAATTCATTTTAGACAATTTCCTGAAGAGCTGCGGGTCAGTATTTATATATGCCTCATTATATCTTTGCAAATTCAATCACAGGCAATGATAGTAAGTCCTGAGTAAATAAATAAAAGAACAACATTACTATTTAGCTGTCTTTTTTTTTGCTTACATTCCTGCCTGCACGTCTTGCTCAGTTAACAAAGGAAATACTGATAGGATCTTCCTTATTCTATACTCCTTTCAAATATGTTAAGAAATTAGTTTATTTGCGAGTGAAACTGTTCTGCTAGCACACTCCTAACACTCAACAGCAAATTACTGATTCAGCATCCTCTCTATAAAAAGACCCAACTGAAATAAAAATTCATGTCAGATTCTCTGTAACACAACTTCTGGGAAAGAAGCACTTTCTGTATTGCATTAAAGCTGTTACTTAATTGCACAGCAAGTGCGTTCATGATGTTCTATGGCAGCTTTAACAGGAAATATTGAAATAAGCTCAGTGGATGCTATGTCTCGAAGATGATCAAGCACCAAAAGCAAACCTCTACTGTCTTTGTCAAGGCAAAGAGAAGGAGCTAGCTTAGAATGACTCCTCTCATCCCTCCCAGGAGCTATAGCAGAGATATAAGGGCCTTATAGTCAACAGTATATCAAGGCCTTACAGTCAATGACAGAAGAACAATGAGGTGGTGTCAGGTGTTTGCAGCCTGGTCTCTGCCCACAGTGCTGAGCATGACCATCTCCTCTGCAGACACGGGCAAAGCCATCCTCGCTGTCCAGCACCTGGGGGAGGCAGCCGGAGTGGTGGTGAGTCTCCTCTACAACTTGTGTCCTTAACTGTGGGACAACCTCTGGCCTTAGCAGAGGGCCTCTCAGTGATATTCTGCATCACTATTCATCAGCTTGAATGTAAAGCTGCAACAGGAAACTGGGGAAAAGTTTAGATCACAGCTTACAGTGAATAAGTTTAGTGAGAACAAATGTGAATTCAAGTATCTTAAAAACTGGTATGGCTTTTGCTGTGTGATGTTAGAAATATTCTGAATAAGAGTGCATACTGTCAACTGCTTTAGTACATGCGGGGAATAATATGTAAAACCTTGGTACATAATTAAACCAAACTTTGTTTAAAGCAGGAAGAAATTAGATCAGTGCCACTGATTATACTCCTATCAGCACAAGTGAAACAGTCTCTAGTCTATGAAATGTACTGAAGCAGCCCTTCTAATTGATTAGTATAATGCGATTGATTTAATAATATTTGCAATCAGTATTGTTTTCTGTCAGCCTCTGATGTGGAGCTCAGTGTGCCTAGTATCTAGATTCTCTTATTAATGTCAGATTTCATGTTGTTGCGTTGTCATACTCTGCTGCTCAAGAAGAGTAAGTAATCAGGGGGTTTTACTCTTAGATTTCTCCTGGCAAAGCAGGAGCAGTATGTGGGGGATGGTGAATACCTTCAAATACATCTTACCTGAAAGCAAGTGGCAGCCTTTTTGCAATCTGATTGAGTCTGACACTGGTGAAACCATTGGGGGCTGCTGTTTACAATGACTAATACTCAGTATATACTCCCTGTGCTTTTCCGCATCCCTGGATGCCTAGCTGAGATATTAAGAAGTAATCTCTGGGCAATTGCCAGAGAGGATATAGTTTGTTTCCTCGAGATCAATATCCTTGGATGGAGAGACTGTGCTAGTGGTTCAGCACTTCTGCATGAACACAATTAATTACATAGGTGAGCCCTGTGTTTAGACACTTTCATCCTTGATCTGCCTAACAGCCATGCTGTTAGGGATTACCCTCCATCCTCACTGACTAATTTGACAACACACTTTATCTGCGTCCTTTGAGATGAAGGTGAGAGACAGAGCTGTCTGTTGGAATTCTGCATTTTGTATTGTTTAAAAAAAAAAGCCTTTATAATGTAAACTCCATTATGAAGGATACAAAGGAAGCCCCCACCACAAGTATTCTAATCAAAGGAGAACTCCCCTGGTGGTGCTGAGGACAGAAATTGTGATGAGCTGTGTTCTGCTCAGTTTCTAATTGACTGTTTCTAAAGAACACCTACTAGGAATCTTGAAGGTTTATGGCAAATGCTAAACAACATCTGTTTTCTAATTGTGCCTCCCTTTCTATAGTCCTCACAAATATCTCTTTAGAATAATAAGCTGGAGACACTTCCAGTTAAAAGCAGTGCAGATCAGAGGCAACTGTGTTAATGGAAGAGGGTAGGTCTTAAGCTCAGAAAAGCCATGAAATTTATGGAGGAGTTTTATTAAATCTCTCTTTATGGTTCTTTTATGTATTGGTATTTCAATAGCTTGTTTTATGGCATGAGAAGCTGACATACTGTTGTAAGTATCTGATGATGAATATCTGCTTATCAGCACACAGGAAGAAGTAATTACAGCATCAATACTGAGTTTTATGTCATTAAATCACTGTTTGGACCTAAGCATAATTTATCTTTAAAAATATGATAAGCAAATCATTATTGATGATCATTAAGCTAAGAAAATCACTGGGAACAAGACATTCTTCTGGACAGAATTTGGCCCTTTGTGCCAAATTTTCAGAGTGACAACAGCCCCTGTATATACACATAAATGCTTCTTTGCCTACGTTTTTATTCTCTTTCATTTTACTTAGCCAATTTGCTGGATTGTGTGGACCAATATAGAAATGAAAATACATTTTCTATGGCAGAGCACATATTTTATATATAATTGATACAAAAAATTTCTGTTATTCCAGAATAAATGTATGATGTAATTCTTTGCTGTTAATACTGGCTAAGTGTTTAAAAAACATAAACAGAAAGGAAGTCAAAATGGTGGTGGGAGGAATACTTAAGAGATAGGAAAGAAGAAATAAGTTGCAATTTTGCAGATGTTCTCTCTAAATAATTTATTCAACACTTTAAATAGGTGGCCTGATTTTCAGCTCGATCAAGCAGATTTAGATGTCATAATATAGGTATAGGAATATAATTAAAAGCTTCATTAACATTTTTGTGTAGCTCAAAAGAATATTTTTGGGGTGGACAAAAGTGGTTGCAGGGACAAGTACTCCTGAATATTACATTTTCATCAATATAGGATTTTGAGCCAAATGATTCAGACGTGACATCCTACATCAAGTTTGATCCAGAAATGTGCTATACCAAAAACCTGGGTTTATATTTTGAAGTGCAAAAGCAAAACATTTAACCCAAGAAAACCTTGATGTCATTATTTATGCATAGGCAAAGCCTACACTTGCCTGAGATGGCTGATTCCAGCAGTGACTGGCAGATGGGAACACCAGGGAGACTGAACTGCGATGTCTTTACAGACAACCTGAATTCACTGTGCCTGCAAGGCTGTTCTGCACTCGCTTTGAACAACAGGGCCGTTTGTTAAGGAGACTGTTCTGTGTTTTTCTCTCAGTGGTCTGTCCAGTGGTTCAGCAGATGGGATCCAGTGCTTAAGGTAGATGTGTAGGGTGGATGAATAGGCTCCGGTGTGCGGGGCACTCCCTGTAGTGCATCAGCAACTGCATCATCCTGGACGTAACCAGTGAGGAATGCTTCAGGAAGTGCTCTGCACAGACAGCTCGCCAGTTAGCTTTGGGACTACTCTCGCATTGTCATCGAATTGTAACTGGAAACCATCTCCATTGAACCGTGTCTCATTGGAGGTTCAGTGAACCCAGTGTGATAAATTGCTGCTAGGTTAGAGGTCTGACATCTTTGACATTTGTCCACCTGGGTGTGAACAACTATAAAAATCTCAAGGCAATGAGGGCTTGGGTTCAAAGGGGACTGTCTGCATGAACAAGGCATGCAGGGCCTGCCTTTGTGTGAACTTTTGAGCACGGAGGCATTTTATATTCAGTTGTCTTTTCCACGATCTAATTTTCTTGCTTTGGGAATTCAGTCATGAACTGACCCCAGTTCATCATGCTATACATAAATTACTAACAGAACTTTGAAGTTCTTCACACATTTAAAGGGGAGGTTCAAAGGTATGTCCTGAAGGGATTCTGGAGAGATATGTTTTGAAAATTCAAGGAAAAAGCAGGCAAAAGATGCCTGCTTTCCAAGGGAGTCTTGTATCAAGGAGAACAATGTTAGCAGTGATTCAAAATATCCGTCATGTCAAAATGTGTTAATAGGCAAATCAGTCTTCTTGCACAGTTGTATATAAGGATATGTTTCTTTATAGACACATATGTGCACTTTTGTATGTATGTAGGTAAGTATAGAAACAAAACCTGAGGGTTTTTTGTGTTATGGGAACATTAATATCAAAACTTTTTTTAGCTTGTAAGTATATGGAACTTGTTAAGCAGCTGATTTCCCTGTGTAGGTAATGGCTTTCAGTGATGCCATCCTAACAGTGATCTCCCATCAGGTTTTGCATAAACAAGTCATCACACATTTTGTAACAAGTTTTAAAATGTAAATTATTTACACAGAGAATGCTTATTGCTTAGGTAGGTGACTCCAGTAGCTTATAAATAAGTTAATAATAGAAATAATTCATGTACATTTATTTTTGAATCTATTACTATTAAATCCTTTGATATTCAAAGTAAACGTATTTCAGGGATTGTTGGAATTTCTTGAATATCTGTAGGACTAATTACTGCAGTGTCTGTTTCCATAGCTGGGAAACTGCTTGGGTTCAAAGAGTCTGCAAACTAAACAAAACCATTTCACAGCAATCAAGGCCTTGTTTCAGTGATGTACTTGAGCCACATTTGAGCACATTCTGAACATCATGCAGCTCATTAAAGGGTCAGCACAAGCTTAGGTACTGCTGAATTCAGTAAGAGCTAGTATGTGCTCCAGTGCTTTCCTGAACAAAAGCCTAAACTCTTGCTAGGCTTCTATAGCCTCTAAAAATTCTCCCTGAAGGCAGATTTTATGCTGCAGACAGAACATGCTGCAAGTATTATTGCAGACTTTCTCATCTGTGCTGGAAACTGCTTGCAACTGATGTGTCACACTTCCGCATTCAGGGAGTTTCAAGGAGGAAGGGATTGTGTGGAGTTACTATGATACTATGAGGTTTCTGCATTCCCACCTTTCTCATATGCAAAGCCCTGTGTTCTCATGTAGAGAGAGAGAGAGAGAAACCATCGGATGTGAGCAGGTATGACAGAGAACTTGCGGCTCTACAGTTATCTGTGCCGACCAGAACCAAAGAGCTCTCTCTTCTTCTTGCACAGTTCTGGCTGTGCTTAATCAATTAGAAGGAAGCTCAGGACAAGTCATGCTTCTAGGATGGTTACTATCCTTTTGGTGTGTTCTTCAAGCATTTATAGTATATATTCCAGAGGAGTCAAAGCTGGATTTGCAGTACTAAGTAGGAATTTAATTTGATTTGATGATTGGAAACTTAGTTGTTGACCTTTTGTCAGCGAAGGCTAGTTTTTCAGCCTGAATCTTTTCCTACCTGCCCTTAATAACCATATTATATGTGAGATTTTTACCTTTCATTTCTTTCTTTTGTGCTTCTCTCAGCCTTTTGCTAATTTTCTCTTTTTGTACTTACCGTATCTTCTAACTACTCCATTATACCCTTCTGTTCCCAACACTGCCAGAAATTGCAAAATTTAAAACAGAAATATATATAAAAGTTAAGGAAAAGAAACATATCCCCACACCCCAAAAAAAACCCACCCCACCACCCTCCTCCAAGAAACCCCAAACCCAACAACCCAACCCATCTTCTTGTGTTGTGCCTCTCCCCACACTGTTCGTTTATTTGTTTTGCTCCAGTGATTTGTTTTTCAACCTATTATATTTAAACTTTGTTAATGCAGTATTTGGCTTCATGTGATTCTTATTCTGAAACAGAAAAAAAATACAGATTTATCTTTCTTTAAAAGTGTGATTGGATTCGTTTTCCTCAAAGAACAATGTTGGAAATAGAAAGTCAAAGTAATATAATAATAGCTTATTTGTATCCATCTCCTCAGACTTATAAACTGTCACAATAAGCAAATTATCTATCCACACTGATGCCTTGGGACATGTTGGCACACAGATATTTAGGAAGTTATTTTCCAAGAGAAGGTCACTGTGTTTTATATAGCCTGGATATGCCAGACAGAAGGACTACCAGTGATTTAGGTAAAGACATGAGAGAATGATCTGTTGGCTGAAAGGGTTCATCATTATTATGAATTCAACAATGAAAATTATGAGATGCTAGGACAATTAGGGTGATGATATACTGCTTCACAAATATGCAGAGGAATCATTATGGAGAAGGGAAATGGATGAAATCATCAAAGTGAATGTAAACTTGAACTGGATTTGTAAATCATAGAGGAATTTCCCATGCAGAACGGCTGGATGGGTCTATTACAGTATACATCACTATAAATGCTTAGTGGAACCACCTTTTGGTTTATTAACACATTAACCATACTCTTCTTAAACATTGCTTAAGTATAGCTGATTATTTACCTTACTTACTTGACTTTTTACCTGAAATTGCGCTTAAGGTTTATCTGAGGAAAACACCATGAGGGTTTGAAGGCACAGTAGGTTTTCATGGTAGTCTCCTATCTGACTGTCTTTTGTTTTGGAGGCTACATTATAAAAAAGAATGAAAGATACACAAATAAAAATTAGTAGAAATATATCTAATATGCTAAAGAAATAAATAAAATGTCTCAAATTTAAATTGGAATCTTCCATATATAATTTTGTTGTGGAATGTTTAAAGCATGTTAATTCTTGTCTTGTTTTATAGTATTCTTAAAAGATTCTAGGTTTGATTTCCATCTAAAGAAAATACTTGGATTACCAATTCAAAATATAACATCATCTCCAAAATAAGAAGAAAATAAAAGTTCTAAAACTATAACAATACATTTATTTCTTAGTTACAGAAGGAAGCAATGAAAGGAGTAGTTAGCAATAGGTCATCTGTAGGGATTTGATGTAGTCTTGAAAAGGTCCTTTTGTTAGTTGACTTGTTCATCAACATTCATTTTGGATGTGTTTGCTGAATTTTATCTTGACTTTTATCTGTCTTAGCTTATGAAAGACGAATTCTGGAAGATGCAATTAATATTTATTTCCAATCAAAAATCTCACCCAGGTGGTGGCAAATAACTCTTGAGGTGGTGTGGTGGTCTTCCTCCTGCTGTGCAAAACAATATGTGTCATTGAAATGATCTCTTACAGAGTGCTGATTTTTTTCTTTTTTGAGAAGTTTGGTAAGAACTGGACAACTGAAATAACAAAGTACCCTGTATCTGTGGTGCAGGAAACAATAACCTTTTTGTAATTAGCTCAGACTTTCAGGAGATAACTTCTGACACGCTTTGAGCACGGAAGGTCTTTTTCTTTGATTTCTACAGTACAAAGTACTGTCCTAGCCTATGACACTGAACAATGCATTAAAGTACAAGAGATAATCATTAAGAATTGCTTGAGAAATAAAAATGTAGCCTATGCATGTGAAAGCTTATGTCAAAATCATCTGTCTTCGTCTGGACATAGGCTTTTGTAACTTGATCTGTCTTTCAAATACTACATAAAGTATTACCATTGAACAACGAAATGGAAACTGTTATTCCAGTAGATATGGGATTGGTAACTTTTTCTAAATCCTTAAACTTTTTGAATGGTGTTAATAATTTTATCACAGCTGTCTAGTTTTCACCTCATAATACGTAATGGTACATCTGTTGGTTATGGTTTCTTTTCAAAAATGTTGACCTTTAGAGATACTGTGAAGAAAGTTAAGAAACCTGACTGAATTTTCTATAGTCTGCCTCAGATAAGCTAAGAAAGGAAATATTTTCTTTCAGTATTACATTTTGCACTGATTATGACTTTATTTATCCAGTTATGGCCTTGCAAAGAGCAGTATCTTTCCTTTTGATTATGAAGACAGATTCCAGTAAATCCATTTTCTTTTTGTGCAGTATAGCAAATGTCTCAGCTTCTGACTCAGAACAGTCGTGACCATGATAATGCTTGTTTTGTTTGCTGTAATAGCTCTTTATATAGCAATTTGATATATAATGGATAACAGATTTTTCTGAAAGTCCTTGATGAGGAGGAGAGATTATAATTGAAACTCTCTTTATAAAAGTTCTCCTGGTTCATACTTGTGCTTTTACATGCCTTTCAGAAAAGCACTCAATGAGTAAGTCAAAACTAGAAATATCCAGCAGACTGCATCCATTGTTGGTGAGAGTGGAGATTGCTATTAGCAGAATTATAGCAAGCCTCTGTGGATATTTCTTTTCTTTAGCTGTGCTTGGTGGTGGGATTTGGATAAAGAAGGGTATCTTGAAAATCACCCAATGTGAACAGCTTAGAAAAGTCACAGGTTTGGTTAAAGCAAGGGGTGACACTGGTCAACAAAGCTACTGGCACAAGAATATGAATAAACTTCTTCATGCCTGGCATACAGGGACAGTTACTGCCCACACCACTGGGTAGTAGCTATAGCATGCAGCAGGTTATCTGACCTAGGGAAATCCTCTAGGACAGGAGCCAGAAAAGCCCAGATTCTCCTCTCCTCCTCAGGCAGGGAAGCAGGGGAGAGCTGGAGCAGAGACCTGTTGGACTCTGCACTTCTCCTCCCCTTCTTTGGGCAGTGAGCTCACTGCATCCAGGGTAGTGTTTGATACAGAGGTGTCTGTCATTGCTTGCAGTGACAGGGAAATGAATGTGTACTCCTTTGTTCCTAGAGCGTGCTGTGGTGTTGTTAAGCTGTAAAGAGACTTTTGTGTTTGAATTGCTTTGATGGAGTCAGAGGTAAAATGAGAAGGTAGAAAGCATGCTAGATTTGTAACTAAAGAAATGTGTAACTTACTGACATAACAGGGAGTGCTTAGGCTGGAAGGGTTAAACACCACTGCTCCTTGGAAGGGAAGTAGCAGGGTGTGCTGGCGTTGTCAGCACAATGACATGGCCAAGTAGGGAGGGAAGTGGTGGAAGGAAGGATGCCAGGATAATTTGAAAACCTGGTCTAAAGACCTGGTCTAGGTCCTCATAATGGTTATTAAGGATTTATAGGGTTAGCATTTAACACATATGTTCATTTTAGGAAGTTTTAAATTTGTCTTTTTTTCCTTCTTTTTACGAAAGGTTAATTTTATTTGTACATGTATTAAATTGATCTAACCTTTTTGTACTCACAGTACTATATTTAGTACATTGAGAGTATTACTTTTGAAATTTTATGTTACTTATATCAAAGCTAGAATATACTTCAAGATGCCATTATCTTTCAGTGATGTTTCAAAATACTGTCCTTGGCTTTTAGTCTCTATAGATGTGATCAATTATTTCCCTTTGACAGTGCTCTTATTACATTTATATTACACAGTTCACATGTGCTAAATTTGCTATTGATCTTTAGAGTAGTATAAACAGTATACATTTATTTACATGTATATATATGCATGAGAAGGTAATCAATTTACTTACTATCGATTTGTTTTATTTTTGATTCTGGCAGGCTGTTAAGCATTGAATTTTGTAATTTATGCCATAATATTCTGATGAAAGTTGTAAAAGCAGAACATTAGTAAGCTTATTTTTGCTGTCTTAGTAAATCTATTTGCAAGGTAGATTATATAAATGGTGGTTCTGCACCTGTCTTGCTACAGAGGAATGTAAAATAAAATGTTTTCTGAAAGTACAGAGCATAAAAGTGCTGAGCTTACCTCAGCATTCTTAACATCAACATAAAAGCCTGAGTGATACAGCAAGATTCAAAGTGATGATATATCAATCTGCTAAGTTTAATCAGAAACTAGTCCCAATGGTACTATTTAAATAAGCAAGTTTGCTGTTGTCCTGATGCATATGGCTCTTTTTCTCTATCTGGAGTATCCAGCCAAACCAAGCAAAGTTCCTTCAAGTTCAAAACCAAACTCCTCAAATTAATCATTTGTATATGCTAACCTCCAAGCAGTTTGAGTCACAGACGCTACTAAACTATGAAGATCATCAAGGTTCAATATGTGTTTATGGTGCCTCTTAGACCATACATATGCCTGAATTTGCTCTTGGACATGCATTTAGGTGGTTGGCTCATTCATGAGCCACATTCTGCATGAGCAAAATAGAGCCTCTCTGCCCAATTCCTCCTGATATAGGCTGTCTGGTGTCAGGAGGGATAAACATGAGTGCTGTGCACAGGGGTTGTGTTTACAGCTTGCCATCTGATATTACAACACTGCATAAAAGCAGGCAGAAGGGTTAATTTTGAATAATTTTCTTGTATCAGGTGACCTTTTTAATTCTTTTTTTCTAAAATTACTTTTGCACATATAATTGGGTGAAGATGAGTTTTGAATGAAATTCAAAAATTTGTAAGATCTTTTGCATAATTTTCAGAGGTGTTGACAGAAATGGCAATCTGATTTATAATAGATTAGTTTTCATAGAAGTTGCAAAAAATGTACAGTATTAACTACTGTGTACATGGCTATCAAAATGCAATAGATTCATCGAGTCTGTATTTTCAGCAGTTCATTTAGGACACAGGTGATTGTGCCTTGGTTTATACAACAGCATGTGTAATGGCTGTGATCCCTCTTGCAGTGATTGTCTACATTCCTTTTAAGTTGTAAGGTCTATTTTGTGCTTACCTGAATGTCTACTGCCAGTAAAAACTGCATTTTCTTAAACGTAGTGGTACTCTCCCACTTTAATATAGGTTTCCAAGTATTTTAAAAAAGGAATACTGTTCCTCTTATTTTTATGTCCATTTGAAAACAGTATTTCAGTTAGGCAGGGAAGAATCTCTGTGCTGTTCTGAGTTTAAACTCTGAAAATATCACTTTGGCTTCTAAAATCATTATTCCAATGTCCAGTGTTTGTTTTCACTTGAATTAATAATTTCAAACCAGAAGGCAAATAGTAGTGAATAGTTAGAAATCCAGGCAAATATATACACTCCTATGTTAGTGTAAGAGGATATATGCTCAAAAAATGTGGTATAAATTTGATAGATGAGAAATATATATAATCAAATGACATTTAGCAGTGATTATTTAATTTTAAAGCATTTACATTGCAATTTGTGACAAATTATATCACATTTGCAATTCATTTTTTAATTATAAAGTATTGTGAGGAAAAGTGTAGGAAATTAGCATTTTTGTTTTATTTTCATGTCTGTTGCAAAAAAAGGAAAAAAAAGGCTTTATAGTAAATGACATGTTATAATGAATTCTTTTTATATTCAAAAGAATAATTTTGCTGCCTTTTGATAAAGAAGTAGTATATAATTTATTAGCTATTCTTCTGTAACAGCAGAGGTCAGCCTG
The DNA here is from genome assembly GCA_035047865.1 of Dendrocincla tyrannina. Classification (NCBI taxonomy): domain Eukaryota; kingdom Metazoa; phylum Chordata; class Aves; order Passeriformes; family Dendrocolaptidae; genus Dendrocincla; species Dendrocincla tyrannina. The sequence goes on along the minus strand of JAWWMP010000132.1, from coordinate 35,016,213 downwards.
AGAGGAGTGCTTGACAGACCCATGCAGCTGCTCTCCAGTTATGAGTAGGGATCCAGCTTTGCCCTCCTCTGCATGCAGAACCTCAGTGTTGGTGAGAGGCATGGTTCCCCTCCTTGCCGATGATCGTTTTGGGAACACAACCTGGATGCCAAGGCTGAAAGATGCATCCTTTTGAAACCCCAGAGTCCTAGGAGCTTAAGGCCAAAACCATGGCTTGCATGGAGCAAGACACTGGGGTTGCGAGAAAGCTCTCTTGTGAAGCATGCAGAAGGGACACTCGAAGTACAGCTACCTCCTCACTTCTTCTCTCAGGGCTCAGGTGGTCGTCAGTGCTCTCTCTGCTCTTGCTGTGTGCTCTTTAGGTAGGATTTAGTACATTGCTACCAGGCAATGTGTGCTCTGTCAGTTTACCCATCACCACTCAGGCCCCCCAGTTCTGCAAGGCAACTCTGCCTTAACCAAGATGACAGTGGAGTTTGTCCCTTAAGCAAGGCAGTATTATCTCCTATCTCCTGGAAAACAAATTCTGTGTACCTTTAATGTGTAGATTCTGTCTGTTTATGTAAGTCCATTTGTGTCTCAGAAAACTGTTCTTTGGGAAGCTGAAGTTTAAATTTCCTTTGCCTCTCCACATCCATATGGGACACAGGACAATACTCCACAATTTTTGTGAATATGGATGCACTAAAAAGGGCTGTAGAAAAGTGTGGGACAATCATTCACCTGGAGTGCAGAGGTCCCAAACAGTGTGTGGCTGACCCACGCTTTCCACGTGTGTCTGCCATTGCTTTTGTATCTGCTTCGGCACAGACTGCAGCCATGGCAGAGATACTTGCTCAGATCAGGTCTTCTGTGTCTTCTCTCAATCTACCTGGTCTCCTCTGAAATCCCTACGCGAATTTCCATGAGAGAAAACTGACAGTTAAGTATATTGCATCTTACAGTTCCTGTGCTTCAGGCATGCCCTGGATCCCTGCCGACTTCAGCTCGAGCTTTAGGGAGCCTAAGAAAACTAAAGCAGACCCTCAGGACAAGTGCTCAGTAGCAGATGTTTGCTCTGAACAGGGGCATCTGTGACATTTAGTCTCTTCAGCAAGTTCTTCTCTGAGCTTAGATGCTTTATACATCTATGCCTCTGTCAATTAGCCCTCTATTATGCAGGTTTCACCTCAGTTTACTTCGAAAATAAACCGAAATAACATATTCATTGGTACTAATGAGTAATGACTTGAGATATTGCTTCTCCACTCATGCTTAATGACTGAAATAACTTCAGCACATTTGCTAAGCTGTAGCTGGTTTTTGGTTTTTTGGGGTTTGTTTTTATTTTTTTTTCTTCCTTTCTTCTTGCCTCTTTTCACTGTGAGAAGGTTGAGGCTGACAAGTAAGGCATTACCAGTGCTCAGGTATGTGCCATGTTTCAGAATGACAAATAATGCATGTAGGTGGGCAGTGTGCTTCGAGGATGCAAAACGAGAGGCTGACTGACCCACCCAGCAAACCCTGACACACCCAGCAAACAGCTCATAACTGAGCTGCTGTGGGAAGCAAAAAAGTTTGTTTACATCCTGTCATTATTAAGTGGAAAAATCCCTCCCCCTCCCCGTCCCCCTCCCCGTCCCCCTCCCCTTCCCCTTCCCTTCCCCTTCCCCTTCCCCTTCCCCTTCCCCTTCCCCTTTCCCCTTCCCCTT
>JAWWMP010000132.1:34992093-35012614 GCA_035047865.1 Dendrocincla tyrannina | reverse complement strand
TTCCCCTTCCCCTTCCCCTTCCCCTTCCCCTTTCCCTTCCCCTTTCCCCTTCCCCTTCCCCTTCCCCGTTTTTGGGCAGCTCTGTGTTGCTGACTGATAAGAAATCAAAAAGAAGTTACTGATTCCCAAGTAAAAAAATCCATGTGTTCTCTTGTGTTAAATGGTTGCAGCTTCATTGATGCTGATAAGTATATTTCATCACTTAAAGGACTGGCCTGGGATGCATAATCATTTTTAATAGGGGTTAAATAATTTCCAGCCCCAGAATTTTCCATAGTGGATCAGCTATTCAGAATATCCCTGCTCATCCCACATAACACGTCTTGTCTTTTATTTGTTAGAGACATGTAAAAAAAAATAAAAATAAAAAAGGCAATTAAACTCTTTTAGCAGGCAAAACACAGTGTAGTTCCCTCAAAGTGAGTGCTCAAGCCGGCTGTTCCTCACAACACATTCAGTCGTAGAATCTGTCTGTACTCAGACACTGTCTCTCACTAAAACACTCTCTTATACCTTGCCATCTGTCATGTGCTGCCTGTTCCCATGGTAAAAATGGTTCCTCCAATTTTGTCAGATTTGACATTGAGATTGGTGATGGAGTAAGCTTCAGAAAGGTGTTCCTTTTCCTACTGCTTCCCTTGGATTGATCACATCTAACTTTGCCATGTTGTCCTAAGTGACTTTGGTGGGACTTCTAAAAGATAAAGATTGATACGCAGAAAAGGTTGTGCCTGAACCTTTTTAGTAGGTAACAGTGCAGAAAGACTTTCCTTTAAACTTGCTATATTCTTTCAAACTTACAGCAGAGTTGCTCATCTTCAGTAGAAAACCATATATATTGATTGGAGACTGTGTAAATGCTCAGAAATAAGTAGCAGTGACGATGGAGAAAAAGGCAGTGAGAAGGAAAGAAATAAAGAACTGTCTGCAAAGATAAATACGTGGGGTGTACTGTATATGGATAAAATGCACTTTCATGAGGAAAAAAGAAATTACAACATTGTCATATACACATTTCACTTTTATCTGTCTGATGTGACCCAAAAATGCTAAGCTGACAGCTCATACTTCTCCCAATCAAATGCGAATTTACAAATATTAATTCTGTATATGTTTGAGTAGAATCGCAAAAGATATGTTACCACAAATTAGCAACTTTAGTGATTTCTGAAATATTTTTGACATGTTCCTTTGTCACTGTGATGCTAATTTTATGTTCAGTCGTCATCTCATTTCCCAGATCAGTGTTTGCGTTTGAGAGCTAAAATAGCTAAGTCTCTCAGCAAGCATCAGTGACACATGGATGATCTCGCCTTCCCTGTGCACCAGCTGCAACACATCTTCAGTGAACACCATTGACATAAGAGACTTAGATGTGCCAAAGATGATGCCAGAGCATCTGTGCATAATATGGATGCTCATGACCCCAATTCATTCCACTAGTAATATCTACTCATGTCTCCATATTCCTATCAGCCAGACCTTACAGGTGCCTTGGTCTTTTTTTTTTTTTTTTTTTTTTTTTTTTTTTTTTTTTTTTTTTTTTAAATGAGGATTCTTCACTGTAAAAATGTCCAGAATTAATAGCTGAATTAAAAGGTTACTGATTCAGTAACTCTGTGAATAGCAAAGTAAGAAGCATCCTAATACAAGACATGACAGTTTAGCTGCTGCGGATCTTGTAGAATAACCAAGCAAAAACATTATAGTGCATTCAAAGAACTCCTCATAAAGCAGAGAAGTGTGCTTTATATCTGCAGTACTCAGCATATACATTGTACAATGGGTGCATTACACATATCCAGACTGTCAGGCATGCATGACTTTGAATGCATTGTAATAATTTATGCTAGCCGAGGAATTGGCTTGGTGTGGTATCAAAAATAAATTCCCTGGTGATTTGAAAATATGGGCCCGAGGCTTGCTGACTGGAGCTGCTGTTAATGACCTGAGAAATATCTGCAAATCTAAAGCAAATATATGAAGCCTGCAGGCTTTCCATAATAGTTTGGCGAGTATATGTTTTCAGAAATTTTTTGAATATATTTATAGTCTGTGAGTGTGTGCCTGTACTTTCCATACAGGTGAGGTTGTCAGCATCATGCATGACCTTACTGTGCAGTTGTTTTCAGCATATACTAGTCAAAGGATCCATCAGGAAATCCATTTTCTTAGATGGAGCGTTCTGTCAGAGAATTATTTTATATAAAATTACTGTTATTCCTTGTAACTGTGCAGTTCTCCCAACTGAGAGAAATGCATTGAACATCCAAGGATGGGAAGGAGCATTATGGTTTCAAAGAAGAACTGCAGAAGAAATTCATCTCTGTTCTGTTGGCTCCCTATCTGGTGTAGGAACACAGCAAGGATTCTGTGAACTACCATTTCTAAATGTGGATGTTCTAGAAAGTTGAGAGAAGGCTACAACTTGTGTCTTTTATGTGTTAAATCAGCAGATTTTCAGATCTAAAGAATCTTCTTTCTCTTAGTTTGTACAGCTTATCACAACCCCCAAAAAATTCTATCTATTGCTGTCATAAATGTAGCAGAAAACAAGCTGCAGCTCATACATCTGGTACTTCAGCAGTTGTATTTTGATGTAATCTTGTAAGAACTCAGAAATCTTGCTGGTTTACAGTAACTGATGATTTTATGGTAGTAGTCACTGCAACATGTAGTTACAAGTTTGAGTCATTTTGCAGTCTCAACAAGAAGACATTTCTAGTGGCATCACAAATTGTTCAGAGAAACCTGCCAGGCTCTCAGTGCATCTACAAGAATATTTTACAATATTCACATTCATCACTTTGTATAAATTCAGTCATGAATTCTTGACTTGTTTGTGATTAACTGTTAAGAGTTTGTATTGTCACAGAATCAAGAGCTTAGTATACTTTTTCGACTGAAGAAGATATTTGCTCTTATTAGAATACAATGGGAATAAACAGTAGAGATGAGATTAATATATCACCATAATTTCCACTTATTAACAAATGTAAAAAAGCTACAGAGCATGACTAATTTTTTACAGCAGTGACAGTACAATTTTCTCAGTGCCTTTTCTGATGCTCTGTAGGTTACTGTCCTTTCGTGGAAATCCTGTTGTAAGTGCTTACTTTTGTCTGTATCACACTGCCATTACTGTTAGCTGACCTCTTTGCTATTTGGAGCAGCAGTCCAGTATTGTCCCATGATAGGGACTCCTTAAGTAGAGAAAAGGGGGACCTCCTCCTTCCAGCAGACTCCCATATCCACAGGCCGTTATTCTAGAAAACCTCTGTGATAGGAGATTATATAGTGTTGAGGAAAATTGTGCAGCTGGACCACTTAATTCCAGACATTGTGGGCTGATGACAACTTTCTGACAGTTGCACACAACCCTGTCTCATATCAATAAAGCTCCTAATGTAGATTCATATCTGTGAGGGGCAAAAACTATGTGCAATAATATTTCTCCTTGTTTTTCTGTCACTGTGCCTTTGGTTGGCATCTCTCTGATTTGTGTTCAGTTACTTGTGGAAAAATATTTTAACAAGGGCTGAGGTCACTTGGTCTGTTCAGCCTGAAGAAGAGGAGACTGAGGAGAGACCTCAGACAACCAATTGCAGTTACAACTTCCTGGTGACGGGAAGAGGAGGGGCAGGCACTGATGTCTTCTCTGTGGTGACCAGGGACAGGACCTGAGGGAATGGCCTGAAGTTGTGTCAGGGGAGGTTCAGGCTGAATATTACAAAAAGATTCTTCCCCCAGAGGGTGGTTGGGCACTGGAACAGGCTCCCCAGGGAAGTGGTCACAGCACCAAGCCTGAGAGAGTTCAAGAAGCATTTGGACTCTTGGGGCTGGTCCTGTGCAAGGCTAAGGGTTGGACTCGATGATTCTTGTGGGTCCCTTCCAACTCAGCATGTTCTGTGATTCTGTGATGCTGTGAACCAATTAGTATTTTATCTGCTTGGGAAACTTCACAAGTTACCTCAACAGCTGACTTCATCAGACCTCTCTCTAATGTTCATTCCGAGTCTTAGTTTTCAAGTAGGTTTCTACTGAGGATCTGTTTGACTAACTCAAGAGAATGCTTTCCCTTTGAGAAGTTAATAAAAATTTATACTTAATTCTCTTGTCTGTTTTACTGTGAAAGCCTCTGAAAATCAGAGCTGTTTTGTCACTTAAATTTTCAGATTATCTTTGAGTTATCAAACTTACTGATTATGTCTTTTTAGTTTTTCACTATTGCAGACTACCAAGAATAATTTTGTAGTTCAGAAGAGTATTTATTTGCTTTTTCCTTTTCTGTATGGTACAATTCTCTATTACATCTTTTTAGGTCCTGGGAAAGCATCTAAAGAAATGCTATGAGGTATTTTAGTGATGTAAGTGACAGTTTTGGCCTTATGTCTCATTATCGAAAGACAGCATCCTCAGCAGCACAGACGTATCTCATCCTGCCAAGGCCCAGTGTAGAACATAATGTGTGAAAGAGACTCAAAATGGGGGGGACAGGACTCTTTCTTGCTTTAAATGCTATGAATTTTATTCCTTTAGGGTAAATGACTGTATTTTTTAACTCCAGTTCTAGGGATAATAAGTAATTTTAAGCCACTGAAATGACAGGGCAGTACATCTGTGTGAAAAGTGGATCATTTGGGGAATAAAAATGAGCAAGATCACTCTGAATTAAGTGCAGGAGTCCACAGCTTGAGTTACTGGTTTGATATTCAGATAGTAGAGTGCAAGAGCTTGCATTGTGCTAGTCCTATGGACAGAGATGCTAGAAAATGTGATCTGACAGTTCGAAATGGTTGGATCTGGCCCTGAAGCAGAGATGGTAGAAACTCTGGTATCCTGTTTTCACCTTCTGGGCTGTCAGCAGTGTCTCCCAGAGCCAGAGACCTGGAAGATGAAAGGTCTAAGTGACATGTGCATCCTGATGAAAAGACATGAGCACCTCTGCAGTCAGCCCAGTCAAAGATCACCAGTCCCAACTTAGACGGGCAAGAGAGGCCTGCGTGCACCTGGCAGTGTTGTTAGTGCCTGAAAGCTGACCAGGAAAATTGCTATTCTGTTATTAGGGCTAACAGTGATAAGTATATAAATATTCTATTAATTTAATAGAGACAGACACTGGAAGTTTGCAGAGATGGTTGTTTTGTTTTGATGAGGGGTAGGCTTTTAAATATATGTACTAATTGGAATTGATTCAAATTGTTAGTAAAGTTTAAATTTAAACTTTTCTTTTTGAACAAGTTTTACAATGATCTGAATCATAATTAAAGAGAGCCCTGCTATGTCTTACAATGAGAGAGGTCGCAAAGGAAAAGGAACTGCAGTTTATTGATTATGGGTCCTAAAAACATTCAGCAACTATTATCTGTAGGTAACAGATCCACAGAACTCATGCTGATTAATTTCCTTATCTGAAAGGCATTTCTTTTCATACTGTAAATGATATCTAATGCTCCCTGTAGGACTCTATAGTTTATAGATTTTAAAACTGAATGAGAAAATGAATGCATTATTTTCTTGCCTTTTTGTGATGCTGTTGTTATTCACAGAATGTTCTATTTTAATACAATTTATGCTTTTACCACCATTTTAACATTTCACTGTAGAAGAAAAAAAAAAATCATTCATATTGGAAAAAAAAGTGCTTAAGCTTTAATCCACTCAGAGTCAATTAAAGGATGCCACTCATAAACTATAGAAAGGCAATGGCTAAAACATTCTTTATGATATAAATGTTATAGTGCATCTCATATTTATCGAAAGGACCATAATTATGGAGAGCCATTACAGTGGATATTCATGGCACTGTAGCAAGCAGTATCTAAATTTTTGATCAACTGTATGAGGCTGAATGAAGTACCTGTATCTTTCATAATATTCCACTTTACCTCCTATTTAAATCAGCTCCCTGTGAAAGACTGTTGTTGAATAAATATACACAGCTGCAGCAAAAGGATTAATGAAGACCATAAGTGTGCAGACTGTAGAAGGCCTGGTTATTATTAAAATGTACCTGTTACTCTTTTATATTTTTGTAGCATTTTATGTACTATACTCATATCTAAGCAATGTTCTAGTGCTGCGGGTACTTTTTTGCTCCTTATTAGGAAAGTAAAAATTGTTTTCCGCTTATTGCAAAAGACACTGCAGTGTTGCTCCCCCGCGCCAGGGCGTGGAGTGGTTCTCGGAGCACTCGGGGCTGGCTGCGGAATAGGCTGGCAGCAGCGAGCAGCCTCGCCCAGCCCGGGCACGCTCAGCGGGCATCTCTCTGTGCCGCACACGGCCACGAGCAGCCCGGGCAGGGAGGCAGGGAAAGTGGGAATTCGCCGCTGTGGGAGGAGCTGACCGCAGCCGTGCTGCGGGGAGGGACGGCCGATGAAGCGTGACAGGTATGGCAGGAACGAAATCGCAGCACTCGGCAGGCACACCATTTAACATGGTAATGCCGTCAGCCCTCATCTCATCGCGGCGCTGACACTCCGCAGCATTTGCCTCTGCCACTCATTCTGCACGGATTGTCAGGTGGATGCCAAAACAAGCACAGCGGGCAAATAAATATGAGAATCTGAGCAAATATTCTCTCTCCTGCAGGAACCTGGAGACAAGAACGACTGACAGGAGCTCACTGCTACTGATGATCGTGTTTTTATTCTGTGACTACACTCTGTGGGTTATTTCTTGTCATGCCCTGCATTTCAGATTACTTGTATATGTCTCTTCTAAGCTCCCCAAGTCTTGTTGGTGTGTAAGAACATAATTTTAAAGCACTATGATACATGAGGCTGCTCTCTGAAAAATATCTTTGAAGCAAGTTCAGGGATAAGCCTTGGTGGTTTAATGATAAAAGTGCATTGGCTAGGATTTAATAGGTCAGGTCCTTTGAATTGCTGCTTCCACAATTTTTATTCTTAAACTAACTGTATTGGGATTAAATGGAAAAACAATAACATAAGGGGTTTTTTTCCATTTCCAAATTTTATGCTCAAAAATAGGCAAAGTTTTTAGGTTTTCATGTAACTGTCATTAATAGAAGTGATGCTTCATGGCCTGACCACAATGTGTTGCACAGGCACTATTTTCTCTGAAGTAAGGCCTGATATGTTTCTCTTTTGTAAGTTTAAAAATTCCACATGTGATAGTTAGACAATTTCTTTTTCTAGGTCTGGAGTCACCGTTGTGGGTGTCAGCATCCTACAAATCGCATAGGTTACCTTCATCTTGACAGAGCGCTTTACTGATTTCTGTAGAATTTGGATGAGGCTCATTGCTATTCTGGTTCTTATTTAGAAATTGAAAATACTAGTAGTTGTCTACAAATAGAGCATATGAGAGAAAAATTAGTTCTTGTTAATAATGCACTTTGAGATTATTGCTCTGAACATTCTTTGCTGTATTTTAAAATATTCTTGTTGGCACTGATTTCATCTTCTTGTACTACTCTTTTGGTGTGACCTGTCCCTGTTTACCTTAGCTTGCTTTCTATTATCATTAACTTATTTTTACTTATCATTACTTCCTCAATATTCACCACTCACTTCTTTTTCTCCTGTCCCTCAGACTGTCCATACTGAAGCAAATGAAAGAAAAGTGGTGTATGGTGTTTAGGATCCAGAACACAAGTCCTGTGAGGAGTGGCTGAGGGAGCTGGGGTTGTTCAGCCTGGAGAAAAAGAGTCTGAGGAGAGACTGAGTTGTTGCTCTCTACAACTACCTGAAAGGAGGTTGTAGCCAGGTGGTTGTTGGCCTCTTTTCCCAGTTAACAAGAGATAAGAGGAAATGGCCTCAAGTTGGGCCAGGGGAGGTTTACATTGGATATTAGGAGAAATTTTTTCACTGAAAGGGTTGTAAAGCATTGGAACAAGCTGCCCAGGAAAGTGGTTGAGTCACCATCCCTGATGGTATTTAAGACGCATGTAGATGTCGCACTGAGGGACATGGTTTGGGGTGGGCTTGGCAGCGCTAGGTTAGTGGTCAGACTTGGTGATCGTAACCTAAATGATTCTATGATTCTATGACATATATACTTGGCATTTTTGAGGCAAGATCCTACTGTAGTTATTGACATACAGACATTAATTGTGTTGCTCTTTTAGTGTCTGATTGTATGTGCTTACGGTATCTTGTTCCAGTGAATAGAATTTCAGTGTCTCTTTCAATAAATTTGGACAGCCTTTGGATGAGTATCCAAACATATTGCTGTATCAAATTAGGCTCACGTGTCTCAGTGTTAGGCTTATTCAGCTTGTGATCAGAGGAAATTTCTCCTATTCTGTGATGCTTCCTATTGGATTGCATGCAATATTTTTGTTAGTATGTGAAAATGATGCTTGAGAGTTAGATGGTAGTGCTAATAATTTGCAAAGTACTTTTTTGCATCTTTGAATAGATCTCAGGTAAGAAAACTTGGTTTAGTTAATTCTAGTTAAAAGAAAAAAACATCCGAATACTATTTTCTCACTCCCAAGTCTTTCATGCCTCCCAGAGAGCTTTTAATTGGAAGATAAAAGAATTATTTTACTTTTTTGCTGTCTGTTTGTAGAAAGAAGCAGTAAGAGAATCATACTATTTCAAGCTGATATGACTGGGTATGAACTAGCCTTTTAGCTATTTTATATTTACCCAGTTAGTTTGTACAACAGTTTATCAGCTTGCATTTTGGAGGAAGGAAAAGGGTAAATGATATTAGGGTAAATTCTGTTTTTGAAAAAATATCTCTCCAATCAAGAAGCAAACATCTTTCTGTGGGAATTACAGTCTTGTGAATGAAGGTGGAACATCTTTCGAAAATCCTACCATAAGACATTCTCTACACAGCATGCATTAATGCTGACTGCGGGAACTTAATGGCAAAGAGGAAAGAACATTATTGCTGTTTTGTTAATTGTGATATTGATAGGGATTTTCAGCTTTGCTTTCTAATTCTTCACAAGCTATTCAAATTTCTAGTCTGAGGACTGTTTAATTTGTACTAGTTGTTATTTGATATGTTTTGAATCACTCTCAGAGTCCTTCTAAAAACATCTTGTATATGATTTCATCATCTCTGAGCCATCTCATTGTCTCTTATGATGTCCTAGACCTTTCTTCTCCTGTGATTTGATGTACAAAGGAAGGGCAGACTTCCTTAAGTCTGCCAGACATTTTACATACGACGCAAGCTTTTTAGCCCATTCATTGAGATTAATACAACACTTGCAGATTGATGAAACATTTGGCTACAGTATCACTTAGCTAAACAGGTAAGGGAGTTTGAAATCTTGGGGATTTTGCACCTTTAAAGGTGTTACTTTAAGTTCAATTATGATTTCTGGTTCTTTCCAGCTCTTTTCAGTTACTTTATCAATTTGTCTATTGTTATAGACAGTTTAGCAATAGACTGCATGATGTACACATAGTATAATTTTTTCTGTAATGAAAATCACTAAATACTTGTCACAGATCATTTGCCTTTTAATATTTTTACAGCCAGCCAATTCCAAAGTCACAGTGTTTTCTTCTAAAGAAACATTTAATGCTGCTGTATGACTCCTGAGCTGTGGGGTTCTAGGATAGCTTTTTGATGCACTATTTATTTATTCACTCTTAATTTTTTGTCACTGGAAGCTGACCAGTATATATGACTTATTAGTCATATACCATAATATACCAATATATGACTTATTAGTCATATACCATAAAAGAAACAAGTAAGCAACTTCCAAATTCAAAAAATGCATTGGGGTGATATTTTTAAGGTGATCTTATGGCTACCTTTCACTTCCTGAAACAAAGTGATCCGTGTAGTTATTGCACTTATTTCCTTCAGCTCTCCTGGTTCCAGGTCAGGGCATCTCATAAAGGGAGTCAGTGTAATTGGGCAGTGTTTATCTTAGGCTTATGGGTGCATCTCTAATTAACAGTAGAAATAATATTTTATCTCTTCTGCCTGTGTCCTTCACCACTCATTCCACTTTTCCTCTGCTCTGTGCATCTTTCCTCCCACTCTCCCCACCTACTTATCCCATGCTTTCCAAACAAGACGCAGCTCTTGTGCCCCTGTTTCCCATTGTCCTCTGTTCCTCAACTGCATATTCCGCTTCTCCCTCCCACTTCCAGACTTTCACCTTCCAAGAAGATAAATGTAATTGAAGTGTAATGAGTGATGAATCTGATGCTTTCTACTAATTTCTCATTCTCTCTTGTCTTTATCCGGGTGACAGGGGATGGGTGGGACAGCTTTGTTTTTAGAGTAACTCTTTGTTTTGACAAGGGCCTGGTTTTTTAATGTATGCATTTCTGAAAACACGTTCCCAGAGGCAAGGCTTTAGTAGTATGTCTTTCTGTTGAACGATGGAGGTTAGTAAGATTAGAGCCATTTCTTGGTGCCTGTAGAAGTTCACTCCTTAGCCTCAGGCTGTCTCAAAATAAGTCATGCACAAGTAGATTTTATTCCTGGAGTCAAGACATGCTATTGTGCTTCAGGAGTGAAGCTGTCACTTACCCTGTAGGCAAAGATGTCAAAAGATACCTTTTACCTTCCCACTTCTTTCAAAGGAGGGTAAAATGAAATCAGTGTTTTAAGAAGTCTAGACCCTTGAAGCACATCATCAGCTGGGGTGGTGCCAAGGGTTAAAATGTTATTAAGATCCCAAGCTAGTTCCCATTGTCAGTCTGACTTTTTACTTCAATATGGGTTGAAAGAGTTCCTTTAAAAATAAAGCAGCTTTGCAGCTGATGGATAAGCTTTATGGCAAGCAGAAAAGATTACTGTAATATTTTAAAAGAATGTTTTCTATCTGGCCTCAGAAGTTGTAATTAACCTGTATGAGTCTAGAGCTGTGGATTATGAAAGAATGAAAAGTATCTATGCTGTCTGTAGAAGAGGCAACTCATGTATTTTACAGGAAGTGTAGCATTTTAAAGTACAGATATTTAAGACTTTTTTATTTTAAATGACAGTGGCATGATCTGTAACCGCAATATACTGCTGTAAACCATCTTTACCATACTATGCATTACCTCTGTGGCTGTTGGTTTCTCAGCAGAACCTGGAAGAATAATTCAGACAAATTTCATTTCTTGTTGTTTCACACTGCTTCACCACAATAATATGCTTAGCTAACAGGTTAACAAGTATACCCTGCTCACTTTCTTTTTATTGAAAAAGTTTAACAGGTCATAGAAACCTTCTAACCCTCACAGTGCTCTTCAGATCTTGCAGTAATAATAATAATATTCCTTTTCCCTATTCAGTCTTTTTTTCTTTCTTGCTCCCCTCCTTTATGTCACACTCAGTCTTTTTTGTAACTCCTGACAGGATGCTGCCTTCAGTCTAGTCTCTCCGGGAATTATATTATGTGGGTTTGATTTTACATTATGTATATAATGATGCATTAAAAAAGAATCTTGGTAGGAATTAATCATCCTGACATCCTGGTATTGAATATCCAAACAAAAATGCATATAAAAGTTGAAATTACCTCCCAATATCTACAGTTGGAAATGTTGAAATTGCAGGACTCTTAGTTTATATAGTATCCAAAGAAGATATAAAGGGCAGGTAAGTACAGGTAGGTGTAACTGTAATGCAGAAAACTCAACAGGTTTTCCCCCTCTGGTTGTATTTAAAATACTCCTTTGAAAATGTATTTTGTATATAATTTTAAACATGAGAAAGATGGAAGGTATCATCCATACTTCTATAGAATAATGGATGATGCAATACTTGAGGTGTTCTGGTGGCATAAAGTTCTGTTGATTAGGTGCTCAGTCTTAATATAAATCAAGATACAATCTAATGTGCAAGAAGCATGGATTGTACTTTTTTAATCTGATTATTTATCCTTCTGATTTTGAAATTAGCTTTCTGGAATCCCAAATGATATTCATAAATTCTGCATAAATGTAATGCCAAAATATATGTTTTCATCTCTTAAGTGGCTCAGGAGTGTTAGAGTGCTACTAGAGTTAGATAGGTAACTCTTTATGTGACACAGGGTGGGGTTTTTCTAAAACTAATAAACATTCCAGAAAACAGGTTCTTCTCTGGTTTCAACTTACAGGTGTTAATTCAGAGTAGCTGGAGGGGGTGGTTTGTATCACAGCAGTGGCAAAAAATCCAAGAATAATCTAAATTTGCGTGACCTGTCTAATGGATTTGTATTTTTTTAAATATTAAAAGCTTCTGTTTTGTTTAAAGGTTAAAAGATTCTGTTTGCATGTTTCAGTCATCCAGTCAGGGATGAAAATCCATATGGCTTAAAGGGCCACTTGCCCACCATAATCAAAAAGCATTAAATGCCAAGACTGAGCAGTAAACGTAGAGAGCATAACTAACTCTGATTAAACTAGAAATTGAATATTTGCATAGAATGAATACAACCATAGTTATCATAGCCGCCTTCCATTACTTAAAGGGAGCCTACAAGAAAGCTCGTGAAAGACTTTTTGCAAGAGCATGTAGTGATAGGACAAGGTCAATGGCTGTAAACTGACAGAGAGTACGTTTACATTAGGTATGAGGTGGTGAGGCCCTGGAACAGGTTGCCCAGGGAAGCTGTAAATGCCCCACCTCTGGAAATGTTCAAGGCCAGGTTGGATGGAGCTCTGAAAAACCTGTTCTAGTGGAAGGTGTCCCTGCCCATGGCAGGGGGTTTGGAACTTGTTGATCTTTAAGGTCCCCTCTAACCAAGCCATTCTATGATTCTGTGATCTTAAATATCAAAGAAAAAATGGCTGTTGTAGTTCTTTGCATAATCATTTCCACAGTCTCAGTTATTACTTTGCCCACCACCTCAAATTCTGTATTCCTGAAAAAGCCTCTGAGTTACAAGATTTCCTTTTGAATTTGCAAGGATACCAAATGCTTTAAAAAGAATTTTCTTATACTACAGTGCAGTAACAGCTTTATCCCTATTAATGGGCTTTCTAGACTTAATATTGTTCTCTTTAAGTAAATCTAAATGTCACCGATATGTCATAGGCCACATAACCTTAACTTCAGGGGCCAAGAGTCTGGCTTTAGGCTCCAGTGCACAAGTGTCCATGGTGCATCCTCCCACAGTTCTTTGCTAAACATCCAATCATGCCAGAAGTTGCTTTCTTGCCATTTACATAGGATTCATTACAAGAGAAAACAAATAATGTGAGGTTGTAGTGGTGAGCGTCAGGAAGGTGGAAGACACACATGCTGCTCTGCCTTTGATCAGGGAATTAAGAAGGTGAGAAGAATCTATAAAGTCCCTGTCAACCCCAAAATTATGTTTCAGCATATCTGGCATAACGGCTCTTTTTGGACAGTTCTTCTGAGTTTCTGTCTGTGCTCCATCCCAGGGGTGCTATTGACCTCCTTTTACTGCAGCTTTTTGCCCTAACAAAGGGAGAAACTCCTGCAGTAAGTTTTTTTTTTTATTGCAGAAAAAAAACCAAAACTAAAAACCCCAAATATCTTGCATGGCCCTAAATTGATCTAAAGATTAGAAAATTCTGCCTCCTTTATCTTATTTTTAGTGTCCCCAAGTATCTCTTTTATTACATACACAGGAACACAGTAGGGGGATTAATTAATGTTAAATAAAAAGAGAAGGTTTAATTTCAAAGTACATTACTTTGTTTTATTTTGCAAAATAAAACATTCATTATGAACTGATATTGGTAGATTCAGAGTTTAAAAATGTGCTTAACTGAAAAAATATCTTTAATTTTTATAGTAGTGGCTGTTATCAAATATGAGGCATGACAGATAGCACACAATGAGAAGGCTGATAATATGTCATGCACTGAGCATGATCGGATGAAAGAAATGACTGGTGCCATCTCAGATCTGTCAGCTGTTGTCGTTGAGGATTTTTATCTTCAAAAATAAGGTGGAAGTACTGGAATACCATGAGGAGGGAAATATAGGAGTAGAAGGGAGAGCGAAGGTCAGAAATTCTAGATCAAGGCACTCAATTTCAATATCTAAAAATAATCCGATTATTTGCAAGCACCTGGAGGGTTGCAAAGAAACCAGCACCAGGCAACATGGATTTGTCAAAAAACAGCTACTTTCCTTTCAACAGATTAACAGGCCTTGAGGTAAGTTACCAAGCCATAGAAGTCATTCATCTTGAATTTGATAAGAGATATCTATCTCTTTTGACATCTTGATGAATAAGGTAGGGAAACATATTGTAGATGAAACTATTGGAAGGTGAATGTATAACTCATTGATTGACTGTACTCAAAGGAATCAGTGATTTACTATATAAAATAATATATCCAGTGCATTCTGGGAGGGTCCTGGACCATAAGAAAGTTCTTAAGACCATAAAAAAGGCATAAATAATGGAATAAAGAATATGCTTCCTAAAGGACATTAGAGGAAAGGGCTTGAATTTGAAATATACTTGGAAAATCATAGGAAAAAAAATTGATGACACTGGTTTAATGTAAGCTAGATAAGTGCAGTCTCCCATTAAAGCAATGGCAATTGACTGCAAACGTTCTTTTTGGAGAACAAGTGTGAAGTTTTATGGGAAAGGACATAAAGTTCCTAGCTAGTCTGACTGTAAGTCAACAGCATCATGCTACTGCAATAAGCAACAAGCACAACCAAACTTTTTGTGTCTGTGACACAAAAGGTTGTTTTTTTCTCTACCCAGCTGGATGAGATATCATTAAGAGTGGAGCCAGTTTGAGGCAACATACCACAGAGTGTTTAGGGGAGAGCAGAAAGAATAAACAGTGAGCAGACTGGCTGCAGAAAGAGCTGGAGTGATTTATCCAAGCGAAAGAGGGGAGAAAAAAAGAATGAGTGTGGAAACACAAGGGAAGAGTTTTGGGCATGCAAAAGACAGTTGCAAAACACAAGGAGCAACAGAACAATGTGATGGCTTCTTGAGAGCCCTGTTAGCTCTGTTTGTGATGATTCTGGACAAGCATCTCTGCAGATCTTTGCTCTTTGCAGTTTTTGAGTACAAATAGAATTATATTGCTTTGGTTTTAATAGCATGTGCATATTCTCACCTGTGTGCTTTCTGGGTTACTTTTGTTAATTTTTGGAGTTTAATTCTTTAATTCTTAATTCTTCTGAATCCAGTTTGCAAAATGCTGCTACTTTAAGAAAAGAGAAAGTGTAATTTCCAACTGATCCCATTTCTAATTTATGTTAAAACAGTTTGATGGCTGCAGTAATTTAAGATGTTTGCATATAACCTTGTTATTAGAGATTGATCGATATTAAGGAGTTAAGGTTGTGTATTAATTATCTGGAAAATACATTGTCTCTGATGAGAGAATTGGTAATGGATAGCTCCTAATTGTTAGGATTAGTGAAGACCACAAAGGATTTCAAGGGGGATAGAAGCACGAAAATAAACAAGTGGTAGATGGATTTTTGTTGTGTATTGTAAAAAATAGAGATAGGAATTAGAAACTATTCTAGGCTCAAGATTAAATGTAACAACTCAGGAAAAAATGGTAATATTCAGTATGGACAAAGGATTACAAGTTTTATTCCTTGGAATTCAAATGAGAAGGGAAGCTAGATATCATGACGTTTAAGTAATGTAATATGGTATTACAGCCTCACATGAATTGCTGATGTATTCGCCTCAAACAGTTATTACTTTTCCAGTGAAATTATACTTGTGCACAAGGGCATCAAGGTTTGGCAATGAAATCCTTAAGGGGCTTGTTGAGACACTTCTGTTTTGGAGCCAAGCTTTGGGGGGAGGAGAGAGAAAACTGGAAACACCATAGACTGAGTGAAAGAATGTATGGCTTAAACTGTACAGCAAGAGCTCCATTTTCCCCTAATCTGAGAGCAAGGCGGATGACTGCACACTTGAAAGGAGCAAAGGAGCTTTTATAATGGGTTAGTTACCTGTGGAGTTGATTGCCAGCTACAGTGGTCCCATCCTAATCATGAAGCATGCTGATCACAGAGATTCAGCATCCCTGATGAGACATGCCCTGAGGAATTTCTGTACATTAGTCTGTGGTCTTTATTTGGCACACATCACCTCACTATGTATGCATGAACATCCTAGTTTGATGCATGAGTATGTAAAGTTCCAGCTCCAACCTCAAATCTTCTCCCTACCTTTTCTCTCCTGTTTTCTTTCACCCTTCTGCCACCTGTCTTTTAATTTATTTTTTTACCTATGCTTAAAATCTCAGGTTACGGATTAATCAATGACTTCTTTTTACTTCCTTATTTATTTATTTATGCCTTTGGTTATTTAAAAAGAGTTTAATTCTCCTGCTAGTCTATCGTGTTAATGTAAATTGTATTATGGTATCTGTAGCCCACAACAAAGAGCAGCTAACACTGCAACTCTCCTACTCACTGCTGCTCTGATCATGTCACAGTGTCCTTGTACATTGCTTTTGCAATACCAATGTTTTCATAAAAATCTGGGATGCAAACATTTAGCCCTCTAGCTTATGTACAACTACATTTTCTTCCCCTGTGTATCATGTCTGACTGAAGATATTATTTTCTTACGGGTTTTACATTGAAAGTCTCCATAGTTCAGAAAAATGCAATACTTTTCTGCAACTTTTATTCCAAACTCTTGGAAAGATTGGGGTCATTAATAGACTCTCTGAAGTCAGGATGAATGTAGTAAAATCTAGTCTGCCAAGAAGGATCCTTATGAGTCAAAGCCAGCATGCCTTTCAACTCCTTTTGTAGGAAATGCTTTATAGTGCGTCATTTTCCATCTAGCTTGATGACAGTTTCTGTTTAGGCTGTTCAGTTTTGACCTCTGTAAAAAAAATAAAAAAAAAATTCTGCTTGCACAGGGGCTTAGACTCAGCAGTTTGTTCTTGGATTTAAATGACAGATCTACTGCTCTGCACTTAGTTCAATGGTGCTGAGGGAGTCGGCATAACATTATGTCATGGTGGAGAAAAATGGCAAGGGCTGACACCAAAATGTGGCTTGTTTTCCCCTTCTGTGTTACAGAGAACTCTGAATTACACTTTACCATCGTTATCACAGCTTTAACTGCCTGGCACTGTCTGGTTCTTGTTCATCTGCCATGAAATCTCTGTTGGAAAGTTGCATTTTAGACAAATGGTAAGTAGCAGTTTTCAGAGTGAAAAGAGAATGAGAAAAACTAAAACATAGTGTCAGGTGTTAAATATTTCCTTTAACAGCTTAAAGCTTCTTCTTGTTACATGACAGGTACATAGAGCTCCTGTAGATCTAGGACTATGTTTTTGTTCATGTTTCTGACTGAAATAAAAAATCTGAATCCAATTTATTCTGTTACCAGCTTTAGATGGGTTTTTCAGAGGGCAATTGTGGGAATATTTAACAATGAAAATATCACATTTTTAATATAATTAAATATTTGTGTATCAGAGACTCAGACAAATCAAGTAAATAAAAGACCAGTAGATAATTTCCTTCCTTCTGCTAGAATTCATTCAGTACTCATAGTCCTTATTGTAATATGCAAAAAATGTAATCTAGTGCACCTCTAATGATCCCACTGTTGGATTTCTACTGCCTGCTGTTTGCAGATGGTAGTAAGTTTTTCTCTTTTTTTTTTCCTTTTTTTTTTTTTTTTTTAAGTGATCCGTGGTTGGCAAAAAAAAAGCCACTAGAAATAACTATTTTACAGTGCTTTACCTATTTTAATTAAAAAATGTGATCACTTTAGGTACTGATAAATTATGTTGCTTAGTAACTTGGTTCCCCCAAAAACCTCAAATCTGATGACCTCTGCCATTTTGTCAAAACCTAAGAATTTGTAGTAGGCTGATTTAAAGACTTAGAGTATAAGATGAGCACTGTGACTGTATGCATAAAAAGTCGTGTTTCCCTAAAGCAACTGAGTAAATGTTTGTGTAAGTAATTGGATTTGCAGTTGTTTAGTTTGTATGTGCCTTTGGGTACCATAGGAGACTTAACACGACTGGAAATCTTACATGATGTGATGGTCTTAAGCTCTCGTGAGACAGTCTTAACACAAACTTTCACAAGATTGAGTGATAGACTTCTAACAGGTTTTATTTTCCAGCTTGGTTTACAATGTTTTACTGAAATATTCTCTAGGACTTCTCAAACAATTTTTAACAAAAATTAAAAACTAGTGTTTATTATAAAAAAAGAGAAAGGTGTGTGGAGGTTTGCTTTAACAGTTAGACAGAAGTTTGTCCTGGATCTCATTTTATCTGAAACATTTTGACCATCCATAAAACATAACTAAGTTTTGTCCATTTTTTTCTTCTGAGCTGATGCTTAACACTATAATACAATACATCCCCATACGTCCTCTCTATCTGTTGCCAGCATGATTATATATAAAGCCTCAGCATTAAATTTTGAATTCTTTGATTTTGTTATAGAGATTGACAGAGTTACAAAGGAAAAAGTTTGTGGGAATGCAATTCCTCTTCCCTTTAAAAAGTAATTTTAAAATAGAAATTACATTATTTTCCACTTTTTGCTATTAGGAGATCTCCTGGGTACAGTTACCTGGGAAACACCATATTCTAAAGGAATAAGAATATATGGAACATTTTCTTGCACCCATTGATAATGGAAAAAGGATGCTGCTGATAACAGTAGAAAAACATTCAGTTTACTGAACCAGAAGCCTGACCTCTAAGACAAAGTTTGGAAAAGAGAGAGAAATCTTGGTTTGGAATATCTGGAGTTGAAAAAACTTGATGTTTTCCAGCCTCTGCCTTATAAGACTAACTGGTGGCTTAGTGGAGAGGATTGTACTCATGTATCATGGCTTTATCAAATGTAACACCTAAATTAGAGCACAATTTGAATATAGTACATATGTTAGGATATAATTACATGGCTAAGTTGCAAAGAAATATGAGGCAATATTCAGGTCTAAACTTGGTGCCTATTTTTTATTTACAGATGTCATGATTATAACAAAGCTGGAGTAAACACTGCAAATTCAGCCTTTCTGAATTCGTAAAATCAAGGAAGCATTATTTCTATTAACTACCATTCCTTTGCATTTCTGAGAGCTGACACTGACACTTGCCTTGTTTTGCATGCACCCTGATGGTGGAGAGCATTTCCATGGTCAAGTGAAGCTGTTGGAAGGCTTCCTAAAAGTCTTCCTTGAGTCTGCAGGATGGAATTTTCTTAAACATTCAAAAGGCAGTTGAATGTACATTGTACTTCATATATACATAGGATCCCCTGAAAATCATAGTCCTCATTCAACATTTTGATGCTTTGAAATCTGTCTATATGTTTATGAGAGCTGCACATTGGTTGTTTCTGTTGAAAGGAGGATTGTCCAGATGGGACTGGCCTGAAGGCAAGATTGTATGGTTCACTGCTATAGCAGCAGTGACTAGAAGATACTTTGTAAGAAGCAGGATAATTCTGGCACTGGTGAGGTTATTGAGTGTTGTTTATTCACTTACCTCCACTTCAGAATCTCTGCAATCTCTATTTTTTGGTTTCATTTTCTGAGAGATTTGATTTTATGTTACATCACATAGTGTTTGCACTTCATTAAAAGGAGGAATAGACAAACTTAGCTCTTCACAGTCTCTGACTGCAAAGGCTTATGCATTGTTGTGGACAGTCTGTTAAAGCCAGTACCCAACCAACCAGTGGTGCAGGAGAAGATCTAGTTTTCTATACCTGTATATCTCAACAAATGAAAGCTTCAACAGCTCTCAGGTAGAGATGCACACAAAGAGATACACTATCTTGAAATGTAACGTCTTTAGGTAAAAATCAATGGATTAATCTGAATCCTCAGGTGAAATCAACTCATTGTACTAAGTCATGATACCAGTGACCTAAGTATTATGTAACAAATTAACAAAACAGGTACATGTCAGTGGCATTTTATATTAAATTGATCTATAACTGCTTCTGCTATTTCTTTTCAAACTTGTTTCTTCAAAGCCTTAGCTTTCTCTCAGAAAACAGCAGGTCTGAATGAGAGAGAAAGATGTTCTCAGAGTTTCTATGTATCAAGTCCTTTTTTTCTTGTACTAACTCATTTTAGAATAGCTTTTCTTTGAATTTATAACTGACAAATTGTGGAGCATTGAAAACTCCTGAGAACAGGACAGCTTCAGCTCTTGTTTGTGGAAGGGAGCAGGTGTTGAACAGGTGCTTGATCAAACTGTTGCTCAGGATACAAAGGATCTGTAACAGAAAGTGACAAAGTAACAGTGCAAAGGGGAAAAAGCATGGAAGAGAAAGAAACCTGTTCAGAAATGCATTAAAGGTTGCAGGAAATACTGTGGAGGTTGAACTGGCAGCACTTTTAAAGAGATTACTAAGATATTAATCTCATTATTGAGATGGGGATGAGTTGTGTTAGACAGCATGGTGTTGTTTGTTGTTTGTTTCCTCATAGATTCTTTGTACTGATTCCTTTCTCAAGGAAGGACACTTCCCTCTCAAATACTGACATGAGTCTGCTAGATCTTATTTATTCCAGAATGCTGGAGCCACATTTTGATTGTGTCTTGTCATTTGTATGGTCCAAGTTGGCAAGTTCTGTTAGCTTTAGGAAGGTCATGTACAACTAGAAATTAAAGATTATGGTCAC